>JAKGSA010000121.1:34753-701404 GCA_033558755.1 Philaethria dido
TGAAAAGATATGTCTAGACATATCTTTTCAGCTTTGTCCTTTTAAAAGGGAAAGAGTAATTTTATACGTTCCGTTCGTAAAAGAATGTGTTATCAATTCTGTATTACCTTATGTTGTCATACTATTATACAATCAAATTATGAAGAAAGTGACTAGAGTACAAAGTCATTCAATTTAAGTTAGAAAATCATCAATCAATCCCATTTAATTTAAGTTAGAATTTGTCCTATGGAGAATTTGTATGCGACAGTTTTTAAATTTAAATCTTTTCCCAGATTCGGTCAAATAGTACCTATATTAAGTCCCATCATACAGCAGCAAACTATTTCAATAGGTTTCAATTTAATCTCACGCAACAATCGAGATATCGAAACATCGCTATAGGTATTAGAGATATATGAATACAAATAAATAATGAATTCATTAGACGATATCTTATATATGTAGAATGGTTAGTACTTGACATGTACCTATATGCATATTACGTTCCACATGTAAGGTAAAATATAATTTACAAGGCAATATGCAGTTGATCCGCTTTTGATCGTAAGTAATGAATTTTCGTTAGCGAGGTCACACTCAATATCGCTTTTGATTTCAAATATATTTTATTGGAATTGGAATATTTCAGGAGATTATTATTTATATTATAGTTTATTCTAAATGTTAACAAGTAGTTACTTTATATTTTTATTCGCAAACAGTGTGATTATTTTGAAGACAACAAACGCCTACGCACATTTAAAAATCATGTTTATTTTACACTTATACAGTCCATAGGCTTTTTTATACTACTTGGATATAAATACTGAGCGGCAAAAAAGAAACAATAAGTATAAATAAAATTAGATTTAATGTGGCCCTTTAATTTTATAGAGGTAGGCGGAGTGAAGTTAGTGATATATCACTCCGGCGTCTATTGTTCGCCCACTTAAAACATTTTTTTTGCTGCTCGAACATACTGCACTTTGTCCAACAATATCGAGCAGATGAAAATATTTAAAATTTAAACATGTTCATGATTTGGAAACAGACGAAAGCTAGGATACTTTTCAAGTGTAAGAAGACACTGAAATATTTTACCAGTGGAATTGCAATACCATCTGTCACTCAATTCAAATACCCCAGGTATTTGAATTCAATTTTAATCAATTTTAACTAGTGATGCTGACTCAACCACTATTGTCAAGAATAGGGTACAATCTGCATGGATGAAATGGAGAGAAGTGTGAAATGAAAAAAAAAATTAAAAAAGTCTATAAAGCCGCTATCAGACCAACAATTCTCTGCGGTTCGGAACGCTGAACTGTAACTCAGGCACACGAGCAGACTCTTTAACGAGATGAAGTTATTG
Organism: Philaethria dido; assembly: GCA_033558755.1. Classification (NCBI taxonomy): domain Eukaryota; kingdom Metazoa; phylum Arthropoda; class Insecta; order Lepidoptera; family Nymphalidae; genus Philaethria; species Philaethria dido. The sequence goes on from JAKGSA010000121.1 coordinate 36,108, forward strand.
AGATGATCGGGTGGTGTCATCAGAATGGACAGAATATGGAACGAGGATATCCGAGGTTTGTTTAAGGTAGCCTCGATTTACAATAAGTAACAAGAAAATACACTGAGATGGTATGCCACATTCAACAAAAATTAGATGACCGTGGTAAAAATAGCCTTAAACCTCCCCGAACACCCAAGAGGGAGAGGACGTCCAACGGCGACGGGGTGGTCCAGTATCAGAAAGGAACTGGAAACTCTTCAGTTAGACCCAGAAACAATCCAGGACGGACAGGCCTGGCGCAAAGTGATAAGGGGACCCCCCGACCACAAATAAAGAGAAAAGGGAAGGAAGAAAAACAAGAAGACGACAAGCTACACGATATCAATGTTTAACCTGAAGGTTCGAGAATCTGATGTTTTCTTTTGTTATAAATCAAAAAATGAAAAACAAGTTCATGGCTGTGGATTGTTAATAACTGTTAAGTGCTTCAATAGCAACAATGACATTATTATAAAATTGATAACTATGCCAACATTAATGACCCAGCTTCACTTTATTCGTGATTCAGCCGCACCATTTTTTGTTTGATTACTAATTAGAAGTATTATAAATATCTGAATTGAAGTTTTCGTGCGTATAATTTGTTAATTAATGGCATAGACTGGTGTAAAATATACGTTTTATTAAAGACAAACTTCACGAAGATTTAAGTTTTTTTTTTTGATAAAGGATGTCAAACGAGCAGCACCACCTGATGGTAAGTGGTTACCTTCGCCCATGGACATCTACAACATCAGAGGAGTTGCAATGTGTTTTCGATCTAGTGTTCAGTGGGAGGGGTAGGAAATAATGTAGTGGCCGCCGCAGGCCGCCGTCGGAACCACCACATTCCGGGAAAAGGATGGGTGCGAACATGGAAAACTTGGCTTACATGTCATCGATCCAGAACACATCAATAGATATTGGCGGTTAGTGGTCGCGAGCCAGACGGAGGACGAACCTCCTACCACCTAACTACTGGGAAACCAGCTTCTTACAGCTACCCAGCGGCGGAGGGGAATTGTATTCTAACCCTGTCCCCTCAGAGGGAAAAAGATCTCTCGATTCAGAAGAATCATCTCGATTAATTGTAGTATCGAATATGTAATGTTCTCATGCATAATACTGACTGAATACTATCGTAGTGAGCTTGAACTCCACAAGGGAGAATCTTTATACTTAAAAAAATATTTCATTTTTCCCGAACTAATCTTAGACAAAGTGCGGCTGAGGATATTTTCAATTTCCTCATTTGGTCGCCACTCAACAAGTAATGTGTCCCGTTTCGAATGAAAGTCTTTTACTAGATTTTTCTATCTCACATACTCTCGGTGGTGAAATCCAGAGCATCATTTTATTCTACAAAATCTTGGAAGTAAATAATTTTAGTATAAAGATTTCATCCAAGTGACATTCGGACTCACAATCACGTGACTATCACATACAAATTTCTCATCTGCACGGTTATGGCTCAAAAAATGAAACATAACGTAAGTTCTAATAATAATTATCCTCTCCTCCGTATACATAATAATAGTTGAGCGTAATTTCTAACACAAAATGAGTTATAATCTAGTGGTCAAAGACGCTGCGTAACAAGAAAGTTCGAATATTCAGTGGGAAGTATGCGTGAAAATTCCAAGAAACGATGGTCACAGTTTATCCTTTACTTAGGAGCGCCGCTATTTGCTACTTTAGAACTTAGTGTTAACTTGACATAACTCTCTTGCTAATATTCAGCAAATTCCTTTTAACACCTTCAATATATTTATATCGACCTATTCTACAACGAACTTAATATTCGCATTAATAGGTCTTATTTACTTGGATAAACTCTAATGGATTCGTTTGCTCCGTTGCTGTATATTAAATGAAAATTCTGCTAATTAAACATGCCAAAAGCAGGAAGATATATAGTATATCCAGTGAAGAGTACCATTATTAATTTAAAAAAATACTTTCTTGTGATTACGATTTCCACTCTTGTTGTAATTATTGACTAATTATAAAATATTTGTGATTTTATATATTTATATTAACCGTTTTAATTTGTAACGTACCTAAAGCTAAAAAACATGAATTACTTTTTTAAAAGGCGTGTAACTTATGCGTATTTCTTTTAATCCTAACAACAATTTGTTACAGCGGTAAAAACAATATTTTGCTTTTTGTTAGGTACCTTGTGTTCCAACAGTAATATATTGGATATTATATTGTATATGTTATCAGGTGTTTTATTTTTGTCATGTATATGTCTAATAGCTTCTTCATCTATAGACAACTAGAAAAATAATTCCCAATTTTTTTAAATTGTTAACGCAGCAGTCAAACTTAAATAGTTGACTCAATGTAAGTATTTTTTCAAAAGACGTTTAAGTAATCCATGTCTATCACATGTCTCAATTGTGTACACAAAGGTGAAGTGTACAATGTTTAGCTGATAAATGTCTGTCCCATGGCGCGACGTTCGGTACAGTTGGAATTTAATTTATTGGATATCAAGAGAACCGTTATTAGTTCGAAAGTAGGGCTACAATTGCACCCCATTGTTTTACAACTTACATTCATTCATTCAAAAAGTTTTAATGATCATTAAGTACCATGATAAAAAGAATTGTTCTGAAATGATTCCGGTATTATTCGTGGTGGAGATAAAATCAATGTTTTACCCTGCCCGCTTTTACTCTGATACCAATAACATTGTTGCGTGGGCCAGGGAGTCGCAGGGCCTTAAGTTAATTCTGAAAATTGCTCTTAAACGTTTACTGTCAATCTATCTATATTGTATATATAACATGAATAAAGCTATTTAAAAAAATATACATACATCTCATTTTGTTACATCAAATTGACATGATAATATACTTAAACCAAGTATATTATAAAACATTTTATATATTTTAATATATCATATTGCTGAAATTTTAGTGTCTCGATTTTACTCGTATAGCGGGGTATACTGAGAGAACCTAGTGCTAACACACTCCGTTTTCCACTTTCGACAGACTTTAAAATCAGATAATATGTTTTAAATACAATAATTAACAATAATTTATAGACAGTCAATTGATTAGTTGAAACAACACAAAAATGTAAACAGAGTTAGGACTGGAAGCTAGCGAATAATAGGATTGTCTCCATACATAACTCATGGTGCCGTCTATAAGAAGATATTCACTTCATATTGCGACTCTCTGATGTTGTATTGTAATAATACCTCACGCCGCCGCTGTAAGCACATAATATAAGTACAGGAAATGACATTAAATTTTATATAATAAGCAAGCTTTAGTGAACACGGCTTTAGAAGATGTATGCATATGAAGAAACCTATATTTCCTGCTTGGTAAGCTCTTGCCTTTTGCGACTATTACATTTTTAAATGAAACAATTTTAAACAGATTAATTGCGTACCGAGTACATTTTTAGAAAACCTGGCGTTTTAGTACAGTAGTCCGTGGTCAAGGGCTCTCTGATATTCAAACTGAATGCGATTATAAAAGCGTAAGCGACTTGGTAAGAATGTACATTTGTTACTATTCTATCTTTATTATATTATTACTAGCAAAAAGAATTTTGATCCTTTCAACTAACGGGCGGAGATGTATGAAATTGGTGCATGAAAGATATAAGCTAATCAATATTTTTTTTTTATTTCCAACGAATGTTTCTAATGTCATGGTCCTGAAACGGGTGAAGACAAAAGCAATTATTGTCACAATATTGGCAAAGTTGATCGTTTCTTACTATCTGGTTTGGCGTATTTTGTGTGAAGGCCGTAAAGGGGTTTAAAAACTATTATCTCATTTTTTCTATGTTTGAACTTGATGCATAGATATTGAGTTATGTGTTTATTTAAAGTAAGGTACGGTTCGCTAGTTACTAACTTTATCTATACGTTCCCTGTAACTTTATAAGTCTACAAACTACGTTTGTATTGAGGCAAGCGGTATCAAAATATTTTGCTATAATTAAGTTTTGTATATTTCAAACTGGTTTCATCGATGAAATTTGCTAAATAGTTGTTAGAAGAATATGCATCTATTTTTTTTTTCAATATAAAAAAAATAATTTTCAAAATTAAATCTTGTATTGTTCTCTGAGTACCCCGTTAGGGCTTTATCCCTAAAGCTAATATAAGCTAAATATCCGTGAAGCTAAGTCAAGTTAATTTTCAGAATAAACCTGGATGTGAGTTTCATATATTTTATATATTTTATTATTGTATAAAAATTTAAAATAGTACACATTAAAGAAACATTGAGCATTTTAATTACTCCACGTGGAATTCGAATCTATCGTGTACCTACTACATTTCCTGTTAAGGTTTTCAAAAAAATATTGATTAATTGATTTCTATATTTTGTATAATACTTATGTAAATAAAAATAAATGCAACAATTTTATATCGGTATTTTAATTAAAGTGACAAAAATATATAGAAAAATGAACGGTGCTTGTGGTTTTGTGAATGTGAACTTGAGATTTGAAAAATGTTCTCCAACTAAATATCGCGCAAATAAAAATGTATCCATTAATTTTAATTACAAATGTCATTTCTAGAGAAAGCTGGGAAAAATGCGAAATATAGAGAAGAGATGTGTCAACTCGTTTACATTAACGGAACCGCATAATGTGTATAACGAACACTTCACCGATTTTATTGCTGTAATGAAGAGCTTTCGTTCTCGTTATACCTTCATAAATTTATTTGCATTAGTGTCGTCTATCACGTAGTTGAGGACTACAAATATACTACTGTCCTTTGTTTAATATATATATGTTATTTAACTATAAATAAATATACCAAATTAATGATAACAGTCTTTGTTTAATTACTATATGTTTATTTCTAAAAGTTACTAGTTTTTACGAAATATATATATTTAAGAATATATTTAAGAATATGTATTTAATGTCATTTCCTGTACATTAACAGACGTCGTTTGCGTCAGTAATCATATAATCATCAATATTTTCTAAAAACTTAGTCATTTTTTTTTCAATATTCAGTTGTGGGATTCATTTTGACTGAGATTAAAATACGAGAACCTCAATCCAATTCACCAACAAATTACGTAAAGCCTCAAAGCTTCTGACTCCTAACCACTACGAACGCGACTGTACACGTGCCACACACATCGGCCGTGTAAACGGCCCCAGCCTTCCCCAGCCCAATGTAACTATAGATTTCATGCAACGTATATGTATATCTAGCGTTAAGTTCACGGCCATCCTCTCGCACGCTTTCATGTTGTCCGGGTAGACCGATGCGCTCTCGCTGTTGAATACTGTAGATAATTCCCCTATTAAGCTTTAACTTTCCCAATCGGTTTTATATTGTGGTTTTTGATTATACTGTTAAATACACAAAATTGTTCATGTTAAATTGAATTTAACTGCAACATCCTAAATAAATTTCATTATTATAGAAGTAATTAGAGGAGCTAGCGCAAACCGGGGAAAATCAATTGGAAGAAAATGTATTTGTAATTTTGAAGTACTTGAGTGCCTTTATATGTTCTAATTGCTTATTTGTACATCTACAATAAAAAGGATTGTTAACTGTAAACAAATAAGAGACGAAACAATGCTAGGAAATATTGCTCGCATAGAGTTTTGAAATTAATACAATGAACATTAAATAAAACATTTTCTATATAAGCAGATAAAGTTGTTTGGTTGTGAGAATCGCCAACAGTGGGATCGCGGCACCTTCATGAAGCGAGAGGTGAGAGGCAAATAAAGCCGATTACACACAGACCACGTTTCTCCCTAAGAGTATTTCCTCTCTATTGTCGGGCAACTTACTAAGAGCCGCACAATATTTGGTACGGAGTTTGTATGGACACAGCGGCTTTTATGTTTACCACTTAATAACTAGAAACTCAGTAAGCGTTCAGTATAATAAAACTATTGTTTTTGCAAAATTTAGCCAATTTTTATTTTGTATTTTCTTTGTAAAGATGAAAACAGTTTTAATTTTTCATTTACATTCTTTTCGATAAGCGTACCTACGTTTAATTGCGTTGTTCTGTAAGTTCACAGTAGTCGCACTCGAAAAGGAAGCTCATGGATATTGTGAAGTAATAAACGCTACAATTGTTTTGTTCTGTTTCAATAAATGAAGTTTAAAGAGAATGGATGCTACCGAACGATAGTTGGTACCTTGTCATAGTAAGTGCGATCAGGCGGTCCGGAAATTTCAATTGAGACTGTCAATGCAGAAATCTTTAACGTGTTTACATAAACTACAACAAATCAAATTAGAAAAGTCTAAGTAAAATTTCAATTTTTTTTTCAATTTTAATTGCAAATTGACATGGTTTATTCGTCTAAAATGCTCAACCAAGTTTTTCTTCTTCTACTAGTTTTGTTCATAGAAAAATAGCAGAAATAAGGCAGCACAAATGTATTATATCTATTAGTACTACTGACCCCGCAAATGCGTTAATAACGGATTAGGTAGTGACGTATATGTCACTTTGTATAAACATGGATGTCATACCATGGTAGTGTGTGCATTTATTTAATTAATTTAATATACTTTTTATGCATTATTAAAAAAAATACATACATTCTGCACTCCTTCTCTATATAAAGTATAAGTGTGGCAAGTTTCATGCTCCTTCGTCCGCGAAATTTTCGTTAAAAGAGTATTTATATATAGATATATATGTCATATACATACTATATATACTGTTGCACAATTCTTTTAAATTATAACATACCTACATTGATTGTTGTACAATTTTGCGAGATTAGAAACATATCCTAACTTATGCATTTGTTACATTTTAACAAAAAAGTATAAAGCTGCTGCGGTATAGGGAAATAAAGCTGTATGAAAACCTTCTCTATTACAATGCGGTAATTACTGCATGAATTTCGATGTGAATTGGCATGATTACCACTTAATAGTCAGGTCAATATTTATTCTAGTTTTTAATCCGAAAAGACAAAGAGCATGAGCATGGTAGGAAATAGAAATTTCATTACCTTATGTCGATTTACACCTATATATAAAGTACATCTAAATTTGTTGTGAAAAACGCCTGTCGTGGCCCAGAGGCACATGCGTGCGACTGTAAGCGCGACAAGTTGTGGGTTTGATTTCCAGTCCAGTAAATTGAACTTTCATTTCCTGGGTTTGATAAGAAGGCAAAGCACGGCGTTGAGTTCTGCCACTTAACACGCAATGCCTCAATTCGGCGGAAAATAGGGAACGGGATATCTTAACCAGTTCCCTCTGCCTACCCTGCTATATGCGGGATACAGCGTGAAACTATGTATGTAATATATTTACTAATTTATTTTGATTTTAAAATATTAACGATGCTTATGTAAACTTTATATCTTCCGTTTTTTCTACTGTAATAACAGTCTTCTTCTTCTTCTTCCTAGCATTTATCCCGGCTAGCCAGGGTCTGCTTTCCTACTCAACCTACTCCACTTTGCACGATCTTCTGCATCACGGGTGGTTAGTCCATTGGCTCTCATATCCTGCTTCACGACATCCAGCCATCGCTTCCTTGGGCGTCCGGGGGGTCTAACTCCAGGAACAGATATATCAAGGCATTTTCTTCCGACATAGTGTTCGGGACGGCGCGCAACGTGGCCGTCTCAAGCATCTCAAGCGACGCTCTTGGAGCTTATCCGCTACGTCACGGACCCGAAGACTACCTCGAATGAATGTGTTACGTATGCGGTCAGCCCGCGTAACGCCACACATCCATCTCAGCATCTTTATCTCCGTGACGCGAAGCGTCTACTGTAATAACTGTACCTACTGCAAAACTTAAAATTCAAATTTTACTGCTTTAATAGAAAATTATCCCGTGCTGCATTCTACACTACCTTATGATTCTACATGTCAAATTTTAATCCAATAATTTTGGCTGTGGATTGTCTACCAGTCACTCAGTAGTGAGAGGAAAACTCACTTCCACTAGTAGTGAAGGGTAAGCCTTCACTCTTAAACACTCACTTTACTAATAACACTCGTTTTACTTACAATAACTTCAACTCTTATTCACTATTACTTATTGCTATCACTTTACACTTATTTACTTCGGATCTTGATGGTTTCATAGTAAAGATAAGCCTTCTACTGTGGCTTTTGTCGCTTCAGTAGAACAGAATACCACTAAATTTATTTTGGTTATAATGATACTACCTTCAAAATTTAACATTACAAACAGTTAGTTGTGTTGCTATTTTAATATCAATATGATTACCATAATATTTAATATAAAATTATTAACAGTTTCTATTTTTAATTTAATGAACATTATCACTAATAAAATTATTTTAGGTATTAAACTTACAATTTGTAATAGTAATCTTTAAATTATAAAAAAAAATATTTTAATATATTCAAAATGATTTATTTTTTTATGTCATAAATAAAACTACCGCTAACAGCAGTAATAAAAAGGTTTACAAAATGTTTATATCTCTAGGTTTATAAAAAAACACGGCTTTAGAAAGATTTCTTCTATTCATCTGTTCTCTTTTGAAGTTTTAAAGTGTTACTCACACACTTAGGAAACGAAAAACATATAAAAATTTGAACGCAGCGGGACTCGGACCCGCGCCTCTTGGAAACCGTCCAAGCGCTCTGACCACTAAGCCATGCGTTCTATATCCGGCTGCGTCGAAACTCTCTACAGAGATGCTAACAACAAAAATAAGTTGTAACAAGGGTATAAGAATTTCGACGCAGCTGGATATACTCGTACTTTCTTGCTGTATTACTTTTTTTGTGTTTAAACGAACCATAAAATAAGAACACAACTTATCTATTAATGCAAAGCAAGGTAAATTAATCTTTAATTCGCACGCATAAGAATAATCATCCCACTAAGACCATAAATGTAACAGTTTAGATGTTAGGATGTTTGGATGTTTATTACTTGATAACTGTAAAACAGCTGACTCCAGTCTAGGAAAAAGGCTAAAATTTAGTTGGCAATAATCCTAGTCTACGCGATCGGAGTCTTAGGCACTGCTTGTAATCTAATAAAACACTAAGAGCAATACAGTAAAACAGTAGAAATGCGCAGAAACAGTACGTACGCGTATCCGCAGATATACTGGATGGATCTAAATTATATTCTGTTTGTTGAATAGTGATTAAGCCTGATTATAATATAGGATATGACTGATTTTGAAAACTTTAACACTTTATGTGAAACAGTAATAGACCAGCTAAACTAACAGTAAACTAATATTGGTTCTTTAGCAAAAAATATTTAAATCATTAGTATTTTATATATAAAACAGTCTTAACAAACAACAGATATGGGGCATCTGACGTAAAGAGGAAGTAAAAGACCAGCTAACATATATAAATATGGTAATGGTAGATAGTGGTGGTGTGAATTAGAAAGAGTTATTCAATTTCACTGGCATTTTTGTTAATTTGTTTTAGCTTCACGCTGTGTCCCGTATATAACAGGGTAGACAGAGGGAACCAGAGATTAAGATATTTCGTTCTCTTTAACATTTCCGTTCCCCACTTTCCGCCGAATTGAGGCATTGTGTCCTGAGTGGCGGCACTCAACGCCGCACTTTGCCTTGATATCAGAGAGATATCGAGGAAAGGAAAATACTAAAAATTATTTTATATTTTCGTTTTCTGGAGTGGGAATCGAACCCACAACCTGTCGCGCTTACATTCGCATGCTTAGGCGTCTGCGCCACGACCGGTCAATTTTATTAATATATGATAATTAATGATCTGGAATATTCAATGTGGAACTATAACAGACCAGCAACACTGTGACACAAATAGAAGAACAGACAAACTATTCAAAATATTGCATGAAACTCTATGTTTTTCAGTAATTAATATAATAATATAAGCTGGGAATACCTTTCTCCGTAGAAGGTAAATAATTATTAAGCCCAATTTTTGTTAACTGAGGGTAGTAAAAGGAAATGGTACAGTAAGGGTAACAAAGTAGCAGGCACCATCTAGTATTATATAATAATATCTAAAAATAAAATATATAATTGTACAAGTAATAGTAAATGACTATATTTATACAGTTAATATGTTTAATAAACATTCAAGAGAATATTTCTAAATTATAACTCTTTAAATATTTCATCACAGGTAAAAATATTAAAAACATTTTAAAAATTTCAAAATCTATCAAACGGAATACTGAAACATATGGAGCGTTAGTTTTCCAAAGCATTTAAAAATTAATCGACCAATTTCCTTTTTAAATCACTTCAACATTTTGCGCGTAGAGAATTTTTCCGCAATATAACTTTATAATTGCACGAGTATGTATACATTTCGTTACATGACATCCCAATCTCGTCATCATGTTTTTGCTAAAACAACCTTTAATTAAACATTTGATACTTTCCAAAAGTTTCAAATAAATTGAACAAATAGCACGTACATACAAACATAAATATTTTGAAATTTAACTCGCATCAATAGTACTTTTAAAATTTTAACAAGTAAATGAAGAAAAAAGCATCACGTATAAAAGAGTTGCGCTAATAGGGCTCCCATTTTGTCAGAACCCGGACCAAAAATAAGTAAAAGTTATTTTGCTTGCGGCTTTTCTGAAGTTTATTTATTAACCTAAATATTGATTAAAGCTTATTTTATTTTCGAACTTCGATATGGAGATAATGAATATGGGCCTAGTTACAAATCTATTTTTAATAAAGTACACAGTAAGTCAAAATGAATATTTTGTAACGGAAAAATTAGGAAGTTATTGGCATAACCTCAATTTGAACGTTTCTTAAGCAATTGATATAATTCAACCCATCACATAGCTTCACATGCAGGTGTGCGGAAATTACATGTCTCAAGATTTCTTACTAGATAGAGTGTAGTGATGTAGTCAACTTATGATTTTTGTTAAAGTAAAAACTCTTAAACGTTGTTATTGCGATATAGTTTGTAAAATAATTCAGTCAATTTACAGTATTTTTAAACGACTTAAGATGCTTTTTCAACATTTTTCGAAACTAGTGGATTTTAAATAATCGTAAACTAAGTTGGTTGTGAGTGTTATGTTTTGATAGAACTTAACAATTTACTGGTTTTAGAGCTAAAGGAACATGACTCAGATATTTAGAATTGGCGAGTTTTGAAGTCACTGTTGTGTAAACATGCTGAGAGTTAACCCGACCATTACATTCGATTCGATAAACCTCAAATCTTACCTAGATACTTTATGTACTCGTATTGATCCTAAGTACAGTAATCATTACAATTGAGACAAAAATGGATAAACATTTAAAAAATATACAAATTATAATTAATTAACATTCACAGGTAAATGTTAATAAAATATTAAACGCTTTTAATAAATCTCGTACGCTCTCAATTTATTACAAATAGTAAAAATCATCATCAGATTATCATAATTATTATCTTTAAAATTTACGAAAATGTACAGCCATTATTTAACTTCTACATTTCATCTGAAAATGAAAATGATATTTGCTTGGTCTTAAATTTAACTATTAATAAATAACTCTTATATCTGTGAACTGGCCCGAGTGCTTACGTGAGCTTACGTTACAACTGCATTAACTTTATTATAACCACTTTGAACATCATTTTTTTCATACACTTTGTCGAGGTTAAAGTTTTATTTTTTATAAATAATTATATATTAATATAGGACATATGAATATAAATAAGCCCTAAATAAGTTACGAGATTAGTTAGTGAGTTATAGGAGCCAATCCCTCAAAAAGTACTGTGTGCAAACAAAGTCGTATATTTTTTTAGCTTTACGCTATATCCCGCAAATAGTAGAGGGAACCAGAGAACCTAGCGTTAAGATTTTTTCTCTTTTAACATTTCCGTTCCTTACTTTTCGCCGAATTGAGGCATTGCGTCCTGAGTGGAGGAACTCAACGCCGCGCTTTGCCTTGTTATCACGTGAAGAAATGAAAATACTTAATATTAATTATTATAAATATTTAATATTTTCATTTCCTGGAGTGGGAATCGAATCCACAACCTGTCGCATTTACAGTCGCACGCTTGTGCCTCTGAGCCACGACAAGCCTCAAGTCAAGTCATAATTTTATTGGGATTATATAATGATACTTGTATGTGGACTTGTATTTTTATTTTCCTTTTTTCTAACTTCACGCTGTATCCTGCATATAGCAAAGTAGGCAATGGGAACCTGAGAACCTAGTGTTAAGACACTCCGTTCTTTTTCAACAATTCCCCATTTTCTGCCAGATTAAGACATTGCGTGTTGGGTAGCGGAACTCAACGCCGCGCTTTGCCTTGTTATCAAACCCAAAATGAAAACAAAATGAAAATACTTTATTTCCTGGAATGGGAATCGAACCCAGAAACTGTCGCGTTTACAGTCGCACGCTTATGCCTCTGCGCCACGACAGACGTCATTTCGTTATTAGTTTCTTGAATAATAAATTTTATAAGAAATAATTTTGCAATAAAGATTATTAGTTATTATTGCAGCTATAACTTGTATTGTCCAGTATTTATAAAAGTGTGATAAACAATGTAGTAATAAAATAATCAATATTTCTTACCTTTTTAAAATTATAATGTAGCATACATATTATTTCACCATTTAAATTTTAAGATAACAAAAAACTGTCAAAACGGTTTTAAAAATCTCATAAAATAATGTAAAAAGCTAGCAAGTTGTACACTATCATAGGCTTTATATTATTGATATGAACATTAAAAATTTGGAATGGTTAGAAATTGGGTATTTAAGAGACAAGCCAACTACTCTATAATATAAATGAAGGCCACTTAAATTATTCTTGTTAATTTATATTAAAAGAGTAACTTACTAAAGCTCAACTCAATAGCAGAATTTTGCCATTAAATTAATAAATAAAGATTTTTTTCCTACTATTTGTCCTTACGCTTATATGTGCCTATCAGATAATTAGAACGGGTGTACGGTTGTCGGATTTAAGCCAACAAAGCACTCATCAAAATCGGCAATGGCCGATACATAGGTCTAAGAATCTCTGTGGTTTTATGATTACACCTATAAATTATAAATTTGTAAATAATTAGCAGAGGTGGAATTTGATAAGTTTCATGTAGTGACTTTATTATTGTTTTTTTTAAAATTGATTGCTTGTAGTTCACAATATCTTTATAGTGTATTGTGAATGCCTCAATTTCAGTTGAACTTCCAGAACATAGACCGGGTTTGGAATTTCAAATGAGGTCTATATTAAGTAAATATATGTGTACATTTATGTTTTTTGCCTGCTTGTGTCATATTATTGGTATGAATTATATTTTTCTATTTTTTAAATAGAAAAAAGTAATTATGACAGAAAAAAGCAAATAATTAAATCGAACGTTTTCATGTGCATCCCAGCGTTATACTTACATATACAATATTAATACAGCGTAAGCGTATGTGAAAAATTATAATTGGATCTACTGTTAAAAATAAAACGAAGTTACTTTTCGAACAACCTTATGACTCATTCAGAAAATTTCGAAGATACTAATAGTGTATTATCTCTTTGATGATTTTCTGATTCTAACAAGACCTTAAATTTAATGTAGTAAATAGGTTGTCATTGAAAATTGATTTATAAATAATAATAAATAGATATTTTTATAATACTTTTTTGGTGGTAGGAGGTTCGTCCTCCGTCTGGCTCGCGACCACTATCATGTCAAAGACGAACCGCCAAATATCTTATGATGTGTTCCGGTTCGATGGCATGTAAGCCAGGTTTTCCCATTCCCACCCATCCTTTCCCCAAAATGTGGTGGTTCCGAGAACGGAATACTACATTGTCCTCCTCTTCCATCTGTATCCTCTAGGTTGGCAACGCATCTACAACATCTCTGGTGTTGTAGATGTTCATGGGCGAAGGTATCCACTTACCATCAGGTGGTCCTTCTGCTCGTTTGCCATCCGTTATCCATAAAAAAAAAAAATAATAATAATAAAAAATATCGTAGCGTGGAGCACACACAAAATGTTGCAAAAATATTCTGAAGTACCTGTAAGTACAAATCATGTGATTTCCTTTTTGATTACCACTTAACTCTTCATTCAGTTCTAAAATATTTTATAACACATAATTTAATGCGTATTCAACTTTTTTAATGTCACCGGTGATGATGATGTAAACCGACAAATAACAGAAATAGAAACAGGTGATAGAAGTAATCATTTTCAATAATTTTTACGTAGTAAGACGAATATTTTAACATTTGTTCAATTTAAGTTTTATTTCTTGATATATTTGTGTAAATTTTTTTTTTCTTTTCTTTTTTTTTCTATTTAACGTAATATGAAACCGCCTTAATATTGTAATCTATTTTTATAGGATTATAAAAAAAAACTCTACGCCGCGCTTTATCTTAACAGATCGAAGAAATAAGAATAATTTAAACATAATTCTTTTGTAGGGTATTCATCGACCACAACCATTTGTGTTTACAGACAGACACTGTACCACTGCGCCGCGATGGCCTCTTATATGATTAAAAAGTTTGAAAATGTTTAGTTTTGTCATAAGCCGTAATTAGTAATTTATGTTTACGCAAAAAAATATAAATCATACTTTTATTCCAATTATATGTATTAAAAATGTCTCAACTCGGTCCGTTTTAGCCGACTGCGCGACGCAAAAGTGGGTAATATGTTTATCAGTCTATGCATGTATGTATGTATGTATTTTCAAATGTGGCGTAGTAGAGAACAAACGCGTTGACCGATTTTGATGCTTCGTTACGTCACTCGTCTTAACCTTGCAAGTGTCATTAAATATATGACAATGAAAATTTATCATAACATCACTCAAACACTATAATATCTCGAAATGAAATAAAAAAAAACGACAACTTAATGTAGTCAAGCGTTGGTTGGGTTAGGTTTTATACATTATTGTTTATTTTAAGTAACAGTTTAGGATATATAACGATTTAAGATTGCTTAAATGTTCATTATCGCAAATTTTCATATTTATTATGAAATATTATAGAACACAACGGCATACTTTAGTTTTTTTTATTATGTCTTCTGTGGTTGCACTGTAGAATGCAAAAGTAGACATCGAGTTCAAATCCAAGGCACGCACTGATCACTTTTTGAAATCCTGTGCGAACGCGTGTGTATTAAATAATGAAATTAAATAACAAGATTGTGAAATTTGCTATTATAGTTCTATAATAAAGATCTCAATGAATTTTAACTAAAAAGTGTAAAATAAATACTCGTTTAACAATTTCAACTCCATGGAAACACTTGACTGATTAAGGAATATGTCCCAACTGTTAATTTTTCTATTTTCCGTGTTGGGCTTGTTTTTTAGGCAGTCGGGTTTTTATTTTTTTATGAATTCATAACAAATAAGTGCTATTTTAACTAATGATTTAAAGTTTTAACTACAATTTAACAAAATGTCCATTAATGTGCTAGAAATTAAACAATAAGCAAAAATATATTAATTTGCTCTCTCTCTATCTCAAGTCGAGGCGGGTTGTCAAAATTGCCCCTTGCTCGGTCTACGAAACCGATTCGACGTGCTAGACATCACTCGGGACATTCAGAATGTCAACAACAAAGTGGTACGTAATGGGCTAAAAACTTTTTCGATTAAAATTACCACAATGTGGATGTAATAATACCTAACAGAATGAGCCACCTCCTTTCAGATGATCTTTCTGATATAAATATGAGGATTATAATAGCTTCCGGATAGCTTAGAAATCAGGACTTGATCAAAGAACACTCCCGGTGAAAGCGTTTCTGGAATCTGTAGATGAGAATTAAATATTTTTCCCGGAAGGAATCCAATAGTGGTTATTGTTCATTTATTTCTAGAAAATTTGGATTATACAAGTATATTTTCAAAAATATTCGACATTACTAACTACAACAAAGATGCCATTTTTCTAGAACTTGAAGAAGATGATCTTCACCTTCCTCCAGGCTTTTAACAGAAGCTTCCTAGGTAATAAGCATAACACTAGATTAGTACTATATAAGTATACTTTCAATTGAGACATAGTTAATAATCATGTTATATTTCTAATACAGGTAGTAGGACAGCGTAGGAAGACTTTTTAATGCTAGTTTGGTAACTTGCAAGTTCTAGATCTCGAATTTTTTGTAGGTACATTAGGTTCTCTATTATGTAATGATTCACAAAAGACAATACGTTTATAAAACAAAAAGGCCTAAAAATCTAAATTGTGAAAATTTATACATAGTTATACATTTTTCTTCATAAAATTTAATCTAAGCTCACACAGCTTGAGCAAAAAACTGCCGAGCGCGTGTCATTCAATATTTACATGAATCTATTCGTGCCTTTCCTACATCCCTTTATCTGAGGCTATTTCAATTACATGACCTCTTTTTCATAGACAGATATAATATATTTGTAAAAAAAAATGGGATGAAATTATTAAGGAGTCAGGGCAAGTTTTAATAAATATTTTCTTTCAATTATAAGAGCAAAATTATAAAATCATGACAATTTACACTAAAATATAAAATGCTCAAAAAAGCTTTAAGTTTATGACTCTGGAAAGTATGTCATTATTCGTTACGAATATTACGTTTTCCTTACATTTATGTAAAAGAATTTACTTAGCTTCATGTAGACTAATGCATTGGCAAATACACTCCTATAATTTATATGGAGTACCTATGAATACTGAAATCTGTTTAATCTTATGAGCATCCGTTAAATTTATCTTTTAGACATTTTTAAACTTTATGGCAATTTGTATAAAAAAGAAAGAAAGAATTAATTCGAAAGAATTTAAACCCTAATTCTGGCCAAATTTAATTAATATAGATTGAAACATGTAATATTTCTTTAGTATAAAAAGAAATAACCTAATCTTGGCAAACAAGAAATGTAGCTGAATTAGAGCAATCTTGCGAAGGTTACGAGTCATTTAGACATAATTTTAGGTTCTTATTTTCTCAAGCGCGTGATTAACAAAATTTATATATTAACATTTTATGTAAAGCAAAAATAGCTTTACAGTTTTACCATTTTAAACAATTGTTTTACAATTGGCGGCAAATATTTGGTTGTCATGGAAAGAAATAAAAATTTAAAAATATTTTTCTAAATATTTCCTTATATTAAAAGAGTAAAATAGTTAAACAACGAATTTTATATAAAAAATATCGCTGTTTTAACATATACAATAATATATTACAAATATAAGAATTAAAATAAAGGTTAAGAGGTTAAAGGTTAACGAAAACCTTTTTTTTAAATAATTATTAGACGTCCATTTTCTATCTTATATCCGCTGAAGGATTAAAACGATTATATGAGAAAAACTTTTTAAAAAGTCTTATAAACTTTTTTTTAATATTTTTCTTTTATTAGTTTTATTTGTATTATAAAGTTAATATTTAAAAAGGTTGCTTGAGTTTATATTAGTTACTTCTATTATAACTCGCTATATTTTCATTCATGTATCTATTTGTAAAAATAAGTTTATTATTTCAAAAACACTTTCAAATCTATGTAAAAAAATAACTTTGTAACGATTTATACATGTATAAAAAACGAAACATTCCCAACTGTCCATCCAGACGTCAATAGATATCAATTTCATTAAAAGCCTCGTCATTATCACCAGAACGATCAGAACAATCGTATCAGGAATATAATGAATTAAATTGCAAAGTAATAACATTACGCGTCGCCCGAATTAAGCGTTTACCGTTTTGGCGATGACATTTAATTTAAAATTATTGGTTAAGAGAAAAACTGATTTTTCGTCAGGGTTTCGATTGAGGCTCTATTAGGAGGGTGAGTACGTAGGCGGTACGGGTTGCGTGGGGAGCCGACGGCGCGTAGCTACCGAATACGTTGTAACGAAGCTTTCTCATCGTTTCTGCTCCCCTGGTACTATTTGGCATTGACTCGGGGGAGATATCCGACGATTTGTCCGTGAATGACGTTTACAAAACTTTAACGTAACAAGTAAAAGAATAACGAATGTCTCTGCAGCCGGGACTAATTAATTAGGTATTACACGTTTTTGTACTTACGTAGATATTAATTCAAAGCAATAAACATATACACAAAAACATACATATTCTAGTTTTGTATTATTTAATAAAACAACTACTAGCATAGTTTTTATATTCAAAATTATATATATTTGATATTCATATAAGGCGATATTAAATCTACGTTTAGTGAAGTCGTTTATTATTAAGTATTATAAAACTAGGTATATGCAAAAATAAAACAAACTATACGGTCAAGTCTAACAATAAAATATTAATTAACATTGTTTACGTAACTGTCAAAGCAAGATTACCGCGTTTAAAGACCTCTATAAAATGTAATACTAAATACCGGCGGCACACAGTTGAAGTAGTCGCCGGCAAAGTAAAAGTCGTAGCGAATTCTAACTTTGTCAAGCTTTCAATCATCTCCGAGTGGTTACAAATTGAAAGAGAGAGTTAGGTCACCGAAACCCGCTTTCCCACATTCCAAAGATGAAAGGGAAATCCACGTTTAATACATCAGGGACCGAGAGGGATAGGAGCATAGGGCGAATTTGAAGAGGGACAGCGCAAACGATAGAAATGTAAGAACAGCTTACCTCCTTGACAGCTCTGGTGTCCTGGTAACTTGTTACAGGTCGCGTAACGCGAACAGGGAATCGGAGCGGCGCAACGTGCGAGCTGTTGCGACGGCTCGACAACGCGGACTGCAATTGCATTGCACTTCGCAAGGGGTGGTGCACTCTGTGCAAGCGAGACTGCAGCGCCCGCCCATTCGCCTCGTGCCTCACTTTCCCGCCCTACTGCTCTTGAAAACTTACAACACTTAACAGGTGGCGAGATTGCAATTAATAAACCCCACAATTAGCGGTGCGTTAAGAAATTGCTGTTTCGATTTTTTCCATTGTTACGCGGTTTTTCACTGGGGCCCCGGACGCTAGAAACTTAATTTTTAAGTGTTTTAATTACAATCTGTTAATTTGTAACTTCTTGATAGACATCTAATATAGCGAGTCATAATCTGAATAAGATTGACGTGGAGCGCGCCAGTGGTAAGTATTGTTTGTTACGGGCCGGCGCCGCCTCCGCTGGTCTCCCGGGCGACCGCCCGTCGCAACGCTCTCCACGTGTCTCGACTCCCGTATTTACCATCATTTTTCAACAAAGTTTACATATTACTAACATCTACGGATGCTTAAAATCTTATAGTAAAAAGAAGTAAATTTATTCTTTAACATATTCTCAGTTGTTGCAATTTTTACGCAACTGTACGACAAAATTACCATTTATATGCTTTGTAGTTAAACAAAAATATGAACTTTTGGATTATAGAAATAACTAGACCAGATTTTGTGTCTTTATTTTGTATAACTGTATTTACCTTTGAAAAGTTAATTTTAAACTTTGTTTTGTTCGTTTTGAGAAAAACTTATTTTACATATGATATTTATACTTTTTATATATGAAACTTGTAGCTTAGAGAGATAAATTTACTACTATGCGTTCAGTTCATGCGCAAGTCTCTCATTTTATGATACAAAGTATTCTAAAGAGCAATAATGTGTTATTATATACCTGGAGTGCAGAAACTTTCTTACCAATGACAATAAGATACTGTTATAAGTAAAAGTATTAAAATAATATGAATGGATGGGAATAAATTGTTCCATACATTTATTTGTTATATAAAAAAATTACTATACCTACTAGTAGTAATAATATATATTTTTGAATAAGGAAGCTAATACGTACTCATGTAGAGTCTAATTCCATAAGAATTTTCCGACCGTAATTTAATAATATGCACTTCAACCTTTTATAGCAAGAAAATATTACAATCATAGATTCATCCCGTTCTTTGCTTCGCAACTAAACAATATTTTCTTTGAATATACCGGATTTTGCAGTTCATGCTTTGCATATTTATATATTCTGACAAAAGTGTAATTCTACCGGATAAGATCAAGAAAACCAGGATTAAGGTAATCAAGAAAACGACTCAATTCACCGATTCACAAAGTATAAAATATAATATTTTTATATATAATAAATATTATAGATAAGATACATATTATGTTACAAAGTGAATAGTATATATTATATAACTACTATAATCGCGAAATATTTTATTTTTTATATTTAGATTAATTTATAAATTATAATATCATTTCCGTAATTTCCGCCTGTCGTGGCACAGAGGCACAAGTGTGCGACTGTAAACGCGACAGTTTGTGGGTTCGATTCCCACTCCAGGAAATGTAAAATTTAGTATTTTCTTTTCTTGGGTTTGGTAAAGCGCGGCGTTGAGTTCCGCCACTCAACACGCAATGCCTCAATACGGCGGAAAGTGGGGAACGGAATTGTTGAAAGAGAATGATGTGTCTTAACACTAGGTTCTCTGGTTCCCTCTGCCTACCCTGCTATATGCGGATTACAGCGTGAAGTTAAAAAAAAAAACCGTAATGATATAAGTTTAAGTTCGACTAAAAGTAAGATTAAAGAAGAGGCTTAGTGAATTTATTTTATATTTTTATATTAAATAAAATGTTATTCAAATGAAATTATTTTTTTACAGAAACGTATTAAAATTACTATATCATTTATAAAAAATATAACGTAGCAGGAGTCGAGCCCGCGCTTCTTGCAATCCGTGCAAACGCTCTCCCCAGTTAAGCTACACGTTTTTATCGAGATACATCGAAATGCTTGCTACTACTTATTTTTGTAATTATCTGCAGGGAGGTTTTTACATAATATACCGATACCGAAAGAGTATTTTTAAAATTAATATATTACATTTCAGGGTAGGCAAAGGGAACCTGAAAACCTAGTATTAAGACACTCCGTTCTCTTATGATTTACGTACTCACTTTCTGCTGATTTGAGGTATTGCGTGCTGAGTGGTGGAACTCAACGCCGCACTGTGCTTTGTTACGAGGAAATGAACTACGCCAGAACTGGCCTATTTTTTTAAGTTTATTTATAAATATTTTTTATATATTTCTATTTTAATATTATTATACTATTATTATATACTATTTTTTTTAAATTGATTTAAATATTTATTTATTTTACTTAAACACGTACTGCACAAACCTGAATAGATATTTATACTATATGAATATTATACATACATAGATACATATAAAATACGCTGATGTTTAATAACAACGTAAAAATGATACATATATAAATTAAGAAGTGCTTGAAAATTTAATTAACATAATGCAATTTAAATACGCATATTTCATCTATTTAGTTTGTAGCAGAATCGTCATAGCGAACCTACGGTGCTACTGAGCTACGACAATCGTAGCACGCACCGTAACGTATAGACGAAGTCGTTTGTTTGATTATACTAAAGTTGGAAACAGTTTAATAAAAAAAAGTCATTACATAGATTTTTTTTCTAAAAACAAAACCAAATATTTTATTTCTATAAAAATAATTTAAAAACAGAATTGGTTATCTATTAATATAACTTTTATAAATATTAATTAAAAAAGCTAATTCGTATAATATGATACAATTTGAATACCGTTAATGATTATAAATATTAATATTACTTATGTCTTAACACTGGGTTCTCTGGTTCCCTCTGCCAACCCTGCTACATGAGGGATACAGCGTGAAGTTGAAAAAAAATATATATTTTACTTTAAGTGTACCAAAGTAGACCAAACAAAATTTGGTCTCAAAATGTCGGACCTACTAATTTCATTTCAGCTTTCAATTTGCAACTGAATACATTTTATAATTTATAAAATCCTCCAATCGATAAGTTAAAAAAACAATGTCTCTAAATAAATAATGATATTTACAAGTATGAGATTGTTTACGTATAAATAAAGATTTTTATACTGCTTTCGAGAAATTCTAATTAGATAATCCAATTAACGTAATTGTGACAGAGAATAATTCTATTTAAAAAAAGAAATAAATAATTGTTAACAGTAATTTCTAATGAGATGAGTATTTTATGCTTCATTTGTTGTCACGTTAAATTATGTAGTAAACTAAATATAGTAACATATTTTATGCAGACGGTCCACATACTTACGACATACTTCACTTTCATAAAGGGAATCGACGGCGCGTAAACCATCGATATCCAAGGGAATAAACTTACTCATATAAAGTGCACAGGTTTGTTACGTGTTTAACTTGTTGAAATAAAATATATTTTTTATCGGCTCATTTATTTCTAAACTGTGCTTTCTGTACCAGTTTATATTTACAATAATGATAAATTGTTATACTTTATAGATACTAAACACATTATTAAGAAATTATAGGTCATGATTGTTAGAGAAAGAGAATTGACAATTTTTATTACTATATCAACAAAATAATAATGAAAGTTCTGTTTTAATTGATATCGATAATAACTTACTGGGAGCGACAGAACAAAGGAACCTACATATCTATAGAGTACATTCCATTTGTATTGTTTTATCCATTTTATTATAAAAAGCCATAATGGATTGTTCTACGCACACTGGTTGTGGAGCGCCGGTTGTTTTCTTCTTTCTCTTAGCATGTCAGAAAGAGGAATTTATAGCCTACAGTTTTGGCAAGTTTGTTACTCCAAGCATTTGATGGCAGAGATTTAAGACTTACCGTTCTGATGCTGATTATCTCGCCATTAAGCCAACGACTTTTGTCAAAAATGTTGATCTTTTTTTGTGACCTTCCTATAAAATTTGATTACACTCCTCTACTCTACTCTTGTCAGTGGCTATTTTGTGCATGTTAATTGTAAAAACAGCTAACTTACTCATTAACGTGCTAAATCCCGGTGTTTTAATCTACAAAACAAGAAAAAGCTATAAGAAAGCTATAAGAAAAGCTTATTTAAAATAAAGATTCATTTACAAGATTTTATTCAATGTATTGTACTGGATTATATCCTTCTGTTACTATTGAAACAGATCCGTGCCTTTTATGCATTGTTTATTTTGGATATTCTGAAGGAAAACAATACTACATTTCATAGTATAAGTTACCGATATATAAATTTAACCAATATAATTTCTTCTCTTTCTACTTTTTTACAATTTTTGTATGCTCAGACTTTTCAGAAGTTGTAACAAAATTAATATTTCGCGTTTTTCAATTCTATTCTCAAGTTCATACAATCTTCTCGATTGCAAGATGATTGTATGAACTACACATACATAAATTGTTATGGACACACAAATACCTTTATTCTTAAGGGTTACATATTAGGCAAGTTTCCTCTATCATATATTCTTCTTAATGAGGTCATCGTAACACAGTGGGATAGGGATGTTAATCTGTAGAACCTATGTTTGTGGGAAATATTTAAATTATTTTCAAAGCCTGTTCTATTTCTAAAAAATATATTATGTTTCAATATTATAGTATTTTTAAAAAATAAATCTATTTTTATGTTTATTTAATGTTATGTGCGTTTTGAATATTTTAATATACATATAATGTAGGTAGGTATAGTTTTATTATTTTAGCAATTTTCTTCAAAAACATTTTTTTGTACATTATTCACTTGTTTAAAAACTAAAAAGATTCAATGTGTGTGTGTAGAATAATTTATAGTCTTTGTGTGATTTGCTTGAAATTCTCCCCTAAGTCCCTTCGGCATGATGCCAACTAGACTCGATGCTAGCGGGTGGTCGTCAAGTGCTGTTTAAATTAAAGCTTAGTTAATGATATTTCAAAAAAAAAATATGTTTAGATTTATATTTGATTTAAGGTATTAACGAAAAAAAAAAGATTCAACTCAAAATTAATGTAAAAAACTTATCTATCAAGAGCCATATAGGATTTCCTGTACTTTTTAATAATGTACTGTTAAATAAAGGAGTGCTTCCAGTTCCAAATTTTCATTTTCCGTTTCAATTTTCCGACATGCAAATGTAGCTTACACTTGACTGATTCTTAGTATAAATGGCTGGTGTCGAACAAAACGCGTATGATGGAACTGCAAATTTGTAGTCTCCCATATGTCTGATTATAGCTTAAACACCTCATCATTTTTCGAATCTAGCCATCTAGTCTCATCTGCTCGGAACTATAGGTAAAAAATGTGCGAAAGTTAAAAAAAAATTATCCAATTTTTTTTTAATTAACACCTAATATTGATTTGTATGATTTAACTTGATTGCTTTTAAGATCTTTCTTAAGGTTCGGATATATCTCAATCAAAAATGTACTCTCTTTAATCTAAAGTAATTACATTTTTGTTTGTACTGTAGATAATAAAGAAGTATTAATGCTATTGGAAAGTATAAAAAGTTATACTCTTCATATTTCTGTAAATGTAGTTCCTAACTCGGTTACCATGAAAGGTGAGTTTGAACAGAACGTGCTACAAACGCGTTCATCAATGTTTTACACTTCTCTGTAGGAATTTTATTCATTTTTCAGTATCGAGCAATTTTTTTCTTTTCATTCTACAGCTACGCACCGCATATCTAAACATGGCGCGAATAAAGGCACGACACATTTGTAATTTGAAAGCAGTAATCGATTTCTAACATATCGTAGACAATTTTTGACATGATGTTGCGAGATTCGTTTAAAAGGAATAAAAGAATTTCTCTTTGATTATTTATTTCGTTATAAGTTTTCTGATTTTTTAAAAGATTCAACGTAATTAAAATCAATTTACTTGTCAATATACATTTAATATTTATAAAGCTCCCGACATATTAACAAAACGGTACAAACAAATGTCTAGAATGTTTGGTTTGAGCTCAGTGGTTTCATGTCCACATCAATTCGTAAGCTTTAATTGCTTTATAAATGACCATTTCTGTTGAACCTCAATTTCGAGTTATTGATTAGAGGTGCAACTAATCATTCTCTTAATCGAATGGTCATCACTAAGTTATTTAACACTATATATTATGCTATATATATATTTTATTGGTTTTGTTTTATATATTTTTTTCTTTCGTAGATCATTACTAAATGTAATGGGTGGGTACAAACATTATATCACAAGTTAAAAAGAAATTTAGTTTCTATAGTTCTTAATATTGTACATAACAAACACTAAAACAAACATAATCAGTGTAGTAGAACGTGTCTATTCTTGCATTGTTATTATTTATATAAAAATTTTAGCGATTATATATCCAATATTAATAAAAAATCTTCAAAAATTCCAAAATTTTTGTAGAAGTCAAGTAAAAAGTGACTTAAAGTAAAGCTATCAAACTTTTTAAAACTTATTAGATATAGAGGTAAACTTAATTCTTTAAAATAAATCTTTAAAGAACCGTAACTAGAATAGGAATTGTAATAAAGTTGTTACAAATTATGTGAATTTAATTACCTAGATACTATATATAAGTTTTATGCTACTTGTCTTATGGACAAAAGGAAGGACAGCGTAACGTTTATATTATTCATTACGTCCAAGAAACTTACTCTAGGGTTGCAAAAAAAAGATTTTACTTTACTTTTAAGAGCAAGAATGTTTTAAACCTTATGAACATTACTTTATTTTTGTACAATAAATGTGTCAAAATTTCGAATAGCCATTAAATTTCAAATTTTAAAATTTGTCAACCCTCACTTGTTTAACACCGCAATGTACAGTTCCCACAAAGATTGTGTCGACAGTTATTATGGGTTAAAATTAGGCCGACGGTGTCTGCACTCGCGACATTTATGTATGTACTTGCACGCGTTACCTGGATAAGACTATTGTTATATTTTTCTTCTATTCTAAAAACACATTGGTTAATATTTTTTTTTAAACTTGAATTAGATTTTTTTTTATTTAAAAAGAAATAAAGAAACATACTGGTTTTTTATTTTCTAGTAATAAATTCATAGTGTTTCGGATACTACCAAGTTTTGTATAGTAAAATTTAAAATAACTGTATAGCAGACTGCTAAACACTTGTATATTGGCACACAATCTTACAAATATCAATAATGGGTATGTAATTTAGATAAATTTCATAATAACTTTTTTATTTAATATAGTTCTAAAAATTAAAAGAGTAATTTTTAAAGATTCTAGCATAAAATTTGTTCTCACAATATCCTATAATATGAAACTATAATAAGGAGGCGCAATTTTGATTACTAATATCGCGATCCTGGCAAATCAGCTTAAAGGTAATGCGATACTAAATTGCCTAAAGCACAAAGAACCGAATGGGAAATCAGACAAAATTAAATTTACCATTATTGTTCTGTTTATAATTGAATGATTCATATATTTTTAATACACTACATACGATTGAATTTTATATTTAGTATGTAGTATAATTTGTGATATTATACAGTATTTTGCTCCTAGTAGTAATTTTTCACGTAGACTACTCTAGCTAGTAATATTTACATATAAAATAAAATGTTAATTTAAGAATTTTTTAAAACAAGCTTCCTCTAGCAAAGTATGAATATAAAAACTAATTTTTATTATGTTTAAATAACCTTAAAAAAGATTTTTTTAAATAATCGTACATCTATATAATATGATTAATTTAATTTTATACAAACCGGGTGTAGGGGTATACATGTATGAGCTAAAACAATATCTTGTGTTGGATTCGTGTATTGTCTGCTTTAGATACCTGCATCTAACAACTGATGAACGCCTACCATCGCTGTATAGCATGGATTCATAGTCACCCTCACAATTCTATGTCAATTCATCAATCGTGTGCAGACGCTGTGCAGAGTTCAGTCGGTAGGTCAAACTGTATCGGCTAAAACAACATACGCTGGATATTCTAATTGCTATGATTTCGGTACAGTTATGATTAAAAGATGAAAATCCACTTCGAAATTATAAATATTTATTAAATAATTAAATCATCGAAAAGTATAAGACGGAGATATATTAATTAACGTACAAATTTAAATATAATTTAAATTTATTATTTAAATTAGTATATCATAATAAATTTATGTTTCAAGGCAAATTGTTGCTATATATCATTATATTAATACGTGAAGGAGAACTGAAGGAAAATTTTGGATCCTTTTTTATGAAAACTGTGCGGATGGAGGACTATGAAAATTGGCATACATACAGTGTACATAGAGAAGAAGTGCAGAAAACGTTTTTTTTACGTTTTTATAATAATGTAATACTTAAAAATAGATTAAATTAATAATATAATATTACACACATTAATATTGGCTTGATATTCATTTTTATGTAAAATGACATATCCGTTGTTAAGGCAAACCGAAAACAGGAGTAAATCGTAAACAGATTTAGCAGTGGCGAGGCGTCCCTATAACACAGTTCCCACCGGCTTACATTTTGTAAATGTCAATAAATAATTGTTGGCAGATACAAAACAAGGGTCGTCAAGAAAGTATGGGAGTAAAATTATAAAAAAAGTAGCTCAAGAAAGGTGTGAGATGAAAAAAGGTCACCAGGAAAATTGAATCGGTGAGTGCAGAAACAACGTAAGTCACAAAAAATGCAAAAATTCGTAATCGATTTAAACTAGCTTATTTGGAGAGTTTATGTACTTTTTTTCTCCCTCCTGCAGAATTTGAAAAGCCGGACTTACGTTGTTTCTGCACTCACCGATTCAATTGCGTTCTTTCTTCGCCACTGGTGTCTTATATAAATAAGACTCACATATTATAAAAGTTAATTAATAAATTGAGGCACAAGCGTGTGACTGTAAACGCGTCAGGTTGTGGGTTCGATTCCCACTCCAGGAAATGTAAAATTTAGTATTTTCATTTCTTGAGTTTGGTAACAAGGCGGCGTTGAGTTCCGCCACTCAGCACGCAATGCCTCAATACGGCGTGAAGTGGGGAACAGAAATGTTGTAAGAGAACAGAGTGTCATAACACTAGGTTCTCAGGTTCCTTCTGCGTACCCTGCTATATGCGAGATACAGCGTGAAGTTAGTTAATTAATAAATAATAACACAAATGCAATTTTTAATATCTAATGCAATTATTATTGAGATATTTTTTTAAGCATTGGTCTAAAAATTCAAGTTCAGTTCGATAATGCGAAAAAAATATAAATATCTTGGATTGAAGAGAAAGAACTGGCCAAGTAACCTATATAATCTAGCCGTTAAATAGACGAGAGTTACATTTCGAAAAGATATGGCGCTTCATACTCGTGCATGAACATAAATAGAAAAGTTAAGAATAAAAGTCTATTTAAGAAGATGTCATCATGGCGTTGTAGAACAAGGTATGACAGTAAACGCGATGGTTTCGGTTCGATCCCTACTCGAGAAAATGATAATATTTAATTTTTTTTTATTTCCTCATTTTGGTAAGAAAAGGCGTGGCGTTGATTTTCGCCACTCAACATACTCTTACAGTATTGTTCGAGCAATAATGAGTGGCAGATCAAAATCGGGTGGAAAGTGGAGATCATTGTGTCTAGACATTAAGTATTACGTACAAAAACGTGAAGCTGCTTTCAATTTGGGCACCTTCTGGTTTTGTGGGATGACTTCAAAACTATCATTCAATGATTGTTGTCATATAAGAGGGTAATTGTCAATCATCGACGGCATACTGTATCGCCAAATTTTGATTGGACATAAAAATAATGAAAGATTCAACGCTCTATTAAATATAAAAGACAATTTTTAAGATTGCAATTTTTATTTTATAACTATTATTAATTGACTTAAATTAGTAATAAAATAAAACAAATATTTTTTTATTAATAGCTTTTGATAATTGAAAAGGGGCGATACTCAATTTGATTATTGAAAATATATTTCCAGAAAAACTGTATCAAAAATATAACAGAACATTGCTAGCAGTAAATTATTATGCAAATGCTCTGAATAAACAAAAATAATATTTTTATCGTCTGTGCTTTAACTTTTTTCACCCGTAAAACGTATCGCATTTTATTACGGTTCTTTACAATGTGAAACACATTTAATTATTTTTAACATGGAAATTAAAAGCTTTTTAGAGGACTAAAGCGCTTAATAACGAATTAAATGAAAATAGGTCATATTTATGCTTTAGTAAGAGAAACTCGCCTCTTGACTGAAGTGATTTGGCGTGCCCCGTCTACGACGCGTTTTGACGTTCATACTTGTATGTAATTCAAACATCGATATCAATAAATATATAAAATAAATTTCAAAGATTTTTAACATTAACATTTCGTAATAATACTTTTTCTTTGGATACTTTTTATTTCAAGAATATTTATAAGTATTTATAAGTAGGTACACTCTTATTACGTTTCGTTGAATACAAGTATTTCTTTATAAATATTATGTGTTTTTCTAGGATCTGCTTAAAAACTTATTTTAGAAATAGTAAAATTGCAAATAATATTGCAGTAATGTTTTCACTTCCTTGGCACCCGAACATCCATCGAATGCCTATCACCGCGCGAGCGGACGCGTTAATAATTGGAAAGTGACAATCCTATTTCGATGATTACTCTACACTCGCCCTGTAAATTGTTTTACGCTGATTGTTACGAATTGTCCCAAATTAAATTAATATACCGTGTATATCAAACTCCCTGAGCCTGATTGATATTTTTGAATTTATTTTTTTGTTCAGGATTTAACAAGTGTTTCTGTTCTTCTGTAATTTATTAATTGCTCATTTTATAAATATTGAAAATGATATTGCCTGCAAAATTTATTCTTATTCTACCAGTAGGCTATATCTGATGATATGTACATAACATATATTTAAGTTTCAAATGAATATAACGTACTAAATACATACATTTACGTGAACAAATAAAACAAAATTGTCTCTAGAGTTAAAACGCTTAATTAGTTTCCAAATAAATCAGAATGCATATTTCGCAAAAATGTTGTGGTCAACAATCAATGGAATGAATTATAGTAATGTGTCCATTTTAGGTAAAACATAATACTCTTTCAGCTAATTTATCAATTAACACGGCAATAATTTTATTATCGACGCTTATTAAGCAGTACAATTAATTACACTAAAATTTGTCATCGTTGTAAATCAGTTTGTTGGTTTTGGTAATGTTATTTGCTTTCATTAATTGTCTACTAATTTGGATGTTGTATTATTGTACGTTAGACTTTTGTATGTACTAATTAAAGAGTTGTAGTTGTTGTTATATTATTATGAACAAAAATAATTAGTAAAGCTAAAAAGTTAAATCATATGAGAGTATTCATAATTCACAATAACCATTATTTTGGGTAAATTGTCACCAATAGAGAGTTAGTGAAACGAGGTTTGCATTCAAGGTCCTGAGTATATATGTGTGAAGTATTTTAAAACTTTAGTCTTTAGTGTTTTGTATCCCACTGTAATATACGAGAGTAAATGTACTCTTTTGTAAAGTATAAGTACTTACATCTGATATATGCTTTATTTTTTCTACGATTTTTCTTATTTTTTTTATACTTGACAATAATATTGAAAAAATAAACATAAAGACATTGCTATTTGAATTTCTAGAGCCTTACCATCAATGTTTAATCAAAATCACAATTCGAGTTCCACAGCCGGTGCCTATGTATGCTAATTGGCATTGGAGTCATATCTAACGAGTGTTTGTCGTAAGTGAATCTGCCTGCGGCTACGTGGGCCGCTTCGGGCTAATTTCTGCACAAAATTTATCCAACTATCGATAAACCGATGTGACTATCAGATTAACTGAGATTGAAACGTCAACGTGTTGTGCTATGAAAGTGAGTCGCCCCTTTGACGTAACATTCAATCATGTGATACCGTTAACTATGTATATAAACTCTAACACACATTTGATTCTATGTTGAAAGATAAATTTTAAACACTTTTATAGAGCTGTTTTAGTGTTTTAAAATTTAATAAATTAAAGTATTTTACAAGAATGTTTTGTTTACTTTACCGAGGAAATGCACTTATTATATTTTTATGTAAACATTCATTATTTTATATATTAATTATTTTGAATAGTATAAACTAAAATTATTTAAAAGAATCTATCAGTTTTACTACTTTAGTTATCGTCATTGAATCATATTTAAAGAACATCTCAAGAGTAGGCCCAAAAGTAATAAAGTCCAGTGTATTAAAAAATAAACTTGATAATATTGAACATCATATTTGAAGTAAATTAATTAACTTACTATATACATTTTTATATAAAAAATATATATACTCGTATTTTTAACTATTTATCAATTAGTGTTACATATTATCCCCGAAATATGCTAATATATTAATAAAAAAAAGTTTATACAATATGCATGATTGTGTACAAAGTTGTACGCAACCACAGAGACACTATTCGCTGTCTTAATCCGATGAGACAGCCATACGACACGACTTGTCGAAGAACACACGCAGAAGTGACGCGACGGTTGGGCATTATATACTCTCTGACGTACGGCTTTGTAATAATGGTAACTTGCTAATTTCAGATGAGATTTATATTAATATAGACGCCATCGTGGCGTAGTGGGACAGTATTTGACTGTAAACATTATATTAATACACGCGCGTACACGCGCATGGTTGTGGATTCGATTCCCAATCCCCTGAATGATCATTCCCATCATTCCTCTGATTAACAAAGCGCGGTATTGATGATTGGTATGATGGTCAGTCAACATGAAATGTTACTAATTTGGATGAAAAAGAGGAGAACAGAGTGTCATTTCTTGGTTATAAAGCGTGAAGTTAAAAAAATAACTTAAAAAAACAATAGCTTGTTCTTACCTATATATAAAACTCAAGAGCTAAAATTGGTTCCTGGTTCATACCGGTTTAAAAACTATCCTAATTAAAGGCGTAGATAATTGTATTGAACCTGTTACCTCAAAGATCGCTCCGAATTTCAACCCCCACTTATCATCTGCAGTCGTGTAAGC
This sequence comes from Philaethria dido, assembly GCA_033558755.1. NCBI lineage: Eukaryota > Metazoa > Arthropoda > Insecta > Lepidoptera > Nymphalidae > Philaethria > Philaethria dido. The sequence continues at coordinate 67,951 of JAKGSA010000121.1, forward strand.
TAACAGCTAGACGTTTCTAATTTGACTTTGTAGTTACGGCTTAACCGTTGCATCCGATGAATATATAGAATATTAAAAGATATTATATGATGAAGCTTTTTATCCTCTCAAAAAGAAAGGTCTCTTTTATCTACGCGGCTCTTTGTTATAGGTCCAATGTTTTTAGTAAAAATTATTCATTTTAGTTTTTAACATTACTTGCTGTTTGTTTTACTAAAATAACATTTGTTGTAAATGTACATTATATATGATATTATATTAGGTTTGTGTTATTTAGATATATGGGCCATTTAATTTCGTTCACATTTTTTAAATTAAGTTATTCTACTACTGTTGTTGAATACATGGTATTGCCTAAATATGTTCAGTTTTTAATTCATTAGTATGGCTTGTTTTAGATATATATATATATATATAGAAATTATCATGACTTTCTGCTAGCGAGAAAAGTTGGTTGTTACAGCTTTTGATGATGTTGCAATTAATAGTTGAAAATTTGCTAAGCCTGAAATTATTAGTTAGTGATATTTTTGCTCAAATTGAATTATATTAAATTATTTTAATGAACATGGGAGAGTTAAATGTAATATTTTTCGTTTGTATGTTTTGTAAATACACATAAATTATAAATTCGAGCTCAAAATTAAAAAAAATGGTTCTTTATATTTTGAAAGTATCGTGTGACAATCTGTGTCAGTCAATAGGTGATTTAATATATTATGAAAAAAATAAAAAAAAAACTTTCAGTAAGCCAAATTTGTACTTCTCCGTCCTCCTATTTCTTAGTGACATGGCCATAATTTTAGGGCAATATAACATACCTCTATCACGCCATTATTTACATTTCGCTTTAGTTTAACCAGATTAGGGAAAAATACTATATATATTTACTCAGTCATATTATAAATGCGCTACTACGAAAAAGTCACCTCTTCAGTAACGTTAAAAACCTAATATTAACTTAAATACATTTACCAATCTTTTAAACTTAAAAATTTAAAAGATTGGTAAATGTATTAAGTAACAATATAATATGGAATACGGTTAATTAGGTATTCGCAAAAGACGGTGAAACCATGGACACAATAACTATTAAGATCTATCTATACTAATATGGTAAAGTTAAAGAATTTGTTTGTTTATTTCATCGTGCTTACTTCCGAAGATCCCCATTAGAGGTAAAAATGCCTTATTCAGTAATAGTGTGGCTATTCACTATTCATGTGTTCAGGTGGTAAAATTAGATTTAAAGATTATTTTTATAAAACAACTGTAAAGAAAAATTATGGGCTTATGTTTTGATCATAACAAGTGGTCAATAGAAATAATATGGCAAAGATCATAACGCATAGAATATATGTAAGTTATGAGGAAAAAACATATTAAATATATGAAAAATAATGTATGAGCAATTCAAATTATAAAGATTTAATTTTAAAAAATATACTACACAATATATATTGAAACACTCTTCAAGTGAGAAGTCAATTATTGGTTTATTCATTCGATATGACGCCGTTACAAAGGTTTCAATAAATATGTCTGTTAACAATCCAAGTAACTTTTAACTACCCATAAAATAAAAAAGTATAAGTATACAAAGGAGCGTTCATTATTTTCGCTATTAAATGTGTTTTACAAATAAAACAAAAGACTGTACAAGCAATACGTTTATACAATATACAGTTAGCGCTGTTTAAAATATATTTAAAAAAATATCAATTAAAATATATATTAAATAAAAACAACGATTAATTTATCATCAGCGCGTCTTTCTCATTATCTGGATCAGTTTCAACTAGTGCGTCCTAGCACTTAAGTTAACGAAGGTAGACGCAATACTCGGCCTAGAATCGTGACATAGTTCCAACAAATGAGTTTATTTAAATAAGGGCGTAATCCTTATTAATACATTGTGAGTATTGAATTATTTGCTTTAAAATATTTTTCAATAATATTTAATTACGTCTCCATCACTGACGCAAATGCTGCCCCAATTGCGGCTTCTGTGGTAGCTATTCAACTATTTGCCAGCTTTAACTAAATAAAAAAAGTAATAGTAAAGAAAACACTACACCGGAAATTTTAGAGAGACGAGAATAAAAGTAATGATTATGTTTTTTTTTAACTTCACGCTGTGTTCCGCATATAGCAGGGTAGGCAGAGGGAACCTGAGAACCTGGTGTCAAAATTAACACTAGGTTCTCAGGTTCCCTCTGCCTATCCTGCTGTATTCAGGATACAACGTGAAGCTAAAAAAAATAGTACTTTATTTACTTATTTTATACATAGTATCAGATAGGTGCATCTATTGTTTCAGTATCATGATTTGAACTGTAGGCAAGGCTTATTTCTATAAAGTTATTTTTTATTTTACAGAAAAAAAACCGCGTGTTTACGTACCCACACACGTCCACGATTATAGAACGAATATTCTTAATTACATATTTTATGTTTAATTTGTTCATTTAACATCATGTGCAAAACGCTTGCCTTATAAATATTAAGATTCCTACAAGAAATGTGGATGCGTTCGTTCAGGACGTAGGCCAGGGTACAATATTTCAGATAATGCTGAATTGTCATACTTAATTGATTTTAAGTAGTATATACTCAGGAAATGAAGTATTTATAATGTATTATTAATTATTTGGATGTCTAGACATCAAAAAGAGAAGTAAAAGCGTTTTTGTTTGAAACCAGTGCTCCGTGCACTTTGCACAACGGTCAACTACAACTCTTTGAAATACATAAGCCGATTAAATTAAACAATTTTAGAAAGTACGTTGCGCATAGAAGCTATTATATAATATGAGAACCCTAATCGTTTTATTTCAATATCTAATATTTTTATAAAATGTTCCTTCATTCTTTATTGTTATCATAACAAAGTAATTCTTCGATTCAATAGGATTACTTATGAAAAATTAATTATTAATTTATGTATACACATGATGTTAAATATTCATATATTATTAATATGTTATTATAAATTATATGAATAACAAGGATTTCGAGTGATTCTACTTAAAACACGATGGTTATTAATTATCTGATGATAACAAAAAGAACACAATCCACGTCATTGTGATAATGCAACTAGTTAATGTACCGACTACATTATTCATCTTGAATTAAACAATCAAAAATCATTTCATGCAAATTATAGCGGCACATTGTATTTGAAGAGACTTTTGCAAAAGTTCTTACTGTTGCAAAAATTAAATGTAAAATAAAGTGATTTTCTTTATTGTTTTAAAAAGACTCTTGAAAATGAAATAATATTTTTATAAATATCGCGACTCGCAACGAATTAATCCTGAAGGGTCATAACCGTCATACAAGCGATTGCATTCGTGGCGTATATAATTTAAAAGTGCATAATTTTATATATAACTTTAAAAGCTTTATAATTGAAAAGAACGCGAATTAATATATAATTACTACTCAATTGAGCTGCAAAGTAATGTAAACATTACCTGTGTGATTGAAATGTTAGGAGACAACTTAACCCGTTAATGCTTCAATTCACTCGCAGTCCTAAATCTTCAAAGAAGAAACATAATTACATCCAAAGCAAAATTATAAAAAAAAAATTATATATATATATATATATATATATATATATATATACGATTATATCTATATCTTACTAAAATTTGCTTATAGATTCTACAATAAATGAGTGCTAACATTATATTTATGTAAATAAAATCTCATAGTAGAATATCAGAAGCAAGTCCTCGTTATCGGTATCAATTGAGTTTGCTTGGTGAACTTATATTATATTCTAGTAAATGAATGCACATGATTATATTATGACATGCTTAACACAGTTTTTGCGAAAGTTGGAACTACAATTAAATAGGAAGATTTTCACGTCACTATGTATTAATTTTAAAGAATATTTTTATATATATCTTAATTTTTATTTCTTTTTTTTAAATACGAGTATAATAGATAAAAGGAAAAATATATGCGCACACAATAGAAATTTAATAAAATATGTAATACTGTGGAACTAAATTGTTTATAAGAAACTACTCAGTCTAGTTTCATCAGTTTTTTTATAGGAAGCTATTGCTAATTAGGCCTTTTCAGTCTCTCGTGCTAAGCGTACTAGTATGACCTTATTAAATATAATAAGTACCTACATGGGCATATATTTGCTTATTACTAAATGTAGGCAATGTAAACAGTAACGAACTAGCTCCACGTTTCATTAAGGCGTGTCATCTCTAATTACAAGTGAGTATTTACAGAATCTTACAGACACGCTGAAGTTATTATGACTTAAGAAATATTGTTTTTAATGTTTTGATACAACCAGTTTTTTTATTTTGTTGGAAACTGAGATATTAAGTCTTAAAACGGCTTATCGTGGCGCGAAAGCACAAGCGTACGACTATAAACGCCACAGGTTGTGGGTTCGATTCCCACTCCAGAAAATGAAAATATTAAATAATATTTAGTATTTTCATTTTCTCGCAAACAAGGCAAAGCGCGGCGTTAAGTTCCGCCAGTCGCTACGCAATGCCTTGCTGCGAAAGCGAGGAACGGAAATGTTGAAGAGAACAGAGTGTCTTACCACTTGGCCGTCTGGTTCCCTCTGCCTACCTTGTTATGTGCGGAATATAGTTTAAGTATTGTTTTTTATTTTTATTTGAAATAATTAAGATTTAAAATATTGTTAACCTGTCACTGGAATATTTTGATATACTATTTGCTGTACGTTATTATAAAAGGTGTATAGCATGAAAACATTTTCCAATCCAATAGTACATAATAGCCTTGCGATAAAACTAAAAAAAGAGCGGCTGTCGATAGCTGGAATAGGATTTTCATTTTCCAATTAGCCCTGCTGGAGGCGGCGAGTCCTGGGACCGTATACTACTGAAACTATTTTTACATGACAACTTTCTTGAGTAATAAACTACTAATAAGCTTAAGGTAAAATAAATTACATTTATAATAAATTCTTTAAAAAATATTTAAGAAGGATGTCATAAGAAGGATAACATATCCTTAGCATATTTATGTGTGTATATTATTTGTGAAAACCATCAATGTGAGACATTGATTGAAAACTTTTCTATATAAGTATTTATTAATAACTATTTACGGGAAAGAAGCTTATTAAAATATTTTACAGGCTAGATTAGAGGTTTACACCATTTAATTTTAAATACCAATATCCGTTCATTTTAAATAGCCATAAAATACAAAAGTAAGTGTAAAATTTTAAAACTTTTTCTTACATTAAAATTTCGTTATAGTTGATGCATATTTGGCAATAATAAGTACGTATATATACATGTATATATGTATACATTCGTCAAATAATTTGTTAAAAATAAAATTACCTTCCTTGAGCTTATTCATTATAGCTACGTCAGAGTACTCGAAAACTTTGAAAAAAAAAATTGCATACGATATGAATATTTGAAAACAGGTGAAGTGAGTATATTTTTTCACGGCAGGAAACGCAAGTATGATAGCACTCTAAAGTTTGCGGATTGTGCATGAGACGGGGATTAACTTATAAAAGGAGTTCGACACGCGTCATATACAGTTTCGCAGCGGAATCACAAAGAGCAAAATATTAACACGAGCTACTTATTTTGAAGCTATCGCGAAGTTTCCTACAATTTCGTTTGTAGCAATTTCTCAAGCAACTTTATCATCTGAGATTCACTTGCAACATGCAAGTACGTCCTCTTTTTCTGTTGTTTTCAGTTTGAATAATTTATGCGTTTCGTAAAATATCTGCTTATTTTGGTAGAAATTTATTTTTAGACGTAGCATTGTTAGTTTCGTAAATATAACAATAATTTATCATCATGGTAATAATGGCACCATGTAATATCTCAGTAAAAATTGTCTGAGCTCAATAGTTGACCGGTAATTCCGCTGGGATACTTACTTATATTGACAATATAGGCTTTTCTGTAGTATATGTACGCAAAACCGCGACATTTGCTCCTGCCACCTAACAAACAATTTCCTGGGAGAGCAAAAAGTGAAAAAAGTGACGTACGAGATACATTTAAGCTCTCTGCCATGTTTTTTTGCACTGAAAACGCATGAGCTAAGTACTATTTCAACAATATATAATATAGCGAAAAGTATAATATTATACTCAGACTAAATATATAAAGCGTATATACAAGTGAGCACTCACATGTAGTCACGTTTTTTACCGACGCTTGCCAACAGCGTCGAAGCTCCGATTAGTTACCGCATATGATTACAATTTTCACTCTCCTATTGACAGGTTAAATTGTGTACGACGCGACGGAGGCACTTTAACAGAATTTTATTTTACATTATAATGAACAGCGGCATAAAAATTATAACAGTTGTTTACTACATATTTTTATTAAAACATATATATTATTCATAGTAGACTTTAAACACGACAGGTTGTGGGTTCGATTCTCACTCCAGGAAATGGAAAGTTTAGTATTTTTATTTTCCTGGGTTTGGTAACAAGGCAAAGCGTGGTGGAACTCAATTCCACCACTCAGCACGCAATACCTCAATTCGGTGGAAAGTGGGGAACGGAATTGTTGAAAGGGAAAGGAGTGTCTTAATACTAGGTTATCAGGTTCTCTTTGTCTACCCTGCTATATGCGAGATACAGCGTGAAGTTAAAAAAAAATAGATTTTGATTTCCAGTACTAGTCATAAGTATGTAAAAGAGGAATTAAACCCACAACGTTTCAATAATAAGTATAATATATTTCTTGACTGACTGACTTAAGATATTTATATTCTCAATGTCAATACATATTTTTAAATAAAAAGTAAATACTATAATAATAATAAAAAATAAACATATATAAAAATAGAGACAAGATAAATATTTATATCTCTTAATTAAAAAGTTAGACATTTATTTAGTAAAATTATATGAAATTAATTTAAGTTAAGCACTATTGAAGATGCTGCAGTTCCTACATATCTAGAAAGTATGAATTGTATTTTGTACTTGAAAACAAGGCACACACGGTTTGGTACGCAGCAAAGAAGTAAAGTTTTCTTCGTCTACAGTCTGGGAACTATTTGCACTGAAATAATTAGCAAGCAGTTTTATTAACACGTAATATTAAGTCAATTTGTAGTTGTGCTCATATATAGAAAAAAATAAATAAAGAATAATTTAGGTCCACAAACCGTTTTTTTTTTCTTAGACAAATACGGTATTTACTGAAAGAGATTACATGTCTTTATGTTATTTACGGAGTACTATCTCTTAATAATTACAATTATAGTAGTCACACTATAATAAAATATTATATCATATTTTGTTTAATATGAAACTTACCCAGGGAATATGTATATGTATTTACTATTTACTGGAATAAATACGTAGATGGGAAACGCATGCATAAAAGCAGCTTCACACTTTATACCGCATATCAGTTATTTAGAGAAAATCTAGTGCCAAAACTCTCCGCTCGCCCATTTTCACGCAAATTTGATACATGCGTGTTAAATGTTTGAACTCAACACCGAGCTTTGTCTTACTGGAACAGAAAACAATAATAATGATAAACATATAATATGAAAACATGAATATATAGTAGGGTATATTTTGCTCCAATGCACAATATCCATAGTAGCTATGGTTATACCTTCACTTTATAGCTTCGACAAGCCTGGACCCAATTAAAAGTTTATAAGTGACGGAATCATCGCACGAGCGGATCTGTAAGCAACTTCATGTAAACATGTGCCTTATGATTTTAATTAGAAATCACTTTAATTATGATGAACATCTCATTGAATATGACATACGATTGAATAACGGCTGACTAAAAAGACAATGACAGCCTCCTGATTGTACTTCGCTGGAAATTCGCCAAATTTATATTTATGAACGTAATGAATCTTCTTGAATATTTTAATATTTCGGCGTTTTGCTTCTTCAATTTTTCAACGTGTCTTTAAGTCTTTTACTATTACTATAACTTATAAGACTAATCCAAGGAAACATTCTTCTTATAATTGTTTCTTAGGGTTGAATGACAATATCAAGTGGTAAGAGATCCCGGCTCGAACATTAAGCTACGATTAAAACCGTGTTGCTGTTTCGTGAAGTAAAAAGTGTCCACACAACTCCTTCAACAAGAATATTAGCAACAGCTTCAACAGTTCAAAACTGATATGCAAACTACTTTACCAGTGTATCATCTCAAAGCATTTTTAAAGGTTAAAAAATATTAATGGACGTGAACCATTATTTAAATTTTATACATTTTGTACAACTAAAACGATGTATATATCAAGTTACGCGTTGTTCAAATCAAAACAATATTACTTATTGTTTATTGAAATATTGTTTTGTATGTACTAATGTACATAATTAATTGTATTTAATAATCTAGTTTAGTATTATTGTAGTAGACGATATTTTATTGCAGTGGCAGCAATGGCGGTGTCTGGTTGTAAACATGATTATCGTGGCTGGCTTTCCATACAGAGGAAGATTATGTATAAATTATTTAGTTTTCGATAATTTGGTAACACAAAGTGCAGTTTTTGTTTCCACTACCTTCATAATTAAATAAAATAAGCTAATAAAAGTGAAAATAAAGTGAAATATATTTATAACTTAAACCTATTCATTTTTTACTCCGTGTGCCAACTTACGTAGCTCCCGTGTATCCGGTAAAATAATTCTTGCATTTTATAGATGGTTAACTTTTCTTGGCCATGATGTATGAACAAAATAAGTAGGTAAACAAAATGTATGGAAAATAGTAGACTTCCAAATTTAGTTGCGATATACATATGTATACTTCTATATACCTTCATTAAAAATATATTTGTTAATATAATCGACTAATAATAAAATAATGCCAAAATACATGAAATTGCTAAATATTCAAATATATGCAGGTATATATTAAAAATATCTTATTTTAATAATTTTGCTGGATTTTATTAAAAACAATAGCCTTACCTTAGTTATACAAACTTGACAGATTTTCAAAGTGGCATAGTTATGCAAAATACATTCAAGTTACAACTTAGTTTTGGTATAATAGCTGTTTTCATCAAAGTCTTGGAATAAAAAGCATCGTAGTGTATTAAAATATAGCTGTGGTTACGTTTTATATACATATACTTATGTAACATATAGGGGAAGGGGAGGTCCGGACATCCCGGGACACCCCGGACACTTAGATGAAACGCAAATAAAAATAGGATACGGATACAGGATATTTCTGTGTTATTTCATATTTAATATTAAATTAGGAATTCCTTTATTTATATAAATCAAACTTTGAAGTATTATATCACATGTTTTCAAGAAAATATACTGTTTATTATAAGGTCTAGTTTTTTACCGTCAAAAAAATGGCAGGTAGCCCCGGACACTTTATACAATGATGGATCAACCGCTCTTTGGCCTTGCAAACATATCAGTAAACAAATATTCGATAAACACAGTCTTCACAGGCACAGTCTTGGTATTTCTGACAAGGCAATCAGAGTTTCATTAAATATTTCTTCGTGAACAGTCCATTCAGTCCCTTTTTCTCTAAGAAAGATTTAGGATATTTTTATATGGTTTTAAAATCTTTTTAGCTCCGTCATGTTGTTATATTTCTATTTGATCTTTTTTATTGCTTTTTTTCTTCTGTTTTTCCTTCATTTTTTTATATGGTGAAGATGTTATAATCTCGCTTTCTTAAACTTTTGCGACCGCGTCAATCGTGAATTTAAAATGTAATTACTTATTGAATTTACTTATTGTACTTAATAACCACCGGTGAAATTTGACAGGAGCGATTAATTTTTTTAGGCGAAAATAAAACATTCTCTCACGACTAATTTACTCAGCGTCCGCACCGCGATCAAATGACATTTGTTTCTACTGTAGAAAAGGCATCTTTACAGTAACTTTTTGTCTAAGCAATGCCTTTAGTTTTTTAGAAATAGAGGCTACTCGCTGTCCGAGAGTACCCACTGTTCCCCTATAGGTAATTAGGTACATATAACTAAAAAAACAAACTTAGAAATAAGTATGATTATATAACTGTGAAGGATATTCTATGTACTTATAATATTTTTACCAAATTCAACCACAATTCAAATATGTTTTGTTAGTTGTATCCACTTGGCATAACTAAATCCAATTAGGCTATTTGAATATAATTATTAATGTTTAACTACAAATAGAACAGGGGATTTACCTAGTTAAAACATTTCAGTGACAATGTGATGTTTAGCCCTATTTTGATAAGTATATTCATGTAAAACTGATTTTCTACTATAAATTATTTTATAAGAAGTATAATAATGATAAGCATATGAATGTCACTATTTTTATATTGGTAGTTGTTAACTTAACGATATAGTAGCGAAAACTCTCAGCCGACATTTCAAGAGGCTATCGCTTAACTGATGAATCAAGAAACAAATGCAGAAGGCAATATTATTTTATCTACCTAAAACCTTGCCGGTACATCATTGAGAAGATTATTATGTTTTTCTCTTCATTTTTATATTAATTTACATTCAAAAAATATTATATTATTAACATAAAACTAATATAGAAGAACAATATAGTTAAAACAACTCAAATTAGAAATATATGTTCATGAAATCACACATAGCTGTGTTACATGTAGGTATATGACAAAAGATCATGTTTATTTTAGGCACACGCTTCATCTCGCAAAGAAGGTTTAGCTATAAAGCTAGGTAGTCGGAGAGAACTTAGCACATACCGTTTTCCGCTTTCTACCCAAATTCTAAATAGTGTTCAGTGGCGGAACTCAACGCAGCGCTTTTTCTTAGGAGAGTGGAAAAAGTAAAAAAAAAATAAATAATATGATCTTTCCGAGTAAGAATCGAACCCATAACCAATCGCGTTTAAGGTTAAGACATTATCACGCTGAGCCAAAGTCTTATAATATAATTTTTAGTTCGTCCCGAAAAAGGAAACTGAATTACAATTCACAGTTAGCTTTTGTTTTAAGGATAGTATTAAGAAAGCTTTCTATAGAGTTAGTGAACACAGAATCTTGTTCCTAATTTGCTTGCATCTCTGATTAAACGTGTCTGTAACCTGTTCAGTCTTTCGGATTCTTATTAAGTCGCTTGCATCTTGATATCGGAGCATCGTCGGATAAGTGGAAACAATTTGTTTTATCTCACTGATCAAATGCCGTTTGTTTAAGCGAATGTAATAGCACCGACAGTTTCCTTAGATACTCTCATATAAAGTATCTATGATAAGTAAACTCTTGTCTATCTTATTTAATACCAGCCCAGAACTTTCTTGAAATCTCATTATTTTTTTATATTTTTTCGTTTTTTCTAATTTCAAGTAATCTTTAATAATAATAAACCCAAATGATATTGTTTGCTTTGTTTGTTATATATTTTAAACATACTCGTACATATTTTAAAATTCTTCGCATGATTTAAATATTTTTATTAGTTTCTAATTGGTTTCTAATTGGTTGAGAAGTAATATATTTTTTTGCCACGTGTTCATATACAATTTTTATAAACTTTGTAATACAGAAAAACACAAATATCTTAATAATTTTTTAAATAATCAAAACTTGAAAAAAGTTGAAAATAGTTCTTTATAACATTATTTTAATACTTACTCTTTTTAATTTCTTCTCTATCATTCAAAAAGATTCGTATTCGTAAGAGATTTCCTATTTCTGTTTTTCTTATTCTTGTCCCTGTTTTAACTTTTCTTGTTTTATTTTGTTTTGTTATTCTTCAATTATTAAAGTGTATAAATTAATATTTTCAATCATTTATCTGGGACCTATTCTGAAAGTAGAGTATTATTAATAGGTTCAGGTTAAAGTTTTTAGTTATTGTTAAACTTTAGGGGTTTTTTTGTTTTGTTGATAATAATATAACAAACTGACTGCGGCGCGACTTAATCGCGTCTCGGATCGGCGGAGCGAAATCAAAAATTCACAATTTCTTTTTCCTCACATTATTATTTTCAGTGTCGTATTTTCGGACTTTCACTATTTAGTTTAGTTTTAAATTCAATTTTATTAAACAACAACAAGTTAAGATAATTTTAAATAACAATTAAGTCATACAACTTACATAAATAAAATATTTTAAATATACTAATATACCGCGTAAATGAAAAGTTATTTTTAAACTTTTATTATTTTAACGTTTCAATTAAAGAAATAAGTTTATTCAGCACTATGGCTCAATACTTCATGTAGAGTGAATATTACCTATATTTACTTCTACTAACACAAGGATTACCGGTACCGCTATTATTCAGGTTCGACGGTCTAATAACAGAGCTTACGCGCGTTCTACCTAATAGAGCATATTCAATGTGAATATGTTGTGAATAATATTTTAAATTTTGCTACATATATAAAATATTACATTTGGTTTATATGGAGAGGCAAAAAACAGTATTACCCCAACAATATTGTTAATGCGACTGTAAACACGACAGCTTGTGAGTTCGATTCCCACTCCAAAAAAGTAAAAGTTTAGTATTTTCATTTCCTGGGTTTGGTAAGAACACAAAGCGTGGCGTTGAGTTCTGCCACTCAACACGCAATGCCTCAATTCGGCGGAAAGTGGGGAACAGAGTGTCTTAGCACTAGGTTCTCAGGTTCTCTCTGTCTACCCTGCTTTATGCGGGATACAGCGTGAAGCTAAAAATATATACATTGTTAATGTCATTTGTAAATAATATATCATTTCGCTGTTCATTAACAGTGAATTAATACAATATTAATATGCACATAGCGTATGTAAAATTATATTATAAATAAAAATATACTCAGTATAAGCAAATAAACAGATATAAGTTAAGGTTAGATTTATTAAAAAATGCAAATGTTATACAACAGCATTTATAAACGTAATTGACATCTGAAGAATGAATGAAGAATGGCCTATACAATATACAGTATAACCCGTAAGGCAGGTCAAGCAGAAAACATTTGCCGTATTAAAAAAAAATAGTAAAAAAAACATTTAATTATAAATATTCCTCCTTCCCCTTCTAGCTAAGCGTAAAATTGAAAAGAGATCAGGGCTGGACCTATACACAACCAGTAGGCATATTGATGAATAAAATTAGCTCGTTACGACTACATGCTGCGTAAAACACGTAACGTAATAATTAGCCTTTATTATTTTTAAAACAGATACAAAAACTATTTAAAGGTCGTTGACCCAAACAAAAAATATATTTGTGTATAAATTGTCACTAATAATTTTCTTTTAATTAGAAATGTAAGGTATAGAAATTGCCAAAATATTAGCTTATAATATTTATTAAACTTGCATTTTATAAATGGCTTTAAGCACGAAAGCTAAATCTATAAATTTTCATATCTACATTCGACGGACGCAATAACTAAAAATGAAACTTGATTATTGCCTACAAATAATAAGCCGTGTTTATTTAAGTCACTTCGTTAACTGTACGGAATTAAGTTATACACCTAATAATATTAAAATAAATTACAAGATTGTGGTTTTGTTACGATATCATTTGTATAACGCATCTCATATGATGAATGCATGTCACGATTCTAGGCCAAGTATTGCGTATACCTTCGTTAGCGGAAGTAGTGAAACGCGTAGCAAAATTGATTATAATGATGAAAGAGTGCAGTTGACGTAAATTAATGTGCTTATGTAACTTGAAAATGACTTTATACAAAATCCATTCTTCTGCGCGGCTTGGCTTTAGATGACGTGGCACCGTGTTATACGGTTTTTTGCCCTACACGTTTTATTTTTATTTTTATTCACCAATGAATGCTGTTGAAGCTTTTTAAATAATAATTTTATAGTTAATTTTAAATAGTACACAATTTATTTATTTGAAAATAAAATTATCCTTATGTTAGTTAATCAATAATGAAGAAAAGTATTACCATTAATTCAATAAATGTAATACAATCTTTTTAATAACAACTATGAACATATTATTATATAAAAAAACATCTAGTTTTAATAAATCCAAATTTATAGTACTCATTGTTTTAAAATTTTTGTATAACATTTATTTATGAAATACTTCGATTAATTATATTACGTAAAGTGCCGTTCAAGGAATCACAAACAATTATCACTATCATGTAGATGTTTATATTTAGTTATAGTCTTCAATTAGAAGGCACATGCTTACATGCATTCGTTTACAGAGTCGCTCGTGCGATGACTCCATCCCTTATAAACTTTTAATTACGTCCGAGCGTGTATAGACCTGGGGTGCGAGGGTCGGCAAGTAGCCGTAGTAGCTACGCAAGCTGCGCTACGCAATGGAGCGTGACAAACTGAGAAAACATTTGTCATAATTCTTAACTTTTTGTATTACCTAAGATTGCTATGTTTATATGTTTTGATATCGTCTCTTTAAGGTGTAAATGAGTTTTAATTTAAATAAATTTGTACAGGTTTTGTATGTTTTAAATTGTTAAACTGAAGTACGTACTTGTTTGACCAAATTTCGCTTTAAAATATTTAAAATAAAAATATTGTATCTAACTATTTAGGTTATTTTCCGAGTTTAATCCATCCCTTTTTGAGGGAAATTATTATTTTTACTTTCATTTTCCCTTCCTAGCAAAACAAAGCGTAACAAAATCCTCCCCTCCTTCACTCAACAGGTATAGAATTTGGGCCGGAATCGTAAGAAAAGGTGAGACACTGTATATTACCATATTTTATTAACTGTATGTTTTCCTCGTATTGCAGGCTAATCAGAGAAAACCTAGTGTCTAGACACTACTACTGTCTGTTCTCCACGTTCTCGAATGTGAATCGAAACCAGGATAAAGGATTAATATTATAACAAAAAAAATCTACTTCAAAGAATTTTCTTTTATTTACACTAAAAGGTCAAACGTCGTCAGATTTTATCTAAATTTAAATGCAACCACATCAGAAGCACTAGCTATAATATAAAAAAAAAGAATCATTAAAATTAGTTCACTCAATAAAGTGATACTTATGAAATAATGATAAACTCTTCCTTTTTTGAAGTCGGTTAAATGATATAATTAATAAAAATAAGTAAAAGGCTTCATGTTTCATCACGCGTAACAGGATAGTTAAAGTGAACCTAATATAAAGACACTCCGATCACTGCTTTCCGCCCAATTCAGTTAAATGTGTACCCCGAACGGGAATCGAACCCACAACCAATCGCCTTTACAGTCAGACGCTTTCCTATTGCACCGCCATGGCCTCTGATGAAAATTGAGTACGTTATTTATAGGATCATTGACAAGGACAGTAAAAGACACATATATTTATAATTAATATACAAATGTTAACAGATCTACAATTTATTAAAAACTAATTTTCAATACGAATTATTAACCTCAGATACTTTTAATTCTATATTTCTTATAGGTTAATTAAGTTAATATTTAACAAAATTTTCAAAACAAAAGCCATCGTCCACTTGGATACCAATGCGTTCGAAATCATATTACCAGCGTATAGACTGAAAATATTAAAAAATGACCAATATGGATATTTGCATACGAGACCTTTATGGTTTACGCCCCCGGCTGCTTGTTACGTATATACAATATACATGTCTATGGACTTAATTTCGTATTGTGATAACCATTAAATTAATTTTAAACTATGAAAAATTCTGATTCATGCTAGATTATAAGATTTCATGATACTTTAATTGATACTTTTAGGAACATTATACAAATAAAGAATTAAATAAAATATAAAATAAAAAAAATAACATAGATCTTCATGAAAAAATCAGATGTTGTGATGCCCTATGTAAGTAGGGTGTACAATATCATAGTAGTAGTATATAGTAGTAGTATTATAGTAGTATTATAGTAGTATTAATCAGTAGTAATATATATATAGGCACACAATATTCCAATATTCACAAAATGTAAGAAAAAATTGATTAGAATAATTCACAATAAATAACGAATGGTCTTAAGCAAAATTATGTTTCATATTAAACTATAAGTACGTAAATTCTTTTATTATAAAACAAAAGGAACGTAAACTTTAAAGACATTCATTTGAATTTTAAGACGTATTCTATCGACTTTAGTAGTGGTCGTGTTAACGTTTTACGTGAACCGACGTACCTTGCTGGGTACTATGGGGAGATCGTAAAAACTTTTAATTATTTCAGTGCAAATAGTTCGGGAGACGGCAAACGTAAAGCTTGCATTCTTTACCACGAATACCCGCAAACCGTAAGTGCCTTGTTTTAAAGTGTTGTAAAACAAGCGTAACCCACGCTCTTATACGCCACGCTTGCTCTGTATATATGCGCCTCTTTAAAATATAACAATCTTTTCAGCAAAGGTAATTTTTATGACGTTTTCAAAAGTATTGTAGTATGGTGTTTCAAAATATTTTTCTTTTATTCAATAAAAATATTTAGTTTCTAATAAATTTACTTTTATTTGTAAAGTAGCTCGAGACTCGCGACTTCACTCACATGGTAAGCGGCAGTCCACGTTACATACAATAGTATGTAGTGTACTTACGACAATTTGGAGGCTTTGAAATAGCTATATTTAATTTTTCTTGACAAACAATCATTTCTTATAAAATATTTTTTTAATAAAAAGAATCCTATGTCCTTTTTAATACCTTTAAGAATATGTGAACAAAGTTTCATAATAATCGGTTGAGTAGTTTTGAAAGCGTAACAAACAAGCTCACCATCACATTTATAATATTATGGTAGGGTTTATAAATTTTATTTACTTTAAAAGTCATATAAAATAATTCTTCCATAAATTTATGGAAGAATGTTAATTTCTATGATGTAAGTATATTTTTTGGATTTGCTTAAATAATAAATTAAACGCATAACAGCTTAAGAAATGTAACTGTCAACGTATAATTTATTTATACGAGTAAGTAGAGTAAAGTCGCATTTTCCACATATTTGCTAAAATCGTCGACACTAATATACAAAATAAACATTTTTATTTATTTTATTACTTATTACCATCATATTATATATGGTGGTAAAGTGGGGAGCGGAATTGTTGTAAGAGAATGGAGTGTCTTAACACTAGGTTCTCAGGTTCCCTCTGCCTACCCTGCTATGTGTGATACAGCATGAGGTTAAAAAAAATATAATATTATATATAACACTTTATTTGATTAAAACTTTGAGTCACATATTTCGTCTTATATTTAAAATATTATACTTGTATAGCATATATTCTCCAGATCCGATCTGCGGTGTAATTTAACGACTTAGTTAAATAACACTTTGGAGTTTTCATAAACCAGGATATTTTGTCTCAGCCATATTTATGAAAACAAACCTGTGCGATTAAAAAGGTTTGAAAATTTATGTATAAAATTTTGATACAATTTGCATAAAGACATAAGCACGATCAAAGGATTGCTTTCAAAGTGGTATATCTGGTGAACATATTTAAGTTTTCATAAAGTGAGAAAATGGAAAATAAATTGGATTTGTATGAGTATCTTAAAGCTACATGAGGCAATATTTACTTTGTTTCCCACAAGTAAAAACGGAACTGTCGTCGTGTTGGCTTTAATTTCAGAATAACTGATTTTATTTTTCGAAAATATACGAATATTCATATCTCAAAAATGAATTAAGATTAGAATATTTGTAAAAATATATTATTTATATAAAATTTGTGTTCCACATATGATATATATTATCTATATAAATAACTATGTATAAATATAATTATTACTAAGTCTTATTTAATATTTTTATTATAAGTAAACCAAATAAATAAATTCCTTAAAGCGTTTCAACAAACGGGTTAGGTCGTATTTAACAGGTAGACAGCTTCTGATACAAAGAGGAAATACATTAACATAGCAACTTCAGCTAACGCGTTCCGATGAGAAGTTTGAAACATTTTCACCGAAACTTTTCTATATGCGAACGCTATTGAAAGCCCCTTCCAGAGATTAACACGCGCTGTGATAATACGCGCTTAAGGATTACTCGCACGGCGAATATGAAGTTGCAACTTGTCTTATTATAAAGTACGAGTACAGGCGGGATATATTGAAAAATTCCAGCTGCTTTCTAAAATGTTCTGCATTTGAAATTTTATAAAAATAAGAAATAAAATACAAATGGAAAATTAGCACATACATACATGAAAAATAACACAATACAGTTTAAGAATTTATTATAAATTGTCATGTTAAATATATATATTTTTATTATTATTATAAAATGTTTTGTATTGTTATAAAATATATTCTATAACCTTTATATGTATGTAGGAGTACGTTGCTCATCTTTTTTTATTCATAAGTCAGAACCATCTGTGAATTTGATTTATTTGAGACTGAAACACATTGTCTGAGCTATAAGATATTACTACACATTTAATTGTGTTAATTGAAGTAATTCGTTGCTGCAGCGTATATAATAAAATTAATAAAAGCAACTGTAGACTTTTTAAAATTATAATATGTACAGAAATCCAGATTAAAGCTGACAAAAAAATCCTATTCTTAAAAGTTAACAAAAATTTACTTACGTTAGTTATTGTACATAGAATCTGCGCATATAGCGTATTTGTTAAAGTGTAACTCCACTTTCATTGTGGAACAGTATTTACTCAATAATTTTAAGCTTCGTTTCTCACACGATTGATTGACAGAAGCCTCGGTCCAACACTGGGAAATCGCAAACATACCAATGAAGTGTGGAATCATCCCAACAGCTAACTAGATCTTTGAACACAGTTTGGCCGTCGGTTTGATCGTGTTTGCTAGGTGTTCACTAGTTAGACTCTGAATTGCGGGTAGCTTCTTTGTGTTTCGAATTCACAACTTCCTAACTAGCTGCCGGTAACTGCCACTTACCGCCAATAGAAGCGCGACCTAATTAATAGTCATTTTAAATATAAAGCTGTGCCTTTGTATATACTATTTTTTTTCTTTGTAAGAATCTAGCCAATATAATTGGGATGATATGAATATACTTTTCTAATTTTTGGTGTCAGTCTTTGCACGATCGTGGACCCAATTTTATGAGTCCTTAACAAATTGATTTTTCTAGGAGACAATGACGATTTTATAATAAAATTGTTATAGTAAGGTTTCTGATATACTACAGGATTAACAGGTAGTATGGGCTTTACATTAGGTACGATTAAATTATATGGTAGAAAGGCTATCGGTTTATTGCGTGATGTATCAATCATAGGGTCTGAGGTTCTTATTTCATTTTCTGCCTTAAATTCTTTATTGTTTTCATACAATGATTTCATTTCATTAATTTCTGACATTAATTTTTCTAACTTTTCATTTAATGTTAAAACATTCATAATATTTAAATCACTACCAGTTTTCCGAGTCTTAGTAATAAAGATATCATCAGGTTCATTTGATGTATAATCTGCGTTTTCTAAAATCGTTTTATTTATGACTACGTCGGGATAATCTACCTTTTTAGTGTATGGATCTTCACTCTCTGTATTAACGTCTATCTTGGTATTCTCAGCTTCAATTATGTATTCAATTGACTTGGGAGCATATTCTATTTTTACTGTTGAATTATCTTCAGCAAATTTAGTAACTTCTATATGTGCTTTTGGATCTAATGTAGTAGCATCACTAATCTTATAAATATCCTCTAAACCTTCTACTTCAGTATTACTGTTATTATTGAGGATATTATGCTCATTTTCTGTTGACTGAGATTTAGCTTCAATATTTTTAGTGTGCGTTTCATTTTTTGAACTTATTTCCACTGAAGTAATGTTAATATTGTCACTTTCTGATTCAGAATTCTCAATTAGCTCCTCTAATATTTCACTAAGACTTTGAGGAAGACTGTCTTCTAATATACAAAATTTTATTAAACAAAGAATAAAAAAATCTGCAAAAAAAAAACATTTATTATTTGATATATTATATTATATGTAGATTAAATAATAAAGTATCGTAAAATCCAGAAGTCTGGATACCCACATGATATAATCACCATAATATATATGTAACTGTTACCGGTCTCCCTATAATTGTAGTATTAGAAATACCTGTAATTCTTTCATAACAGTTTTCAATATTGATTAAGAAATCTTAAGTACCATTAAGAATATTTTAATTAAGCTGTAATATTATTTCACTTGTGTTAAATCGCATTAGGTCCATTAATTTTCAATGGATGAATAAGATGAATTGAAACTGATAAGGAAGCTGATGAGTACATTTCTTTTTGTCGTTGTTGTATGTAATGTTTTGTAACATAATACACTCACGGTTCACTCTGACTGCTATGCAGAATATTGCGTGAAAATTGTTTTTTTTTATATTTAAAATGAAAAAAAAACCTTTAATGACTAAGAACCTTGCATAAGGATATCTTTAATATAAGGAATAGGCTACATCTCGAATGTCGAATAACCTCAAATTATATTAATTATAATAAAAATGTTGTACTTATAAACTATTAGTATTTCTTCTTATATATTTATTAAGTATTACAAGTGAAAAATTATTTAAACTACAATGGAGACTAATTTCAATATATAGATGATAGTAGGTATAACAAGGACTTACAGTTTTGTAGGAAACAAATAAATTTGAAGAAGATTTGCAATGAAATCAACAAGTGCCACAGACTTACCAACAGACTGACCAGAAATTGATTTGTACGCGGCAGAATAGCAAGAGGTATATCAACAAAAGTGTTTATTGACCAACTAAAAGCCTGTCCAGTTAGGTAGAGAAAGAGGAGCACGGCCGGTTATAGCGTATTTTAAAAGGGCCCGCTTCTTTATTTGCAATGCAATGCGTCCAGCACTCACACGGTGAATCCATGAGATGCTAATAAGTTTCTTTTCTTCTTTTTCTTGCACAATGTAGACAAGAAATATCTTATTATTCCCTGGAAGGCTCATAAACACTCTCTAAGGTATTAACAAGTGTATTAATTCATTATGGTGTAACGCTCTCTTTATAAATAACTATAACTTTTGTTTACCTTGCCATGTTAGTTAGTTTAATTCAAAACTTGGCAACTAAATTTGACCCATATCCTAAGTGTATAATGGTGAAATTTGGTACGCGTTTAATTCTGATAACAATGCAATTATGAAAAATCAGCATTATTATAAATTGGAAGTGGCCTCTGCAACAAAGTGGTGTGTAATATATTATTGTCCAAGCCATTAATTAAGATTAACTTTTGGAATACATCGTAAAAAAATTGGATTATTTTCGTTTTAGAAAAAAATATACTAAAGGTAGTCACGATTTCACATATAGAACTCAATTGATTTAGTTGGATTCCTACTTTGAAGACTGTTTATGTTAAAAATTATTCCCATTCTCCCAGTCGGCTTAAACATAGTTAACCGTCATGTAACCAAAGCGCGTGGTTTTGGTCAAAATTGGAGGATGGTATAACGTAACATTAATCTCTGTTTGAATACCAAGCAAAATAAATGTGAATGCTATGCTGTTCCACTAGTCGGAGGGTATGCAGTCCATTTTCATTTTTGTTAAGCATCTTTAAGTTGGCGTATGCCACGTTTTATTATGACGTGGCATTCATATAGAAGTACATATTATGAAGGTATAAATGATGCTTTTCATAACAGAAAACGTATCGAGCAGGCTCTTGACATCAAGTTAATTAAAAACACAATCGAACAATAAAAACTTTTAATTTTCGCATCAACATTTTACAAGTGATTGGAGTCTGAAAAAAGCAATCTTGGTTATCGGTGCCTTGGTGGACGGCACCGGAGCGGCATCAAGTAAACAGCCGCGTTCGTCCTGCATTTCAATCGACTCTATTTGTATTTTATTGGAGACGAGTCGCTTCGAGGCCAAGCGCCACGGACCAAAGCTTTATGTTTTATTGACTTCTTTTTATGAGGCTTACTCAATAATAGACATTGATATTAACAGAAAAGGAACTGTTTAATTAGCTGTTTCATTAATTTATGTAGGTCAAACTTAAATTCTGCAACTTTTGAACAAACAGTTCAAAATTCATATTGTGTACTGAATATTTAGATGTGAGCTGTCATAATATGGCAGAATTATAATAAACATAATTCTTAAAATACTTCTTAATATAAAAAAAATGCTGTTAAAATTTACCTTCTCTTGAGATTCATCTTTTAAAGCAAATAAGGATGTTTTAATTCTGCTTACCAATAATTTTTATTATTATTATTGACAACAGGGAAACCTCTGACTTTTCTAAGGTAATATTAAAATAAAAAATACATAAGCTAGTAGTTAGGACGAAATATATAAAAATATGCAAACATGGAAAAAACAATGTAGACTAGTATTTAGAATAGATAGTAAGATTAGATAGTCGTGGAAAATTACGAAATAGTGTGTATTCCCTCCTCACAAATAAATAGAAAAGTAAAAGATAAGTTACATATATTGTTAGAAAAAAGTAGAATTATTCATAATTAAATTAAATTAAAACCATTAGTAGTAAAAATATAACGTAAACAAAGTCTCCGATCCTCATGTCGGAGGTGTCAGAAAAAAAAAAAGAAAACAGGGAAGCTTTTGACTTTTCTAAGGTAATATTAAAATAAGAAATACTTTATGATCTTGAAACCCTTGCAGGAAGATCAAAATGTATGATACCATTTATATTTATACTGTAGACTACCAATTGGTCAGGTGCTAAATTTTTCTCATTTTATTTGTATATTCAGTTAGAATTTAAGCTTAGAATCATAAAACGTTTTTAAAATCTCCTAAAAGTTTAATAACTAGAATAACTTACAATATTACATTGTAAAACGATTCAGCACTGTGAAATAAGCTCTTGTACTGAGTTCCGGTGCACATGAAGATCGCTCATGTTGACACATGGCTATTTGTCCACACGCAGTTGCTGGAATAATTGAGGTGTACATTTTCACTTTGTTCCGTTTCCATTCGATTAAAATCGTTGTACCTCACCTGTATACAACCTATTCGGCGCTTACTAAACGATTTGAACAGTTCGACGGTTTGCGCATCCGAGCGCGCTTTTTTGCGTTGCCCACTGTGAAATAAATTCCGTCTTCTGAAAAAATTGTTTTAAAACACGCACGTCCGAATTTGGGATGTGATAAATGTTTCAGTATTTTAGTTTTAGTCTTTAAAAATATGGAGTCCCATTTATTGATTGTTATCCAGTCAGAGTCACGTAGATGTGGATTTTGAATGTTTTTCAAACGTTTATTATGGACGGTATAACAAGTGTGGTTTGCGGGAATTGTGAAAATCATTATTAAAGTTAGGTTTATAACGGTCGCCGGTTACAGGCTAGTTTGAATTATATTGGCTACTGGGTCTCGCAAGTCATCCGCGTACATTTTATGAGCATCTAATAAAATTTTTATCGTGTAACAGTAAAGAAGCAATCAGTCTGCTGGATATTGGCCTGCAGGGTCCGTAAACACGTGCATTTTTATGTACGTTTGTATTAACCGCCTTTCACATTTGTGAACGCAGCCACTTCTCTTGATTACTGATTCGCCGGAACTGCCAATTACAAAGTGAAAAAATGTTAAAAAAGATATAAAATTTAATACTTTCATAGTGCAATCAGAATTTACACAGCTCATAGTGCATATTCATATTTATTAAATGCTACACATCAAAGGTAATTTAATTACTTTGGCTTTCATAATAATAATAAATGAGATAAATTTTAAATTCAAGCCGTAAATGTTATTATAATGTTTCCAAATTAAAATGTTGGTTAACGTTCAGAGTCCTTGGAGCTATGAGAACTATGAGTGGTTATGCAATCTGCGTAGAGCCGAGATCCCGGCAACGGCGGGGCTGTCACGCACGGCGTGCTGTTCGTTTGGCGAGGATTTACCGACCTATACTAATATGTTTGTGCGTCTCGTCCACCACTGTCAACACTCGATATCTGTTGATACTTTGTTTCATTGACCCATCTACATAATATATGAGTATGTTTACTTATTATATTTATTAGTAATTGCCATTTATTTATATTATTCATTTTTTTTAAAAGTGAGTGCTTGTCTTAACTTATTATAAGTATATCATATATATTATATAATTATACTTAGTAAAAATTAAAATATCAATTTTCTTTTATATAGACTGAACTTATGCTGGCACTAAGCTTATTTATGTGAACTCGACGCGAAAATAAAGCTACCTCACAACAGCTAATTCAACTTTATACGAGTTCTAAAAACAGGTAAAACAATGCTCAACTTATAATAGTGTGTTCGATGCAATTGGCAGTTAATTTGTAGCACAACCAACCTTGCATTGTGACGTTTTTTAAGGTTCTCTTTTTATCTGGTAATAGCTTTATCGTGTTGTACGTAAACATATATTGTACTTTAAGTCGTATAATAAAAAATGCTAAACATACAATTATGAACGTTTTGATTAAAAACGCGGTAAATAATAAAAGTTTCCAACGCGTTTCAAACATGAACATATTAATAGCATAAATTCAAGGCGTCATAAAGATGGCATATTAAGAGAGCTCTTAGAAGCAAGGAAGGTGCGATTATTATATCCGAGCGAATTTCGCGAGCAATCTTCGGCCACGTCCGCGTCCGTCCGCAATGCAATAAAACCGTCTACTCATGTCATAATATTCATATGTGATGAACTCTAAAGTTAGTGAATTACTTCGTCGCTTCAATAAAACTTTATTAAGAAACGAGTTACCTTTATACGTAAGAGTATACCTTTAGGTAAATGTAATTAATATTGAAAATGGGCAAGTTATATTTCTTGAATTTTAATCCATATATATCCAATTGTATTGTACAATTGCCATAGTTCTAGGACAGATTTCTTTTACATGTGTAGTAATGATGATAAAATAACAATATGCCAAACCTATTAGTACTTATCACTACTGTAGTCACACTTCAGTATACACACGCAATATACTTTGTTTAAAATCATTATTTTAATTTTAGTAGTAAAAAAATTGATATCATTAGGCTACATACTACTAATTAGTTTATATAGAGAACACACTCTAGGTATTTTTAAAATTTTTAAAATGCAAACAAACTATTTTAATATTTTTATAAAAGTGCAAATTTTTATGTGGCACTTTTCTCTGAAATTGTACTCGGGCTTTTAGTAAAAAAGAATATTTCATACACTCGTAGTATTAAATTTTTAAAAACCCAAGTTATAATGATTGCAAAAGGGAATGTAGAGCAATTGATATGATGTTGAAAATATCGAACTAAATAATAAACTAACTGATCCGCTAATTCAATAAAGATTGCCGGCTCCGCTCTGATACATCGGTCATGTTGTTTTTGCGATTGGAATTAATTTCATAAATAATTTATAAAGCATATTTGGAATGGGTGAGTGCTGGGCAGATGGAAATGCACTCGGCAAATTGACTGAAAACCGCAATCGGGAAAAGGCTAAATACCTGCTAATGATGGTTTGATTGGAGCTTTTAACTTTATTGAGACTAATAAAAAAGAGCGACAAAAGTGAAATAAATTGCCCTTATATTTTATAAGAGAAATATTTTGCGGCAAGTAACTTTTTAATACTGGGAGTGCGCTCTAAGAAATTGTGATTTTCATTTAGGAGTAAAACCTTAAATATGAATTGTCATCATTATGATCATTTAGCTGTGTATATAATATTACAGGTGATTAATATGTTATATTATATAATTAAGATATATTTTAAAATGTAATCGTCTATCAAAATAAATATTTGTGTCTGACACTTGAGTAAGAAATCACTAAACTACAAATATCAATACAATTTGTTATCAAAATTATTTGAACTTAAATTTTAAAATATTTTTTAGTGTTCTCATTCTCCTATTTTATGTTATAGACACTTAGAGATATTTTGTATTTTAAGTAATATAAACTTGGGACTGAAACAAATTTATAAATATATTATATAAACCTCATTCGACAACTATCACGGGAGTCGAATTTTCTGAAATTATGTAAGCTGTAAATGTTACAACGTCGAACTTCAAATTATTATATTATGTATCGTAGTCACAGAATATCAAATTAAAATGAAGATAAATTTTAATCGAATCATTAATGGTCACGATAAAATGTGTTCATACAAATTAACGAGAGTCGCAATTGGAAAATCTATACAGACACTAAATTAAAGTGCATTTGAATTATCACAAGTACCTGGTATAATTTTATACAACAGGAAAAATATATTTTATTTTATTTTAAAAAAAGGAATATAAACACACCTGTCGTGGCGCAGAGGCAAAAGCTTGTGACTGTAAACACGACAGGTTGTGGGTTCGATTCCCACTCCAGGAAATGTAAAATTTAGTATTTTCATTTCTTGGGTTTGGTAACAAGGCAAAAGCGCGGCGTTGAGTTCCGCCACTCAACATGCAATACCTCAATTCTGCGGAAAGTGGGGAACGGAATTCTTAAAAGAGAATGGAGTGTCTTAACACTAGGTTCTCTGGTTCCCTCTGGTTCCCTCTGCTTACCCTTTTGCTATATGCGGGATACAGCGTGAAGGTAAAAAAAAAACTCGATTATTAACTACTATCCCATCAAAACATGAATATAAAAATGGAAGTCAAGTTAATTCTAAGAATATTGGTGATCGTCAACTTTGGTGACAAAACAATTGATATTTAAGCGGGCCAAGTTCTATAGATAACTCTTAAATTTATTTGTAAGTAAATAAATAAATTGAGGCTCAAAATCTTGAATATGTAAAATGTGTTTAGTTAAAAATTAACATGGTAAACTTACTACAATATAATTTCATAGTTTACTTTCATATCAACTACTTACCTTTCATATAATGGTATTGAATATGATGTATGTATGTATTGAATAAACCAAAGAAAAAATAATTTTTCTATTCCCTTTTGGCTTGCGATGCATTTAAGTAATAAAAAATGACTTTCCCTATGTATGGAAACATAAGCCTAGCAGCAGACATTTAATTAATTGGAAACTAAACTACATAGAAACTATAGAATAGAAGTTAAACTAAATGTATATTTTTTGTTTCTTTATTACGCTAAGGAGGCAATATGAAACATTGTTGTTATATATTGTTGCCTACTTTGGGGTTATTCGGGTTAATTTAGAATACTAACAGTATCTCAACGCCTGTCGTGGTGCAGAGGCACAAGCGTGCGATTGTAAACGCGACAGGTTGTAGGTTCGATTCGCACTCCAGGAAATGTAAAAATTAGTATTTCCTGGATTGGATTTGGTAACAAGGCAAAGGGCGGCGTTGAGTTTCGCCACACAGCACGCAATGCCTTAATTCAGCGGAAAGTGGGTAACGGAGTGGTTTAACACTAGGTGTCATCTGCCTACCCTGCAATATGTGGGATACAGTGTGAAGCTAAAAAAAAAGAAAAAAGTATATCAATGAAAAAATTCTTCATTTATCAATATATCAACTATATTTCTGTAAAAATACATTCTAACAAATAGACTGGTTAACAAGCTAAAATTTTTTAGTTTTGGAAAACATATAAAGATTTGTACATAGTGGAACTTGAATCTGCGTCACGTATAAATTGTCCAACAGTATTTTATTACTTTTCTTCCTACATTTTATATCTATAACATTTTATTTAAACTTACATTTTTAGAAAGACCCGAAAATAAAAAAAGAAAGTAACCGTCCGCTTTTAACGTTGACCAATAAGAGACAGAACAATTAAAACAAGCCATGTCGGCTTCAAAATTAAGCCTTGCGGCAAATCCGCATCCGTCGTAATAAAACACATGCAAAGTTTTTCTTTGCTAAGCGAGCAGTGGCCGCAGCAAACGGAAGTGAAGCAACAGGCTTGATTAAAACACGTGTTTACTTTACGCACGTCCTCCTCGTTTAAATGCAATAATATGAACTCTGATTCAACATCTCTGTTACTGCAATGCTTGGATGTTTTAGACAAATAATATTAGCACAGAGCACTTCACATAACTAATATCTTATTATGTATCTACTAGATAGTAGATACTTGAGCAAGTTTCATTAAATTTTATCATAATATTATACAAAGATTTAATTTTAAAAAGTAGGAGGTAAATATTTTAATAACATATACGTATTATTTTACCTTTTTTTCTTTATCCTTACTAATATTATAAATGCGAAAGTAACTTTGTCTGTCTGTCTGTTACGCTTTCACGTCTAAACCACTGAACCGATTTTGATGAAACTCGGTATGAAGATAGAATTGAACTTGGGAAAGGACATAGGACACTTTTTATCGCGAAAAAAATTGTAGAAAGGGTGTTGAAATAGGCTATGAAATTTTGTATGGAAGTTCCTTATTGCCAAACATAAAATCATGTAAGACTATTGTAGAATTTTTGTATTAATAGACTTTTCTATCTTATGTTATTATTTATATAATCTGTTAAAGTAATATATCAATAACAATATTAGTAACTTATATTAATAAGCAGTAGCAATTCCTAAATACTCACGTGTTTATCATGTGTTGGTACCCATAAAGCTTCTGTGTAGCTAAAGGCAAGTAAATCACTTAGTGAGGTGAAGATCTCCCTGTTCTCAGCTAGCTCCCGATAGAGTAATATGCTACATTGAACTGTTTCCACCCATTACCTGTCTATATTCGCAATCAAGCAAATTTTCGTAGTTTACATTAAGGAAATCCTGCAGTGAAATTGATTAGTACCTAGCTCTGCACGTTACGTATATGTCAGCACATTTTACGTCTGTAAATTATAGGTTTACGATCGAAAATCATTTTTATGTTTTCGGAGGAATTTAATATGACGCCAGCTACGCTTGGAACATTCGCTCTTTTATTGCGCTGTAATTTTATTGTTTTCTCAATTTTTATTAACTATCAACTATCAATAACTTTCTTCTTTATAGTTGGTTAGATATATAAAGATGTTATTTATTAGAAGAAATATCAATGGTAATACATTTACTTAGATTTAGGTAGGACATAATGTAATGATTCAAAAATTAATATTTAATCTTGTTAAGCGGTTTTGGCCTCGTGTCTACTTTAATATTTGACCGTATCGAATTTCAAAGCAAGGCTTATTAAAGATTTATAATACACTCAATGTAAATCTTTTAAGTTGGATAACAATTTTTGAAATTAGAACCAGTGTTTGATTATCACAGTTTTTAGAATAAGGAACTGTAACAGTTCAACTAATCCTTTAATTATACTAAAATTTTGTCAACTTTACATATCCTATGAAATTAATAGAAATTTCTAAAAAATTATAAACATTTTTGCATACAACGAGACTATAACTGTACCTAAATATTTTCACTATTGTAGTATAAAATAATTACAATACGTGAAAAAAAAGACTTAGAACTCTTTTTTAAAGATTATTAGGTGGACGGCAGAGTATAAATTTGATTAATAGTTGTAGTTAATATGGGTAAGTGCCCTATTTAAAATAAACTCGACCATGGTTTCTTATTATAATAAAAACAAAACGTTAAACACAATTAAAAGCTCAAATTCATATCAATAGAACATTGCTAAGTTCTTCTTGTAAGCACTAGCAACAAAGAACTGCATTTAAATTGGTTCATTTGTGTTCAGCCACTACAGAGAGACTAAGACATAATATTTGTTAAAATAAAACGCTTCCTTTATCATTATAAATTTATAAAAACTTTACGTATTTTATTATTCAGTTCTACATCATGCATAAACAAGTATCTATAGAATATCTTAGAAAAAAAATAATAAGTGAGAATTACATTTAAAAATGAAATAGCAATAAAAAATTAAGTAAGTACATACGTCAATCGTAAGTATTTTTAACCTATGCTTACGTAATTAATCATTAAAATACTACTTATCATAAGAGAAAGTACTTGGGACCCTTTTTGACGAAATTTATGAGGACGGAGGAGCATGAAATTTGGCATACTTAAAGTTTATATGGAGAAATGAAGAAAGCTACAAGGTTTTATAAATTAATAATTAATGAAATAAATATTACATACTATACTACATTTTTGAAAAACACTTTTGTATGAAGTGACATACATGTTGATAAGGTAACATATAGGTAAATATTTTACGCTTTAAAGAATGTACTAGTTTGCATAAAAAATTGTCTCATCTAAAAAATAAATGTGAAAATGGGACTGAAGTTCAATATTACGAATGTGTGGTTGACCTACTTATAAAGGTAAAAGTCGATAATCCTCAATTTTTTTTAAAAATAAATAAATAATAGCTTAAAATTTGACTGCGCAAAGTTTCACATACGAGCACAAATAAATAATGTTTATTATAGTAATAGTAATGATGCATAAAAATATATGTTATACGTATAAAAGTAATAACTTATAAACGTTAAGATCTAAATAATTGTGAAATTTGAAATTGTGGTAAGGGATATTATTACTGTAAGGGACTTTAATACACACATCTTCTCATCCATAGCATCTTATCAAATATCTAGGGTTGAGATTCGAGAATATATGTATATACTAAATTACATGTATTCATTCCACTCCACGTACGAGTTATAAGTGGTAGGATTGAACCCGACTATAATCTCCTATTTCCTCTAATCTCTGGAATTTACTTATAAAGAAAGTATAAAAATTATACTGAGGTAAACAGACTAATCAAATAAATTTCGCATTTATATTTTTACTTGTCGGAATGTGTCTAGAGTGCTTGTGCATTGGGAGGAATATTTTTAAGTGGTCCAGGAGCAGGGCCTGTGTACTTGTAAGAATACGTGTGCATTTGTGGGAGTTCATGTGGACTTTGAGAAATGGGAATCTGTCTAAAATGAGTTTTACTCATGACTAAATCAGACTCCCATTTTTCGATTTCTCTTTTTATTGAGTTTTTTATTCTTATAAGAGTGCGTCTATTGTGCGCTTGTACTTGTGGGAGTATGTCTAGATTGAACATTCTTACATTAGTGCGTGTACTTTAGTGGGGGTGTATCTAGAGTGAGTTTTCCTCTAGGAATGCTTATCTACTAGAGTAAGTGCATGTGCGCTTGTCTCTCTACTGAGATCCTAACCACAAAAATAAATTCTGATAAACGTATAAGAATAGACTTTTGTCGCAAGTTAAGTTTGACATATTATCTTTGCTTTACTGTTTTTTCATCGTCCTAAATAAATTATGTTTTGTAATTATATTCAATATACACACATATAGGTACTTTTTACTGTATTATAATATAGATAGATGACATCGTGTTAATTCAAATTAATATCAATATGCTGTATATGGTGGAGTTGCTAAAAGATTTCAATCTTTTATTTCATTTTTTAACAGTGCGTACTAAAAACATATTATGCAAAAGCAATTCATAATCTTTTGTTTTTCCTATTTCAATCTATGTTTTAATCTAAATGCTTGCGTTTATACTTTTCCTCTTTTTCATCTTCGGAGCTTAAATAAAATTAGAAAATATTATACAGATTGCTAAAGAGTTTGTTGCTGTTGAATCACTGGATCCTTTTAAAAATGTTCAAAGGAGTTTACAGTTTTTTTAAAGCTTAGCAGTTAATTCTTTCTTTATAGAGCACTTTGCTTTCACTGTCTATTATAATTTCATACTAAGCCCTGAGGCGTTCCGTGTGCTGTTCCTTTATGATCACTACAAGATAATTACGTACAAATAGCATTCGGTAAAGTAATTTGTAAGGTAATGTATAGGTATAATTTGCTCAATTATTTCGCATCGAGATTTCCTTGTAATATAAAACTATTGACTGTTTTATTTTTGTAATAGTTTTTCAATTATCCTTTTGTGAACTAACCGTTGTTTTTAGGGTTTTAAACAATTCCTACGTAATTTTACACGATGATAATATGTCGATATTTGAGATGGCATTATGGAGCAGTTGTTATGTTGCTCATAAACAATGGTGGCCACTAATCTGTTCGATAAAAAATGTAGTTCGATAAAAACAAATCATATTATTGAGGCTGTTCCGAAAACAATTAACTTGCCAAGATTATAACAAATAAAATTAACGAAATAATATATTCAAAACCAATTGTTAAGAAATAATGAAAAGATATATGGTAGTTACTTCTAGATTATTTCGTGGTTCACAAAGTGCTCCCCTCTATTAGCTAATAGATGGATGAATGGAGGGTTATAAAATCTACACAAATGACCTAATGGGGATCAATAAGTGACAAAGAAAGGAAAAAACTACAAAACTGAGCAAAATAAGTTATACGAAAATTGCCGTAGCAAAATCATACTGAATCTAAATTTATGGCTATAAGCTAGGTAAAGGTTGAGTAGATACATACATAAACATTTTTTTTGTTTAAAGAAAAGCGCCAGTCGTGGCGCAGAGGCACAAGCGTGTGACTGTAAACGCGACAGGTTGTGGGTTCGATTCCCACTCCAGAAAATGTAAAATTTAGTATTTTCATTTCTTGGGTTTGGTAAAAAGGCAAAGCGCGGCGTTGAGTGTTGCCACTCAACACGCAATGCCTCAATACGGCGGAAAGTGGGGAACGGAATTGTTGAAAGAGAATGGGAGTGACTTAGCATTATATTCTCTGGTTCCCTGTGCCTACCCTGCTGTATACGGGATACAGCATGAAGTTAAAAAAAATTATATAAAAAATAAAATATAATTTTAAATAAAAGAGACAAACAGGAATAAAAAATTGTACTTAGAATAAATAATCTTCAATTTGTTATTTAAGGATTTTTGATAGGATACACTTACGATGAAGTGAATAATAAAAATAATATCTTTCAATTCTATTATAAAAAAATGTAATTAGTGCAGTCAAGTGATTTATGTGTAAAGTCAATGTAGTATAACCGTTGTCAGAAATATTGAGAAAATCACATGTGAATTGTGGATATTTTATTGCTTGTTGTAATCGGGGTTGCAATCGGGGGTGAGAGAAATGCACAAGAGACGAAGCGCTCTATTATTTATCTGTACAAAAAAATATTACTTTGCGTGCGTTAATTATATGGAGTTATTTTTATGGAGTTTAAATAACCTAAATTTAATATATGTATTTTAAATTATTCAAATATTTATTATTGTAAAAAAAGTTTGAAAGGAATTTTCTTTTAACTAAGTATGTTGTGATTTGCATCTATCGTTGTGTCGTATAACACGTCTTTAAAAATGATTTATTGATCACCTTCCTACATGAGAAGGTCGATATGTATGTATCAGGACATAAACAGAAAAAATTAAATGTTAAATTATTATCGAATAATTCTTAGTTAACCGGGACATTTCTTTAAACGTGAGATGGCGTATTCAATGTGGCGATAATTATGTACGCAGAAACAATTCTACGACTGCCACAAGTGACTACAGCGCAATATTCGACCAACGTATTTAGGTTAGACCAGCTAAAAATAATGTCACACACCTCCTCTTCTTTTGAAATCGTCAGGCATAATTCCTCTGCACATAAAAGCACCGTCAATGAATTTCTCTTAGCAACGGTTTCTTAGCAAAATAAACATGCCACTTACGTCAGTGATTTGTGTGAATTTTGTAGTAGTGATTATACATTTATTTTTTTTATATCGCTCAATGTCTGTTTAATAATATCAACATTTATATTATAATACTTATACTTTTAAAATAAAGATGGAATCAAAACGGACAATAGGAATTGCCCCAAATCCTGATTGTATGAAGGGAGTAGTGGCGTGTCAATGCGAGAACTGGGTCGGGAGAAACTGCTACAGCACCTCCAAGGTATAAACGTGCAATTGTTCCCCCAGATGATGAATTGAAGGCCCGTTTGCAAACAGCGCCATGTGCCAGAGAGTTAGAACAGTACAAATGTCCAGTGAGCCATATTCCTCGCTCATATTTCAAATCGCCTCTTCACCCAAATGAAGTGTTCAATAAAGTCTTCCCATCTAATACCCCAATAAAAATTATTAAACGTAAATTAGAAGCAAAATTACTATCAGTGTCAAACAATAATCTTATATTGGCCAAAAATAGAAACGTGTTAAAAGAAACAAACCTCCTCTCTGATCTGAAGACTGATGCACTTGGTAATATTACGATAGATGTTTTCACTAAAGACTCGGAAAAATTTTCTTTATCATCTATTCCTAAAGAATCATATGTACATGAACTTATACAAACTATGATGCCTAAAAAGAAAACAATGCCCTTTATAGCTATTAAATTTAGAATACTTAAAATCAGAAATGGTGTTTCTTTTACTGATCATACCTATTCTATTATGAAAATACACGAAGTAAAGAAAAAACTTAGCGTGGGTGTATTTCAAGTAGAACCAGACAGCTTAGTATTATTACGAGAAGAAAGACCTTTGAAGGACCGTGTGCATGGCTCTATTGGATCTCGATTACGATAAATATGGAATAGTTGATGTTGAACTGTTGACTAAAAATAATGAGAAGCTTAATTTGGAGAAGTTATATAAAGAAATGCCTTTGAATGATATTTTAACCGTAATGGTACCGTTCGGAAACACTTTAAAGCATATTAACGTTGAAATATTTTGTGAACCTATGAAGAAACCTTTTCTGGGTGGTTACAGGAACGTTCATACAGGTCATACAATTATTTGTTATGAAATCATATGAAAAAAATTGAATATTTTTTATATTGCTTACCTGTCTCTAAAACCTCCGGAATTTTAGTAACATTCAGTCAATAAAATTTAACGCAATAACATAATTTTAAGTAAAGAGGGTATCACTTTTAAGGGCAGTGGGATAACGTCTGACTGTAAATACTATTGATTGTAGGTTCGATTCCCAATAGGGGGAATGATTGTATTTAAATTATTTTCATTTTCTCGCTCTGGTAAACTTTGCGTTGTGCACCGCCGCTCGCCACTCAACACGCCATGTCTCGAATTGTTGCGAAAAGTAGAGCCGTTCGAGCCGTTCTTGATGTTTGCTATGCGGGAAAAAGTGTGAAGCTGAAATAAATATTATTGTATGTTTATATTTGTTTCGCTATAAATATGTATTTACAACATGCGGTTAGTAATTTAGTTAGAAATACTATGAGAAATAAAATGTTAATATATTAATTTTGTAATTTAATATTTTATCTTTATATTTACATCAGGTGCAATTTATCACCATGCCTACACTCAAACTCCACAGAAACCCGAAAAGATACCTCCAGAAAATAAAAACTGTAGAGATACACAAACTGCTGAAATGCGGGAAAAGATATTCGTAAGTCATATATATAATTAATTATAACTCATATTCGATAAAAAAATGGCAGAGACTATAATATGAAATTGGAAGAACGAGAGTAAAATAGCAATCCATTTCATTATACAGATTACTTTTTCCACTTAAAATGGAACGACTGTCTGATAGAGTAACCGATGGAAGATGTAAATATTAATGCTTATTATATAGGTATACCTACTTAGTATGTCGAAAGTATGACTTTTCTCATTTGGTTTTTAAAATTAATGACTTTCCATCCGAATTATAAAAAAATACTGTTAATAATACTTAATTTATTCATATTAACTTGAATAATTGGGTATTTAGTAATAAAAGAAAAAAATATTAATTTGTGCCATATATGTTTTAACGGTATAATAGCAATGTTGGGTAGTGTCTAACCGGACAACGGTTGTGGGTTCGATCACTATTATGAGGAACGATTATTTAAATTATATTTGTTTCCCCACACTGATAATACGAAGCGCATCACGGGTATATTGTAAACGGAGTGTCTTAGCTCTAACTTGAATATATTTACTCCGCCATAATTAAATATTTAAAAGATGTATGTAAGAGATAACGTATTATTTTTTTAGGATACCAATTACAGTCGCGCCACACAAATGAATAGCGTAAATGCCTATATACCAAATGTCACCGACAAGATTACATAGTACCGCAACCCTATGAAACACGATGAAATGATTTGCCAGATTAAATCATAACTATTACACGCATCGATATTACAAGAAGGCTTTTAGCATTACCAATTTAGACCAAAGATTGACAGGTGGCTTAAAAATGCATGTAAGAAAAGAGTACCCATACCCAATATTCTGCGTAAATAGCAATATCAAATATATAGTGGGGAATGGGTGTCTTAACACTGGGTTCCCTCTGCCCATCCCTACGGGATACGGGATAGGTTCCGATTCCGTCGCGGGGGATGATTATATTTAATTGATTTCATTTTCCGCTCTCGTAAAGACAATGATAAAGTCGTTCAAATTGGGGCTAAAAGCGGCAAACGGAATATTTTCACACTAAATTTAGACTTTCCTGCTATGCTGCTATCAGTAAAACGTGAAGCTGTCACTTTTTAATAATATTAAATTTAATAGCAAAGTGAGAAAAAGTTAATAAAATAACCCCAATAAATAAACTACTAATAATATATAATGTAACCTATAACGTTGCATCTCATGCAATGTTCAAGATTTATATTTAGTATTTTAAAAGAATTTACAACATATACTTCTACGTACACTATGTTTATAAATCAAGATCTGAGTAGTTATACCAAGCATTTTTCCATAAAATTAAAATGTAATTATGATTGTAATCAATTTACAGGGAAAGAATAGCGAGAATGGAAGAAGAAAAAAAATTAGAACTCGCCGCTAAAGAGAGGAGATCACGGCGTGATCTAATTACTAAGACTTTTCCAAGAACACGCGAAGATTTTGATCAACTTTACTCAATGGTAAACACTTCAAAGTTAATAAATTAATATATTGGAGGATAATTACATAGAAATAGGTATATTAAAAATATTTATCAAAATAATTTATAAACAGTGGGGAACGGAATTGTTGAAAGAGAACTCTTAACAATAGGTTCTCAGGACCCAGGTCAGGTTCCCCCTGCCTTGCTATATGCGGGATACTAGCTAGCTAGCGATGACGTGAAACTAAAAAAACAAATAATAAATATTAATGCGTTATGACTAATCAGGTTTTATGGTAAAAAGACTTTTTGTTGGGTGCACTATACAATGCTTTGATCAAATATGGATTTTACGTTGAAGTGTACTTATAAGATTTCATAACATTAATGCCAAACTAAAATATTTGGAAACGAGTTTTGTCGGATGTATCTTTCAAGCAATCGGTCAACTTTCTAGCAATAAAGTCTGTATACGCGCTTAATTAAAACAATACTTGATTATGGAGGTTTTTAGTCACAAGAAAATAAATTCACAATGATTAATATTTTACCACAAATCAGAAATAATTAAAATTCTATGCATTTTTCGCAGAGAGGACCTAGTATTAAGACATTTTGTTTTCCACTTTTCGCTATTTTTTATCTATTATCACTATTCGTGTTAAGTGGCGAAGTCGAACGCTGGGTATTGTTTTACTAGACTTAGTAATTGTTAATATTTCAAACAGAATCATTCCTCTGAGCAGAGATCGAATACATAACAATCGTAAACAATTTTCTGAAAAAAATAACTTCTAGAATTTTTAAATACCACCATTGAAGCAAAACACATTTTTTTTATATCGATATTAGTACGATTGCGGTCTATAATGGCCTACTTACTCTTATCGATACTAATTAAATTCCTGCCTACTGTATTTTTTACATTCTAACGCATATATTTAGTGTTTTACATTTACATAAATCAGTTTCAAAGCATCTATAAATCGAAATATTCTTACGCATTCAGGTGGATCGTTGGAAGCATGCGGAAATAGCTAGAATATCACAGTTACATTCCAAGGGACCAAAAATAGCAGAATTTACACTTTTACTGGACAAAGAAGTAGAACTTCTTCGTTGTATTGAAAGTTACAGAGTAAAAGT
This sequence comes from Philaethria dido, assembly GCA_033558755.1. Lineage (NCBI taxonomy): Eukaryota > Metazoa > Arthropoda > Insecta > Lepidoptera > Nymphalidae > Philaethria > Philaethria dido. The sequence continues at coordinate 105,735 of JAKGSA010000121.1, forward strand.
AAAGGAAGATAGTAAGAAAATGAAAGAACAACAATTTTTGGAAGAAATATCAAAACCTATAGCTTGGTATGGACGTGATGGGAAGTTAATAACAATGGAAACTGTCGAAATTCAAAAAGCCAGAAAGCTTAAGGAGCTATATAACTCTTTTATTAGAGAAGATATCGATAGCAAGGAACGTATTGAACTTCTTGTTAACATGAAGTTTGCTCTACAGGAGTTTCGTCATCCTCTGGCCGAAGAAATTATTACGTTACTGGACCAAGAATGCGATTTACTCGTCAGAAGATGCAATGACCACCAACTTGAGTTTTTAAGAAGAAGAATATCTGCGTGCGTTTTCCAATTAATAAAGACTTCAGAACTGAATTCAGAGGTCACCAAATGCAAAGATATTCGGGATTACAGGAAAATGGAGCACGATCGCTTACACTTCTGTGAGATGTGCCATCAGGTCAAATTGAACACAGATTTCCCATTGAACGCCAAAATGAGCGGGTTTTTAGTGTGCACTTCGTGTTCTTGGAAGGACGTTTCGGAAAAATGCTGGATAGACATGACGCCTTATAAATTTATATTAAGGGCTGTACAACGTGACGAAAGGAGAAGAAAATGTTGGGGATCCCTGGCGTTTGTTCTTCAAGAGAAGGACATATTTTTCATTGTAGAAAAGCTTTGGCATTCACACTCCGCTATCAGTGAATGCTCCGACATGACGGAACTTAGGCTGTGTCGCTGGCATGTGAAGGAGGATTGGTCGCCGTGGAACTGTTTCTTAGTAACAGTACAAGAAATGAAAGCGCATTTGAAATTAGAAAATCCTGAAGAGGTATATGACGAGGAGCTTGTGCAGAAAGTGCGTAATAAACATAAAATAGCTAAAGCGAATTTTGAACAACTTTTGACTGTTAACAAGAGGTTTACAGAAAGTGGAGATTGGTCTAATATCCGTGCTCCAGCAACTTCTCGTATAAATGCGTCTGAACGCATATGACTTTAGATAATTTTCTGGTAATTTATTATGAATCATGATATGTTTAATTAGTGCATATATTATTATGTGGCAATTATCGCTTTAGTCTTTGAATGTTAAAATAAAATAATTGATAGTTGAATTCAGAGGTATCTCTATGATTATTATAGTAACTTTAAAAATTAAGACAAAATTATTATTTATGTAGAAAAATAGAGTTAGAGTATCTAATATAATTGAAAAACAACTTAGCTGATGCTATCTGAAACATTTATTGCATCGAGTTTTGGAGGTTGTGTACGAAATATATTATACATTTATGCCACGTATGATTAGACGTAATATTTTCACAAAATATAAATATAATAATAGATAAAATACGTTTATTTTTAATCAGTCACGGGGTAAAGGACAGTCAAGAGATACAATGTTTAAATCGTCCTCCTTTTAATATAATTACAAGTAATACTTTAACATAATTACACATTACATTTACAATAATAATTTCAAATATCAAACTCTCCTGATTATCTAAAACAACATACAATAAAAGTATTAAAACACAAGTTCGATATATAAGAAAACCGACAACGAAATGCATGGAGTTAAGCTTAAGTCGTACATCTAAGAGTCAATAAGTTACGTAAATATAATTTAGGCAAAAAAAATCATTACAACTGTACAAGAGAACATAACCCAGTCTAATAAAACCTAAGGTTCATTTAAAAATAATCATAATAAATTGGTACTACAAACCCCGATAAAATTAAACTATACGCTAAATAAATTCTTAAAAATTAAGTAAAGCTGTCACAAAATGTCGTTTCTTACTCAAGTGAAAACTTTTACACTTAAACAAAAATATATTAGAAATCCATAACGACACCACTAATAAATTTATTAAAAAAATATTATTTAAAAATAATGTTATATATTGTTAATTAAATAAAATAAATTGCCAACTCACAATAGTTGTATGCAATGAATTATGTGAAAGTATTAAAAAAATATCTACTCGTATTTCTGCTGAGTTTTGTTACTGGTGTTCTTTCCTTAGAGTAAGCATTTTAAAATATTTAACAGACAATATATTTATGACGTTAATAACAAATCACCATTAACCGAAGTACATAAATCCAAATTTGAAACATCAACACATCAATCACGTGCATTTCATTTCAAGATAAGTTTAAAAAATTGATTGTGTATGACTTTGCATGAAGGACCTGTTTAGAATTAAAATTCGTATTAGCTAAAAAATATAATAAACGCGGGGTCTGCTACAGTAAAAACATTTTGAAAAAATGTGCTAAAAACATTATTAAAATAGATATTTAAAAAATAATTTTCCTCTTCTTACAAACAAAAGCTATGGAGCGATTAGCAATTATGCCCAACATTTGTTAACTTTCATATAAAATAATTGATATTTTTATAATGGAATCTGTTACAAAATCACAATACATTGTGAATATAATTTTAATATGAAAAACAAGATTAAACTATGTAATAGTACTGTATGAAATCAAACAGCAAAATTCGATAAGCTTAAATTGTTCATGAATAATATTACGACTTTACTGAAAACGAGTAAAGTTCAACTTTGTCGAAAATTATCAAAATGTATAAAAATGACAATTAAAATATGTTTAATTTTCCGAATTAATAGAAATGCATAAGAATTTAAAATATTGAAAGTTAAGAACCTTACGTAAAATATGATTTTTCAAATTTGATTAAAATAGCACTGCATCAATGTTTTTTTTTTTTTTGAACACTTAAATATAATGTTTCGACAACTTCGTCAATTCTTGATCGAATTTTAGTGTTAGGCACACTTTTGTCAATGTCAGATTCCATTATATTTATAGAGACATTAAACTGCCAAGTAGAGAAAAATAAAAAACTTTGCAATCAACGTCGCCATCTTAATATTAAGGCACAAAACTAAATATTTTATCATTTTAATGTTAAAAGGAAAATCGTCAAGATAAATTTTAAAATTTTCTTCACTTACATTTCTAGCATAAAATTTTTATAAAACAGATGTACTGGGAATGTTTTACAAATCATAGAAACATATTGAATCATTTAACATTGGTCAATAAGTAAAATTTTGGTGTCACTTATACCCCGCTTATAACATTATATAATTAAAAAGTGAATTTGTTCAAACAAATTCTTTAAATTATCATCTAGATATTGTTTGCTGTGATAATAATTTTCCTTAGGCACTGACAACATACTATTGGAAATCAAACACCAACATAACACACTTAAGTAGAACGCCTTATATGAACTAGTAGCTAAGAAGCTGTCAATAACAATACACTATATAATAACTATATTTGAAATAAACTTTTATTGAGCATAAACTAAGACAAGGCTATGGACTATTGATTCGATGAAACTTTAGAATTTCTCTACCTATTTAATTGATTATCTATATATATCTAGCGTCATATAAAATACTATCATTTTTCATACTATCTTCACAGCTACATCAAATAGACGAATAACGTCGACGTGTGACCAGTAAAATTTGTTCGAAATTTTATTATTTAAAAGAAGTTTCTAGTAAATTGAAGATTCGAGTCGAACGTGAGAGATGAAATTCAAAACCGATAGAAATAAAGGGAACATGCTTAAGCTATTAGCTATTAAAAGTCCAACATCATAGATTGTCCTATTTATTATAAGCATAAATCATCTCTGTCCCACAATGCTTAAAACAAATTCATGTCCCAAAAAGTCACTATGACAACGATTTTAATCGGTTTTCATCAAAGTAATAAAACCGAGTAAGATCAACGTCACTTCATTTATTTCCATATTAGACATGTATTTGTTCTAAGTAATGTGTATAGCGAACTAACATAGTTAGTGTTTGTACATCACGAAGGCAATCCCTTCGAAAGCGAGCAACGATCTTTAGAATCTCAATCGCATACAAATAACCCTATATAATCGATTCTATTAACTAGCTAATAATTTATTTACAATAAAAATTGTGCCTCCAGAACTCAATTTGTCACTATAATACAAAGTGCGGCACAATATTCACACAATAGTATATCTATATTACACTTACACTAGCTTTGCACTTTTATATTGCCAGTTCAGTGGCTTAAACTCGGAAATATCTCAATTTAATTAAGATTTCATAACCCATTACAACTATATTTACATTTTTCAGATTTACATAAAGTGAAAGATTAAATCGTGAACGATATCGATATATAATCGATTTTTATACAAATGGCAATGGCAATGTTACTTAATTAGTTGACTCGGTCGGATTTATTTATGTACAAGTTTGTTTAATTCAGACTCTGTTCTGTTTCAATGTACTGTTTCAATTACACATATAATTACAATATAAATACACATGTACTGTTTCAATTACACATATAATTATATGTACTAAACGTAATCAAATTAGGAATTATAACAGTGATATAATTCATAATTCTTTTTTTGGTTGCTAAAATGTCAGAAAAGAATCTCGCGATGGTAAAACACACACATTTCCTTTGATTTCAATGTGAAATATTTGTAAAAAGAAACATTAAAATCCAATTTGAGATTATTTTTTAAATATATATTTTGAAAATCATGCGGTGGCTTGTAGAAATTAAGCCTCTATATGTTAAAATACAATTAAGACATTTCATTTTAATATTGAATAGCAAGTTAAAATCATTATTTTCGATATTTGCTTGATTGCTTCTAGTCGTCAAGAAATAAAAATAAACATATTTAGTGTCATTTTTAATAATATAATCTTTGTCGTAGTGTAAAAAACGTTTTCAATATACGAAAAGTAACTCTTAATTTTGAATCGTTTCGTAAATTTTATTCAACATGTTACTTAACGACCGTCAAAGGCGAGCTTCGAGGACGTCATATTAACGAATTACTCTAATATAATGGAACTAAAAAGTAATGCGAATTTCAGTGGTAACCATCGATCTCCATAGAGGAGGACATTCTGTCGGAACTCGACGTGCTGTTCATATAGTTCATAGAGTAGTTGAGATTGCTGAGCGACATGTCCTGCGGCACGTCGGACGGCGACGTGTCGTAGTACGGGTACGCCGCCGTGTAGGGCGCCGCCGCCGACACCTGCGACACCTGCGACACCGCCTCCGCCTGGCTGTTCTCCTTGTCGCTCGTCTCCATGAATTGTATTATCCGTTGTGTTGTTTTCACGTGCGCTACTATTGCCGCTTCGCCCTGAAGTTGATATTGTTTTAATTTATTATTTTCAAATAAGAATGGCAATCAAGTTATATTTCAAATATTTTTAAAAAAATACATACTTATATGTCCTTCATAAATATTTATATATATTTCCTTTATAAGTATTTTTCTCTCTACTGATAATTTAAATATTTTGAAATAAATAAATTATTAAAATAATTATTATTTAAACATATTAATTATTGATACTGACATTAATATTTTATTTACAAAATATTTTCTAATATATTAATGATAACTTTAATTTTAAATAAACAATACGCCATTATGGCGCAGTCGTGGTGTCTAAATTTAAAGGAAGTTTTTTTTATATAAGTCTAATCGTGCAAATTAAATATACAAATAAAGAGGTACTGACGCTGGCGGTGAGCGACAGGAAGGTGTAGTACTTGCGCAGCGTGGGCAGCAGCGGCGCGTAGGCGGGCACGCGCGCGCGCACGGCCGCCGCCTGCGCCGCCGACACCACCGCCATGTTGCCCAGCAGCAGCGCGATGTACGCGCCCACCATCGTGTGCTCCATGTGCGTGCCCGCGCGCGCCAGCACTGTGCATGCACACACACATTAACAAACTCCTCAGTAATCGCGCTAATTACTGTGCGAGTGCCGAACCCATCACGTTGTAGATACAGGAGTTTGGAAAATACTCGACACTTACAATCCAGTAAAAGGTTTAAGGGTTTTACCAAAGATGTCAAGCGCGACTACCCCACTAGGGATAAAGCGTGAAGCTAAGTTTATCAAGTGCACTATATTTCATATAATTTCCTCTTCCACTCTACTATTCTATAGCATCTAATATTTATATAATAGTTTAATATAGGCTTAACGTTCACAACTACTGTCTGCGCCCCTCTTATTTAAGAAAATTTGAAAAAATCCTACAAATGCCACCTTCGAAATACTCGTTCTAGACAGATCTCAGAAAGTGGAATAGAAATTTCGCTGTTAATCTCGCGTCTACCTCTACCACATATATATGATCGACTAGGTTTAAACCTCCTATGTACATTTTTTGTTGTTCTGAATTTTTATGCAATTTGAATATGTTAAAAATATACAATCGAGAAAAGCAACAATTATCAGTTTCCGTTTAAAATTGTCATTGCTAGATTTGAACTTGTTAATAACTTAATAGAAGAGTGTAATTTAAGTACATAAATATTACTTTGTTATTCTGAAGTGTTTTTATATAGATATAAGAAATATATATTTTTATGTAACAATATTAATTTAAATGTACATAAGGAAAATTATAATATAAGACAATGTATAGATCCGTATTTTTTTTTCATTTATTTGCGAAACAAAGCAACTGAAGATAAACTTGAAAAAAATCTTAAACAATGATAACAATAATGAATAACACCTTAAGTGTTTTAATATTATAAAAAGATTTATTTCTTCGTGATTTCTTCACAATAATAAACATTGTGTACAAAAAAATAAGTAAAATATTGAAAATTACAACTTACACTTTGCAACAGTTTCATCAATATCGTCTTGAGATTGTTTCTTTTTGTCGTTTTCTGTTTCTTCTTCCTTTTCACCATCTAACAAGGCATCTGTATTTTCTTCTGCTCTCCTATAAATATATTATAAACAAAAATATTATATTAGTAATGCAGATATCATGTGAGGATGTAACTCTTTAATTTAAAATATTTGTAGTAAGGAGCCTCGTTTCTATAATTAAAGACATAAATAAGCTTTCTTTCTCACAGTTAAGTAGAATTAAACTAATTGTACCATTATAATTTGTTTATGTACAAGCTATTATATTTTATAATAATATAATGTATATTACATATATGAAACTCAAATATACACCATTATTCTCGAGTAGATAGGATGAGCTTGACTGAACATGATGATTGTAAGTTGATATAATAAAAAAAGCATCAATTTATTTAAATTAATACTTTTTTATTTTATTTAAGGTTATTAAAAAATGATATTTCTTTACTCTAATCAAAGTCTATTTAAACTAATAAAGAAATAGATTCAATTCAAATCTAGAACATAATTAAACTGAACATAAAATCAACAACAAAGGGATATTTTATGGAAAACACAGATGATAGTAACTAATATAGTAATAACATTTACCTTGCAAGTTCTTCTCTTTTATAAAACAAGTCCACAATAAGGTCTAGCGCGGACACACTCCGTGATATAATGTCATGCTCGTTGTCAACACGAATACGCACACTAAGCAGTCTTTGGGTATTCATATCATTGTTTTGTACTAAATTTATTAACAACATTAACACCTGAAATGAACAAAATTGTTATTTTTTATATTAAGATAACTTTTCTTTTTTTTTTTAACTTCACGCTGTATCCCGCATATAGCAGGGTAGGCAGAGGGAACCAGGGAACCTAGTGTTAAGAATGGAGTCATTCTCTTTCAACAATTCCGTTCCCCACTTTTATAATATATATGCAATATATGATAATGATATACAAATATGCGCACACTCCGCAATTCAGTTCTATGGTGAGCTTCACCACTAATTCATACAAAAAAATGGTATAATTCTAAACAATTGATAATTTTAAATACTTCAAGTAAGCTACTAAAGAAAAAACTTTAGTTAAAGCAAGAAAATCGGTATATGATGAATAATAAACTATAAATAAGAATTTATTGCATAATAAACAAATTTATGTAAAATAATGTATATACTTACACAAACACTAAAATCAAAATTCTTGGAGTCAGGTATAAAATTCCCTTGGTTGTTAAGCATAATTAAACAAATTTCCATTACTGATGGTTGTTCTCCTACGACTGTCGCTCCCAGCGCAGACGCTGCAACATAGCAAATAAATTAAATATTACCAATTGTCTTTAGAATCAGTGGTTTTTGTATTTTTCGCTATACGGGGTATTTACTAATACCATATAACGTAACTATCAATGTATAATAAAACATTTAATTGTAATTCTCCCTCAACTCAATCTTAGTAGCGATATAATTACGTATACACATCTTTTTTTGCTTTTCTCTGTTTCACGCTTATATAAGTTGCCAATTAATGCAACAGAGGACATTTTCCGTCGGCTTTCGGATAGGAGATCGTGTTTCGTGCAACTTGTTATTTTAATACGAATAGAATCAAAGGTGGCAGATCTTTCAAATTAATCTGAAATTTTTATTTCGATGTGGAAAAATGATAAATTTAAAATAACTTCGTTAGAGCTTTTGTTTCCATTTAATTTATTCGATACACTTAAGAGTCGTAAGGATGTACTCACAAGCGATCCCGAAGGAGTGCGACAGGTTGACGAGCACCTTGACGGCGGGCAGCGCGGCGTCCAGCAGCGGCGCGCACAGCTGCGGCGCCGCGCGCGCCTCCCGCGCCTCCCGCACGCAGCGCCGCAGCAGCGAGCACAGCGTGCGCGCCGCGCCCAGCGACCCCGACACCAGGTACTGCTGGTTGGCCTCGTTCTGCTGCGTCACCTGCCAACGACCGACACGTGCCAACGACGCGACGTTATACGAGTATACTACTTATCAGATCGTACATATTATGTACAAATTCAGTACAAAGTGTTCGAGTATGTAAAGCACCACATCCTTCTTCTTTATAGCTTCACCCTAAACCCCTCAAAAGAGATCACACAGAGAGAACTTAGTGTCAATAAACTCCAGTCGACACTTAAGCCTGAATTTAAGAAATTGCATCTTGACTGCCGAAACTTAATACCACGCTTAATCTATCCAGAGTCGAAAGACGAAAATAATTTAAATATAATCATTGCACCAAATCTATGATCAACGCATTTAGTCAGACGATGTCCCCACTACACCTCAAATATTCCCAAAACAATGTGTAATTAATATTGGATTTCCTTTCTTTCAAGTCTTTATTCAAGCTTATTATATAATAATTATATTTAAAAATATATATCACAATATCTTTATGCTGACTCACTCTTGTCAGTGGTTTTACAAATAATTGATCTCTTATATAACAACTTGGACAGAAAAAATCTTAAATTACAAACAAATAAGTAATACGAACATTTTCCAGCACGCGCATGCACCTATCGGCCTTCCTGAGCACGTCGACCTCCGCGCCGGTCCAGGCGGCGGCGGGCGACTCGAGGCGCGCGGCGCAGTCCTGTATGGTGCGCACGATGTGGTCCACGCCGCCGAGGTTGCGCAGCTCCTCCTTGAACCACTCTCCCGCGCGTTTGGATGTTAAAGAAAGTAGCGTTTCCATAGCCAAATGACCCACCTGCAATGTTTTTGATTTTTAATATTTGTATTGTATATGACAGAAAAGAAAAATAAAAGAAAATTTGACTAGAAATTGGAATGTTTAAGATTTATGCACTAAGAAATATTTTTCACAAATGTACGTTAAAAAATAAAAATAACCTTTCCCGTAAATAACTATTTTTTACACATTTATAAATAAACATAAACTCTAGGTATAAGTGTTAACCTATTTTTATAGTATTAATCAAATCAAATTAGGATTAGAACAACATTTTAGAAAACATAAAAATTACCACTTCATTCAAATTTTTATTCGTTTTCTAAAATATTTTTATTATCTCAAGTGTGTGATTAACACCTAAAAAATATTTAATGAATACCATTCTCTCTCGTCTAACAGAATATATAAAATATATACTAGAATCTAATGTATTAGTGTCACTTACCGTAATATTATCCAAGTCCAGATGCTTAGCCTTTCCTTGACTCTTTATCTCAGCACACAATTCTCGTACCCTTTCTTGTGTTTTTGCGAGCTGGGCGGAGGTTAGCCCACAATCGTCAAGGGCGTTTCTATATTACGAATGGTAACAAATTAATTATATTAAAATGATATTTATTGAAAAAAATTGTCATTGAATAATTATTTAATTATAATTGCTTATGTGTACAACAGTTCAACTTAGATAAGCCAAATATCAAAAAATTTGAATATATACGTATGTTTGATGAAAATTGTAAAAAAAATCATTTTTTTTTATTTAAACATATTAAAATTTAAACTATTATTTTACATATTAAAGTTTACAAGTATAACGTTTAATTAATAAGCGTTATAATCATTTAACATTCATATATTATATTGTCATATTATTGAGACCAATGCGGCGCAGTGAGACAGCGTCTGACTGAACGCAAGCGGTTCGAATCCCTATAGGGGGAATCATTATATTGAAATTATTTTAATTTCTCCGCTCTGGTAAAATAAAGCGCGGCGTAGAATTCCGCCGTTCCAGGCAACGTCTCATTCGAGGTGGAAAAAAAAATAACAGGGGCAATTTGCCTAAAAAATATTGATAAGCAACTAAACTAGACGATAAATAATTTGTATATAAATAATCAAAGTAAACTTACTTGTGTGATGCATCAGACTCGAGTAAATTCAACATAAGCTCGAGCGACTCTCGATCCAGATCCATATTTAGACGATCTTGAGACAACACGAACATGACTGTCGCCGTACACAAACCTAAGCTCTGTAATAACAACATTTGCATTATATGTCTCTGATATCGTAAGGCCACAGTAACTCAGTGGAATAAAGTTGCGGGTTCAGTTTGTTCTGGGAAATATTATATTTAAATTGTTTTCATTTTTCAACGCTGGTAACAGTGTCTTGACACTTCGTTCAATTTGTCTACCCATGAAGGTAAAAGTGGGAGGCTGCTTTTTGTATGCATTCGCTCTAAAATCCTAAAGCATGCCTTAATCAGTCGAAAAAAAACATTTATTTTTCGTTAAAATAACATGTATGAGGTCACATTCATTCAGGGAAAAACTTTTACTAATACATATATTTCACAGTCTGATGCAACATTTACAAAAAATAGTAGCACTTGCCTGATCGTTGGTGGCGTCGTGTAGCGCCATGAAGAACTTCTGCACGGTGCCGTGCGCGCGCAGGTGCATGCGGAAGGCGGGCGCCGTGCACTTGCTGGCCAGCGTGATGGCCGACAGGCAGCGCGTCGACATCGGGTTGTTGTCCTATAAACAATTACAATATTATTATTTATTGAGCATCACGCCACTTTAAGGGAGAGCTTAGTGTATAGACACTTCTATTATTTCATAATATTGCATGTTGTACTAGATTCTCCTGGATCTAACCAATTAACGCAAGAAAAAAAAATAAAAAATAGTTTTTAAATTCCTTTTTATAATTCAATTTAAATCTAAAAATAAATCTAATGAGTGGAAAGATTGCATTATGCAAGTAATATAAATATAAAAAATATATTCTTCATAATGACATATTACTATAAATGATGAACTCTAAAAAGGATTTTTTTAGAGTTCGTACTTTGCAATATAAAATTACATATGTACTTACTTAATATAAAACTATACAATATTATAAAGACTAAGCTTTACCATTAAGCACAGGATTTAAGTTAAGTTTTATAAAAGTTGCTTTGTCACTAACCTGCAATGCATCCAGAAGATATTCAACATCATCATTAAACTCTTGAAACTCCCCAATCTCTTGTATTTGATGTGCCTTTTTAACATTCCGCACAACTGTATAGTACTGAAATGAACATTAAATATAATTTAAGTGAGCAATTATAATAATGTACGTCCTCTCATAAGTTTTTTTTAACTAAAGTCACATTATTTGTTACATTGTAATCATAAATATTCTGCACTATTTTTATAAAAACTTGCTTACTACTACTATTGTTTTAGCAAAAATTAAATCTCAATCAAGTTACGTTGTAGTTAGTAAAAATAAATGTAGAATAATAATATTCGACATCTATTAATACAATTAAAAATAACCTCGCCAATAGTTTCATAAAACAACTAATTAACTATGCAAATGATAATAACTGTAATAAATTAAAACCTCTTTTGCTTCTTTTGTACATCTGACACTTGTGTAAGGTTTGACTGGTTCATCTAAAGTGGGATCATCCATTATAGGGTCGGCTGCTCTATACCGAGTGACTCGGGTTAATTCTTCTGACACTTGATTAGCCGGATTACTGGTTCCAGTTGTTTCAGTTTGTTCCGGTCTTGGTGTTTCATTTCCCTTCTAAAATAATAAAGTTGCTCATGTGTCACTGTGATCATAGTTTTTTTTTAAATCTTTGGCGTTTATATGATTAGTGTTTAAATACAATAATATATTCTGTATTTTTAAGTACAGTATTGTGTGATTTTCAAGTTCATGTTGATAAATCAACATGGAAAGTTACTTAGCAACATATTTATTTATAATATTAAAACTTAAATAATAAATTTATAGCTAAAGTATTGCACTATCTCTTATCCTATACAATGATATAATACTACACTAATAAAGTCCAGTAGTAAATAAACAAATATCACTATTTCAAAGTGTAATAGTTTACATGTCTAGATAAAACAATGATAAAACACATCAATCAATTTTATTGTTATTTAACTCATGTTATATTTATTATATATACTGTATATATGTATAGTACCAAAATAGTGAAAGTGAGAATGAAATGTATAATTATGAAATATTGCCCCTGTCTATATAGTTTGGTACAAATTTGTTGTAAAAAGCCAAATAAATATATGCAATATTTATATTTAACTCATGCACTGAATGTATATTTTAAACTTTATAGAATTTGTATTTACTAAATAATTTTTCAGTTTTTTTTTTCATTAAATAAACAAAATCATGAACTACAAAATTTCAGAAGTACTTACATCCCACTCATGTTTGTATAGATGACGTCTCTTTCTAGCTGGTAATGGTGAGGGGTTGTCATTAACTAATGACTTACTCTTGAAAATAGAACCTTTCTTCTTAGTTATCACTAATTTAACACTTGGCTTATCTCCAACATGCTCCTCAGAGTCTATATTATGTGGAGATTTAAACACTTCATCATGATGACACTTTTGTGACTCTTCCTCAGACAATTCATTAGGGCAACTGTTGTAAGCAGAGTCTGAAGACTGAGTTTGCATTTGTGCTTCATTTGCTTCAATGTTGTGGCCGGTCTCAGCTATTGGTTGTTCTTCAGTTGTTTCTAATTCTTTGTCATCATTTTCCTGTTCATGGCCTGGTGTTTCTTGTAAATCTAATGCAGGATTTGGACTTAAATGTTTATTGTGCTTATGTTTCTGCTTTTTAACCTTTTTGTGTGAAACACTCTCGGTCTTTTCACTGCTACCAGATAATATATCAATAAGGTCATTTTGTTCTATGTGAGATTCTGGCTCATTGTCAATTCCTTCTTGGTTGTCAGGTGATGTTGCATGAGCAACTAAAGGAGTTTCAATAAGTGCTTCATGTTTTTTCCTTCCCTTTTTAGCATCCTTTTTCAAATCACTGACAGTTTTTATGATCAGTTTATTTGAAAAACCTCTTGCATCAAAGTCATCATCATTTTCACTATAATTAATATTTGGCCTGTTTCGTCTAGATCTTCCAGTTTTTTCAGGTGGTTTAGGTTCAGGTTGAGGTTCTTTGATTTGCTTTTCTGAAGATGGGGATTTTTCTATAGTACTTGTAGAGTCTAGCTTTGCTAGTTGTGTCTCTATATAATCTGTTTGTATTGATTTTCTTTTTTCTTTTTCTGGTTCACGGACAGGAGATGCCAGAGTTTTATATAGATCATAAGTGTCAGAACCTGGTTGAGGTGAAACAGGTTTCTTAATAGTGTCATCTTCAACTACTTTGTGATGACGTTTATGTGACTTATGTTCCTTTTTATCTTTTTTCTTTTCCTTTTTCACATCTTGATTGAGCCCTGAGCATTTTATGGTTATTTTAAGACCTTCATGTTTAGGTGAGCAAATGCTTTCCATAGTAGGGCTACGCTTGTGATCAGATCCCATATCAGAATGTGTATCTAAAGAAGAATGTCTATCTGATCCAGGTGAGGTAAATCCTTCATTTGAATCAGTACTAACTATTCTAGAAGTACCTTTAGATATTCTGAGCACTATGGGTGGTGGCTTTCTCTCTTCACTAGCTTCTTTGCTAGTCGATGGGCTTGCCACTTCAGCCTTAATTGGAGAAGCAGTAGTTGCCAAAGGACTTGCCTTTGGTGAAGGCACCTTAGGAGGTAATGATTCATATCTTGTCAGTTCAGGTATTGGACTATTACTGCCATCTTCAGCATAATTTATAACTTTATCACGATTCCGAACTAGATATCTCTTATTAGGTGGTTGAGAGCTTTCTGCAAATGTATCTTCTTTTTTAGATGCTTTAGTTGCTATATTCTTCTTAGCCTTGCCTTTCTCAGAATTGCGTCTTGGTAACTCTGGTGAGGATGAATCCCCTCTATTATATCTATTTCTTTTATTGATTTTCTTTTCTTTTGTTGAGGGATGTTCAGGGGACAGTGGTGCAGCTGGCACAGGGGGAGCATAAGTAATCTGTGGTACTGGTGGATACAGCTCTGCATTGCGAGACTTGAAGAACTTTTTAGGCTTTGGTGGAGGTTGTTCAGTTTCTACTGCAGGCACTGTTAGGGGGCTATTTTGATCTTGAACAGGTTTCTTAAGAACATTGCTTTGATATGCTGAAATGAAGACACTTTATATAGAAAAACAATATTGATATGATATTGTAATCCAATTGGAAACTGTGTTTAGTTGCAATTATGTGATTGTAAAAAAATAACTTTCACTTTTGTTATTAAGTAAATAAGACTACATGAGAAATTATGTTTACATATTGTGTCTCAAGGCCAAACAAGAATGTACTGGTGAATGATATTTACCGTAAGGAGCGCTCCGAATTGAAGTGAAGCTTGTAGTTCCCCATTTGCCCACGGTCCCCGCAGACCGAGCAGCCGACGGGCAATTACTATTTTCTCTAAATAAAGCAGTATCCAGCGGCACAGCCACGCTGCCATTTCGGCCTCTGCCCCAACGCGACATTCTGATAATTTCATCAAATACAATGACACCTGCGCCGTCTTGATAAATCAATCACCTCTTGAAATGTCAAAGAATTAGGTAGCACATGTTATCCATGTATACGAATTCCACGTTACTTTTAATTGTTTAAACGTATTAACACTAATATATCACTCATTAAACTTTCTCCAATAGCAATGAAAACACAACCCATAAAGATAACACACCCGCCATTTTTACAGGAGCTATATACTTTCTTTACAGACGCATTCAAATGTATTTATTTTACAACAATACTTGAATAAGTCACGTTCACGTTTATTAGAACTTACATTACATTTACAGACTTTCTTTGAATTTGTGAGGTAGATAATTAATGTTGACTCAAACATTAATAATGACAAATAGGGCACAAACTGCGATGTTGTCATCTCATAACACCAGCGGCGCCATATTGGCAAAGCAAAACAAGGAAGCGAATAACAACCAATAACAGCGAGGTCTTATACCATAGACTACTTCAATTTGAAATTGTCTCTGTATAGATTATTCAAAATATTTATAGTCTGTTAGACACTTTTAAATTTTAGTTCATGTAATTATCAAGTCAATTTTGAAGTTTCAAGAATTATGTCTTGAAGCAAATATATTGTAATCTATTAAGATTATTTTTTAGTAATCTAATAAATAAATATTATAGATAAATTATCGACATCAAAATTAAAAGCATAGAGTTTATAGATTTAAAGACTGCTGAATGTATTTTAATATTTTAAATAATAATAATATTATTTATTCCATTTGATATTGTAAAAAGATAAACAAACAATACAAAAAAAAATAAGAATTAGATTTTGAATAAAACTATCAAATCGACGCCTTCAAAAGATGACAGCTATCTATAAAAAAGCCCTCTCAAAAATACATAATTCATATCTTTTTAAATACTGTATTCATATATAGTAAATTTTATATATTTAAAGATTGTAATAGTGTTTTTACATTTTTAAACACAGCACTCAAAATATTTGTACATTTTGAGTTGCAGTAACGTTGCAATAACGATATACGAGACTACTATAATTCAAGGAGAGAACCAGTGAAAAAAGGATTTTTTTTTTGTGTTTATCGTGCAATCAGTCTCGTCGACTATGAGCAGATTTGTTGAATGATGGTGGCGGGTAGAGCTAGCGTCACATTAGACTAAGCTCTTTACAGAAGGCATGTGTACTATTCATGTGTTATGTTAGCATAATATTACGCCTCTTAAGTCGACTTGTCATATTCTGGGTCAATAGTTGTGCAGCCAGTTGATTTGGGTGATTGAGCAGTCTCATTTTGTATTTGTATGAGTTTTTTTTTATTTCATCCTGTACTGTATTGATCTTTAGATATTCGTGAACCTCTCTGGTTTTTATAAACCAGGGCGAGTTGGATATTTGTTTGAGTATGTAGTTTTGCGATCTTTGTATCATATGTATACTACTATCACAAGCGGAGCTCCACAATTGTATACCATATGACCAGATGGGTACTAGTACTGTTTTGTAGATTAGTAACTTATTATCCTGTGATATTTTGGAGTTTCTACCAAGGAGCCAGTGCAGTCCCTTGTATTTTATGTTCAATTCGTCCCTTTTGGTTTTGATGTGTTTTTTCCATGTTAGTCTGCGATCAAGGTGCATTCCCAGGTATTTAACAGAATCCGTGTGGGGTAGTTGGTGTTTGTTTAGAGTACCAGGTGGACAATTGTCCTTTCATAATGTGAAGGTGACATGCGATGATTTTGTGGCATTTACATTAATCCTCCACTTTTCTAACCATTTCCCGACTTCGTCAAGCTGCTTTAGTAAAGTTTGGGAAGCTTGTTGTGGGCACTTAGAATTAGCCATAATAGCTGTATCGTCCGCAAATTTTGCTAGAGTTACTCCAGGATTTTGTGGTAAGTCAGATGTAAAAATTGTGTACAGTATGGGTCCTAGCACAGATCCCTGAGGTACACCAGCATTGACGTCGTAAAAGGCGGAAGTAGCAGATGCTTCTTTTACTTGAAAAAAGGAAAATAAGAGGAAAATCAAGTGAATCAAGCATGTACAAGTGGAGTTAGTATGATTGTATTGCAAGTTTTTAGATAGACAATTGGCAGAGAAGTTTGATGTACCACCATGTTCACTCATTCATCGGCGCGGCCCCGAAAGTTCAAATTGCGAGATTATAACGTCTTTACCATATAAAAAAGCAGAGAAAAACCAGAAGAAGAGAGGCGATAAAAACGATCAAAAGGAAATATATCAACGTCAATCAACGTATCTAAGTAGCAAATAAAAATACACATTTTTTTAGAGAAAAAGAGACTTAATGCATCGTACACGAAGAAACATTTGTCGAACTCTGGATTCAGTGCCAGGAATGCCAAGACTGAGCCTGTAAAGCCAGTGTTTTTTTGACGGCGCAAGCCTAGACGAAATTATTCTCAATATATTTTCTTGAAAAATGTGACATGACAGGTCAGTGTTTGATTAATATAAATAAAGAAGTTTCTAATTTAATATTAAATATGAAATAAGATAAATCCTTTATTTTTGTCTTTATTTGCGTTTTATTCAAGTGTTCGGGGCTACCCGAGCTTCCCCTATATAAAAAATAACGATTTTTCTATATATATACAGATTTATATGTTCTATTTTCTATTCTAGGTTATATTTATCATCTATTTACTGAATAAAGGCAAAATTACTTAAAGCTTTAGTTGCACAGTTGTGCGATTTTTTGAGCGCTTCGTTGCTCACTTTGCCTTTTATGATTGGTTACTGTAGTGTCCGACCGAATATTCAGTTTCGGTTTCGGTCCAATTTCGGCAAAAAATGAGTTTCGGTTAGTTTCGCTTCCGGCGGCCAAGCTGCGGAAGCTACGGCCGAAACCGAAACTACAGTCATGAATTCTCGCCATCCAAGAGACGAATACATTTTGCCGCCCCACGTTCTTCCACATGCCGTGACTAGTTTGTTTTATTTAGTTGGTTTTGTGTTTTCTTAGTTCTTTTCGTATGCAAAAATTGAAATTAATCCGATTTCAAAATCGGAAACAAATACCAACCTAAAAAGCGAGTTCATAGTTTATAGGGCAAGGGGAGGTATACCGGGCACTAAATGAAAATAAAAATACAGGATATTTATGTGTTATTTTATATTTGCTATTAAATTCTAAATTCCCTTATTTATATTAATCAAACTTTGAACTATTATTGCTTTTTTTCTTCTAATTTTCCTTCACTTTTTAATATGGTGAAGATGTTATAATCTCGCTTTCTTGAACTTTCGCGGCCGCGCCAATCGTGAAGTAAACTTGGTGGTACATCATATCTCTCTTCGACTCGTCTCGCTGAAAAATTTCATTTAATCGTACTAATTTTGCTTGTAAATGTTTCTGTGCCCGGGGGCACCCGACAGCATAGTGTCCGGGGCGACACGCCCGCTATAGTGCAACTTTTTTGAACACAGCACTCCAATTGTATAAGAATTGTTATAAATACTATTACAATCTTTAAATATGTAGAATTTATTGAAACCCTGCATAGCAGACAAGTATAAAAATTTACTTATTGTACTTTTTTTGATTTTTTTTAGGTGTGTAGGTGTAGGTTAAATAAAACATTCTGTCACGGCTAATTTACCCAGCGTCCGCACCGCGATCAAATTACATTTGTTTATACTCTAGAAAAGGCATCTTTACAATAACCCTTTTACTAAGCAATGTCTTAAGTTTTTTACCGTTTCGTTACCGTTCCCCTATATAAAACGAGATGTTAGCTTTGACTGATGTACCTATAGACGCTCGCATAGCCGTAACCGCTAATGGTAGAAACGTGAAATTGGGACAGATGTTTACTTTATAATGTGGACACCTACCAGTGGCGAGGCGTCCATACAACTCAATTCCCACCGGCTTGCCTAACTTTTCAAAGTACAAGTATAAGACCTAAAAAAAAAAACAAAAAGCTCGCCAGAAAAATGTGGAGCTCGAAAAAAACAAAGTCAAACAGATGTGAGCTGAAAAAAAAGGTCTGACATCTTAAAGACCTAAAAAATGGACATCGCAAAAATTGTATAGTCAAATTGCGAAATACTTTGACATTCTATACCGATTTCCCTAATTATATCGGCTTCATTAAAAGTTACCGGCATGAATAACTAAAATTTTCACCCCTCGCCACTGACACCTACTAAAAAGGGATTTTGAAAAATTTCTTTAAATCGGTAATTTTTAAATTCAGACTTAAAATATTTCATTAAACATGTGTTTCATGGCTTATTAGAATTCACCCCCTAAGTGTGCAAATAAAAAATTGAAACTTTGTATGGGAAAATAGATCGGCGCTGATTTTTATAAAAAAATTAAATGCAGTCTTAAAAATATTTTATTGAATCGCGTTTCATGGTTTATTAGAATTTACCGCCTAAGGGCGAAAGAAATTGGTTGAAACTTGTATAAAAACCCTTATGCGATACATTACTTTTATTCGTGATAACCGACATCCACGCGGGCGAAGCAATGGACGGAAGCTAGTTTATAATGATACTCAAACAAATTTTAAATAGGTATTTCTAAACCGCAATATTTTTGTTTTCTTAAGTGAAGGGTTAATAAACATAAAATGTCGAAGACGGTTTAAATAAAAACTGACTGATTATAATAACGCATTTTCCTCCAAAACATGATCCTTGTAAGGAAGTTTCGATTTTGGTTTCTGAGACCGTTGCCGAAATTCGGTTTCGGTTTCGGTCATTAAAACTAGTTTTGGTCGGACTACTTGGTCGGGTGGAAATATTTATCGTTCATAGGAATGTACATTTAATAAAAGACCATATATGTCTGCTAATGGGCAATGTTGCTTTAGATCTCTGTAGTAAACAAAACCAAGTTTAAATAAAATAAGCTCTGTTAATCACCCCCATGCCAAGATCACTTGAAATAGTGCTTAACTGTATATTTTAGTTGAGTTATAGATATAGCTAGCAGTGGCGAGGAGTGAAAATTTTAGTTAGGTAAGCCGTTAAATTTAGGGAAGCCGGTATAGGATGATAATTTCACATTTTTTTTTTAGGTGTTTAAGATGTCAGTTATTTGCAATTTTTCTGGTGACCATATTATTTTTAGCTCTTTTTCTTTTTTTTTGAAATCTTCATTACAATTCCAGCTCCATATTTTCTTGGCGCCATTTTTTTTAGGTCTTATACTTGTACTTTAAAAAGTTAGACAAGTCGGTGGGAACCGTGTTGTATGGGTGCCTGAAAGCTAAGTATATATACATATGTAGTGTCCGATTGTGACACATGTAAATAATACGATAAAAAATCAGCTTCACGCTTTATCCCGCATAACAGGGTAGCCAGAAAGAATCTAGTGTCAAGACACTGCGTTTGCCGCCTTTTGCCCGAATTCGAGATATTGTATTAAATGACGGAACTCAACGCCTCGCTTTGTCTTAGCAGAGCGGAGAAATGAGAATAATTTTAATAGCGGTTTAATATTAGGTATATTCTTTATCAATATTAAAGACTTTGATGATACTTATGTTTTTTAATCAACCAAAAAAAATAAGTACAAAGTTCCGGACATACTAGCGTTGTTTTAAGCATCTACCTTTTTAACCGTAGCCAGTCTCATAACATTGTTATAGGTATATATAAATATGCCTAATAAGTAATAATTGTATTTTATATTAGGGCAGGCTAAAATAATTATTCATTGAGTACCTACTCTAGGTATCACAATATATGATTAATTTATCTTATATCTAATTTTTAGACAAAACATATTGTACATATTAGATACCTTGCCGTTTTGGTAGAAAACTCATTAAATTCCAAACCTTTTCTAACGTGACGTGTCGTTCAACTGAGTTAATGCTAAATTGATCTTAGAAAGTGATAAACGTTACTTCAAGAAAGAGTATTTTTACTTCCAAGTTCAATTTACTTTTTATTGAAATAGATTTTTGCAAGTACTTTCGCATCATCGATTGAATACTTCGCCTACTAAAAATAGTCGGCAAGAAATTTATCCCTTGTCCTTCTAAAATAAAAAGTTAGAATTTTTCTTAATTAAAACAATGGTAACTTATTGGTTAACTAAATTACCTTACTTCCCCAAGAATTTTCATTTTTTTCATTTAAATACTCTTCAACTATGTAATAAAGTATCTATCTAATTATTAAGATTGTTTTTCATAGCTCCCAAATACTCCTTAAACTTATCGGTTTTAATAATATCTATCAACTATTAGTGTAACTTATTTATATAGGAGATAAGAGAAATAAAAACAAATCTAGCATTAATTTTGTAAATAAAACATAGTACCTAATATAATGGATACTATAAAATATTGTTATTAATCCTATTAATATATTATAGAACGGTGTTAGCTGCAATTTTCGTTTCACACTTGTTACAAGTTTTTATTAGACCATATCTTTATTCTTACTCTAGTTACCTAATGCCTACTATAAAAGGTATTTTGATTATTAGGTGTCTATAATTCATTGTATTTCTTTAAAATTTTAAGACGTTTGGTGTGATAATGAGATAATAGACTCTAATAACTGTAGGTACCTACTCTGCAACGTTATTAAAGATATCTTTCAAATTTAGACACTAAGTGAGTATTAAGTCATTATGAACCAGAATATGATTATTGGTTATTTTCACTAATTTAAAAATGATTTCAGTAAACTATTGATATCTACTTTCAGTAAACTTTTGGTCAATAAAGCGCACAATTTTGTGACATACGCGCAAGCAGCATTCCGGGCTCAGAACTGAGTTTCTAAAATAAGAATAAAGCAATATATGATGAAATTTGCCAATATGGTATAGTGGCTATATCATATACCACCAAAACTTAATTAGATATAAGTGGGGTAGCAACATAAGTTGTATAGGTAGATAAATCATGTTAGCGTTAACACATCATCTATGTAAAAAGAAATTATATCTATATCTATATATATAATAAAGGAGCAGAAAAGTCAATTCTGTACATGAAAAAATTTAGAAAAATATCAATTGGGTACGTTAATATATCGTCAATAGAAGCGAAAAAAACAATCAGTAGAATTTTTGTCTGTCTGTCTGTCTGTCTGTCTGTATATTTGAACGCGCATCACGCAAAAACTACTGGATAGAAATGAATGCGTTTTGGCATGGTAATAGCTTAGAGTCTGGAGGTACATATAGGATAGTTTTTATCCTGTTATTCGATTTCGTTTTCATGAAAAAAATAAAAAACCTACATAGACAAGTTACTTTATATGCCGATAATTATTGGATAGAAATGAATTAATTTTGGCACAGTAACAGCTTAGAGTCTAGAGGTACATATAGGATAGTATTTATCCTGTAATTCGATTTAGTTTTCATGAAAAAATTAAAAAACTACATAGACAAGTTACTTTATATGCCGATAATTAATGAATAGAAATGAATGATTTTTTGCATGGTTATAGCTTAGAACCTAGAGCAACTTATAGGATACTTTTGAATTGATAGTCAATGTAGTTTTCGTTGAAAAAATAAATAACTGACAAACCAAATTACGTCAAGTACTTGCATAATTTCTTTCTAATTACACTAAGTAATATTAATATTAGATATAAAAATATTAAAAGAAATGAAAAAGAGAACAAGAAATATACATTTATTTAATAAGAATCATATAATCGATTTTAGATATATTTCATCAATCCATAAAGTATGAACGCATAATAAGTAATATAATAATTTTATATTTGTTTTCAATATTTTCATGATTATTTAAGTGAAATTTTTAATAGATATATGTAGTATAATAAAAATAATTTAATTTCTTACACGATGGAATTATTATTTATTGGCTACATGATAATTTATTTTATCATTATTATGAGGGTAATAGAAACATTTAATTGACGGAATATATTTTGTTAAGAAAATCTTTTATAATAATAAATTCTAATTGTAAGAAGTTAAAACTGTGTTAATTTAGATATGTATGGGAAAGTGTTATCATAAAGTAAGAGACAACATGACACAGGTAACGTAAAGTAAGTTTTATTAGTAAAGATAATCCTATTCTGATTATTAATGTGAAAGTTAGGAAACTTAAATATTTAGACGATATTTGTTACTCTAAAACTTAAGGCTGTAATTTAGAAGATTTTATATGCGTGAATCGGAAGTCCGATTATAAGTATAATTTATTCATGTAAGGCTACAGAATAATCTAATAGGCAAAAATAAAAAAAACAGTCAAATTATATTGATTACAAAATTGCAAGTAAAACCAATTTTTTTTTATCATCGAGAAAACAATTAGTAACAATACCGCTAAATAAAAAAACTTAGAAAGCGTATAAAAATTTTTACGTGGAAATGAAACCCGCGCCTGGTGTCGTATGCACTTAGAAATATCCAAATATTTAATGAACAGCATTCTCTCTTGCCAGATTGTTCATAGAAATAATCTTAAAAAATTTTTTTTCAAATCTCTGTACCGAGATGCTAACAACAAAAGTAAGTTATAAATTTCGACATGGTCGAATAAGAACGTATGTCTTAGCGGTCATAGTGCTTGGACGAGACTGGCACTGATTCGAGTCCCGCTGCGTTCAATTTTTTATACCTTTTCGAAAAATGGTTTTCTATTCCTAAGTATGTAATTAACACTTTAATAATATTAAAAATACCATTAGTACAGTAAATAGTAGTTGTGACCATCGCGGCGCAGTGAGATAGGCTCTCTCCGTCTACTAATTAATACCTAATTATACTTCTAAGATTAAACATATAAACATTTGTATATTTATATATTTTTTTGTATATTTACATTTGTATATTTATATATTACATACTTAATAATTGGAAAAAAGGTAATTAATTGTAAAAAAGTAAGGTGTAACCAGAAAGATTTGGTGAGGCAAGGCGAATATTTAGTTGTAAAAATGACATACGGCAGAACTTAACATGAAAATAAGTGAAAAATCCTATGTTTAGCGCGAACGAAGTCGCGGGCACCACTAGTATAGAATAAAATGTACAAATGTATATTTAGTTAGGCAAGCCGGTAAAGTTAGAGAAGTCGATGTATATTTAGGGAAACTGGTAATTTTTAGAGAGCCCTTTATATTGAGGGAAATCGGTATATGATGTGCAGGTATTTAATAATTTTAGTATTGAATTTTGACGATGACCTTTTTTTTTTAACTTTCCACCTTTCTTAACCATGTTTTTTTGCAAACTGAATTACAATTGAATTACAATAAGGTATACATTTTCCTGGCGACCCTTTTTTTAGGTCTCATAGTTGTATTTTAAAAAGTTAGGCAACCGGTAGGAACCGCGTTGTACGGACGCCACGCCACTGATACTAAAACTCTATAAATTAATAAGCTGTTGAATTTTGTTTTAAGTTTTCTTACTCTGCATAAATAATAGAAGCGTGAAATTTTAACATAGATCATATCAAATTTTTTTTACACTTTTTAATAATAGAAAATAAATCATTCGCGAAAAGCACTAGTTAGCGGTAAAAATGTTAAGAAGAATAGGAATATTTATGCGGTGGATGGAAAATTTGAACAGAAACGGTGATACCGTGTGAAAATCGTCATTCGATGAGTACGAGTTTTATATGGAAGTAGAGTTGGCCTTACGGTCAACTATGTACGAGTACATTTGAGAACTATATATACTCGAGAACTTATGTAATCGAGAAATACTAACGGAGCTAAAAGAACCACAAATATCTTTTAATAATTGTGGCTAAAGATTACAATAGGTTGAAAGTGTTCTTTTTTTCCAGTTTTAGCCTTTTTTTAATTTTTTTTATCTTAAACATATAAGTTTCATTGTCTACTATTAAACTAAGCCTTCAAAAGTAATAGGTAAATACAAGTTTTTTTTTTTACACCAGAGGTGTTGTAAATGCGTTGCCTATCTAGACGATACAGATGGAAGGGTAGGACAATGTATTAGTTCGCTATCTAAACCACCACACTCTGAGGAAAGGATGGGGTTGGATAGGGGAAAACCTGACTTACATGCCATCGAACCGGAACACATCATTAGATATTTTGCGGTTCGTCTTTGACATGATAGTGGTCGCGAGCCAAACGGAGGACGAACCTCCTACCACCAAACTACTGGGTTCACCGCCTCTTACTGGACGCTACCCAGCGGCGGAGGGGTATTGTATTCTAATCCTGTAAAATTATACCCCGTAAAGTTATAAAAGACTGTTGATATTGGCTCTCTCCATCATTGGACTTTAAACAAATATGTTGTGGACATTTTATGCGAATATGTCAGTATATGTATAAGATAAATACATATTAAATGAAACTATTTTAACTGGATTAATCGCGTATATTTTAGTATTCGGAAATACATTAATAAAATATACGCGATTAATCCGGTTAACATTTAATATGTGTAATAATCGCAAAAAACAAAGAGCTTTTAGTAATTAAGATAAATACAGTTAGTTACATCCATTGTTTTGCCTAGTTGTTTAGTTTTAACATGTAGGTATGTCGTGTATCAATATTTAAAATATCTGGAAGAAGGAAATCTAGCTAAATTCTTTATCTTATTTTAAGGAGACAACCTATTGTAATATTTATTTATATTTTTAAGCACACTTATGTATTTTACAATTATGCTAAGTGTTGTTCCACTTACAAGTTGCCACGACAAGCTAATATATTTTACAATTACAAGTTAAATGTGAAATGGTACTCATATTTAAATTATAATTGGAAATATAAGTATTTTATGTGAATATATGGTATATAAACAATTTCTACTAAGATATATTTATAATTCTAACGCGTAAACGTGGGGTGTCTCGTGAAATTGGTGGGGCCATAAAAATGGCGATGTGCTATTCGTCGGGCTATAATAAAAGTGGAAGGTCCCAACGACCCTCGTTTTATCCCCACACGAGCACTTTAATAGTTTTTCATTACTCAAGTAGACGGCCATAAAAATAAAATAAAGATCGGGAAGAAAATTGCATGCCTTGCATAATACGTGCCTAGAGTCCTGGAGCAATAAATTTAATGTTGGAACGTATTCGATTTGGGGTATCTCGGTGAATTATACAACTTTTATTACTTAAATGTGTTAGGTATAGTAAGCACATTGCTTATATAATATATTAATTTATTTCTTGTGTAATAAACAATATCTCTTTATGATATAATATAATATAATAAATATATAAATGTGTTTGGTGGTAGGAGGTTCGTCCTCCGTCTGGCTCGCGACCACTATCATGTCAAAGACGAACCGCCAAATATCTTATGATGTGTTCCGGTTCGATGGCATGTAAGCCAGGTTTTCCCCTATCCCACCCATCCTTTCCCCAAAATGTAGTGGTTCCGATAGCGGACTACTACATTGTCCTCCCCTTCCATCTGTATCCTCTAGGTTGGCAACGCATCTACAACGCCTCTGGTGTTGTAGATGTTCATGGGCGAAGGTAACCACTTACCATCAGGTGGTCCTCCTGCTCGTTTGCCATCAGTTATCCATAAAAAAAAAAAAAAATATAAATGTATGAAAATATTTGTTATACAAAAATGCCTATTTATAAAAGCGCGTGACTTTATTATTTTCAAATTTAATATTACATAGGAGAAACTTACCTAATTTATATTATAAACAGTCCATACCACGTTGGATTGAGAATTATATTAAGTTCTTTGCGGCCACCATATAATACAAAAACATACATACATAGCTTCACGCTGTGTCCCGCATACAGCAGGGTAGGCAGAGGGAACCTAGTGTTAAGGCACTCCGTTCGCCACTTTCCGCCGAATTGAGGCTTTGCGTGCTGAGTGCCGGAGCTCAACGCCGCGCTTTGCCTTGTTACCAAACTCAGGAAATGAAAAAATCCATTTCCCGGAGTGGGAATCCAACCCACAACCTGTCGCATTTACAGTCGCACGTTTGTTCCTCTGCGCCACGACAGGTGTAATACAAAAACAATTATTCGTATACGCGTTATCTAACGGATAACTATTTATAAAAAAAATCTACAATTTGCTGGAAAATGTGTGATATGTAATTACAAAAAATACACTTGCAAATATTTAAATACCTTATTAGACAAAGCTTCCGCTGCTTACAATAAAAGTCAATAAAATCTTTGGTTTTTCAAATAAGTCATTTTTGTATATTTTCTTAATTTTTTTTTTGTCAGTTGCATCACTATCATAGTACTATAGTACAGTAGCGAATAAAAAGTACGTAAAACTTGGAAGAATAAGTATTTTTACAATTTAATCTTAATATTCTTTTGTTATTAAAATTTTATATTACTTATCATAAATTTTCTACACTTTTTAGGCCGATCTAATGTGTGCTCGCTCTTTCTAAGCTATGTAGGTATTGCTGTCAAAATATTGAAAAAGCATTGTATACAATAAGAGTTTGATTTATCTTCATCGATATTTCATGTTCCATTCTCATTGAGCACGCCGTAACAGAACTAAACATCCCTGATTTACGATATCGTAAATCTCAAATTAGCGGTTGACGTACATTTTATGGAGTATAGCGTAAACCAAAACTAATCAGTCCACAAATCTTATATTAGCAAAATATATTAATTTTACCAGAGGGAAAGAAAATATGTTTTTGTACATAGATGTGTTACCTACTTATTAATAGATATATTTATTGGATTGTTTTAGAACCATCTCGTATCACAAAAAAATTAAGCGATAAGTATGACTCACCGAATGATAGTAACGATTGACCGGATACCAATATAAGATACCTATGTCTATTTTTTGGTGGCATTAAATATTGTAAAACTGTACGTCTACCTAAAAAGATGAACCAAGATGATTTTATCGCCTGACCTCAGATCTACCAGACCGAGGAAATGAAAAACTTAATATTTTCATTCCCAGGAGTGGGAATAAAACCTACGACTTGTCGCATTCACAGTCGCACGCTTGTGCCTCTGTGCCACGATAAGCCTCAATACTTATCTATATGGTCATATTTAAATGACAATGATAATAATGTTAACTGTAAGATGTTAGATATAGACTAAAATAATAATATACCTATTATATCACCTCTCTATTATTCAAATATATGGAGGTAATACTATAATTTAAATTTACTTTTAAAATCAATAAATGTTGTACAGCAGATTTTTATATAGGTAGTAGGTACTAATGGTTTTAATAATTAAAAGAGAAATTAAAAAATAGTTTTTTAAAATTTATAAATATTTTTTTTCATTTTCCAATTATCTGATTACAAATCAAATAAGGTGGTATATAAGTTGGTAATATTACTTGTCGAAGACGTTACCGCTTCGTTCTTATTATATTCGGTATTCTATCGAATAAGTAGTTTACATATTATGTAGATATTCGGTACTCTACAGATATAATAAAAGAGAAAACAACGATTTAATTTCTATTTGTGAGTCCAAAAATACAATCGAATAAGTATAGGAAACCTGCCTACATGAACCTACAAGAAACAGCTTCACATTTGTTTTACCTCGGGAATATAGTGCCTAGTGGACACCCTGTTTTACATATTTTCGTTGTACACTTTGTCTTTTTAGAGCAGAGAAACAAAAATATAATTTAAATAATCGTCTCCACTCGCACTCACAATTTACGTATTTACACTTAGATATGTATGATGGCGCACTATGTCGTGATGGCCTCGTTACTGGTATGTTTTTATAAACATATTTACACTCACATATGTACAATATTTTATTTCTTCGGAAAAAGAAAAAGCCTTTAGGTAATAGTTAGAAAACTATTTTATTCCTTTGCAATTTATCTAACTGCAAATTGGATAAAGAAATTACGTCCACAGCAGTGTTTTATATTGGGTACTCTTTTTATCTTAGATTTTATAGCTTTTTTATTTTTATAGCGAACGTGCTTGCTACCGCCTACTTCATTAATGTACACACTAGGTAAATATGGAGTTCTATGTAGGTATAACATGTATGAAGTTCAGTAAAAATAAAAATATATTTAATATTTTAAGAAATAAGTAGGTTCAACTACAGAAATAGTGTAATGATATCGTAATGATGGTCACCGTGACGCAGTAGAGCAGCGTATAACTGAAAGCACGATTGGTTGTAGATACGGTACCCACTTGGTTAAACGATAATATTTAAATTATTTTTCATTTCTCTGATCTAGTAAAACAAAGCACGGTGTTTAGATCCGCCACTTAACACGCATTTTCTTGAATTTGAATCCATAGGCGGCGAATGGGGTGTATTGACATTACGTTCTCTATGCCTGCCTTGCTTTGCGGGAAAAGGCGTGAAGCTGAACATAATGGAATGTATAAAATTCTTTAACTATTACTGTTATTTTATTTCATTATAATATATATTTTTTGTCTATAAGCATTTCAGACACATATATAAAACTTGGGACCTTATGAGAACTAACCTGTACATTGACAATAAAAATATAACAGAATTTATTACTAATTCCAAACTTGTATAATAGAACAACAAACGCTGATTTTTAAATTTTTCACGTGCTTGTGATGTTCGTCGCGTCGCGAAGATTATTACACACTCTAAATAAACGCGTTCTTATCACACGATGTTACGTGGGATGTTATGTTACGTGGTTAATTTAGATGAGGTGACTGCGGCTCCCACTTATGCTACTATTTTTTAATGCATTTACTCTACTGCGGTATCTGTCTTGATTCTACCCTAGTGACAGAACTCAATGCTACGCTTTCAAAAATAGCCTAATGTCTCTACATATTGCTTATGAGTACAAGATTATATTATGTCACTTCTTTTATTGTGTTTAAATCAGTATTATACACTTGTATAATCGAATTGTATAAAAAACTTGTATAATAAATACTTATTTATTATAAACAATTTTTTGAACAATATTATAAGTATACATCGATGGATAAAAATGTGTAAGATTGTTAAGACTTGAAAGATTTCATAACAAAGTCAAGGAGTCACATACACTTTTGTATAAAGCACAAAAGTGTATGTATAACCATATGGTTTCAGCAATATTTATTTAATGAATTTAAAATATTTATAACAAATTATATTAAAATATTATAATAATGTATCAGAAAAACTTACATTGACTGACAATTTTTTTTTGCACTTCTCCATGTACATTAAATACGTTTGCGATTTTCATATTCCCCTGACTGTTTTCGTAAAAAGCTTTTTCCCTTATTCTTTTTTTCCTTTTTCTTTTTTGTGTATTAATAAGTATTATGATGAAGCTCTGTTTTGTTACTATTGATACCTAACGTTCATACCTATGAAGATTGTATATTCATAATTTTCTTAGGTACTTTAAAATTTTAATATTTAAGCAAAAATTGAATATGCAGGATAATTTTAAATAACGCATTTAAGAAAGTAGGGTTTCTTCTTTTTTATTTTTTATTTTCATCTATCATTGTTTTTCTCCTTCATAACACTTTTCTCTGTTGTAATATAAATTTTCTGGCGTTAATGTTTTTTTCCGAAGCCTTAAGGGTTCCAACTTGCATTGGCCGTTAATTAAATGTGTAATTTGGGGTCAATAATTATTCATAATTTTGGACATGGATATTTTCAAAAAGTTTCAAATATGTATTGATTTTATCAATTCATTGTTTTGGCTTTTAATTGTAAATAAGATTCTGTTTCTAAATCGTCGGTATTAGTTAGTAGTCATATGGCCGTCATATATTGATTACACCTGACCATCTTATTTTTCGAGAGAGAGAAATTAATGTGGGTTTAATTCTCACTCCAGGAAATTAAAATATTAATACAATAATATTATTTAGTATTTTCATTTCCTTGCTTCTTCCTTCGAATATAAAATGAGCATAAACATATGGTTTTATAACTTTTTAAAATTTAATTGAATATTCTTGAAAATTTTATTTACTATTATTTTGTAGCTTATATAAGAAGATCTATTAGCTACAAATGATGTCTGCATTTTTATTGTGATGATTAGGTAGGTAGTATGTACATTAATATCAGAAATGAGGATCAATGTAGGTAACTAATTATTCCGTGGTCATATTTTTATTAAAATATCATATAATATAAGTACTAATTCATTTATAATAAATATAATTAAAGAAATGGCTTCATAATTAAAATGCAAAACACAATATAAAAGAAATTCGACTTTAATAACATGGCAACATAATAGGTATTAATATTCATAATTTTTATAACATAGGTATGTTGCTTTATCAAACTATTACATACTTGAATCTGTACTTGCGTATAAATTTGTATACAAATTTTGATTGCCATTCAACGCTAGAGCTTACATCGATCCATAATAATATAGCGTTAGCTCCCGCCTCAATAGCAATGGCGCAGAAAGAGAGCCCCTCATTCGCCAGTCCCACTTTCTTTTATAATGCGCATGCGTTTTAAATGCATGTTCAAAATGGCGGACAGTTCATTTTTCAGCCGTAGTGACAGTTTGATATAGAGTTCTTTGTGATTGGTAGGTGTTTGTCGAATAAGATTTCGAAGTTTAATATTTGAATTCGGAAGACATTTTTAAATCATATTTACGTAGGTTTTCATCATGTAGATTTAAAATTTTACCAGAGCTTGGTTACACATTTTTTTTTTCAAATAAAAATTTCAAAATTAATTAAATCATGCATAGGTAGGTAAGTACTTTAAAAATTGGAAACTTGATAAATAGAACGATAAGTATAAACTTATTCTATTGGATTTGATATTTCATCTTTAATTTTTAAATAAATGGATATAATTATAGGTACAAGGCAAAATGGAAATATTTTGTTTTCATAAATATAAATACTTTGTGATAGGTACCTCTTTGTAAGCACATACTTGACGTTAACTGTCCAAATTCATCCATTATAGGGAACATCACTTAATATTTAACTTTGGAACACTCTTCTTCACTTGCTTGATTTGACTTATTAAAACACACAACACCATGACTAAAGTGTGACTGACCTAATTCGTTTTGTTTGTTAGGCGAGCCGCTTTACCCTTTTATATATCAGTAATAAAATTGCAGACACCCGTCATCCTAAATCTTTCATTCGTGACGCATATCCTGGTGTACTCTGGTATATTTAAGGCAGGGCCCTACTAAGTTTACTTTGTAAATATTCATAAAATCGGCTAACATATTTAAATCTTCTATTAATAAAATCTTTATCTGCTAATTATTATTTATCACCGATTAAGTATAAATAGACTGTTCAGACATTGGCAATCTATGGAATATTATATTATTTAAAGTCAAGGAAGGAATATAAAAAATGATTCATATAAAATGACCGATAAAATTACCTACATAAACATAGATAGGCATATAACTTCCACTTCCATTTATACCCTGTATTTTAACCTTTAGATAATTTTTATGTTATATGAAAAAATAATTATAAAAAATGAATAAGCTGATTAAAGGCAAATATTTAAAATGCATTTTACCTAGTATGGATCAAACTTACAACCATTAGGTGTAACCACAGTTGAACGCTATCTAAATTATTTTTTGCTCAATCCACCCCTGGAATATTCTTTTCTTTTGCTTTACTCGAGCTAATGTTTAAGTATAATATTGAATGCATGCATTTAGCAACAATGCGTGTGATAATCACTGCTTTGGGATAAAACGATTTATGGTCGTTATAAACCTCCACAACAAACGATTTTACAGCGTTGTATTTTACATACCTACCGTAAATACTTCATCTTTTGTTAAAGCTGCAAATATTTTTTTTCTCTGTTATCCATTCTTATAGGCCACTGGTATATATTTTTAGATATCCATAGAATTCGAATACATATTTATTCTATGGCTCCAGAAGTTGACAAGTCTATGATCAATAAGAAATAGGTACCAATTTTTTTTGTGAATGAATAGGTAGACTAGACTTAAATAATTACGTTTTATAATTCAAGCGAGTTTTTTTAACATATTCATTGCGTTTATACCTGAAGAATTATTCTAATATTTTGATGTGTGAATTCGTTAGGATTATTAAATTATCGTATAGGTTGATAATTCATTTCATTGAAAGGTAAATTCTAAAATATTTTAGGAGTCTTTACTAGTTGTTCCGGTTTTCGATTTAAATAACTTTATTCCCATTTCGATGAATCATTCAGATACATGTGAAATAAAATTACGACTTGCCAGTTAAATATCTACTATTCATTAGTCATTGAATTTAAATGGGTACTGATTTGCTCTACCCATTCCTAATATTGGTGATAGGTATATATAGGTAACGTATGTCGGTTTACTTACAAACTTACTACTATTTAGATCGACTAAGTAAACATTGTTTTTGTTGGGTTCATAAAGTAATGTCTGTAACAAGCTTACCTATTCCAAAAAATGAAGACAATTTGTAAACATAAAGAACAGGTTTTCCCTTAGCATTCTATTGATCTCTATGCGTCCACAGGGATTGGCGGTAATTGTTATCCCTCTAACGGAAGTACATGAGTGGGGTGAATATGGGCACCATTATTGCTATCATAGAACAAATTACATAGCAACGCGGAGATTTTGAAAGAATTATACACTCAAAAGATATAGGTAGATATGGGGATAAATAAGTATTCAATGTTACGACTACCTAACTACGTGTAGAAAGCACGTTTAATTAGAATCTTAAAACCAATAAGGTTTAATTATGTCGTAATCAAACATTTAGTTCAACGAAAGCGTTAGCGTTATTGATAAAATAGGGCCACTCATTTTGGATTTCATTTACAGATGCAATTTAGATAAAAATATTTTTTTATAGTAATTTGTACTCAACTGACAATAATTAAATAACTGAGCTGAACTAATACTATAAATGAGAAACTGTTTTTGTTTGTTCGGGTTGTTCGCGTCGCAATAAAGCGATGTCATGTTACGATTATTCGAGATAGGAGGCTTAAGTCTACGTTTTACGGTGGTAAAACATTTTATTCTCACGGAAATATTACTACACATACATCACTGACCACGCGAGCTAGGCCATGGTTTCACTGGTTAAAAATATTTGTCAAATTATCCCTACTACAGAAAAAACATTCACTTGAATTATTTCTTGCTTTCTGATATCGTATGTTCTACTTTTCGGTTTTTTGCACATAATGCGGCTAAAACAAAGAGGTGAAATCTGTATGAAAAATCAAAAACAAACCAAAGATTGTAATTAGCAATAGAGCTTAAAATAAACTGGGTGTCGCTAGGTGTGTCTTATCATATATCAAAGATGTTAAAATAATTGGAAATTAAGCCTGTATTCCATACAGCTGATGAGTTTAACACTAGCCACGAGGAAACAAGAAATAATTGAATAATTTGTCTGTATAAAAAATATGTGACTGTATAAAATTATTTTTAAATTAATATCAATTCAAAGTTAGTCAATTAAAATCAGACATTTCTTAAGCATCTCTCCACTATTATTTAAGACGTTGGTGTATTTGCTGCATTCTACGTTACGGTGCACCTGGTGTAAACACCGTCCAACAGTCCAGTGTGACAACCTATACCATCAAAGGAGATCTTTTTTGTGTTTGAAAAATCATTTCAATCAGATTAGTTGCGTATAGGTATTTTAATATGTATAATTTTTTCGGATATAGCTACATTTGGAAACTAATGTTGGATGTTTGGTCAAAATGTGACCACAGAGTTCTCGAAACGTTGGATTTCCAAAAACGTATTTTCGGATTCTAAATTATACGCGATTATTTCAGTTAAAATTTGTTTATTTAATACGTCCCATCCAGTCGACACGATCCAACTGTGCTACTATCAATCATTGTCTTCACACTTTATACTATTTTACCTCGATATACTTTACTGTCTACATTATACTACCTTTATTTTGTTTTCATATTTGGTCTGGTATTAATTTTCAGCTTCACGCTGTATGCTGAAATTCTGTTTATGATACTATATTCAAGTCCCTAATAAGGTTTTATGAAGTATAGGTGTAGTATGATACATTGATACATTCGAAAAGATTAAAGTTTTAATTTTTTTTTTGCTTCACGCTGTGTCCCGCATATAGCAGGGTAGGCAGAGGGAACATGAGAACCTACTGTTAAGACATTCCGTTCTCCACTTTCTGCCGAATTAAGACATTATTAATTCATATATTTATATAATAAGTAATAAGTAACTAATAAATAATATATAAGCAATAGCTAGTTATTTATATAATCAAATAACATATTTTATAGGTTTCATTTTTCTATCTCACAAATCTTAACCTAGACTAATCCTGATAAAAGTATTAAAAAATACTTTTAATTTAGATAGAGGTAAGTAAGACTAGCAAAAATAAAATGACAATCGTATCTTATTATCAATTATTTAACTACCTAATAATGTGTGACTATAAAAATGTCTAAACTTACACTTAACTTGATATTATTTTTTATATGTAATAGATGGCGCTACATTGTATAAGATTCCATAGCAGTTCCTATGACTATAGACAATGTACCGAGCCGTATTTGCTAAAAATTGTATAAGAGTTCATTAGAGCGACATTAGAGGGCGCTATAAAATGTTCCTGGAAAATAAAATACTTTATATCAATAATTGCGTTATATTCAATGATTATATATTGAGATTATATATTGTGTTATATTCAATAATTCAATATAGTGTTCTAAAATTTAAAAAATACTAAAGGAATATTTATTTTTTAAATAGTGACTAGTATACTACTACATCCTGTGGGTGTCGTAAAAGGCGACTAAGGGAGCACAGCCAGCAAAAGATCTTTTTGAAAGCTTGGCTTACTGCGATCGCCAACCGGCCTGCCAAGCGTGGCGATTATCGCAAAAACCCCCCATATGTTGGGGGAGGCCTATGTCCAGCAGTATGTGTCGTACGGCTGAAACGACGATACTACTACATTATTGTTTCTTATATTGGTAATAGATGTCGCTACTAACAACCTTTTTACTTTAAAAGTAGTTTTAATAAAACAATATAGATGGCTCTTACTATAAGTATGGACTCAACTTAAAATATACTCTACATTGAAAAAAGATAAATTGTGTTTATTTGCAATGGACAAACTCAAAAACTACTGACCTGTTTTTTTCTAAATATTTTACTAAATTAAAACTACATTATCAACGAGTATTACTTTTAATGCTTAAAAATATGATTATTTTGCCTTGCTTAAAATATATTGTTAGTGTATTCAAAAAAAATAGCTACAGGATAGAGGCTAGAGGTTGCTTAATATATTATACTTATGTTAAGCATCTTCTAGCCCATCAAAATATTACATTTAGCATGTATTTCACAGAGGACGACATCTTTTTTGTATGGTGGAAGTAAGGGTAAGCTTAAATTCAAGTTTTGCGTTGCTCTTGTCCTGCGGCGACCTGGGAAAAATTTTCTACAGAAAGAAAACAGATAATTTCTAAAAATATACGACAATTGTGTATATCTCGTGCTGTCCAAAGAATCATGTTTATTACCGCCATATACCTAAAGAGAAAAAAAATTGTTCAACAACGAAAATGGAGTGGATGTTTCTCTCTTGGGAATAATGCTATTCGTCTATATATAAGTTATCCACTTAGGATGTTTCTGTAAGATCGTGATAAATTTGAGTTTGCGGATGTAGTTGCTGTTGTTGTGTTACATCCTCAGGAAGCGTCCGTAGATAAAACCTGATAGACAATATAATTGCTTAGACGAAAGTTAGTACGCCCTTTTAATGGTTTAAAAAATACATTATTAGAGATTGTTATATACCATAAACCACTAAAATAAAACCAAAGTTTCATATTGTGAAAATGGGGCGCTTAATAATAACACAACAATATTAAAAAATATATAAATTAACTAAGCTTAATTATTTATTTATAACTTTTACTTTAACCATAATAAAAAAATAAAACACATTTCTACCAATATTGTTTGGTTTATAAAATACCTACTTAATAGGTATCTTTCTTTAATGTGTTTCTTTAATCTGTCTAGTTACTAGTTGTTACACATTCTACTTCTATATCTTTGTTACTTCAGTCTACCTTCAAATTGTAAATAGGTACATTTTATATTCTTTTACATTTTCCATGTAAACACAAGACAATAGGACTACTAACAAGGACGGTGTTATCCGCTCTTCACACATTAGACTTTGACTTCACTCTGAATTGAAATTGTTTGCTTGGTGGTGTTCTCAATATCGCGCTTTGTCTAACTAAATCGGGGGAACGCCTGTATACTTAATAAATGAAATATTTTATAAGTAGGGCTTAAAGTTAAAATCAGTCTTTAATTGTAGTGAAGAGGCATCTACGTGGGCACACAGATACTCAGTATCAATTTTTATTATAAATAATACTAAGTAATACGCCTTTAAGTTCTAACTTACAACTACAACTAGGTACAATACATACGAGATCCATTACGCTCCGGCCATTACTGTGGCCATAACTTGGCGGTAGGTCGAACATAATTACACGGTTGAAAGTAATCATTAAATCCCTCTAGTGCTTGCTAATCAACGGAGATGGGGCTATGCGAGCTGAGCACTTCCCAGCGTCCACGGCGGCGATAAAACTAAAAAGTTCTATTTCTCTTTATAATAGGTAACACAGAGAATATATTTAATGTAGGTACCTAACCTATACTTAATTACTGTTAATTAATTAATTTATTTAATAAACTGAAAAAAGGCGAAAGTGGATTTTCATATTTGAACTTTGATATTTTCATTATTTCTCAGCATTTTAATCAGGCTATTACGTTATATGATAAAATGTTAAAAGCTTTATTTAAATGAACACGCAAGGCCATTAATTTATAAAATTGAATATTTTTAAAATAAATCTCATTGTAAGTTACATTCTTTTCATTTTATAAGTATGTATGTATACTCACTCAAATTATTTATTAGGGGTATTATAGTCGCTTAGTATGTACGCTTATTGGATGAATTATTTATTAAATAATTCATCCAATAATGAAGATAAATCTTTACTTAGCTTTATTAATTATATTGTGAAATTTAAACCATGAATAGCTGTAGGTACTTAAACCATATACTTAATTAAATATAAATAGATATTTCAAGTAAATATAAAATAATGTTTTTTTTATTGATGATAATATTGTTAGAATCGATATTTGTTTTTCTATCTTAAATAAAAAGTTTAAATAATGTTTTTAAAAATATTTAAATTTGAATAATTATGTAGGTATATAGTTGCAATGAACCACCCTGAATGATTATATAGATTACATATTCAAATTTCAAATTAAATTAAATCAAATCAAAATATTCTTTGTTCAAATAGGCTATCACAAGCGCTTTCGAATCGTCAATTTACAAAACGATGTCAGTTTTGTCAGTCCTATCGGAAGCTATAGCTGTAGCTACCGGCTCGGAAGGCAGTTTTGCTGAGAAGTGCCGTTAAGAAACTCAACAGTTGCTCTTTTCAAATATAATTTTACAATAAATTGACAACAACCATAAGCCTCTCTCTCGAGCGATCATCAACAGCATAAATTGCATACATTTACATCTGTACAGAATAATATACTTTTTTAATGATATGTTTTCATCTTGACTTTGAATTTTTCAAATGGCAGGTCTATAATTATTTGTGGAATTTTATTATACATACGTATACCTTGTAACATTTATTCACCTATTGAAGGCGAAAACTATGAGTGATTTACATAAGTTACGACAAGTATATAAGTACAAAAATATGTACCTATGTCGCTTTATATTACATTTTGGTTATTATTCAGTTAAGTTTTGGGTGTTTAGTTAATACGCATTACGCTTATTGATTACTCCCCTTCGAATTTTACCCCGTAAGTCGTCTCATTTCACTCGAACGAGCACCCTTCCCCTTC
Organism: Philaethria dido; assembly: GCA_033558755.1. NCBI lineage: Eukaryota > Metazoa > Arthropoda > Insecta > Lepidoptera > Nymphalidae > Philaethria > Philaethria dido. The sequence continues at coordinate 144,786 of JAKGSA010000121.1, forward strand.
AAACTTTCGTCCCCATCTTTGTTTTTCTAACAGCATCCGCCATTACCCGAAGAAATGTGACAGGAAACAAGATTTCTTCAAGAGGAAGTGAGATAAAATACAAGGGTTGAAGTTGACTTCGAATACAAATTAAGTCGAGGGACAGGATAAGTTCTGAATATTGTTGCCTCTGTGGAACTGGGGATATATCTTCGATGACTTCTTTGAAGTTAACTTTTCAGGTAGGTATATCTGAAAAAAAAGATGAAAAACATCATTATACTTACGAAAAATGCAATATTATTTATAAATTTAACTTAAATATTCAAATAAAATTACTAAGTATACTTAGGGGTTATTACATTATCATAAAATTAATTTATGTGTAATTATTTACTTTTATAACGAAGAAACGACTCAAATTAAAATTCTTTCATGAAAGCTCATGTTAGCTTAGCGATAAATATGAGCGTGAAGGCATTTTGATGACTACTAATTTAAATAAATAACACTCTTATATGTTAATATTTCTTACTCATACTATCATGGGTATGTGTAAATGCCTAATATGTATGTCTATTGTAATTTAAATATTATTTTTTAGTAACTTATGTTGTTATTAATTTTATAAATGTTCTTATAATTTGTTTTTTTTCACGCATAACAGTTAGGGCGTGACAACCTAATGTCAAGATATTCTGTTTTTCACTGTCTCCCTCAATTTTAAGTTACTTTATCCTAATAGAGCGAAGAAATAAAAACAATTTTAAAGTAATCGTTTCCGTCAAGAAGGGATCGAACCGTCAACCATTGCACGTATACTCAAACTCTCTTACTCAAGTTGGCTTCGTGGTCAATTGTTTAGTCGCTCCACCACACTTTACATATTTTATATAAATTATATATTTAAATAAAAAAATCACGGCAGTTGTTGCAAAACTTAACATATACTCCTACCTATATTATAAGTCTATAGCCTGTCTAAGGCCTGTTTAACGCATTTTAAATTTAAAATAAAAGCACAGTTAAATAAAACAGTATCTAATGTAAAACATCGTCTGACTTTTCATGCCGCATATAATCCATATTCCATATTCCTTATCAAATCGCACCCCAAAGCACTCAAGTGTCTCCCCGATTTTATAGGCCTCGTTATCAAGACCGTTACTTTCGTCATTCGATCGCATTAGGGTATGACGCACTAATATATACTGGAATTTATTGCTTAAATTCCTCTGCTAGTTGTTGGTAATTTAATTCCCTAAAAAATAAATACCTGTATGGATAAAGCTTTTCTATTACTTTATAAAACTTTACTATTTGATGTTTTATCGATATAAACCCAGTTGAATATAATATGTAAGTGGGTAGGTATAAGTATACTTATTGAGTCAATTAATTTTTAAAATATTGTTGACTTAAAATACTGTTTTAAAGGGACGAAGAAGGTCCTCAATAATTTTTGTCTGTGGATATCGCCTAAGTATGTGACTAGTTATAAGTAGGTACCATTTAAATATATAAAAACTTGAACCTTACAATGTTATGTGAACTAATTTTTATGCTTACAATATGAATTGAAACAGTTCTATTAATGTTTGAATGACACGTGTAGTTAATTACTATGGGAGATAGTTTGCGGGGGACATAGACTGGTTTGAATTATCTTAATTATGTCTGAGATGCGGGCTAGAAATGAAGTCATTATCAACGCCTAGTCCAATAAAAGAGTAATTAAATAGACTTAAAACAAACTCAAATGTATAAACAGTTTCATCATGTTTAGATTAAAAAAAGTTAGAGGTTATTGATGATTAAAAAATTACTTATTTTGAAAAAATCTGTTTGTAACTGATTATTAGGTTGTAAGTCAATGTCATATATAAAATAGGTGACTTTATAGGGTTTGATTCGATATAATGCACAACGTATAATGGCAAAATATATATTTATAACAATACATAGGTCTCAAATTTGTTGTTTAATTGTATTTTAAAACTTAATAGAAAGCGAACAAGAAATCGAGTCTATAGTCATTTTAGAAAAAGTAACGTGTATAGGTCAATTAAATAATAATACTTAATTGTAATAAATAACTATATATATTTCTTTCATTAGTATAAAAAAGCCTAAGTATATTTTTATTTAATTGCCAAATCGTGTTTGTACAGAACAATACCTACCTACTTAATTTTATCACTTAACGCCTTACCTTTGACAAGTTGTAGCTTTTAAGTTTCGCGTTGCAGTTTACGATGCCGTCGGCCGACTGCAATAAGGGAGTATGCGCTTATAATGTTTATTTGTCTATTTATTATTCTATGTCTTTTTATTTATCTAACGTTAATTATTTTACAGTATTAAAATAAAATATTTTATTATTACTTAATTTTATAGATATACTATATATATTTTTAGATATACTATCTAAAAATTACTTTGAGTATAATCTGTTAAGGCATGAAAATTGAAAACATTTCATTATTATTTTCAATTAATTAATTGACTGTATCTCGCTTATAGTAGGGTAGGCAGACGGAACCTAGTGTTAAGACACTCCGTTCCTCACTTTCCGCCGAATTGTGGCACTGCGTGCTGAGTGACGGAACTCAACGCTGCGCTTTGCCTTGTTACCAAACCCAGGCAATGAAAAATTCCATTTCCTGAAGTGGGAATCGAACCCACAACCTGTCGCGCTTACAGTCGCACGCTTGTGCCTCTGCGCGACGTCATTCGTAATTTTTTGATATTTATTTTATTTTTGATATTTATTTATTGAAAATAAATACCAATTAATATACCTATAAAAGATTACTATTACATATGTAGGTCTTTTAATATAAGTAGTATCTGGTTGCTACGGCTTACCGTTTTGCCTTAGCAAAATCGATACTACGAAATGTGCTTAATTAGAATTTGTTTAAAAAAATCGAATATTTTAAATTAAGTAATGTAATACTAAGTACCAAAGCATGGTAAATGTGGAGGTAATGTAATAGCTCTGTAGAGAAGCAGCCGCCCTTTAACGGCCTCGTAATTGCGAGCTAAAATTAAGTGTTATTTTTATGGTGATTTCTCTACTACTTCTAAGTTGCTTTAAATGAACGTAAAGAATTTTATTAATTGGAACTAGTGAGATAGAGGCTAATATTTAAGTGGTAAATAAGTCAATAAATTAATAAGTACTTATTTAAACTTTAAAATCTAATATTTTCATTTTTTAAATATGTTATTCATATTAAATTAAATATTCATTTATATGGTAAAGTTTACCGAAGTAATCGGTGCGTATTTATTAAGTATATGGTTGCATACACTAGGGGTGGAGATTCCACGTCCATTAGGGGGATAGATTATATTTAGGTCTAACAAAAAAACCGTGACGTTTGGATCTCTCATTCAACATGTAATGCCTTAATAAACGGTGCAAATTGAATAAAAATGTGATTTAACACTGAATTTCTGCTGCGTATTTCACTAAACAGAACTAACTTAAAAATAAAAAGTATATATTAAACACACTTATCAAAAGACAACGTGTATGTAAGAGTGACTTTTTTTGTAATTATTCATGGTTATTGGATAATTTAGAAGAGTATAATATTTTTAGTTAATTGTGGATTATGAAAATAAATTAGCAAACATAAATAGCAATGTGTATCTTACATATTTATATTAATCTCGGGTACTCATTACTTACTTAAACGAGTTCGGCGTCGGCCATGTGTGAACTTGCCCATGCCCATAAACTGACCCGTCATAAATTACTGCAACTTTGTTACTGTAGTTGATCGTACCTACTATGTGTATTTATATTTATGTGTGCTTATAGTAAATAAACGTGGGTAAATATTGGCTCAATTTTAAATAGATATATACCTAAAAACATATAACCCATGAACTCAATAAAAAAGAAAGAAATGCTTGTGTTAAAATAATTTTATTTTTTATGAATTATTACATATCAAACGGGTGTCGTTCTTAAAGGCTCTGATAGGGACTTTAGAAAATATGATTAAGCACCAATTAAAATCACCTTTTATAGGGACTACATTGTGTATCTATGAGACAAATAATATCTACATATAGATTTCTAGTAACATTCAACGATAAACATAGCTTTTAGCAATATTTTTTATAGTACTGTTATCTATCCATGTACAGTCAGTATAGAGCATATAAACCAAAACGTTATCTATTATAACAGCGAACCAGACCGCGTACAATTCCACTCTTACATTAAAAAGGGACATTATCCTTTCTTCCAAGCGACCGTAAAACCTTATCTGCGAGAAAGCAAGGCAAGCGAGCGTCGCAATCTACATAGAGCTGATAATAACAAACCAGTATAACTTGATCCACAAACTTTCCTAAACTCTATGTTTGCATCGCTTACCATAATGAAAACGGGGTCTATATTTCACTGGTCACGATATAAGTAATCTTTGCGGAGCGTAGTGGGAGGTTTACGAGCGGGCGGAGAAGGCTTTTATATTTATTAAGTAAGTTGGGCTTTTGGCTGTATTAATCCACCTTTACAGAGGGGTTCCAGATGCCTGTTTTAGATGTGGACCTAAGAGAATAATGCGCAATTTGCAAGTCTTTACTCGCTACCCTTACAGTAAGTATCTACTTACATTCTAGATCACGTTTCAAGTATTTTAGAAGGTCCTATTTATATAATTATTATAATAGCAAAGCTTTTGAGATAATGTATAAAGTTACCTTCATTTTAATGTCATAAATAATGATAAAAAGGTAATTAAAAAGAAAATTATTGTTTATATAAAAACACTTCGCGTGCAGACGATCCGTCGGTTGTGTTGTCACAGGAGTCTCTGGAAAATGAAAATGAATGCTTTATAACAGACATATACGATATTATTTTAATACTAAAATAGCTTGTATTATTGACTGTATTAATTTTATTATTACATGAACCTACCTCTATGCATAACTAGATGAATATTAAAGTATATACACTTGGTAAATATGGTAAATTAAAAGAATCTGATGTGTTATATATATATTATTTATATTTTTTTGAACTTAACCAAAGCAAATATTTTTTATTGTAAGTTTCAAAATCTTTATTTGAATTTAAGTCGTAAAATATTGTAATATTTAGCAGAGTGGTTAAAGGTAAGAAAGTAGATATACTAAGAAGTACGCAGCTACGTGAACGTTATCATATTTTTACAAGCTACGTGAAAATGCGCACTTTTATTACGGCACGTTTTATTACATTCTAGATTAGAAACCCGAAAGGCCAAACTTTGGTATGTCCGATATTTCTCTTTCAAAGTACCTTAAATTTTTGTTAGGTGGTATGTATTGATTGATTAGCTATCTTAGCTCTCGTGTGAAAATACCTACACATAATATCTTAACACTTCTTACTGTAACATAGGCACATGAAATTGAAATAATAAGGTCCTTTGTTAATTAAATTTCGCGTGCCTATAATTTCTTTGTCATCTTCTTAGACATTTCTACTTACAAACTATTTTACTATTTTCCTTTTGTATTTCCCAAATAATATATATTGTTGACAATCTACTTACTAGTAATAATAGAACTAATAAATTATGTGCAATAAATTTACTAACATAAGCACAGATATGAAGGAAATGGATATAGTAAAGTAAAAACCGGGGCTATGACGCGTGAAGAAATCGGGTCCGTATTTATGGGCAGAGTTATTGTTTGAAACGTCTAAGTCGTAATTCCGCGGCATAAAGCAGCCTCACTTTGGGCAAACCCCCAATCCCACCCCGCCTGGGATGCTGTTTTCCTGTGAAATGGCCCGTTTGAAATTGTTGTTTTATGGAAGTTTTTACTAGTTGACTTCGCTTGGAAGAAAAATATATTTATATAATATATAGAGTGGCTATCGTTTCACCCGTAAATATTTTCAACATAAATAAACTTATATGGCTTATCAGAGAAACCTGCTCATTCCATATGTTATGAAGAACGGAAAGTATAAATTACAACAGCCTCTACCAAAAAAATATATAAGTTTAAAAGATTGAGAGTAGGTCGATGATCTTGGAAAATATGGAGCGGGGGCCGATAAAAAGTTAAAATAACGACCTGTCACAAAATAATATACAATGGAATTATCTCCACCATTTAAAAGTTGAACCGAGCGGTCGTAGCTCGATTTCGATTGGTGAGTGCTTGACAGCCGAATGAAATACGCCGGGCCGGTCGCCCCGTCACAGCGGGTGACAACATGGTTCCTCTAAAATACTCTAATGAAATTAAATTCCTTACGTTTTAGTTTTGCTCGTAAATAATTCAAGTATCTAATCCGCTGATTAATAGAAGACTTACGTTAATTTACTTTCAAAAGTCATAATAAATACCTATAGCATATATCGTACTGAGTTTTTATGGTTGTTTTTTGCTGTAAATTATTGTAAAGGTATGTTCCTTTTTAAAATTATTCCATTACGGTTTACTCAAAATAATTTATATTCTTTCTTATAAATTTCAGTGTGATATACCATTATTATCAAGATATTATCCATTTTTTTTTGTTATATAACCAAGCTAAAGTATAAGAGTATGGGATTATAGGTAAACGTTTTACACTCAAGACTAAGGGAGATAGAAATGGAAATATTATGATCATCCACGCAAAGTAACTCGTATAAGTTTCTTAGAATATTTTAGTTATTCGTAGAATACTTTAATAAGTATATATCAAAATAAAATAAATATAAATAGTATTTAAATTATCTGTAATATGAATTACACTGCCTTTGATTCTGTTGTATCTATCGAATCTGTTGTACTTGTACCTACCTAATATAATTATAATTTGGTAGCTTAACAATTATTCCTAAATTGGTACATACGTAATACGTATGGTATATTTTATTTTGAGCTTTTGTAAATGAAGTTTTCGAGATATAGTTTCTTATTTGTGTATTAAACAAACCTATCGCTGTAACAGTAAAAATAAGAAAGAGTAATGATAAATATAACCTATATCGGATGAAATATAAAATAGATATCCAATACGATCACAGTAACAATAAATCGTATAGACGATCACTCAGACATTTTTATGACATACAGATAACAAATCACAGTCGTATATTTGTTTCAAAATGCCTCGACGTACGCCTAGATCTAACGTCATAGTCAAGGATAATCTTAGCGTTTTAAAAGCATTTTAGATAACTGTGTGTTAGATAGGTCCGTGGATTTAGTTACAACAAAATTACAAGTTTACGAGGAACAATATAGCCATATAGCGGCTTACGGCTTACGGCACCACTCATGTGGAGCACTAAAAAACTGGTTTACTACCCTACTGATGATTTACTGGATGCATTCCTTGGTGAAGTTGACTTCACTAACTCTACTTACCCGTAAGATCACTTGTGTGAATAGTTGTAAGATATCGTAACAATATATAAATAATTACAAAATATGTAACAAATATGAAAGCTATGGGCTTATATATATAGAGTATGTAAATATGCTAAAACTAAATTTAAGTAATGGCTGGGACGAAGGAAACTGAATACCCGTGGGGTAGGGGCAGGTTCCTCACGAACCCCTTATAAATTAATACTAAGCGTAGCTCAATAAATTACCCGTTCGTGTTACGATCGACTTAATCTGCATTTACCTACTAGGTAAATATGTATGTCGAACATGTGTAATATACGAGGGTACTGCAATTATATAACACAATCGAAACAATAAGTATAATGGTTTATTTTATTAATAAAAATATGTTTAAGTTTTTTAAAAACATCTAGGTACTTTAATTTATACAAATGTATGACAAAAGTAATTCATATAATAGTACTGGTGTTTTAAAAAAAGGTTATACTCGTACTTTACTTGTTACCTTATGTAGAAAGCTTATTCCATTTATCCTTAAATATAATAATTACATTTTTGTCATATTTTGACATTTTATCTTCTTCTGGTTCAAATTTATACAAAGAGTGTAACGTAAGTCGTTAATATACCTTCGTTGGAAAGTCTATTATGAAAATTATTTACTTGTAATTTACGATAGCTCACAAGAAATATCGATTTTCTTCGCCGTAATTTATTCCTGTCACTTCATATGACTTCGTTTTTATTATTTTACTGCTTGGGTGGGCCGAAAGTAGTTTTATGTGTTTAATTTATTAATTAGCGTTTTTAAATTAAGCTTTGTAATCTGACCGTGAAACTATACATGGTTCTGGTCTATTGTAAAAATAGAATCGTACCTTATTGTCATGTTTATGTATTTGGAAAAAAGGCAAATAGAAAGGCACTTTATTAAAGGTCATTTTGGTTCCTTAAATTGAAAAATATTTTAAACCCATAAAGTTCTGAACATTATAAGTTTTGCGTTAAAAAAAATAATAAATCTGCTACAACGTAAACATTTGCAGATGTACCTAATATTAGTATCACGTCCATTTTTAACATTTACGCAAAATAGTGTATTTGTAACTTTAAAGTGTTTACAGTCGCACGTTTGTGCCTCTGCGCCACGACAGGTTGTGGGTTCGATTCCCACTCCAGGAAATGTTAGTATTTTCATTTCCTAGGTCTGGTAACAAGGCAAAACGTGGCGTTGAGTTCCGCCACTCAACACGCAATGCCTCGGAATTTGGCGGAAAGTCGGGAACGGAATTGCTGTAAAAGTACGGATTGTCTTAACACTAGGTTCTCAGGTTCCCTCTGCCTACCCTGCTATATATGTGGGTTACAGCGTGAAGTTAAAAAAAAAGATACCTATATTGTTCTAATTATTTTTACTTACTATGTAATTATTAACTTAACTACTCGTCAAATATTAAATTGCTTAGTCCAGGTGTCAATAATATGTCAATTCGCACGCATATTATTGTCTCATAAAATCCTATTTCAATATGATTTTAATATTTGTCTTGCCACACATGCGCCCCTATTTCGTAAGACGTTGGATTTACGATCCAATATATTTATGCAAAGTGCGTCGCCAAATGTGCCGAGTCGGTAACGAAAAAACAGCTACGTCCTTTTGCACGTAAAAAGGATGCGACAAAATAAATATACATGGAGCCACCCTTTTTGTCCATTAAACGACCCGAGCTTTTTCCGTTGCCTCCATAAAATGTGCCCCAATAAATATGTAAATCTACCGAAAAAACTCTCGGAGCTGCCACGCCGCCTGTTTTGTGAGTTTCACTTTCTGATGACAAAAGTAAATTGGTAATATGGCCAGATTTAAGGCTACATAGTCGCTACGGTTAATATTACTACATAGCTACATTATTTTTTTGGCTTTACGCTGTATCCCGCATATAGCAGGGTAGATAGAGGGAACCTGAGAACCTAGTGTTAAGACATTTCGATTCCCACTTTCCGTCGAATTGAGGCATTAAGTGCTGAGTGGCGGAACTCAACACCGCGCTTTGCTTTGTTACTAAACCAAGAAATGAAAATACTACTGGGAATCGAACCCACAACCTATCACGTTTACAGTCGCACGCTTGAGAATAATGAAGTTTCTAATTTTATACTAGACTGTATCAGCATCGTAACATAGTACATGTGCTCACGGAATATTAATTAACACACAATAATATAACAATTACATAATAAAGCGTACCTACACCAAAGTCAGTCAGTGTAGTGTAGTGTCTCTGAGAGATTTCAGAAAATATGAATAAAAGAATCTGTCATAAAAACAATTATAAGTATTTAAAAATTATATTTGACATTGTTTAATATATCTACAGAAAAATACTTTTTTTAGTGTGAGTATTACGTAAAATTTAAACGTAATAGCAATCCTTAGAAAATGTTCTATACGGGTTTTTCGTTCGCTTTGTTTTTATTTTTCTAAACTTAATATCGAATAATATTATAAAGAAATTTAGTAAATAGTATACGCTATTATTTCACTTATTTTTGAGTAGACAAGTTTTGTATAATCTTTTTATAGAAAGGCTTACAACAAACGTTATAACAAAAATATAAGAATTTCGACGTTACTCGATAAGCATTATTCCAGAAGCGAAGGTTTCTGTTACGTTCAAATTATTCTAAGGATCTCATATTTAAGAATAATACTTTAATACGTAGATTAAGCAACGCTATAAAACCAGCTTCATTTATTAAGAAAATAATTTAGTATTAATCTTAACAAAAAAAATATATAAACTACAGACATTGTATCACGTATACCTAAGAAACGAAATTTAAGTTATAAATTACAAGTGATTTAATGTGATTTTCGTGAGTAGAAACGTTGCCGAAGCGAGGGAGCTGGATCGATCCGCCCGGGCGAGGGTCCCGACCGCCCCATCTGCCTCTTGTATAATTAGAATTACCTATACACTTATATAAATATTTTAACAAGTTAAACGAACTTTAGTTCTAATTAATGTTAAGGTTCTGGTCTATATAATGTAAACGATTTGATTTATGAGTAAAATCTTAGTTTAAAAACTATTTACTCACTCAGTATTTTTAAATCAATACCTTCGTATTTGCAAAATTTTATTGAACATAAAAGTATAATATAGTACCTGTACACAGAAACTTATCTTAACGCATCTTTAAAGAACGAGTCGTATTATCATTGCCATAATTTATGTTGCAAAAAGTAAACCGCGAACGATCGACATGAAAAATCTTAAAAGATACATTTTTCCTTAATGAATGGTATTGATCGGTTGAAGCTATAAGCGCATAATTTATGACTACCTATACCCTCGGGCTCTGTTGCGTGCTCCAAAGGTGTGTAGTTTATACCCCCTTTTTTATTTATGCCCCCTTTTTTCGCAGCTCGTAACGGCTGGCCATAAAAAGGACTTAATTTTAATTTCATGATTGGAAAGCTCGATTGGTCATTTATGTGGCTTAATGAGTTTATGGCGCTAATGAGTAAATGATAACAGTCGTGGGACAAAACTTAAGCTGACTCTCTCCACTGATCTACATTTGATTTTCAAAAATTTTGATTTGTATATTTACCTATTTAATGTTGATCTGAATCTGATCTGAAAACATACACGTAATATTTATTTACATAGTTTTAAGTTAATTTTGTTAAAAGATTTTTTATTTTAGTATCTATAATAACTTCAATTACCAAGACAGTTTTTATTGTTTGTTAAGCAGCTATGACTTTTGTCGGAGATTGCCGTTTCCACATAAATAACAAGCCACTTGAATTTAGCGATTTCAAAGAAACATAAACGCATCATCTACTACGATTCGTTTGGGTTCTTACATTCCCACACCATATTGAAAAAGATAAATCTTCGTCTCATCCGCCCTCTGCTTCGATTCATTTATTTGAAGTCTTTTTTGTTCAAAAGGACGTTATCAGTATTTTATATTATAGATATATACCTAATACCCGCAAACCAGAATCTATAAAAATTCTATATCATTTTAAGAACTGTTTTAAACGAGTGCTCTTTACATTAACACTATGAAGACGACTACAATGTATTCCCCTTCATATTCACAAAGCATATTTTAACTCATGTTGAATTTTAATAAATCCGATAATAAAATATATAGTTACAGTAAAAACTTCAAACGATGCAAAAAAGCCGAGTCAGTTGATTTATACCTACCGACCGAGCGGGGATTATGTTCGCACTTACAAGTTATATTCTTTACTCTCTTTTTATACAACATTGTAACGTAGCCCTGGAGTTACTTAACGAATATATGACATATTAAAGCGCATAAAGAAAACACTGTTTTGAGAAAATAGTTGAGGACAAAAGAAAGTTGTAAGAACGTCGTAACTTTGAACATAAATTTTGTGAATGGCATGAAAAGAATCTATGGCGATAGAATTGTTAATAAAGATATAGAGCGATGTATTACGGGACATTAGCGAGTTTTATGAAGCAATGATGGCGGGTCGGTGAATGCACCCGCACTACGATGATACTATTACGTCGCAATTTATCAAGGCAAAATGACTTGTGAACATTACCAACGTGGTTTTCAATACTAAATTCGACATAAAATTAAATATTGTGTCTTTATATTTAGACATTAAATTGTCAAATATTTTTATTAATATATTTTTTTTATTTTAATTTATTTTAATAATAAAATTTAAAGAAAGCTCACATTTTCTTATAACAGACAAAAGGAATGACATAAAGCTATTTTACTTTAGATATACGAAATTGTTTGAAATGATATTTTAATAATAATTTATAATACTTAATCTTCAATATGCGTAGGATATTTCATAGGATTTAACGAGCGCAGATTTTTTCCCGTTCCATTATACGAAGTAAAATCTGTTAGCCAAAAGCCGAAAGATAAGGCTCTACTTAACATGAAGTGGGTTAATTAAAACGCCTGTAGTGCAATTAAAACTGGCTGGCGCCGCCAAATTTAATTTGTATAATATATCTTATGTGTGCAATAATGTATATAAGTGAATATCTACCTATTTTATTAAAATAACAAATACTTGCAGTAGTATTCATAACATAATATAATATCGATATAAGATACTGTGGGCTATTTATTATATTAAAATATTTTTGTTGGAGTATTTAAAAAAGTTAAGTGTTAAAGTACAGTGTTAATTTGAGTAATTTTCTACTAAAATTTGACCTTAGCTTTCCATTCTACTTAAGGTGTACCCAAAGTAACTTCTATTCATGAACTAAATAGGTATTTTTCCTTAAAAATAATTGTAATTATAATTAAGTATATTTTTTATTGACTGGAAATGATTAATCAAAGAATGGGATAAATGTTGTATTATACATTCAAAAGTAAATTATGTTTTGAATTTAGATAATACTTATTTACTCTGACATCAAAAAATTCCAACGAGCTACAGACCGAGCTTATCTCCATATATATATAATATTTTAGAAATGTTTCCACGGTACCTATTTCAAACTGGCCATAAATGTCTCGGCCAGGATAATATTTTACGACGCGACGTCGAGAGGCGGGGAGCTGCCCTAATCTACCTACACATGTGGAGTGACATCCAAATTTATTGGCTTAAAAATATCCATCTAGATTAAAAAGATACCACTTTAGTCGAAACCTGATAAAATATTTTCATTTTAAAGTACGTATCTAATGTAAAGAACTTCGATTTCATTGAAATTACATTAATTTGGATATAAAATACAAAATATATTTTCTTTTTAAAATAAAGTCAAATTAAGCTCTGTATCTAAAACAAAACGTTTGTTCTAAATTTTTGTTATGAAAGTTGTCTTACGGTCAAAAGATAAGCCTAAATTTTATTTAATCAGCGGTTTCTTTTATATATTTATAAAATAAACAATCATACTACGCCTTCTGTTTGAAGATGAACGTTCAAATAAGTAAATATGAAATGTATTTACATAGCGCTGCTTGTTTTTAAACTCTGCTAAAATTGACACCACTCGCAAAACTTTACTTCACGTGTAAATAATGAGCAGCTTGTTGAATAGGAATAAAACGGTAAGTTATTTCACGGAAATGTTCCTGTAAGAAAAGAGGAAAAATACAATTATAAACGTTAAAATTCTTTATAATGTGCTTACAGAAGATATTTTTGTTATATTATAATAAAAGTTATGACATTGCTCCTTATCTTTATGCAAAGTCAGGTCGTCAAGGGTCATCAGTTCATTATGATATTAGATAAACAGTAACAAAGGGTCTTTTTATTACACTGGAAAGCTTGACGCTCGATCTCTTTTAATAAGTGTCGAATTGTTGCAATTTAGAATCGAGAAAATGAAAATATGAAAAGTGTACCTAGGTATATTGTCTCTCGCTGTTCTGTTGTATGTAATAACTTTCAGTAAGTGTACCAGCGAAATTCATCGTTTTATATCGGTGAAAGAGAAGGCTTGTGTAAATAACACTAACAACAAAAATAATTTGTATTCAAAACTATTTAAGAAACTTGATGTAAAATACAACGAGATTCGAATCTAGAACTACAATATGATATGTAGATTCTTATATAAGGTTCACTTTAATATTTTTTTATATTTATAGTTGATGGTATATATCCGCCGACATATTTCGTTAACTCTACGTATTTCTTTTATTTTTTTATGATGATTTTATTCTTATGATGATATAAGAATCAACATATCTAAATGTTTGATGCTTAAAACATCTGTATGTACCTACCTACAAATGTTTTCGTATAGTAATATAAAATATTTTGAAATATAGATTTTTTTATATCACTTCTTAATACTATAAACAAAAGTGCTTGCACACTATTAAAATGAACAAAGTAAAAAGTGTAATTTTTGCGATCATTGGCTCAGCGATTACATACTTAGAAAGAAGAAATTACAATACCATTTTATTGAAACTATTTTTTTTTTTTTTTATGGATAACGGATGGCAAACGAGCAGGAGGACCACCTGATGGGAAGTGGTTACCTTCGTCCATGAACATCTACAACACCAGAGATGTTGTAGATGCGTTGCCAACCTAGAGGATACAGATGGAAGGCGAGGACAATGTAGTAGTCCGCTATCGGAACCACCACATTTTGGGGAATGGATAGGTGGGAAAGAGGAAAACCTGGCTTACATGCTATCGAATCAGAACACATCATAAGATATTTGGCGGTTCGTCTTTGACATGATAGTGGTCGCGAGCGAGACGGAGGACGAACCTCCTACCACCAAACTTCTGGGATACCCGCCTCTTAAGGGACGCTACCCAGCGGCGGAGGGGAATTGTATTCTAACCCCGTCCCCTCACAGGTATATTAAAATAAATTCAAATATATTAGTCATAATAAAATAAAATAAAATAAATAGAAGGTATACTTAATTTGAGTTAACGACAGATCTAGACACTTAAGTGAGTGCCCGTTCAATACGATAACAAAGTATTGTTACCGCGGTGTAAGTAGTAATAGCGCACTTAACATAACCTATTACATTGCACACTTAACAAGGGAATTCAATTTTCTTTTTTTGCTGTGTCCACCTTTCTTGGTTTAGAGCTACGTATAGGTAAGTAGGTACCAAAATTTGATTATTTATTTCCTTTGTTAAATGGTTAGCAAGCAATATAAGCCATTGGTCGGTTCAATTTCTACCAAATGTTTAGTTTTCGTATTAGTTGCATTGTCACCGAAAAATATGCGTTGCCATAACAACGTGTACGTTCTATTATTCAAAAGAACATACAGTTAAACACACTAGACATTCAGTATTACAGAACTATCTTCTATAAACTTCTGTTTTAATACATTACAAACAGTTTTGTAACATGTAGGGGTAAAGGGGGTAAAGCCTTTGAAAAATTTTGCCATATCTGTGGGGAGGTAATAGGAACGGCTAAACACTTGTTAAGTATTAGAAGTCATATGTGAAGTAGTTAGTCTTTTAGTAGCAAGAACCCTGAAAATATACCAACAAGCGATCAAAAGGGTTTGTAATAAGGGTAGTCAAAAAACCTTCATAAAACTACCTTTTTAATTTTACTGATTGGATTCTCATGATTGACACATATGTATAAGAAACAGTACAAAATCCCTGAGGCTGTTGGTATTTCGTGATCCAGACAGGACATTTTTCTATAGGTACTCTAGAAACAAAACACATGCAACGCTATTGGAACTTATGCTCTGTGGGAAATAAATACACCTAAAGACAATCATTTCAAAATAAGCATATCGAAATTCACTGGTAAAGTGAATCTAAACCTATTCTTATCAGCTAAGAATAGGTTTAGATTTAACTTGCTTGAAAAACTAGAAGTATCATTTATTCATTTCTATCATGTATTTTAAAGGCAGATATGTAGAGAAAGGAGCTCGGACAGCGAAGGCGAGTGTTAATGCATTTTACAAAGGAGCCCCTTAAGTCTATTAGAGAAATATAAGGGACCATAGAGTAGTAAAGTGGAAGAGAAACTTACATGAATTGCAGACCGCTTGTCACTATTTGCTTACTTTGGTTGTTCAGGTTTTAATTTTTGAATATATCTTTTAATTTGAAGCATTACCTACTTTAATATATTTAAACATTGACTTCACTCGGTTGTGTTTCAAATTAGACTAACGTACGAACGTGAGCCCAACCAAGTTATATGAGGCTACAATAAACCAAACCGCATCTATTATTCCGCTGGCCGAACTGCCTTCCAGCTGACTCGGACTTTTAAATACGCTTTATGGCCCAAATTATTTCGGCTATTGACCCAGTTCCCTGTCATAAATGTGTTAATTTTTAATGAGGATGCTATTTATTTTACCTTCTGAGCTGCTATACCTATTTTTTAAAATTAAAGAGTCCAATTAAAATAACAGATCAAGAATAAAACTTGCTATCGAATGATTTCGACACATTTGTCAAGCAAATAAATCATCAGAGTAAAGCCGCTGCTTAAATATATAGCTAATAAATAAATATTTAACAGTAAACAACGGCCTTAAAGTCCAATATGCACTAAATATTGGAACGAGACCGTAGTGCCAACTCAAATGATGTAACTAAACGAGTAAACACGTTTTGTGTATACGTCTTATTAACAGATCTTCACTACACTTTAGTGTTAAAACGAAAGATAGCATGTGTGTAATAGAAGCGTCTGCTATATTTATCTCTAATCCCGTTACATGTAGTCCAATTTTGTTAGTATGTATGATCTTAACTGCGTTTTGTGACCAGGACAGCGTTTATTGCACCCACGAGCAATTCATCCCGAGTTAACGTTAGACTAATTTGTGAAGTAATATCGTTGCATATAAACAGCCGATGACATTTTATCAGCTGTTTAAGAATGAGTAATAGTGATAGTAAAATTTAAATAGGTGAATTAACTGTGATTTATTCTATAAGGATGATAAATTTTGAAAACTCCAAAAGTAAATACTTACATTAAAGCGTAATGACGTAGCTTCTTAGCACTAACCGTAACATGCAGCAACATTTAACCAGCAAATACTTTTGATTTTAATCATCAATTTCATAATAAGCGTTCACGTGCTGTACAAGAGACACCGAAACATAAACTAACCAATAACTCCTCATAGTCACCTTGAACCCTGTTTTCACTTTTCGCGTTCAAATAAACGCGTCTTTTATTGTTTTGTGCAGTGTTATGCAAATGAATATTGCTAACAGTAGCGTTTATGGAAGGGTTTCCTAAAAATCGAAAAAATTGAAAGTGAAAGCCAACTGGGGGCATATTGTTGTTGTTTGACACGCTTCCTTTGGCCTATTGTTAGGATAAATATTTACGTTACGGCATGCAAAAGAGCTTTTTACAAGGCTACCGAATTGACCTTTTTTTATCAACCCTTTTCGCAGGTTTCGGTGTTGTTTGTTAGTTTTTTGTTCCCTTCCTATCAGTATACTTGAAATAACATGGTAACAATTTAAATATTAAGACTCATTTTGATACTAAGTTTTAAATTAAAGACGGATTTGTAAGAAAGTATAAATATCAAGAAGGTCGCGGTAGCCGGTTGGGCTTAGTATAAACTTTACGACAGGGATGCGAGACGTCATAAAACTTGAAATAAATCCAATCGAGAGCCTACGGAAAACAATTCACTTCGTTTCGAAATTGTTCAAGATACAATTTGACTTAATAATATTTAAGATGTTTTTCTTTTTAAATTCGGTAATTTATTTTAAAAAGACTTATATATTACTCGGGCGTTACACAATATAGGTGTCTGCCCTTTTTATTGAAGAAGTCTATTTTAATATAATTTATTGCCATACGATAAAAATGGATGAACTATATAGGCACATACCTACATGACGACTAACATATGTATAAGTTTTTTGGCTTATATGTATAACGTTTTATATTATAGGGATTTTAACTTAAACATGTGAATATGTAAATATAAGCACCGTAACATAAACAGCTAAACGAAGATAAAATAAATCAACTCTATTTGAACTCGCAGTTGACGTAGAACGTTGTACATTGAAGGTAGAAACAGCTGAAAGGCGCGACTCGGAGGCAATTAGCGCACTGCGCAAACTGCGCGTTTCAACATATATATACACATATGAACATATATTCATATTGTATGAACATGCACGTAGGTGTACTGTAGTAACAGCAGAATAGCATTGCAAATTGTATATTAAAATTTCAACTACGTTGTCGTTGGTATTAATTCCCCTGTGAGGGGACGGAGTTAGAATTCAATTCCCGTGAGAGGCGGTTATCCCAGTAGTTTGGTGGTAGGAGGTTCGTCCTTCGACTGGCTCGCGACCACTATCATGTCAAAGACGAA
Source organism: Philaethria dido (assembly GCA_033558755.1). Classification (NCBI taxonomy): domain Eukaryota; kingdom Metazoa; phylum Arthropoda; class Insecta; order Lepidoptera; family Nymphalidae; genus Philaethria; species Philaethria dido. The sequence goes on from JAKGSA010000121.1 coordinate 163,010, forward strand.
CTGCCAAATATCTAATGATGTGTTCCGGTTCGATGACTTGTCAGCCAGGATCAGCCCATCCTTTTCCCAGAATGTAGTGACTCCGATAGCGAACTGCCGCGGCCACTGCATTATTTCCTCCCCTCCCATGTGAACACTACGTTGGCAACGCATTTACAACTCCTCTGGTATTGTAGACGTCCATGGGCGAAGGATCACTTATCATCAGGTGGTCCTTCTGCTTGTTTGCCATCCTTCATCAATAAAAAAAGAAATTAATGACTACCACTCAACATGCAATGTCTCAAATTAGGGCGAAAAATGGAAAACGAAGTGTCTTGACACTGGGTTCTCTCCGACTACCCGGCTATGCCGGAGAAAACGTGAGGCTGCTAAATAAATAGAACCTAGGCACTGATATAATCCAATCCAATCCTTTAATATTTTAAGAACAATTAGTTAAATGTCGATATAGAGACATTAAATAATATTTATATGTTCGGGGTCAAGTATAGATCATAATTTTTGTATTTTTCACAATGATCGTTTTTTGTAAGATTGTATGATTGTATTTCCTTATAACCTAGGTGGTGTTTTTTTTTATTGCTTTGACTTAGAAATTATACTTATTTTATTATAGTTTATTGATTTAAATAAGAAAATAATAAAAATAAATATATGGTACTAATATTTTTTATTTATATTTTTTTTAACACGTAAGAGTTGTATCAGCTAGTATAGTTAATGTGGATGACATGGTATTTCAGTTTATTACATATTGTTTTATTTTACTTCATCCCATTTTAATACATCTATATAAATGTGAAGATAATTTTTAGTAGATATTAAAATATTCATAAAATAAATTTATAAAAAATACAACATTTTTTTTTCTAACCGTACTAGTTGTATAGTTTTGTTACATCGGAATCCGAGTCAATACACTAAGGAATGTGTGCGAGAGGGCCGCAATCCTGTGTTTAAGCAAACCCTCTGTTTACTTGCACTCTAACGGCTTTGATTAAGAATTGCGTAATGAAAAAGAATTGAAATCAATATACTAACTAAAAGTAAGCACGACTAAATTAAAATGACTTTTTATTAAATTTAAAAGTATACTAATAAGAGTTATTAATTTTTCAATTACGTAGATTACTTGGTCTCATTATTCTATAAGTAAGTATTATTAGATAGGAAATAAGTTATTATTTATATGAATTTATGTGATGTATTCCTTTCAAACATGCTTTTGAGAAAATAATAAATAAAATGGTATAAAATTAAAAATTCATTATGATACTGGGAGCAGTAGATGTTTGAATGATAGATGTTTAAAGGGGAGAATATTTCTATTTATCATACAGGTGTTTCACGTTATGGTTAAAACTGCTGGTTCCGCTGCCCAGCTAGTCTCTACAGTTGAGAGAAAACCAAATAGTCGTGAACGTTTAGAGGCTACCGTACATAGGGTACGGTTTTGTTACATATAAGTACTAAACTGAAATGTAATAAACTTTTTGAACTATATTTTAAAAAAAATCGATAATATTATTAATAAATAACATAATAAAGTGCAGTTATCTTGCATCACTCATGACAAAGGAACTCTTCGTGTCAGAACCATAAATTGGTAATGAGTCGTATTTCTCAACCGACTTGATTTGCGAGTTCTCTGCCAATTATTTGTTGTAATTTATTATAGGTAGTGTCCCACATCGAAATAGCAGTAAAAGTAAAATGTAAGAGTTGATTGCCTCGCTATAGTATCCTCAGAGTTATCAAGTATGAGAGTGGTCTTATTATTTTTGTTGGCGCTAAAAGCATTCCTTTAGTAGATGGACGAGTATTAACGTTCGCCTTAACTTAATGTCAAATATTTTATTAATATATTATATATCACTTGAAAGTTTGGAAAACAAAAATAATAAGTATATGTATGCTATTTATCAGTCTTCTTTGAATAGCTAGTTTATAAGATATACGGCTTGTTTATAAAAAACTGCTAAAGTAAAAAAGTAAATAAAAAATAAAGGTTCGATTCCCGCTCCAGGAAATGACATTTTTCATTTTCTGGGTTTGGTAACAAGGCAAAGCGCGGCGTTGAGTTCCACCACTAAGCATGCCATGCCTCAATTCGGCGGAAAGTGGGGAACGGAGTGTCTTAATACTAGGTTCTTTCTGCCTGCTACATGCGGGACACAGCGTGAAGCTATGTATGTATGTAGGTATACTTAATAATTATTTATTAATATTAATATTATATAATTATTATAACTTTCTATAATCTTCCGAGTCAACGTTACATGTAATAAAAAAGCAGGTAACGTTTTATTTTTCATAGTAGAATAGTCAGCGTGAATCTAGCGTCCACTTTGTTTGCCGCTTTCTGTCCGAATGTTTCGAAATTGCGTGTAGCGAAAATCAACATACCGAGCGATTACTAGAATAGAGAAATGAGAATAATTTAAATACAACCATTCCCCCGAGTGGGAATCGAACCCACAACCAATCGCGTTTATGTCATCAGTCAGATGCTGTCCCACTGCGCCTCGATGGCTTCAAAAATATATTATTTAAATTAATTTTAAGAAGTTATGTTACAAAAGTGTCGTAGGATTAAATCTATTTAAATTGAAATGTTAATTCGACAACGTTCATTTTTAAGCTCAATCTATTCTTAATTTTAACTCTACCTAAAATATCTATCTCGAATATTTTGAATACTAATCTGTTTTTTTATTTGACTGACCTCTATATTAACTATTTCACATATGTTTTTATATGTGATCATAATCTTTTCATCAGTTTTAAGGTCTATGATTGCATTTTTATCTTTGTTTGAGCTTTAATGGTATGCCGCTTAACAGTTCTTTTTGTGTACAGAGAATCAGTTATTTTCAAATTTCAGATAGCGAACCCAGACACCTAATAAAGCTATGTATAGATAAAATTTTAAAGTAATTAAGTTATAATAAAGCATAAAGATTAGAAGAAGGTATATTGCATTCAAAATATATGAAAACTAGACAATTTTCACATGATACTAATGTCTAAATCAACTAAAATTTCGTTGCGTTTATTACTTAAAGTAATAATAATCCATTGAACATTTGGCACGATCGCTTAGATAGTAGGCACTTAATTTTATTAAAATATTCTCACATTATAAACACTTCAAACAATAATACTATAAAGAAGAATCAAACGCGGCAAAATCACAATGAATGTAGGAAACGTTCAAAGAAATTCCGTTCGTTGTTACGATGCTAGAAACTGTAGGTGGCCGAGTCAGTGGCTTTACACATATCATTATTATATTATCAGATAGAATTAGGATAATTTGACTTCACAAAGTATGTAAACGGTGTTTACTGCTAACGGAACTCACGGTACTGCTAATTACTATGGCCTCCAATAAAAGGTGCTCCGATTTAATTGCTGATACGGAAATAAATTTTATGCGTCTCCCAGCGTATCTAACTAAAGTCAGTAGTCAATTTTAATTTAATTTCAATGTAGGCATCAATTAGATTAAGTAATAAAATTATCGTAAAAGCTATTAATATGTATTTAAGTTGGTAGTTAAAACTGAATAAAACTACCACCACCACACAACCACTAAGAGAAAAATATTTTCTTTTTTTAAATGTTCAAAAATAATAGGTACTTGTAAAATAAAATTAAAAAACTAAAACTAAGTAGGTATACTTACAACATAATAAGTATAAAAATCAACTATTATTCGTAGGATTGGCGAGACATTTTTCTAAGCGGGGTGTTTTTGTCAATAATACTTTATTATTCCTTATCATAGTTACTAGTGTACACTTATATAAATTATTTCTTTCATCTCAAATTAACATATATGGGTTCATACCTAAATTTTAATCTTGTACACTATAGCTTACACATATCTGTAAATACACCTGACCGCTGATGCCGAACCCTCAGAGTTTGAAAAATCAAAGTAAATTGTAGAGATAGCGTCGAGGGATGTTCCCAGCGGCGCGCGCTTCGAGCCAATTCAACGCGCTGAGACGCCCCGCCCGCCCATACTCGCATACCGCCGAAAGCCGCTGCCGCGACCGGCCGCGCCCGCACCGCGTACCAAACATTATTAATTTACAATAGTAAAAGTGATGATATATTATCGACTATAAATCTGTGCAGTGTTGTGATCGCATAGCAGGTAAGTGTTAATTGCTCAGTCGCTTGCCGCGCTGTTTGCAGAACAAACAGTCACCGCTCTCGGAAAACAAAGCGTCGGTAACCCTTTGGGTGTCGTGTTCTTGTTGGTCTGTGATAATTCGACACTTTTCGTTGAATTTTAGCGTGTGCTTGGACCGTTACGAATCTCATGCCTTTTTTCTGTTGATTTACTTATTTGTTATCATAGAATACGGATTTGACATTTGATAAAGTTGACTCATAAAGAGCCGCGAATAGAACGATTTGTTTTAATATGAAATTTTTATTTGCTTATACAATTTTAAATAAATACTTACAATGTTCAATAAAAGAGTTTATCCTAAATTAATATCTAACTTAAAATATTATTTGTAATCTGAAATTCAAATATTTATTAAGAAATCCAAACATACCTAATAAGAAAAAAATATTCACATATTTATTTCATAATCGTTTTGATTCTAATATATGATAACAGGTGTAGGAAGTTATGTGTTTCTTTTACTATTCATTTGTATTGGCGATATTTAAAGTCACTAAATAAATAAATATTAGCCTGTCGGTGCAAACATAAATGTATATAACTTTACTTTATATAAATTCGTAATATAGTTACTTATTCTAATTACTAACAGAACTAAAATAATAATAATATAAACATAAACATTAAAACATTAAGAAAAAAATGGTCCAGAAATAGTGTCTGTAGTGTCATAATAAATCTATATATAAATACATAAAGCAAAAACTTTGTACCTGTTTTTACAAAAATGATGCGGACGGAGGTTCATGAAATTTGGCACACTTATAGTTTATATAGAGAAGGATTGCAGAATGTTAATATTTTTTTAAATAATGCACAAAAAGTATATTAAATTAATAAAATAAATGTTACACACACTACCATGGTTTGACATCAATGTTTGTATAAAGTGACATACACATTGCTAAAGACAACGCGTTATTAAAGCGTCAACGGGGACACTAGTTTAAATAAAAAAGAAACAAAATTACATAGAAACTTAAATCCTATAAAATACAAACAAAATACAAATATTAAAAGATAATGTATGTATTTTAAATATACTCATTACAAGATTTCATTATTAATTTTAATTAAATTCAAATTTTATTAAAGTTTAGGCAAAAAACTATATCTCAACTCTACCATATATAAAAAAATGCAAGTGATAAAAATATAGTCATTATATTTTGTAATATTTGCAGATAGAAGTAAGATAAACGCCTTTTGAATAACGAACATCGTTTAAGCATTACCTTAAGTAGATAAGTATGAAAACCTTGATGTTATGTAAATATATTCAATTAGGTATATTATTTCCGGATGTATGCTTTTAAAGAACTAATGTTATTATGCAAAGAATTTATATTAAAAGGTAGTATTATTAAAAGATTGAAAGATGTATGTATGTGGTTAATATATGCCTGATTACATACAATATTTGTGGGTCAAATCGCTCTCAGAAGAATGTTATGCCTGCATATTGTTTAATGATGGGTGTTTCCTCAGTTTGGCTTGTACGATTTAAATGTTAAGTGATTTTATAATGATATTTCGATGTATCTTTTCCAATAAACCTTTAAATGGTTATATTTACGTTCATATAATTTATGATGTATCAATGTCATTATAAAATAATATTATGTAATATTAGTATAATTTAGTAATTTACAGTTAAGTATTCTTAAATTATTCCCCTTATATAATATTTAGGGAATCCCCTTTATTAAAAAAAGATTTTATAGTAGGATAATACTATACTCTATATATACAAATATATTTATATCTATAGCAGTTTTTCTTAAGGTTCTCTTAAACTAGTAAAGTTTTCTCGGACACATACATCAGCATATTATTAAACGCATCATATTTTGTTGTTAAATAGATTTTGTTTATATTATTAAGTATGACTTCGACGGGTGTCACAGAAAGCAGTAAGATTTGTAATTATTCCTCATTATTAACCTGCCGTATGTACCTGTTTACGTCATGTGGTGTACATGTAATTTCAAATAGATTTTTTTTTCATATTTACATCCTTTAGGTCTTATGTTTGGGATTCTAAGCAAATTTATATCTCAAATTTTATATTGCGTTTTTTTTATCTTATCCTACTAATGCACTCTTCAATGGTATTCTACGAATACATTATGTACTGTTATAATACAATTTAGTGTAGATATAGTAAATAAGAGCTTGATTTGACAGAATAACTTTTTCTCCCGTCGGCTTGCTATCTTTGGATATTAAGGTTCTGTAGGGACCTTTAAGAGAGGCGCTTAATGCTTATGAGTAAATTGTGTTAAGTAACATATATTGTGTTAATTAGTATGTCCTCGTAGAAATCCCTGGCAGGATATGAGTATATAGCCAAATTCTAGAACATTTAGATATATTATCTGATAATCTGCCATATGCTTGAAAAATGGGACGTAATTTTAGCAATAAAAACATGAATAATCATACTGTAGTAATCAATAAAAATTAAAATATCAATACTTTTATTGAGTCACTAAGCTCTATATAATAAAATCTTCAATCTTTAGTAGATACAATCAAATTCAACCGTATCACACAAATATAATAGATACTGTTAGATAATAACAACAAATCGTAAAACGAGAGGAAGCTTAAAAATTGACCTCTGGCCGCTTCAAATTGCTTTACAACTTACAGTTGCGCAAGAGACTGCTTCTAATCCACTACTTGGGTGTCTAGTTTTATGTTGAGCTACATAAAGTGCAATAAACGTGTCTCAGCGTAAACTAGCATGCTGTAATAATTTGAACTCTATCGACTTTATGATAAGGAATATTTAAAGTAGAAATACCAACGGTACACGTGGGTGAATCGTAGGCCATTATAGTTTACGGCTCGTATCATTCATTTAGCGAAATGTGATGGATGAATTGGTGTGATTTATACACATATTTATATTAACAAATTTATGAAAGAATGCTCTAGTTCGATTTATTCGTGATAGTTATTGCATAACGTTGCTGTTGGTTACTACCTACTATTTAATTCTTAATTTAGGCCTTTCTTATGCCATTTTTTATTTATATGTTTTATAATAGTTGAGAATTTCATTCAAAATTCAAAAATTGTAGAGTATTTCTTGTCAATTTAAAAATAGAAATCTCTACATAACAGACGATTCAAACCGATTTAACGCCATGTTTTATATAATCAGGAGCGCTCATAAAACTCATATAGGTAATTACATTCTCTAGTGAGTGTAAATTTGTGGTTGTACGATGTATTTCTAAAAGAACTACGGTGGATTCTAATCAATATCCAATCAACGGGTGGCAGTAAAGTTAACTAAGCGGGAAATTAACTCTGCTAGGGACTGTCTGTTAATGGTGTAGGTAAAGAATAAAAGCAATGTATGTGCAACTACGGTAGTGTTTAAAGAACAAAGGTAAAATAATTTGCAACGAACATTGCTCGTGTATATTGATCGTTATCATAAAATGTTCTTTGACAGGAATACACCTGTCGATATATGGCTTAAATTATAATCATAACACAATACAAAAATAATTTAATAGGTACGTAATATTTTACAATCATCGATAATATCACCAACCGATTGTGGCGTATCAAGTGAAGTAACATCTTGAAACATTTTATTGGTTGATTTTATATATCTACCTACAGGTACCTAAAATTTTCAATCCTATATGGATACATTAAGTTATGTATTCATATATTAAATGAGTTGTATATAATATTAAAAAATACTATATCTCGAATACATTTGGATGTACAAACGAAAGCACACTATTTTATCGTTTTAAGAACTGAATTGCTCCATTTAACAAGCAAACAACCAATTCAGAGCCAATAATTTCAAATGTTATGAACTTTTGAGTCAATAAATCGAGTGAACGACTCTAAAGGTTGTTATTTGTCGTAAACGCTTACAAATGGACACTAAACTTGTAGCTGTTTGTGACGTAGATATTACAAATTATTATTAGTGCCCGCTTAGAGCCTTGTTATGTGACGTCATTACACTTACTGTTCAATGAGTAATATTTTTTTTAGTTCTTATTTGAATTTCACGTTATTATATGTGTTCCTTTCGTTTTATGATGTACCTATCTGTTTACTAAATGATTTTGTATCTATTTAGTAGAGTTTTTTATTCTTAATAATATTGTAGGTACGTATAGGATGTTCTTAATCTAGGTTTTTACGAATTGAGTTGAATTCATATGTAAAAAGAATAAGTAACAATTTTACGACAGGCAAAGACTAGTATTAAAACTATGTTTTTCACTTTCCGTCCGACCTCGAGATATTCCGTGTCAACTCCGTGCTTTGTCTACTAGAACGGCAAAATAAAAAAGTATATGAAATCATTTCCTCGAGTGCCTATCTAATTCATATCTAATGCGATTATTTTCTTACACTGTGTACGTGACAGAGATAGTGAGAGTGGGTGACATTAGTAAGATTATTTTTTACTTTACATATTTTGCTCATTATAGGCAGTAAGTAGGTACATATTTTGGTAAACATTATTGTCATTTTAAAAGGTGACACTCACCTATAGTAATGAATAGATGTATACAGTAAATATTTTCCTTAATTTAGAATACTTTGTTATCTCACGTATCACTCCCTCCATTATATTACATTGTACCCAATGGTATAAGCTTTGGATAAATTTAACATCTTATTCTAAATGGGGAAGCTCATTTTAAAGATGGCAGAGCACAAAGGCGGTGTCAATTTCATTGGTGTGTGGGCGTGGCCTGATCAGGCTCTGCCCTTTGCAAATGGCGCCGAAATCGACCAATACCGTTACGGATGAAGCTTCCATTTTTAAAAAGCAATTGTCAGTGGCAAAATTTATTGACATTCTTCTTTTCCCATTCATTAGGTTTTTAAAATATATGGCAACATGTTTTTTTAGTAAAAAGCACAGATGTTGTTTTTGAATTTTTACTTAAAATGTTTTATATTTTAATTTTTATTTATTATCATTGATATTTTTTCAGGTTCTATTTTATATCTCACGTTAATTGTTCAACAATGTTAAATTCCCAAAAAAATGTATTATTCTAATATTAATTAATAAAAAAGGATATAATATCGTGTTTACCTAACAAATTGATGAATATAAGCAGCTTCGTGCTTTATGCTGGAATAGGGTCAGAGTGAACCCAGTGTCAAGACACTCTTTATAATATATTGATTTTATTTGTGATATGTTACCTAATTATTTTTTAAACAAGGACATCTACATATTTCACAATAAATTAAGATGTTTGAAAAATTTTAAGAAGCACTAAGAACATTAGTAGTCCACCAAATTTTGGAGAGATGGCGCTAGTGTCGAAATATGGTATCCAAGCTTTTGGGGTATCAGTTTTAATGACTGTTGGTAGATGGCGCTTTTCAAGAAAAGCGCAAAATGGAAAAAAAAAATTTCATGTATTATAAAAATAATAATTTTAATGGAACTTGCATAATAATTGTCAATAGTATTTTGGAGGTACTTTTATTTTTAGTGTAATTATTTACCATAGATTATACGTAGTATATACTTATAGGCACAGTGGTTAAGATATTTAAAATGCTTATAAGGAAAAAATAAGCAATCCTTGTTAATACTTAAAATTTCAATGAAAGAAATTTTTCTTTTATTAGATAATTTAGACTTCAAATAAAATATACTAAAAAGTAACATTATTACGAATCACTTAACAACTACTCGTCAAGTCAAATAAATTTAAAGTGGTGTAAGTTGAGACATCAGAAGCACGAGTTGTCCTATAAAAAAATAATCATCAAAATTGGTTCAGCCAGTAAAAAAATATGCGGTAACACACATTAAAAGTACCACATTTTTTACTAAATATTTTATTAAATATATTGTGGAAAAACTGCTAAGGAAAAAAAATTATAAGGAAATAAACTAAAACAAACATGTATATGCAACATAAAAGATATTCTTGCTATCGTCTGCTATCGTGATCGTCCTGACAAGCAAATTAGGTTCATACAATAAAAGTCAGCCGGACACAAGTGCATATTATCAGGCTAATCAGACGGCTATGAGACGGCGGCCAAAATAGCGTTGAAACATTTTCTTATGCTTTTTTCATAAGTAGATAGATGAAATGATAAGTTATCGAAAGCACCATAAAGCTTATAGAAAATACGTCAAATGATTTTTTGATACAATATGTAGTTTATTAAGTAAACATTTACTCATTTACTATTGTTAAAATTTATTATAAGTATTAGTCTAAAATATGTAAGTAGCTGTGTAACGTAGTTCATAAAGTGATCAAAAACGCTTTTGCATGTTTCTTTACTGAATGTGCGGGATCTTATATTATACCTTCTCTCTGTCTGCTTCAAAAGGTATAAGTATATACATACATACATAGCTTCACGCTGTATCCCGCATATAGCAGGGTAGGCAGAGGGAACCTAGTATTAAGACACTCCGTTCCCCACTTTCCGCCGAGTAGAGGCATTGCGTGCTGAGTGGTGGAACTCAACGCCGCGTTTTTAGGTATAAGTAGAAAATATATAAATAAAATATACGAGTAAATAAGTAAGATCAATGTTTTTCTTCTTTTCATTCATGTGTCTTTTGGTAGAGTGGTTGTGGTCATCATGTACAATTTGAGAGGGTAGCCCGTCGTACGATATTGCGCTATCTCTCTCTGCTTGATATCATGCTGATGCACTCTTGTATAGGTCTGCCCACTAGCGTCATAACTTGTTTAGTCCACCGCATTGGGGACCTTCCGCAAGGTCTCGTGTTCTACTTTGCGTTGGAAAACAAACGTTCAATTTAGTGATTTTGTTTTGAGATGTAACCAAACATCAGTAGGATGCGAGTCTCTACTATACTTGACAAACGGTGTTTTTGCCTAGCTCATTTATCATAGAAGTATTTGTACGTAATTCCGTCCATGACACTCGAAACATTCTTCGGTAGTACCACTTTTACAGAGTCACTATCTTTTTCTAAGATCAATGCAAATTAAGCAAATTAATTAATTTTAAAATTTTTAGTTAAGCAATTGTGTTTAAATAAAATTAAGTATCTTTAAACAAATCTTTTATTAAATGATAACCTCGATGTCTTTTACAATATTTCGTTTCCATCTAGGAAAATTTCGGAGGGTTTCTCAGTCTGTATTAGATTTCTTTTGTCTATATATAAAAGGGATATTTTAAAACGTAATGTGTGTTAAAATTAATAGGAATATATACAAATACAAAAATTAAAGACAGTTGGACGGAAATTGTAGAATGGATTAAAGACACTAGATTTTTTATTCATGCCACTGCCGGTGATGCGTGTATGTCTATATACTTTGCGGGTGATGTCTATCTATATATTTGATTATGGAATATTTTTATAATAAAATCTATTTTCGAAGTGTTATGGATATGTTCCTGATACTTACTTATGTATTAAAGAGTTAGTATCGTGGACCCAGTGACTAGGAATATAAATTTACGAAAGCTTTAAATGTCTAGCCAACTACCTAACTATAACATCTACAGATACATCTTTTGATAGGTAGACGGACAAAAGATATCCAGTTATTAAGATTTCAATACTACGATTGAAATCAATTTCAAACTTATGTTTCTAGATTTAGGGTATATTTTTGTTTAAAAGTGGTGTAAGTTGAGCTTCTAAGAAAAGGGGGAATAGGGTGGCGGTCACGTATTGATTGGCGGCCATTTTTGATTCGCGCATGCGTTGTGATGTTGTTTTGCCCTTTTAACCGTATTATTGCAGAGATGGCGCTGGTAAATTTATTCAATACGTTTAAAAGATAAAGCTCTATATTCTATATTATTATTTTAAAAGGCCATATACAAATATATAGATAATAAAAATAAAAGAAAACGATTAAGTAGACATACGAGTAAAAAGTACCTACTTAAAAAATCATGATCTTATATAATAATATAAAATGGTGCGAAAAATAATTTAATTTAGTTATTTTATCGATGAGTTTGCTTTTTCATAAAAAAGATACTACGCTTATACTAAAAGTATAAGCTTTTACTAATAAATAACTTATTAACTGAATTTATAACTGCTTTTGTAAAAGATTGATGTTTGTATCTAAAAAAAGGTTAAAAATACTGAAAATATAAACAGTTCAAACGTAGTGGAATTAATAAAAAAAAAACTTTATACTTGTAATTTTGATATAAAACAATTATATACATATAATGATAATTATTCATGAAAGTAGTAGGTTACCTACTTAATATACATTCATAATTTTTCAACAAAAAAATGAAGAAAAGCTATTTGTATTAAATATTTACTAAATTTGAATATATTCAAGATTTATCTACTAAAAACCAAATAATGTTTTTTATATAGATAGATTGTATTGTTGTGATCTATAAATGTGGAGCTTTTGCATTTGCAACCCGTCGGCACACTTCCGACGGGTTTCATTTATTCTTCTTCTTCCTCGGTTTCTTCATTGCTGAAGGTCGTTTTGATCCTGTCTACAGCTTTCCTTATAGCCTCGGTCACTGGCATGCCTAAGATGTCTTTTGCGGTATTAGACCATCGGGCAGGTATTCAACTTTGTCCATCAAAATTAATTTATCAAATAATTTATTAATTGAAACTTATTTTACTAGAAATCCACACCATATTATAAATATAGTGATACTAACTAACTATCAACACGTAACTTTTACAAAACTTGAAATTGCTTACTTTATTTACTTGAAATCATTTTGTTAAACATTGTAAGTGAATTTATTACTTAATATAAGTATTTAACATTTTTGAATTTTTTAAATACATACTTAACATAGATTATTATTTTAATATTTATATATTACATAGATATAGCTTTTAGTTGAAAATGTCGAATATCTACTGGATAAATTATATTCATAATTTACTGAAGAAAAAACTACTTGAATAGGGTAAACAAATCAAAAGATATGCTGTAAAAGAAATATTGCCTTGAATCGCAAAGGTCCCTTTTATGTGCGTTATGAATATGGCCCGGGGGACAGTATTCTCCCCGACCTCCGTTTTGTTTTGCATAATATTATACGTAGAGTAAAATATATTAAAAAATACTACATTCAATTTGAAATTATTCTAGGTATAGGTACAATATATATCACAATTTCCAATAGGAAAAACTAATTTTATAGTAACACTGAATAGCTCTTTGATATTACATGATATACACTAGGTACTGTTATTGAATTAAAGAGTTTTTTGTTAATAAAAATTAGTTTTAATAATACGTTTGCATTCTGGTTATATTATTTTAATCATATACATAGCAGTAAATTGTAAGCTATACATACATATATAGATATTCCATACCAATGGGAGCTTTAAGCTCGGATCGCCTTCACGTCACGTGCCCGTCGTAATAAAAGCCAACGGTGCCACCCGAGAGAAACGCGCTGAGGGAAGTGACTTTCTTTAGACTTTCTTTTTGCTTTATACACTTTTCTTTTTACGTCCCCATCGGGGTCGGGGACGTGACGAAGATATTTCTAAGAAAATTCAGAGCATTCTCCAGTGTATACTGTTGTATATTTGAAATTTTCCTTTGATGTTACTTTAAAAATATTAGATCAGAGAGAAGTGATCGTGTATTAACTTCAACGATATCTATGATCAAATATATAATAATTTTATTTAGGTACATTTATTTTCGATTTTTCTAAATTATTTGTCAATAAACAATATTCATATGTCACCCACGTTTCAAGTGAAGGTAGAGAAGAGCCGTAATAAGTGAATTTGCTTTATAGCTTTTGCTCATTAAGGCGTATTTTAAGCGTTTAATCTCGCCTAGTGTGAGATGCAAACTCAAAACCATCGTTTAAGTCTTCCCGTCATCGTTTTAAGTATACCCACTGCGCTACATTGATGTACTTAATTAAATAGAGTAATTGAAAATCAAATAACATATTATTTCCGAATAATAGGAAATAGAATGTAATCTACCAATGTCAATTACATCCATTTGAAGGGGGAAGTTTCTACATAAAGGGGCTTGAAATTTTGTTTTATTCAAATGATGTAACCCTTTTACGAGAAGATCGAGTCGGCGGTGGGTCGGACTTGGATGATAATTAAAACCTTTACAACAGTGACATTTACGCTGATGCGAGGATCCCAGGCTTAATGAAGGGCGGGCTCTTTGACTAAATCTACGGAATCCCTTAATTAACATTTTCCATGCGAAGGCATCGCTGACTTTAATATCGAACACTAAATTTTAAGCAGACAGCGAGTAATCTTCATGTAATATTTTATTTAAATTAAACATGTTCGTTTTGGGCGCTCTAAGTTTATTTTATGTAAATGACAGACTAATAAAATATGGATATAATTCAATCTCTTTTTGAAACATAATACATGATTAATATTTATGAAATAACACGAAAAACCTTAAATAACAATACATTACAATAAATCTATAATTTTACAAGATTTTACAAGCCTGCGTTAACATGCTTCGTTCCCCATTTTCTGTACATCCTGCAGATATTATATTGTTGAGTGGCGACATAAACTCTTTACTCCTACCATTTCATGGCATTTGTATATAATTTAAACACTTATAGATATGTATGTACATACGGACATACACTAGGTTCTCTGGTTCCCTCTGCCTACCCTACTATAAGCGGGATATAGCGTGAAGTTAAAAATGTACATACGTGTAAATATACTTTCCAGTAGAATTTAAAGTCATAAAATCATCAGGTTTAATCCAAATGCGATTTTCATTCCATTTCCTCTTGAAAACTTCTTATTATTATCATAAAGTAAATCCAAACTGAAATCATTTGAAATGTAATAGATACCTACCTTCCAAACTAAAAAAAATATTAAATTGTTTTTTATATAATAAAAAACTACTATGGGGATTTTATTTTAGTAAAAATTGATGCAAATAATTTCATTGTTATTGATTTTATTGTTTATTATTTTTTGACATCCCTTTTCACGTGTCGTGTAAAAGACAGAGACAAGGTGGACCTAATGATATCTTTATACTCTCAAAGCGTCATAATCAAAGAATTGAATTATATTTTATATATATATCGCTCCACTTTATTTTTTTAATTTCATTCTGTATATTAAATGCTACATTTTAATAATAGGTCCTCCTATAATAGGTCCTTACTACAAGATCGCGGCCGAGATAAAATAACGGTCTAGATAAAATATCAAATGATAAGTATTTCATAAGCACACGCGATTCACTTACCGGGAATCCGAATGATTAAACTAGTCGGAAATATGAAATCTTGACATTTATCATTTATTATGGATATCACTAAAGCTACTATTGCATACAATAAATAAGCTTGAATCACTATGACTATATCGAATAAAAAACATTCAGCGGTGATTTTTTTTTTCTGCAAATTAAATAAAAAGCATAACATAAAGCATGAAAAACGCCTGTCGTAGCGCAGAGGCACAAGCGTGCGTCTGTAAACGCGATAGGCTGTGGGTTCGACTCCAGGAAAAGGAATTTTTCATTACCTGGGTTTGGTAACAGGGCAAAAAGCGCGGCGTTGAGTTTCGGCGTCTATTGGAGAGGAAAAATAATGTAGGAGTATTTTATAAATGTTTTATAAAGTATGTACTATATTTATAAAATATTTTATACTTATTTTATATAACGTATACCTAGTTATCTTCAACCAAGTAGAAACTATAACCGAAGCCGTCGCGTGCAGGTAAATAATAAGTTTGTTTTTTTTTTTATAAACCTAATTTCGACCTCAAAAAAGGTTGAGATTTCAAGAAAAACATGCCAACTCTCTACAAGTTAATTCAGCTTAACTCGCTCAGTGGCTTAAAAGCATAATATTCTCACAGGTAAACATTATAATATATTATATACTACGATTAGTCCTCGTCGTGGCGCAGTCACAAGCGTGCGACTGTAACACGACAGGTTGTAGGTTCGGTTTCCACTTCAGGAAATGAAAGTATTACATAATATTTAGAATTTTCATTTTCCTCGCTCTGCTAACAAGGCACTCAGCACGTAATGCCTTAATTCGACGCAAACTGGGGAACGGAAATGTCAAAATGAGTAGTGTGTCTTAAGACTAGGTTCTCTGGTTCCCTCTGCCTGCTATGTGCGGGATACAGAGTGAAGCTAAAAAAAATTACATCTTTCGCACTAACATTTATATTACTTTATGTTGAGCATTTCAAGAAGCCTATTGCACTATTATGTATAAAATGTTTTCATAATATTATCACTCACTATTAATATTCCAATTAAAAAGATTATTGCACCAATACATATCAATAAATCTTCCATGATCACAATGAATCTTGCATATCTCATAACAGTTGCTGAAGTGCCGTCGGTTCTACATGTTTTGTGCGTAGCGAAATAATAAGTAGTCCATACAATACTAAGCTAAAAAATAGATTTACACGGTTGATAAGTACTTATGAATACATAGAAATATGTATAAAATATTTTTCAAAATACACATCTAATTTAGATGAAAATTTAGTTACACAATAGGTATACTAACAAGGTCATTCTTCGTATTATTATTCCTATAGTAAAATTAATTTATTTTTGATGTAATAACATAATCAAAATTATTATATCTAACTTAATTTATACAGAATAAAATAGATAAGGTGCAACAATGACTTACAATTCCAAAGATAGCTATCAAAATCGAGGCTAGTTTTAAATTAATGCAAAAACAGCCTTTAGTAACCACTGGTAAAAAATTAAAACTTGACATTTTTAGCTTTCAAATGTATATTAACACTACAACTTGTAATACGTACAAATAATATAATACAGATAAAATATTGACGCTGGATTGTGTCATTTCGATAAGAAGCATTTATGCTCCTTATTTGAGCATAAACTAATTAATAAAAAATAAGTATTCATATTTATTGAAATTTGCCAAATTTTATGTTTTACCTTAAAAATAAAGATAAGTTTAAATAATAGGTATTGTAATATAATACAGTAATGTTGACTGTATAAAAAAACAAACGACACGACAACTTACGTAATATAATAATGAATAATTTTAAACAAATTTTAGTTTAAAAACTTGATTCAGTGTTATGACATGTGACCTAAACATGTAGATATTTATGTGGATGATGTCATTTAGAAGTCATTCCTGACAAACGAATAAGCATATAGATAGCTTATAGATAATCCCGTATAATTCCATTCCATAAATAATTTCAATATTTCAATATTTAATATAAATAATTTCAATAAATGAAAATTGAATTAAAAAAAATCCATTCTATTTACAATGTAAATAATAGTTACTCTTGAAGCATGCAGGTGATGAAGAGTTATGTTGTTATTGTCTGAAAATTTTTTTTTTTACATTACAAAGGTTTTGATTATACTAAAAGTGAAAGAGTTGAATATTTCTTAACACGTGTAAGTTATATATATATTTAAGTAAATTTTCCTGAAGATTAAAATAAAGTTGTTTTTGTGTTATCAATTACAACACATAAGACTAATATTGAACACTAAATTTTAAGAGGATAACGAGTAATCTTCATGTAATATTTTATTTAAATAGAACACGTTTTGGGCACTCTAAGGTTGGTTGGTTTGTCATTATTATATAATTCAATCTCT
The DNA here is from genome assembly GCA_033558755.1 of Philaethria dido. NCBI lineage: Eukaryota > Metazoa > Arthropoda > Insecta > Lepidoptera > Nymphalidae > Philaethria > Philaethria dido. The sequence goes on from JAKGSA010000121.1 coordinate 180,866, forward strand.
TTATGATACTTTATACACACTTAATATTTATGAAATAACATGATATAGGCTTATCATTAATAACACATTAAAATAAATCTTTAATTTTACAAGATAAGCCTGCGTCGACATAATTTGATCCCCATTTCAGTAGAACCTGCAGAGATGGTTTGTTGAATAGCGAAACCCAACTTGCTCTGTCTCAGCAGCTCATTAAGTATAAAAGTTCTATTGAGTTGAATTTAGTCCACAAACATCGCGGGCATTAAAATCTTTACATCTACCACTCCATTTCATTTATATATAATTTAAATATTTATAGATATGTACATGCGTGTAAATATTCGTTCCTGTAGAATTTAAAGTCATCAAATTTTAGGTGTCTATACATATAGCATATAGACAGTGTTATTCCATACCTATCTTTCCTTTTAGACTTCGATGTAGTGAGAAAAATAAAGTACGATGATAATTATCATATATAAATTATAATATCTACTGATAAACTTTTATTTGTAGAGGGAAAGGATTTGAAATAAGCACAAAAATTAATTTACTTAGCCTTATTTTATATTATTATTATTGTTTAGAAATGTTGTGTGAAATACATAGAATGAGATAAAAGAATAGAAGCTTTTGTGAAGCGCTTTAAGCAAATGCTTTATGTACTCAAGTATTAAATACTTATACTCGGCTTAGGTATATTAATAATAATACTGCATTTGATACATTACATTATTTTAATTTTAAAATAAGATAGATATGTATATTAAATATTTACCTATCAAAGTTTAATCAAAATGCATTTTTTGTAAGCATTGTTTTCATTCCATTTCTTCTTGAAAACTTCTTATTATTATCATAAAGTAGACCCAAGCTGAAACCAAATGAAATGTATCAGGTATTTTCCTAACTATAAAAAGAATTAAAATCAATACTAAATTGTTCTTAGTTTTAAAAATTACTATGGGAATTTTATGTAGGTAAAAATTGATTACTGCAAAAAATTACATTGTTATTGATTTTATTGTGTTTATTAATATTTTTCGGCATCACTTTTTACGTGTTGTGTGAAGGCAGAGATAAGGTGTGGTAACGTAATGATATCTTCATACTCTCAAAGCGTCATAATTAAAAAAAACTATATTTATACTCCTACCCTCCGCGTTGTTTTCTTCTTTTAATTTTATTCTGTATATTAAATATTTATATATTACGTCCATACTACAAGATCAGTCAATAAGAGAAGCGAAGCGATAGGAGAAGCGGTTTAGATATAATATCAAATAATAAATATTTCTTAACACGCGTAACTACCAGGTGAATTGACTTACCAAGAATTCGAATGATCAAACTGGTAGGAAAACTGAAGTCCTGACATTTATCATCTATTGTGAATATCACTAAAGCTAATATTGAATACAGTAAATAAGCTAGAATCAGTAAGAGTATATCGAATAAAAAAAATTCTGCTGTGATTTTTCTTTTCTGTAAATATAGATAAACATAAAATAAAGTAAGATACACATAAGTATTTTCTCTATCTATCTCTTCATGCTGTTTTGATACAAGTATAGGATGACAAAATTCAAAATTACACTTTCATTTATAGATTGGAGATATGTCGTCGAATCAAAGATTCTTATTCAGAAATAAATAAGGCACTATTTCATATATGTTTCGTAAATAATGTAATATACTTATATTATATAACATACTCGTATACCTAGTTATCTACAACCAAGTAGTTAGTAGTTAATTCGGCTTCACTCGCTCAGTGGCTTAAATGCGTAATATTCTCACAGGTTAATATTATCATGTACAATGTACTGTTGTGGCGCAGAGGCATAAGCGTGCAACTGTTAGCGCGACAGATTGTGGGTTTGATTTTCACTCCAGGAAATGAATATAATATTTAGAATTTTCGGCTCTCAGCGCGTAATGCCTTAATTCGACAGAAAGTGGGGAACGGAAATGTCAAAATGAATAGAGTGTCTTAACACTAGATTCTCTGGCTCCCTCTGCCTATTCTGCTATGTGCGGGATGTAGCGTGAATTTAAAAAAAAAGGTCTTTCGCACTAACATTTAGATTACTTTGTGTTTAGTAGTTCAAAAAGGCTATTATACTATTAAATATAAAATATTTTTATAATATAACTCACTATTAATATTCCAATTAGAAAGATTATTGCACCAATACATATCAATACTTCTTCCATGACTACAACGAATCTTGCATATTTCATAACTTTTCCTAAAGCGCCGTCGGGTGCACATGCTTTGTGTGTAGCTAAATAATAAGTGGACCATCCGAAACTTGACTAAAAAATAGATTTAATACATAGAAATATGTATCAAATAAATATTTTTAATATATCTCTAATTTAGATGAAACATTTCTTATATTACAAGAACATTCTTCACATTATTGTTTCTATAGTAAAATTAATTGGTTTTTGATTTAATATCATAATGTTAATTATTATATCTAATTTATTTTATATAAAATGGGATATCTTAGGTGTAACAATAACTTACAATTCCAAAGATAGCTATTAAAATTGAGGCAAGTTTCAAATTAATGCAAAAACAGCCTTTATTAACAACTGGTAAAAAATTAAAATTTGACATGTGTAGCTTTCAAAATATAAATAAGCGCTACACTTTGTAATACGTACAAATAATATAATACAGATAAATTATTGATATTGTGTGTCATTTCGATAAGAAGCATTTATGCTTCTCTTCTTTGAACATAAACTAAATAATAAAAAAGAAGTATTCATATTTATCAAAATTTGCCAAATTTTATGTCTTACCTTACAAGAGAGATAAGTTTAAATAATAGGTATTGCAATATAATACAGTAATGTTGACTGTATTAAAAAAATACGCGACACGACAGCTTATATAATATAAATTTTTAAAAGCAAAATAATTTTAAATAAATCTTAGTTTATAAACTTGATTCAGTGTTATGACGTGTAACCTAAAATATGTATTATAGATATTTATGTGGATGATGTCATTTGGAAGTCGTTACTGACAAACGAATAAGCATCTTATAGATAATCCCATGTAATTTCATTCAACAAATAATTTCAATATGTACATGTAAAATGAAAATTAATTGGAAACAAATTCTATTCGACTTACAATATAAATAATCTTTACTCTTAAAGCATGTAGGTCCTGAAGAGTTATGATTAGTTATTTTTTGATATTATAAACGTTATAATTATACTAAAAGTGAGGAAGGCTTGACTATTTTTTAGATAAGTTTACCTAAAGATGAAAAAATGCAACACTTGATATAAATTACAATACTTAAATTTTAAAGTATTAAATTTATTTTTTGATAAAATGTAGTAAAACATTATATTATTTTAAAATATTTACACACACAATTGCTATTACAACCACTACTTAAAATAGATATAAGGCGTCTTTGCAATAACGGAGTGTTTTAGGTAGCTGCAGTAATATTCATACATATATAATCATATACATTTACCTACTTATAATAAATGAAACTTAGTTTTTTTTTTAACTTCACGCTTTATCCCGCATATAGCGGGGTAGGCAGAGGGAACCAGAGAACCTAGTGCTAAGACACTCCATTCTCTTTCAACATTTCCGTTGTACTGTAAACGTGACAAGTTGTGGGTTCGATTCCCACTCCAGGAAATTAAAAATTTAGTATTTTCATTTCTTGGGTTTGGCAAAGCGCGGCGTTGAGTTCCGCCACTCAACACGCAATGGCTCAACTTACTCTTTTCCCGTATAATATTATAATTTAAATAAAAATTACATCTGTTCGCGAATCTGGATTCGAAAGCCGTCTTTGCGAATTTTAAAGATTTCGTTTTTGTACTCTTCACGGGTTTTTCCGCGTAGAAGAGTAGTTAGAGAATTTGGTGTCAATAATTTCCCTTCTCAAGTATTTAGCAAATATAATTTATTTAATATTTCCAAGCTTATTATTTTATCTTGAACAATAAAAGTATGATTGATTGTGTAAATAAAAAAAAATGTACAAGTATATTTCTTTAAAAAAGTAAAAACCACACAATAGTTAACTGAAATTAGAAAATGTGTACATAAAAAATATTCTCATCGTTAGGTTAATAAACCTATAAAGTAAAAGCACTATATACTTTCTGCATATGTATTAATTATTAAAATGAAATAAATCCACACTGAAAAAAAGAAAAGAAAATTAAATAGACACATACAGTTACTAACTAGGTAAGGGAAGTAAATACAATTAAAAAGATACATAGAAAACATACATGAAGCAAATATTTTTTGTATTGGTATTTGAGCATATTTTAATAAATCATTCTTCGAAATTATCACTTTTTTTTCTTATTTACTATAAGAAGTAGAAGTATTTTGTTTAAGTACCGATTGTGGATTTATTTACAAATATTATAGTCATTTTATATTAAAAATATTTAGTTAAATTAGTTTCCTTACTCATTAAAAACAGGATCAAATTGAGCACTTGCGAGTGATACCAATGGCAGTTAGTATATTGTTCTTGTATAATGATAATAACGCTATATAATATTGATATAATAAATTTGACTAACACAAAGCATATTGCAATAATTGCAGTTACTTGAAGAGACTGGAAGGAAAATATTTATCATTTAAAATAATATAATGGTACAAGGTGAAATTAGGTTTTCTTGTTGTTACTTATACATAATCTCGTATTCCAGTATCATCGATTTTTAGCGACATTGTCTTCTAAAAACACCGCGATTGTCTAACTAGACTAGATAACGAATATATTTTAAGTATGTTATAAACATATCTCGTAAGTAACAATTGAGTCCACAAGTCTCCAAAAATTTAACCAGACCCTTCTTACCTAGTATTATTATAGTAGTATATTTTATTTTCTTTTATTTATTTATTTATATTTTTTTTAACTTCACCCTGCATCCCGCATATAGAGGGGTATGCAGAGGGAACCAAAGAACCTAGTGTTAAGACACTCCATTCTCTTTCAACGTTTCCGTTCCCCACTTTCCGCCAAATTGAAGCATTGCGTGTTGAGTGGTGGAACTCAACGCCGCGCTTTGCTTTGTTACGAAACCCAAGAAATGAAAATACTAAATTTTACATTTCTTGGAGTGGGAATCGAACCCACAACCTGACGCGTTTACAGTCGCACGCTTGTGCCTCTGCGCCACGACAGGCGCTAAGTTTTATTTTAAGATTTTATTTTAATATTATATTATAAGATTTTTATGTCTAGAACAACACAATCTTTTAATAGCTACTTCTTATAAAGCTGGGCTTTATTCATAATTTTATCATAATGCCTATACTGGTATTTATTGACAAATTACAAGGAGGTACCTAAACCCTTATAGTGGCACTCAGATAAAATATACTTACAATGCAAGTAAACCATTTTTTGTTATAAACAGTGAAGTTCTTACCCAAAATATACCAAGAAGAAATGCAAATAAACTAGCTATTAAACTAAGTTCAGATATAAATAAAACCCATCTCAGTATGTTGCTTGGCAACTTTAGCGGACCATCTGCGGTATATAGTTCTTTGCAATAGGGATCGCATAGTACACTTGCAGTTTCAATACTTGTTATCTAAAATTTTTTATCTAAAATTAAAATTTAATGACAATGAAAATAAGTTTATATATAGTAGTTCTGCGTATATGATGTATAATTTGTATAATTTAAACATATTAGCTTTATGGTTACCAGACATACTTTTGTCTAACAATGTAGGGAATAAGGATTGAATTGTTAGATGTATCTTATACATCTATCAATTTAATCTTTATTTCATACTAACCATTCCTAAGAATGTGACAATAAAAGAGGCACATTTTAAATTTTTTATGCACCAACAAAACTTGTTTACTTTTGGGAGACATTTAAATATAGCCATTGATCCGAGTTTATATTACATTTACGACGATAAACTAAATTAAAATTCCCGTTATGTATATCACTTGAAATATAGTTGCATATAAAAATAATTTTATATTATTTTTATTCTCCTGTCTTGCACATATTTATTTTAATGACATACAATAATATTTGTCAAAATTGACCTTTAGCTACAGGCGCAACGCAAAAGGTAACGTAGGTATGAAGCTTTATCCAGTTTTCAATAATATGTTATTCAGTATCTATATAGAACGGAATAGACAAAAACAATTATAAATCATATTGTCGATTTTTCGCGCCACATAAGGAAATTTACTAGACCAAAGAAACCAACATATTTTATAAAAGTATTACCCAGAAAAAAAATACAACATCCAGAAGTTATGTTTTTTTTCTATTTTGTCATAATATTTTCTTTATATGTTGTTAGCCCTAGGACTAAGCTAAAAAACTATATAAGCTAGCTTATACAGGGTAATTTCAATTGGGGCATGTAAGTCACATGACTTACTTAGTTGCCACATGGCAACTCTTAATAATGTGGGTTCATGAGAAAATCTTGAAAAAAACTTTCAGATTCTCTTATAAAACCTTAAGCCTAAAGCAATATAAATATGGTATACATCAAATAAAATAAGTTTATGGCATAAACAAATGTATATTTACTAAAGAGCCTATACGACAGAAAGAAGACGCTATATTTATATCTTACAAACGTGTAAAGCTTATTACAAAAAATGTTTTAAAGTACAATTTTCGCTCCATTTCTTTTATTAGAGTTCTTCTTATACCCAAACGCTAAGAGTGGCTTGATATTGTTCTTCGGCTGTAGGAATACACCACTATTAAATAGTAGACCCACACTGAAAATTAAAAATACTTAATAAATTTATCTAAGGATTTTTGTACCTGAAACATTGGTCAGTAATTTTTGTAAAAAATCCATATAGTGTTAAAAAAGCAGACGTCACGAATTTGGAGAATTGTTCCCTTAGTGATAGTGTGGGTGTTGTGAGCTTATAATATGAATTAATTACAACAATAAAATAGACCCATACTGAAACGTAAAATGTTATTTTTAAGGTAATAATTTTTACCCTACCTTATACATGAAATATAAATAAAGTAAAGATATTTTAAATAAATTAAAACAAGCATTAAAATTTCGTATAATTTAACATAACAGAATTTCAAAATACTTATAATCGTAGGCGTTTTTATTTGATGGTAGGTAGGTGGTAGGTTACTGTCTTTCATTTACAATAAAGGTCAAATTTGCATTTAACACTTAACTCATGTATATGTACATGTTTAACTACAAGTACTAGGTAAATATGAAGAATCATATTAAATACTCGAAAAAGTATATTTATAAAAATACTTATTGGTTATGACAAATTAGTATTTCATTATTGATGAAAGTTGAAAAGTTTAGCAATGCACTAACTTATTAAATCGATCATAGCAAAAAAGAATTCAAAAACTGGAAATCCGCCGCCCACATACATGCATGCAGACACGTACAGTATACCGTACATAAATGTAGAGAGTATTGAAAGGAGACCAGTGTAGATAAAAATTAGGGACGCTTGTTTATCAACACCCTGAAATTAAAAATAAAGTATATTTAAATTAAAAATAAGCCTAAATACTCTAAAAAGTATATTCAATGACATAATGATATTGTTAGTCAGTATTTGTTAATTACCAGTGTATCTATACCGTCAGGCAGATAGATTTGCCCTATGCGTTCGATAAAATTATTTCTTTTGAGACATACTTTGCGAAATGCAAATAAAAGTTATTTGCCTTTATAAATTTGCTCTAGTTTTAATAGCAATAGTGAGTATTTTAAAATTTGTAATATGATATTAAGCTTATATAGATAGTGATTTTTTAGGCATTTAGAAAAGTACACGACACTTGTAGGTTAGTATAGCGTTCTTCACAAATATAATACATAAATACATATATTATAATATGTTTAAAGTATAACTTTTAAAATACACCTTTTTTAAAAGAATTAACTAAATTCGTTTATTACTTTAATTTAATTATGTAAATTTGAAACATTACCTTGAACATTTTGATAAGAAAATTAACGCTGCTAATGAGGAAGGCAATATCCGCTAGAAATACCACCCATCCGCTGTATCTGACGAATTGGACATATTGTGATTTTGTTTTATCTTCTGTCGACTCGTCGTCAGAGATTTTACGTGATAGACAGGATGGACCGAGGCCAGCGTTCGCGCCAAAACCAAAACTGAGCTAAAAGAAAAATAGTAAATCTCAGTGCTAGAATTAAAGTAAAACTTCAAGTAGGTATTTTTGTGAGGAGCTGTATATGTATATATATATTTGTTTTGACCAATGTCTATAAGAGAGATATAATAATATTGAATAGTTTTATATGTAAGAAAATACTGCCTAACTTTATTCTTTAAATTTTTATTTGTTTACTACTTATAGAATTTGCTATTGTTCTCTAACGTATAGATATCTAGAAAAATGCTGATAAAATTTAAATTTGTCAGTAAATAATATGATTTTTTCGGTAAAATAACTAAAAAAACTTACAGCATTATTAAGATTAATGTCTACTACGTCAGGGCGTGATGTGTTCGTTGTCACTACACATGTGACTCGTATAACATACGCATGTCGCACTACAACCCAAGAAATAGCTGGGCTGGTAACCTGTAATAATAAGTTGTAATATTTTTTAAATTTTGTTATTAAAACATATTTTGTTATTATTATTATTATAAAGTAGACGACAAAGGGACTTTGATAAGCTACATACAATACCAAGAACCGCAATTATAGCTGCTGCGGTTTTTAAATCTGTGATACATCCGCAACATTTGTTCACATTCGGTATTTTGTCTAATAAGGGCATCTTATGGAGATAAATAAATAATTGTTTGTGATAATAAAAAATAAGAAATCGAAAAGTCTGGATGTCAAGATGACAAGGCATTACAGATAAAAATTAGAAGATTTTTTGTCAATGATTTATTGGAAGAAAATTTTGTTTGTGCTATGCTTAATAAATATAATTTCTATTCAAATCATGTTTATCTTTTTTCCTTATTTGTATATGAGCGGCAAAAGGAGAAGGAATCTGGAGAAGTGCAGATAATGTTGTTATAATAAGCGTTCTTACAAGTTTTAAAGAACGATATATTATGTAGCTAGCTAGCTTTGAGCATGACATAAAAAAGATAAATAAAATATTCTTGTACTTATTCGAAATATAGAGTGAATACTCATTTGGCCTAGAATTTCACCATAATGGCGTGGCTTAGTTTAAGCTCCGAAAACCGGTGATTTCAGCATTATTACTTTCACAGAGGGCAGCGGGTAGAGACGAAAAGGGAGCCTCTTAACAAGATTACATTGGAGATAAAACGGCTCAGATAATGGCGCCCAAGTAAGCCGACGGAGCCGGGCTCTAAAACAAAATTAAATTTGAACCAAATACGCGAGCTTTGTGAAGTCTCTACACTTCAAATAGTCATTAGACCTAACATTTCTTTAAATAATTTGTGTATAAAAGACAATATTACAAAAAAAAGGTATAAAGTATCTATATAGAATGATTTTTGCTGAAGATAAGAAGGTACATTTTCCGTATAGGAATTATCTCCATTATTTTCTCTATACGAACTATGTAAGTATACTCATCGTAAATGTATTTTGTAATTGTAAATTTCCGCGCGGTACCCATTATAATCCCTTTACTCACAGCAGCCTTACTGTCAGTAGTAAAACTGTACGTAAATAGGGGTTTGCAGTAGTTCAGTATTGATCGCCGCGGTACTGTTTCAAATTCAATTCGCAGAGTGGGAATAACAATAAAACACGATCCGTTCTGTATCTCCACTTCGCATCACCTGTGCCCGAACGTGAATCGAATAAGTATTAGATTTTGTACCACCTTTGTGCTATTTACTGGGCGTTGTATAAAACTTTATATATCTACAGATATAAAAAATAATTCATATGCACTGGAAAGTATATAAATACAACTCATACATACATAATGTATTACTCATATATACAAGAGTAGAGCCAAGGTACATATGCAAAAATGTTTCAAAAATTTGAATTTTAATCTCATATCATCTCATATAAATATCCAACTAACTTAATTTTGTTGTAAAAACTAATTTTACGAAATACCTTTATTTAATAAGTATATACAAAATGATATCCATTCATTTTTATAATTAGAAAACATAGCAGGCTTCATTCTGTTCTAATCGTTATAAAAATTGTTTTTGCCATGTAATCGGAATACGAAGGTTGACGTCTTTATTACTAGAATGTTTCCACGAAGGAACACCCGCGTCCCAGTCCGCCGCAATGCGGTACGTTTTCTACCTAGAAATGTCAAAATATTTCATATGGGCTCTTGTAAATATTAGAGGCGGTACGTTCATATGATATATATCTATTTTTATAGCTACGGCCTTATCCTCAGGGTATGCGGTAAATACCCTTCAGGCTTAAGACATGATATAATAATGTATTGTGGTAAATTTTAACAAATTCTAACTTTTACTTATTAAGTTGTACGGCGGTTTTACGAGACTTCTTACCTTCATTACGTTTGCTTAATGAAAAAAAGAACTTTGCTTATATCTTTCTACAACATTAATTGTAAAACTTTTTCGCTCCCTCTTAAATTTCTCGAGGCAGCTTTAATAATATATTTTACGATTTCGGGCCGGGAAAAAGAAATAAGAAAGACGTGATTCGCTTTGGACTGATAAGAATACTTATATAGTAATATGGCTGGTAAAAGACTGAAAACGTCACGTAATAGAAGAGGCTACGAGTTTTATGTTGGCCATTCGGGTATTGTGTAAAAGAATTGTGGACGTTGATATGAAAGCCAAGGATGCTTCAAAATCTTAACATTTAAAAATACTGTTATTTTGTTATTCAACATTTATAAAACAATTAATATGCCTATATGGTATAAACAGTATAAAAATCGCAGAAGCATTAAAAATACGCTCTGTGAACTCAATTTTCAGTATTTTGAATTTTCATTACTGCAGTTGACATGTTTATAAATGTCTCACGGACATTTTAACTTTTAGTGCACTCTCATAAAATGCATAAAATATAAGTGTTCTCACTTTTGGTAATGTAGGCTATGGTATTATATTATGTAGTTAGCATAACGTCATGCAATAATGAAATCGCTAAGAAGATACGTACATATATGGGGATAATCAAATGAACAGGGTAATAATTTCTTGTAAAACATAATGGAAGTTTTGACAGGGTAGGCTATAGGGGTCCCGTAGGTGAGTATTGCAAAGGGCGTATCTCACGCTCTTAATTTATGCCTCTATAACTCAGGCGGACAGCCGCCCAATAAGTAATTTAGATGTTCAACGCAACATTGTCGTAATGAGAATGAACCATTTTTGACTTTAGGTTATTAGTAGATATAAGCTAAGTATTACGAAACATATACTTGAAGTAGACGGTATTACTATAAGAAAAGCATTTAGCTAAGCAATTTAATTAATTTATGTATAGTTATTGAAAAAAAAATGTTTTATAACTCTACAAAACTGAATAACGTCGCTTTTCTAGCAAAGCACGGTCACACATGTGTACCTACTATACTATCTTGACATAGATTATAATCGTCACTACATTTTTTTTACAGAATCTTTATTTTACTACTTATAAAAGATCTTTTCATTAAAATTCTTTAACATTTGTCTTTATTATTATGTTGTAATTTTTTACGTTTTGACGCTTACTACAATAATTTTTTATCTTTCTGATCTCTGCGGAGATCAGTTGGAATTTCTAAACATAAAATGTTTATTTAGTGAAATAAGTCGGGTTTTATATCTATACCTTGGTATTATGAACTGTTAAGTAAAACATCTAAAGGGCGGTTAACGCCTTTGTTTTTCACATTCTTCTGCGAAATAGTGCTAATGTAAGCTGAACTCACTGACTTTGTTTGAAGGTCTTTATTCCATTGTACCACATTTTGTCATATCACATTTTAAATATGCGATACAGATATTCCGGCTTAAACGAAAAAGCTCATAATGTACACAAGATATGGCTTCATGTGGCAGTTTGTTATGGAGTTTATAGTGTAGCCGGTTCTAGTTACAAGCTTATTGGAAGAAAAAAATAGAAGGCGTGAATCTCGGGTGTCATGTGTAATAATTTAATGATTCCGTCGCTGCTTACGAAAAGAATATTACTTAAATTATAATCAAAGAAAACAGATATGATGCATAATTGGATAGTTCAAATATCTTGTTTATGATTTCGTAGGCGGAATGCTGTTATGAACGTTAGAAGAAACACGATGTTGGAATGTTATTAGAAATTTTTATTATAAAGCTTGTAGTCGTAAAGCTTAACGTATGCGGAACAGTTTTACGTTAATTATATATTATCATGAAGAAATCTATATGTAAGTAGATATGCATTTAAAAATAATGTTCACTATATAGTCGAAGATACAAATACAATCGATAAATAAATCAATACCAATAAAATTTGCTAATACATAAAAAATAAGTCTCGTGCTTTGTGTGAAGCTAGAAGAAGGGTTCCCAATTTTATTGCAAAGAATTTGCATATAAAGTAACCATTGAAGGAAAGCGATCCCCGTTCGATTTCCGTGCTTTTGTTCGCATTTATCGTTACGAAGGCCGCGAGTTCGTGTATATCCCCTTTTATAGCCCACGATACTTTCGTATATATTAAAAAAGTGGTTGAATTTGTGCGTCAAAAGTGTTATTTGGTTTATCATTATTTTCCTTCCTTTATTTTCATATTTACAATTTATAAACACATTTTAATTTGGAGGTCAATACCCAAACTTAAGTTTGTAAGTGGTATAATTGAAATGAAAATAGTTTTTGTTTCAGGTCTATGTAATAGCCAAGCTAAAAAGAAAAAAGAAAATAAAGTATGGGGCTATAGAAAAAGCAGGTATTTTTGTATTATTAATCATGTATTATAGCTGAATTATAGAGGATAAACATATTATACGTGTTAGCAAACTTACGATATAAATAGGCTTACTATAACATTGTGCAAGTTCAAAAGCATTAAAAACATAAAATGTGTTTAATCTTTTAAAAGAAAAAATAAAATAGTGACCACGGGATACTCCAGGGTTTCTCAATAAAAATGATATTTAATTGGAGTCGATATAGCGCCATGTCGAAGAGCTTAATAAACTGTCTTTATTATTACTGAGTAAGGTCGTCGTGCTGCAAGATAAACATTATCATGCGGTATATAGTACCTATATACTTATTATATATCCTTTAAACGCATACTCTTATTTCATTACCCAAAACAGGTTAAACAAAAACTTTTCAATGTTTCTCCAAAATGTTTACTGTAATTTGTGATAACAATATCTGAGGCGGTGTTATTTAATTTCATTCTGTATTTAATTTCTTCCTTCTGTCAAAAATAAGATTGTCTTAGGTTAAAATATTTTGACGATAGATACGACAAGGAAACGAAAGTTGAATATTTTTGGTATAGCCTTGGCTTTTATAAAAACCGATATCTAAATAGTTAAATACATTGTAGATATTATTTTTTATTAAAGTTGGAATTATGCAGGTGTAGCTTGAATAAGTAGTGCTTAATTTATTGAACATAACGAACCCTTTTCTGAGTCCGAGTTTCTTCAGCATCGATGCTATAAATTTCTGCATTAATGCTCTTCAATGACATATTGAAAATATATTTCGCATAAAGATTTTTCGCATACTCTTAGCCGTGGTACACTTTGTTGCCACTGCATTTTGTCGGCAGAGGAGATAAAAGAAGCTAAGGCACAATAGCGTTTAAGTGATAGTTATGGCAGTTTTTATAGGCAGTTAGATTTATTTTTATTGCACTGTTTGTTTTAATGCGTTTTTCGCAAGTTGAGAGGTCGCGACAATTACTCTCTTATTTAATAAGCTCTACAAGCTCAGCGCAAAATTATTATTCTTTGTACTAAATAAATATAAATACCTGTACACTACTTAAATATTTGACTATAACATGATACATACACTTAGAATGCATCAATTTTGGAATATGTAAAATATTCCATATCACTTTAAATTTACAATTTTTAAGTTTCCTTTTAATATACCGTATAGTATAGGAACTCATTTGTTATTTAATTTTAGCTATAAATGTAATATTTATAAAGGCACTTAATTTTTTAACAAGAATATTTTATTTAAATTCAAAAGTAGAAATATTTGCAATAACAAATTTAATATCAACGGCGAACACCTGCCCTATCTACTTATTTATTATGTACCTATATAGCTAAGCCGACGAACTCAATCCCCATTTATTAGAGAGCCATGACAACATGGACTGTACGAGCCTAATCAAGAAATATAGGCCAATAAAACCGTGGTGAGCCGGCTTAATCAAATTGTCATAATGAGCAATGGAGGTAACTAGTACCTGATGGAGGTTTAGTTGATTGCACGTCGAAAAAGTATATTATAGTATTCGTGTGAATGTTAGGATAAGCTCAAAATAACGCTATATAAAATATATAGACAATGAATTTATATCTATAGATATTTTAATGCTGCTGTCGTATTAATATAAGCTATTTCAAATTAGTTAACTATAGACTAAAAGTGGAGTTTATTTATATAGGTTGTTTTAAAATAAAACAGAGTTTTAATAGTTTTAATTATTTTAGATGTAGGTAATATTTTTTGATATTTACCTAAACAAAAACCTCTTCAAAAATTCAGTATGTGACTTCGGGATGTGTCCAATAAATCAGTTTTACAGCATTCCCGTGTCATTTCAGTCGTCGAATGGCATAAAATGATAATTTTATTGCGCTCCCCTTCCGTCTATAGGAGTTTACGACAATTGTGAAATGTATCGACAGTTCGAATGTCATCTCCAAGGTGGACGATTATCGATCAGAGCAAACGTACAAACACCTGTGCTAATTTCATATTATTATCGCCTTAAGATTCAAAGTGGAACAGTATAAAGATTTTGAAATACAAAGTTGGCATTGTTTTAGTGGTAACATATGGCCGCTCCCTCTTACTCTGGGTCCTGAAACGATGATATTTTAGGAAAGTATTCAAGAACTCATCAATCTTTCAGGGGATTTCACAGTTTGTTTTTAATGGCACGAGGATTCAAGAGGTGTATTTGAAACTATTTTCAGTAGATTTAGTATTTTAAAACCAAAAATAATAGTAAATATTTTTTATGTGATACTTAAGATCTTAAGCAACTTAAGCTGAGAAACTAAAAATATAGCAATTATTACTTTAAAATTTGGAAAAAAGTGTAGAGGTATTACATATTTGTTCTCATCCGTATAAAAAAACTTATTTAGTTGTTTGAAAGTGTGTTCTTAATTATCATTTTGTTTGCATTCTTGTTACCGGCACTTGTCATGGGTGTTTCTTACAATAGTATAATGACATTGTCATGTAAAATATGTTATTTCTACGTATTGTATTCTTGTAATACCACTTATTATACTATGCGGTAGTTATAATTAGGTAAAGCAATTTTAAAATATTAAACAAACTTTCTTTACTCTCTAAGAAATGTTTAAAATTTGTGTTTCTAAAGGTGTAATTATATGAATAGAATAATTCTAAGATTACATGCACAGAAATATTTCAGAATAAAATAGAGTGGTGATTACGTTTGAGACAGAATTTATCACAGAGAACTTAACAATTTCTTATTTGCGTGTTTAAAACCAATAGCTTGCATGACTTGAAATTCAAATTATTTATTCTGGGGCAAAAGAATTTCTCTAATTAAACCTAAACAGGTAAAAAATCACAATAGTATATTTACAGTAAATTATTCCTAAGTGTAAAAGTACAAATACTTGTAATGTATACTTTAAGTTATTCTATTTATTTAGTTAAGGCAAAGCGCGGCGTTGAGTTCCACCACTCAACACGCAATGCCTCAATTTGGCGGAAAGTGGGGAATGGAATTGTTGTAAGAGAACGGAGTGTCTTAACACTAGGTTCTCAGGTTCCCTCTGCCTTCCCTGCTATATGTGGGATACAGCGTGAAGTTAAAAAAAAAAGAAGTTATTCTATTTATTATATATTATTTTTTTTCATTTAATTCTATATGGTATTAAGGAGATAATAAGTTTAGACTGACTTCACTCGTTTAACAGTTAGTTGTAAAAATGAACTTCGAACGTAAACAAGGGTTGAGTGTCACGACAATAGTCACTTTACAACCGTTTCACTTTTCACGCTGTAAACTTGACAAATGTGCTGTATTACCTAAGTGATATTGATATCTGTATAACATATTAAAAGTAACTCTTTTTCTATTTTTATATATTTTTTGACATATAAATTAATTAAAAAATAATTTCATCTAAATCGAACGATGATGATAAGGGTAACTCTAAATTCTCATACCTAAGTATTTCATGTACTTAAGTTATTATCAGAATAAAACATAAATTCAATATTGTACAATTTACAAAATTTTAAACTTATAGGTACGTAAAAAAAATTGCACATATATATATATATATATATATATATATATATATATGTTTGTGTTTGTTATCATTAAAATCTTTAACAACCTCTCAGCCCAAACATTACGTTTTAATGAGAAGGAGCCTAATGTGCAGCATCAAGATGTTAATGTATGAAGGCTCCACCCTATCATCCAAACCCTCATTTATAGATGTTCATTTCGAGGGACACCTAATGATAGTTCAATATGAAGTAATTAAGAATAACTATATACCTATCTAACTTTGGCAAGTGTAAATTATATTTTCTTTCCCATATAAAAGGTAGATAGGTATATTTATAACTTAATTGATTTTATCTAGTAATATTCAGTTTCAGCAGAAGATATTCATAATGAATATAGTAAGACAAAACTAAAAAGCTAAAGATTATGAATAGTATAATAAGTCATAAAAATCATTTTAATTGTAATTTTTTTAGGTGTAGAAATTTAAAAAGAGCCGAAGTTAATAATTAGATAACAACTTAGGTATCTAAATAGGTATATTTAATTTTCTTAAACCGAATCGATATTAGTTTATAGATTTTTAAAAATTATACTCAATTATATAAAATTCCTTATAAAGAATCGGATGCCTAAGTTCCGAGAAGCTAAAGGCAATGCTGCCAACTGATATGATACTGCATAAAAAGCAAAACGCTGTCACGCTCACAATTGCACGTACCGGTTTCTATAGAGCGAACGTCACAAAATGGCGGCCGTAAAAACAAGTGAAGAGTGAGTTAGTGTCGTGTGGGTAGGGGGCGAGGGGACCGAGGGTGGGGGAAGGGGTCACCAATGGCGTCGCGCTGAGCGAGCAAGCCGCATTCTCCCGCCAACTTTGCTATTTCTTTTATAGACGTTGTTTTTCTCCGACGCGCTTTTTTCCAGATTTTTTTGCGGGAAACTGTTTTGTTTGCTTTGTAAGGCTACTACAATGTGTTTTTAAGTGTTTTCCCTCGGTTCGTCCGGAATATGGAGCTTTCTCTTTAATGCTTGGTTGACAGATAACTGCCGCTGTGAAGTCACCGCTATCATTACATTAGCGACATTGTATTGTTAAAATATCAATAAGACGTTCCTTAAGAATTATTTCGCCAGAATATTTATTTATCTAAAAAGTTAAATTATTTTCATTTTACAAAATACGAAATGATAAGTAGATGCTTAAATAGCTGTATATCTATTTATTCATCTACTTATATAGATGATAGCTATTGATGCCTATATTAACGAAAATTATTATTTTGTAAAAATATTTGATTCATTTTACTTTTTCATTTATTTTGTAAAAGTTGTATTTTTGTTGCCGAACACATAAAATTATTAAAATAATTATTACACCACATACGAGTATATATACTCTTTGTCTAATGATATTACGTTATCAGGGCAACGTAACGCGTTATAGGGTTCTTTTGTATAATTTAAATAATTATTAATTTATATACTTATTACTAACTTGAAATAATACACCTACAATTATGTTTTAAAACAAAACAAAAAGAAAATATATTTTGCTTGCTTTTCATCTCTTTTCAGCTGTTATCTAATAGTTACTTATATTCTATACCTACATAATATTCGTCTGCTTAATTAACTGACAAGAAACGGAACTACGCTACTCTCCACAGTCATAAAAAGTAAAAAGTTATTTAATATAAAAACTCATCAGAAACTTGCTGAGCAATAATTTACTTGTAAAGACGTACCGCCTTAACGTCTTGTAATATCTTCCACTGACATATTTATTGTTTTCGTGGGGGAGGATGTTTCTTCGAAGGGGAACCTTAAGATACCTACATACTACACCGATATATTATTAAACAAGGGATGCTTACAAAACATTGGGATGACATTAAAAATAAAATAGAGGACTGTTTTTGTACACAATATATATTTTTTTAAAAATCGAATGACAAGCCAAAAAAAATGTTTAGCTTGTTAACGAAATTCCTATCTTAATTTAAATCTTTGGTTTTCTAGTTATTATTATAAAGACATAAACATATACGGCGTAGCTTTTTATTGAGATATTCTTTTGCTTGGATCTGTAATTATTTTGTGAAATGTCAGATTTGAAAATTGATAATGTCCACCACAAATTTTTATTTTCTGTACTTAATTGTAAACCATAGTTTAGTTAATTACCACTTAATAGTTGTAGTAAATAAAACGTTTTAATTTATATTTATGTGTTACACAGTTTGAAATTCGATTTTACGTCCTATAATTTAGTCGCCAATACACAGAGCTATAATACTAGTCATGCCTATATAATAACACAACTGGCAGTTGTATATAAAAATACAAAACAGGTGTGAGTAAATTAACTTCAAAATACGTACTTAATTTAAGTCGAATCAAATATAAATTTCTTGTTGGGCACCCGCTGTTTCAAACACATTCTAATAATTAATGATCTACAGACAAATATTTAATAAAAACATCAAATAGTATACGTCTTTAGTGGTATCTTTATTCGATTAAGATCTGAAAATATAACAATAGGAACCGAATTCTTATAGGTTATTAAAGAAGAAATGAAATGCATATAAGTACAAAGGTACTTATATAAATTAATTATTCCTCTGAATACAATCACACATAAATGAAAAAAACTTCTTTCCTTTATAAATTTAGATTTTATTTTTTCCTAACATTCGTTAAACCAAAAATCTCTTTAACTATAAAATTACTAAAATACGTCATTCCTTATTTCGATTATGTTAAAATGATTTAGCCACGTATTAACCTAACATTAATTATAATTATATATTATAATATAAACAGCTTTTCCACTATATTAAAATTGATTGATTCTATAGATTTTTTGTTTCGTCGATGAGTACCTCGGTCTATTGACTAATGCAGACACAATATTATTTAACTAATTATTTACAGGAAATATTCACTTATATTTTTGTAATTGATTTTGTGTAACAGCACTTAAAATATAAATTTTATTTTTTATTGAGAACAATTAAAATAAATTATATTACACCGTGAGTATATTTAGTGGATATTTACCAAGTTATTAACCAGATTATACAATTTGTTTTATCTGTACATTAAACTATATAGGTTTGTACGACTAATTTATAACATTATTTAACGATTTGTTCATTATTTTGAGCTTGCAAGTACAAATTGGGATTGGCTTTAATATACCTAAGAGTAGGCAACTTATTATAATGTAGAAAATATGAAACAAAGTCATTTTTTTTAAGGTATTATTCATTTAATATACGTTATGAAAAATAAATATTTTTGTCAATGTGAATCATTTCATCTGCCGCCCAGCCCCGACCAAGGCGTGGGGCGACGGGTCGTCGACCGCTTTAACATTGCTTATATCTCGCCCAACTTAACTCCCTGTCAGCTAGTTTTCAAATATATAAATGATATCTTATTAAAATGCATATTTGTAGAAAGAAACTTAAAAAAATATAAGCATTTACAAATAAATTATTAATTAATTGCAATTTTTTTTTAATCTTTCATATTGATGTAAGCTTTATTATGAAGGTGCCTTCGCAGCTTTCTACTTACAATAATTTTTGAATGAAATGAATAAAATATTTATATATTTTATAACTAGATTAGTATATAGTGTAGAGTATCTTTAATTTAACAGTGAAATAAGAATTGTACATGTAAAAAAATAGGGGCATAGTTAATAAGTAAATATTCATTTAAAAGTCCGTTACTTTAGTAAAATACTAAAGTAACAGACTTTTAAATATTTAAAATCGTGTGAAATATTTTGTGCAATAACGGATATGTAGGCATACTTATTTATTCCTATGTTATGTTAGAATTTTACGCTTATTTTTTATTAATATAACTGCTTCGTTTAATATTTGTAACCATTTAATGTGTTTTCTTATATAAACATTCTACCTATTATATACCTATAGTAATTATTATTATTTAATATTTTTTCTAAAGTTACTTGATGTAAACAGTTGCAAATAATTTAAAGCTATAATTGATTACAATTATTAATGTATGAGTGTTTATAGATCACTTAAAAATAGTTATGTATTGTGTTATTGGTTAAATAGAATTAAGACGTTTCGCAAACCTCAAGAAATATTGTTCAGGAGGTGGCCGTTCGTTACATTTACATGGCTACTAGCCTATAAATAAATACCGGCTCACTCACACGTGCACAATATGACGTTGTTTTAGGTTTATTTTATTTTTATACGCGATGGTGGTGGTGCGCGTGTGGCCTGTAATTTCGCGCTGCTCGCGGCGCGCAGGCGCGTACGCACGGATAAAAATGGCCGCGGATTACTAAAACGAACATTAGTTTGTGTGATATTTAATATTATTTGAAAAACGTTTTATTTCAAAGTCTAATTAATTATAGCCGCTCATTAGGCTGTTAACTTTGTTTCATCTTAACATTTTTTTCGAGTGTAAAGCAATGGAATGGTAATCTTACAGTCTTGTAAGATTATTTACTACAGTCGAGAGATTATTTAATTGAAGTAAGTGTGAATATTTTATCATATTGTAAAATAAAATTACTATGACAAAAAACTATTTAATATGATTAAAATGATCTCCCGCTAAGATACTAACATTATTCAATCTGAATTTAAATTTAAACCGCAGATATAATTGTGTTAGGAATTTTATATATCATATTTATACTTTCATAAATGAATAGAATATTTCGAATACATAACATTGTTTTTCCTTTTTAATAAAGTAACAAGAAAGGTTAAAAAAATACTTGATACTTATTTCTACTATATTTTCTTAAATACCAATATTAGTCATTTCACCATTACTCACTTTTCGGTGTTATTGATTCATAATGTTTCATTGTGTAGAGAAGAAGCAACTTGTTTAAACGAGGCCAAATGAACTCTGAAATAAATTTGTTTCATCCGTAGTCTGTTGGTTGTAGCTACTTTTAAATACCTAGTGTATAGTATGATAGGTAAACATTCCACATACTACATTATAAACATCGCTGTCTTGTTACTTTTCTTTTTTAAATCAAAAAAATACCTATCTATAGAAACACTTCCATCGTGACTAGAAGAATCTAAGCAAGTTATTAATTGTTCTATCTTCACGACTGAAATTCGTGAGCGAGATACTGAACTAGACGTCGTGTAGCACGTTTGCATGAAAACTTGAATTTTTCAGTGCATGTCTGTCGTATAGTCAAGTATATAGCATTATACGTGCTCTTTGGTGGTACGGCAAAATTTTTATCGCAAGCCCGTTATCGTGGCCGATCATAAATCTGTTTTCAAATCGTGAGTCGCCATTTCTGGCGTAGCTTCGGTGCAAGCTCATGTAGAATTTTTCTTTAATACAAATTCAAACGTTAGAAGATCGGAATAAAGCTTAATTTACTACAGCGACTAATCTTTATTTGCCACGTTCGGGAATTCAAAGGGTTTATTGTCGCATTGTACGTAAGTATTTGCCAATGCACGTTAAATTCGAGGCAAGGTTCTTAAAATGTCAGACTTATTTACGGTTCAAGATTTTCGTTTCGTACGGACTTGAGTGAAGCAAAGAAAGATAGCGGTCGAGAAAAGTAATAATCAATGAAAATGTTTAATAACATGTTTTCAATTACTTTCCAACTTCAGGTATTAATTCTGGAAAATATATTTACTCAATTGTTATGTAATATAAATATTTCAATTAACACAAAATAAAACTAACTAACTAAATATTAGATAAAAATGATAAGTTTCATAATAAATTGCGTATGTAGGTACGTATTTAAGCATATCCATTTACCTATATTTGTTAATAAATTGAAGATGAATGAAGATTAATCGTCAAAGTTTATTAGTACAGCCAATAACAATTTATAGCTCTCAGTAAGAGTCAATTACGTACAAATAACTTTTTCTATGATGTGCGTACGTTTGCACATTTTTGTAAGTTTGGGTGTAGTGTTTTGTTAAGGATTTCATTTTATTTACTTTTTTAATTTATTATTTGTAAGTATATGTAAGGATTAAAAAGTGTACCTTGGGCGACTCCATTAGGCCCAATTTTATCACTATTATTCATAGATTTACATTTAGGTACGTACTTAACAAAATGTATGTAAAACCAATTTGCGATTGCCTATTATATGACAAGTCTATATAGCGTATATACCTACGTATACATTTACTAGTAAGTAATTTTACTACAATAAGAGAAGGAAATACTCCTTAGCATGACATGAATTCTATACCTGGCTTCAGGGCTTACTATTAAATGAAAGATATATATACATTTGTATATTTTTATTAAATATATATAAATATTTTAAATATAAATACGAATATTGAATATCTATAGGCATATCGTTTTTAGCTTCATTTAGATTCAGTCTAATTCTAGGTATTTTCATGTTACCCTTATTTTAAAATAATTTCTTATATTTTATCACACTGCTATAAAAACTAATTACAAAATATACTCCAAAACCTATTTAATACTTTGTATTTACAATATATAACAAGATACCTGTGACTATACTATTCATTTATACCAACAACTTGATAGCCTTGGTTGTATAGTAAAGAAGTGGCCCTATGTAGTTACCACAATCGGCATATTCATTTAACAATATTTATAAGACGGTTATATTTAAATGTTTTCCATATTTATAAAAACCTAGTTGACCGCAATGACAACAAAGGTACATATTACCATACAGTGAATACGTAATTAATGAATAGTTGAATAACTATTTTACTAGCTATATCCCTGACATCATTAGCATCGTCATTAATCGTAATTTCGTCGTAAATTTTCTTTAAATTTCAGAAAAAAAAAATAATTTACGTTTAGATCGTCGAAAGCGATGGAATGCATATTATTTGAATTTTAAAAGTAGTTTGCGTATAGGTGAGTATCAATCCAAATAAAATATTTGCTATTCCTTCTTATCACTATCTGGTTTCTAATATTATATTATTGATTATAATTTACATGTTTTTGACGTAAATTTTTTAATAGTTGCCTTAATTTTGATATTATAATGGACGCTTATTTTTATAATCAATCCGACCATCTATTATGTTAAATCTCCTGTAGATAAACTCTATACGTAATTCCATATGTAAAATTTTACATTATAAACTTAATATATCGACTATATTTGCAAAATTTTATAAATAATATGTGACTTTTTTTATTTTAGTAAATAATACAGAGAACATTCGGTATGCTTTTGTACCATTATTTGTTTTTCTTTTCATATAATTTTGTATTTGCTATCCATGTATAGGCATGTACCTACGCAAATACATAATATGGAAATACGCTGATGTCATATTTCTCGTTCCAATATTACCTACATACTAAGAATCGTAAATCATACCCGCAGTGCCCGCAGTACCTCTAATTACGCTAGACTTCTCCACAATAAATCAAATAATTCAGCTGCGGGCAGTTTCCATTTTATAATATACGAGTATAACGTACAGCCGTAAAATGTGACCGAAAGTTTGTTTAATAGCGAAAAGTCTATATGTTTCAAGAAAATAGCTCTATAATTCTATAAAAAATTAGAAAGTATTTTTCAGGATTATGAATTGACTAGGGGGTATATTTTATTTAAATAACGATATCTCTAACTTTTGCTGATTTAAAACAGATTGTTATACTACTGCTAATTTCAATAGATATATTTATGTAGGTATATACCTGGTTAATATAGAAGAAAGGATATTTATTAATTCCTAATATTAATTTTACATTAATCACTACCAAAATGTTAATTATACTGTAATATTGTAACTGTAAGACTAAAAAAATATTTTTCAACAATCTCTCCACTGATTAAATAAAAGGAATAAATATCAGACATGATCATATACATACATATAACTATGAACATACATATGGGCGTTAAAGGTTGTGTTCAGATTATTTACGTAAGTTGCTCTATTTTGTAAAGCCGTCATTTTATAGCTAGTTATGTACGGTGCTACAATTTGTTTCTTTTCGCTTTTAACATATACCTATAGGTATATTTATCAAACACATGCTCTCACTATTGTTACTTTTTTATAAATACAACCACAACGAAATTTAAATTTTATATAAATATATTTTATAAAAATAGTATATTACGACTAATACGAAAAATTCTTTCATTCAAGATTCTTTTCTAAGAATCTATAAGTGACTTCCAGTGTAACGAATTGTAACAGTGCCACGACATATTATATGCATTTTTATGAACTAAACGATTGTTGCAATGTGTTTGTTTCGTAATTTTGTTTGTGTTAACTTATAAATGATGATAATATAATAAAAAAAAGATTTTCGTTTTTTTTTTTATGTTTATGATATAAGGTTTTCAATTAGATTCCTGAGCCCTCTAAGATTCTATGTTACCATTACCACAAAGCAATAAACAAGATACTAAAGGTGACACACATAAAGAGATCTACTTTACATGGCGCTGATACCGCGTCATCGCCTGTCGTCGCCTCGACATAACCGATAAACAAATCGTCGACTACACTCAGCCCCACTATCGTGACCGTAAAACCTTAACTATCCGGCAACACGACACACCTGAATATAAATCACAACACTGGTAACGCACTTATCAAACTGTGTATGACACGATCGCGCTTTATGAATTCCTTTCGTGCTCACGTTCCCGATAAGTCGTTCGTTCTTGAAATATGCAAAACTCACGCAATGACTGCTCGGCGTTAACGTCAACTAAGAACTATTTAGATGCAAATATTTTGAGGCTTTCGAAACCGAAATTACTTTCCTTTCCCACAAAATACCAAAATATTGAACCCAAAAAACCATATTGAGGCAGAGGCAGTATTATGCAAATTTTGCCCTTTCAAATTAGACAGGCAGAATAACATACGCAATGATCTTTTATTGTTTCTTATAACTATTATTTATTTGTACACAAAAGAAATAATTTGCCTAATGCGTATCGATAATTTATGAAAGGTTACGCAACTATTCATTCTTTTGTGGAGACGAGGCTACACTTTCGGTTTCAGCGTACTCATTTGCATAACCGGGTAAAGTTACAATACCTGGACACCCATTGAATAATCCTTTTCGTTTCACTTTTAAAATGGGTGCATTGTTGACATTTTGTACGAGCAATAAATAAATCAAGCACTTTATACGGTCCAATGTATGTACGCCTATACGGTGCCTACGTTGTATTACAATGTAACCTTATGTATTAAGGGAATGATTTTTTTAAAATATACCTTCTAACTAAACCTCGATAAGTTTAGAGACTGTAATTGTTATTAAATTTAAATTTAACTTAGGATTGAAAATCAATCAAATTACTGGTTAATAGCTGGTTGTCTAAATAACTATTAGCATTTTTGTATATGTAATGTTTTTTGTATATTCAATAAGCCTTACAAGCTCCTTTGATAACATAGATGTGAGGAGGCACTTGTTTTGTTTGATTTTAATGAAACTATTATCATAAACGATGAAGTGGTCATTGATGGTAAAATGGTTAAAATAAATGCCAATAACCACACGTCATTATAGCGTGTAATATCGTTTTACAACTTTAAGGCAATAAATAAATTGACTGCTGTTTGTACATTTTATTACGATTTAAAAGTCGATGACTGTTTGAAACGAATAATTGATTTATGTTGGTTATTAATGTAAATTTGATGCCGTGTTAAGTAATAATTATTTCATTATGGACCATGTACTGACCTATTATATTTAATAAAAAACTTCATAATTTCCTCTTTTATACTCTTTAAGCTTATAATTGTGTTTACAGAAGAAATCTTTTCCAATGTCATAATACTAATACTAAGCATTTCATAGTAATTCAAATAAAAGATAATGGTTGTATTGTAATTATATAGCTTTATAGTGTACCAATCTACAATCATAAATTAACATGTAACGTAGTAGATTAAAATCTCAAACCACCTAAACAAAATGATCGTAATATATCATAAATTTTTGTTAATGTACAATACATTAAATTAGTTTAGTATTGAAATAAAATATGGCCATAATTACCTGGTGAACCATGATATAAACCGAAATATATGAATGGTAATTCATCACACTCATATGTTAATGATCGGACTTTTCTACAAATGTTTTAGTCTTTTAGTCGTTCAACACGTGTTAATAACTAATAAAACAGTTTAGTGGTACATAAAAAGTTGGGATTTATAACGAATAACTTATGATTGCTCGACGCGTGCCCGCTTTACAATGTGATTAAATCTAGGCATTTTGTACGGCTCGAGTTTCATTGACTTTCACTGCTGTTTTGCGATTATTACTTCCGAAATCGATGACTCCAATTTAATAAGTGTTTTAATGTTGATTTAATTTTATACTACCTTAATATTACATTTTATTGAACGCTTTTAACGCTTTTACACACTTAGTTGATTTATACTAGCTTTAAGCTTACCTAATCGTAAAAGCATCTCCGTTTCGTTAACTAAATGACTCTTTATCCTTAAAGTAAATATATACACAACTTTGTCTTCTTTTTACAAGGTAAGATACCAATGTGGGTATACTTAAAACTCGTCGGATTATAAAGTCGATATTACAATACTTGGTACAAGATTATGCACTCACATATCTCGTATAAGTATTCTGTTCTCCAATCAGAGAGCGGCCAAACGGGTTCGTTATTCGAGCTGTATCGATAAATTTTATTCAACGTTATTTTGATAATGCCCTGAACATTATAGAGCGTAGGAGGTAAATGGAAATGCTTTAAGAACCTGTTCCCTAGCAGCAGATTATATTAAATAATATTATTTAAATGTGTGAAAGAAGGCAAAGCGCGGCGTTGAGTTCCGCCACTCAACACGCAATGCCTCAATTCGGCGGAAAGTGGGGAATGGAGTGTCTTAACACTAGGTTCTCTGGTTCCCTCTGCCTACCCTTCTATATACGGGTTACAGCGTGAAGTTAAATAAATAAATAAATAATTTAAATGTGTTACTATAAAGCTACAAGATTCTATTGTGAAAAGCTTATAATAATACTTAGGTTATTATAATAATTAATAGAATTTATGGTATTCGCAACGCGAAAATACATAGAATATAACTCAATTAATTGAAATATTTAAAAAGTATAAGTTAAATTAAATGATTCAAATTGAGTTAATTGTTTTTTATTTTAAATTGTATGAAGAAATTAACTACAAAAAATAGTTACAAAAAATCTTATTTGTATAACATTTATGTATCTGGAGTAATAAAGTTTTTGCTTCCATAATTGAGAAATTGGCAATATAGTAATTTGATTATCTTAATAAGGCTCGGCAGTTTTTTATATTCATTTATATATCTACTTAAAATAAAGATTATATAGGTTCGTCGTACCGTAAACTCCTACACTCGTGTAAAGGGACATTTCGGTGGCGTGGGATTCTGAAACGGGTTCGTCTGGCGGACGAGTCGTAAACATTCAGAATTAGTGCTCGAAACTAACTGGTAACAAAAAACGTCGTTTATATTTAGACGCCGGGTAATCTGTATCCGCTGCATATCTTCTTAGATTTTAAGCCGGTACTTTTAAGGTGATTGGCCTAAGGCATGATGTTGGCTTGTATGTATGTATAAATCCTTATATATATGAATGTATATTAATTAAGAATAGTAGGTAATCAAGTAGCATATATAAATTTAGTATTACACTTTATTTTTCATATTTAATAAATATAAATTTGGCATTTCAAATAAGTTTGAACGGAACCGTACGGTACTGGAGTGCCATGTATCCAGATGGTGCGGATGTTATTGAAGTTTGTGACGTATTATGCGTTTAGAAAATCCAGCGGAAGGAATTAGGTTAAACAGTTCGCCAGAACAGTCTCCGTGCAATAGGGAACGCACCACGAGGAAACCTTTCTACGCAACGCTAAAGTGTCAATCCTTTCACAGGCTATTGGGTCCCCAACGATTCGAATGGCTCTGCGTTGTATGCAATCAAATGGTTTAAGCTGATAGTGGGGTGCACCAGCCCAGAGGTGAGAACAGAGCACCATATGAGACCGAATCTCAGCCGTATACAGGCCCAAACGATGTTTGGGTGTGAAGTAATGTCTCGCTTTGACGATGACACCGTACTTCTGCGAGGCCAACTTTAAAAAGGATTGATTGAAAACGATTATTTTCTTTTATTCTTGAATATTTTAATAATATATGTATTATAAATTACAATGAAAGGTGGCCATGTTAAGTATTACGCCATTGTTAAGTACAGCAATTAAGTTGGAATTTAGACTCTCCAAGACAGATCTAGGAGTAAATTATAATGAAGGGATTTATATATACATAGGCTTGTAGCTATTTACCTGATCTGGTTGAAAATTGCAGCGTCAGAATTTACGTAATATAGGTACATAAACCACTAGTAAGTCCAAAATAGAATGATATACCTACTTCTTTCAGTGCCGGCCACAGAAGTAGTATTTAAAATATTAATTATCTATAGTTTTATACATATAATCGATGTATATTATATGTATATGTATTATACATATAATCGAAAAGAATTCTATAAAATATATTTTCCAGTTTCTTGAGTCGTAACTAAAAGCTTCCCCTGCACTTTCCACCATTTCACGTCTCTCGTGGCCAATTAGCTGCCGACTACAATTACATGGACACCAGGCTATTAAAACTTTTCCCATCAAACTATCACACTGAATTAAAACATAGAATACCCCTATCTTCGATCCGGTTAGAATTTGATTTAATTTTTATGGAACCTATGAAAAAATATTATTAAAGGGTGAGAAAGTGTTTCAAAACTGCGGGTTATTATGTTATAGTAAAGGGTTCGACCTTATTTTATTCAGGAAAAACTACTACCATTAAAGCTTAAAAGAATCATTGTTAATATTTATTCCCTGTTTTCTTTATGTAAAATTTTGTTTTACGTAAATGGTAATAGTCTTCTTTTATAATATTTTAAATTAATACTAAGTATTGTATAGTATTTGGAGGCGACATAATTTTTCCTCATTTAATTTAAATTGGTAAAAAGCATATGAAATATAATTTAACTATATGTTTTTTAATACTACTCTATTTTAAGACGTAAAAATCTAACTCGGTATAGATATATGTACCAACGTACATAATATGAATTATGTATGAAAGTAAATTCTTGCTAGCATTACAGACCATTACTCCGGAACTATGCTTCGACCAAAATTATCTATAACAAAGAGAGCGACTTTTTATTATTTATGTAATATTTTGTAATTTTTAAATCAGAAGGGTGGATCCCTTCACTAAAGGGTGGGCTTTGAATGAATTTATTGTCCTTTGTAGATAAACATATCAATTTGTTAGTGCTTTGTTAGCGGCATAAATATGTGATACAATTGTGGACGAGGATGGTCTCAGTGTTGTTGATGACTCTTCGTTGAGCGCTTGTTCTCGAGTTGATTGTGACTTTATAGCGTCGATATAATTCGATAAGTTTATGATCTCCAGAATTTGGGAACAATATTGGATATAAAAGTTCGAAAAGCAGAAAACCACATTCACTTTTTATAAAGGTACGTTCATAGGTTACATAGGACCACAAAGATGTTCTTTAGTAAATTATTTTTTGAAATACTACAATACAATTTTATATAAAGCTTGAATAACATTTTCCATGTGTTATAATTTATAATATTAATAATTAATTATATTACCATGAATTGTTGAATATATGTAGGTAAATGCAGTTTTCGTTTGATAATTTTGAATAGGAGAATATAGATGAAAGCAAAGCTTATATATAGAGAGCAGCTAAATAAACCAGCGTCAATGTTGTTTATCCAGCCCCTGCATCCAACCATGCGTATCCGCCAACCACTTCCTCGTGTAAAAAATTGGAATACACAAGTAATACTGAATCTACGAGCAATTTTATTCATGGATCGATTAGAAAGCAGGCGAATAAAATCGATTTTCCCCCAAATTGAATAGCCATAAAATGTAGGTAGCAGTTTTAACGTCCAGATTGTTTACATGGCGGCGTCACGAGTGTAAACGCTTGTCGATAATTGATGATTTGATTTACAACATCACTAAACAACCGGTGTTTAGACGAACGATACAGTTGCCTTTGAATGGAACGAATTGCACGCCTTCCTTACGATATTGTATCTATTCCGCGTCTATTATGAGGTACGCGTACGCTCTATCTAAAGGTACTTGCTTACACAAAACCCTCCTTGGTATGATCCCACATTATATACATTCTAAAACATTTTATTTTAAGTAACTTCTTAGTATTAAGGGATACAATAAAATTTTCTTTTTAAAAATGTAATTCTAGTCAGTTTGTGTCAGTTTTTACAAGAGAATGGAGTGTCTTAACACTAGGTTCTCTGGTTCCCTCTGCCTACCCCGCTATATGCGGGATACAGCGTGAAATTAAAAAAAAAAATGTATTTCCACAAAGAAAAACCACTAATTGTTAAGAACATTTTAAATAATTCAAATTACTTAAAATATAAAAGATAAAAAAAAGATAAAAAAGAACATGAGAAAAACGTGATTAGTAGGAGAAAAAGAAGCTTTATATAATATGACTTTGTATTTAGTTAAAGTAAACTTCATTATTATTATATTTTTTTTAAATAAAATATGTACAATAATTTGTTTTCTTGCTATTCAGGCTTTTTTACGAAAGTATCTGGTTGAAATTTTCTATATAAAATGCTTCTTAATTTTTTTACTCTTTGACTATATTAGGGTTCTTACGAAAAAGTTTATATATTTATATATGTATCTTATTAAAGATATTGGTTTTACGTTTAAATCTAAAACACTCCAATAAATACTCGTCTGATTGATAACTTAGAGTAACGTTAATTAATGCCTACGATTTTATGCCACATATAAGTGTACAAGAGTATTTATGTATAAGTATATTTTATTTATAGTTGGTCCATTTTATTACAAAATTGGTTACATAAAACATTCCGATTATACGCGGTATTACTAAAACAATAAGCAGCAGCTCTTATCGGTCGTCGTATAAAATATCAACAAAATCCCGATCAGCCATTAAAAATGCGTAATCAGGCAATTTAGAGGTCGACGACCATGTTGCACTCGTAACCTTAGGTACTATAAATTTTATTCGATAAACATTGAAACAATCGAGCCGTTGTAATGTCAAAGTTTTGCGGTAGGTTATGGACTATTCTGATTCCTTCCGTGTATTTAAATGGATTTTTATGGCATGGGGTTAATAATAATTAAATCTCTACAAGTCTCATGGTAGTATTGGTGGAAATGTGTAATAAACTTTTATCACTTGTTCTTTCGAGTATTATTTGACAGTGCTGATGCGTTAAATTGCGATTAATAGATGATTAGCCATTCAGGGCCGCGTTTATGGCGGTCTCGTAATAAATTTGGTTTATTGCGTATCAATCATTGCGAGTGAGGACGCGCGTGCCCTCTCTTCGATGTGACCTCCGCGACGCTGTCTACTAAATTACTTTTATTATGAGCGATATAACTTCTTGCAACGTTGCTAGCCCACCGTGATGTATTATAATGCAAAGTTTAAAAAGAAACCATTTTCTTATCTCCCTTTTTTACGCTAATAACCAATGTTATAGCTGCCTAGAACTATTTTAAGGTACCTACGTCCTAAAGTATGATTGTTTAAAAAATATGTATATGTAGGAATCAATATTAAAGTAAGCACGTATTTATTTATATAGCTACAATTAACTAATTTTAAAAGTATTTTGTTTAAGTAAAGCGATTTGGTGTGGTTAAATTAATCACTTGATTTTTAGGCAGATATAGTTGATTTATTGTAATTTAATTAATTAATTCTAATAAGCAAAAATATGAATGATTACAGTAATTTAACAAAATTTTACGTTCGTTATATGGAAAATATACCAGTTGTTTTATTAATGTAAAAACCCTACTCTAATCTAACCTCAAAAATACGCTTGATAAAAGTCATGGAAGTATACGTCATAAGGTACTTGTAATACTTAGTCACTCGTTTTATTACAGGCATGTGTTTCTTAAAGAAAGGCCATCGTAATTTTCGAGCAACCATAAATTTACTGCCATTAATATTTGCTTAACTTACCATAAATTCAAGTGGCGGCTAAGGTAAGGTTCAGCGATGTGCACTTAGTAAAGATTATCGTACGTTGTAAATAACCATATTTAGTACACGAACAGGTTTATTTTATAAGGAACCACAACCACAGGCTTGTATGTACCCAGCTATTTCAGTTGACAAACTGCAATTAACAGAAAATATATAGATTTTTATGAGTTGAATTTTGCATAATGCGGCATATAATAATATTTTTTAAAATGTAATATGTTTTTTATTTGACATCTTTTTTTATGTTTTTTATGATATATAATATGTTCTTAATATAGAAAAATACACTACTTTAACTTGAATTTTTTTTTCAGATCTCATCAAAATGGTTTAACAAGGAGACTCATACTGAAAATTTATAAGACGTTGCCTAAAAGGTATGTATATTATGTCCATACAATGTATGAGGTATACATACAATTGCAATTATCAAGTGTTATTCCAACAAAAATCTTATACAAATATTTCACATGAGGTAAAGCTCCGCCATGCTTTAAATTTTTCATTCCCCTACTCAAATAAAGGAATCCAATCTGCTATCGATACTAGTATTCGTATGAAAGAGATAACAATATAATCTTGAATCCACAATCTCATATAGTTTTCTACGGGAGAGAAAAAGATGGCAGATAAACAATCATGGCCGCGATCAGAACGGGTATGGCACCTTAATTTTGGTTCACACACATCAGTTTATGTCTGTGTGTGTTAAATCCTGCTCGCACGAGGGAGGGTCTTAGAACCAGGTGTCACAAACTATTGGAATTACACTTTAGAATAATTATTTATTTATTTATTTTATGATAAAGATTGTTTTGTAATAAACAGAGGAATTTCAATTACAACAAACTTGATTGCGCTTTATGAGCTTTTTGAAATAACTATTTTTTTTAAATATTTTATATATAGTTATATGAATTTGATTTAACATGGATCGATCGATTTATCAAACATAAAATTGAGATAATTGATACTCTGATAAGATTGATAAAAATATTCCTTTCATACGATATATTTTTTTCTTAAAGGCTGATAACAGCTGCCTTGAGTAGACATCGATGTAGTTCGCCATGTAATCGAAAGATGGCGCTGAAAAATATTTCAGAGTAGAGTCGCAGTAGGTAAATAGTTTTGGTATTATATTTATACGCAACTTTTTTTAACATATCTTTAGCATTTTAGCGGATGAAAAAATGTAAGGCCGCTTTCCACAAAAAGCAGAAATTAAAAGATTGTTTTTACTTTTAATCTAACTTCGAATAGAATATTATTAATTATTGCATGTATTCTAAAACTTCTAAACAATTGTATTATTTTAATATTTTTAGTGCTATTAACACACTTGGGATAAGAGTTATATTTTATTGATTGATTTAAAGCTGCGCTTCTTGTAATTCGTCCGAACGCCTTAGCTAATTAAGGCATGCGGTTTTATTCGCCTATATTAAAGAAGAAAATGTTTGTATGTATACTATTAACATTTTAATGTGTTTGTAATTTTTTTTTATCAATAGATGAGTTTGTCACAATGGGTATCATAAAAAAAACAATATTAATAGGTTCGAAGTTAATGCTTAGTTATATTGAAAAAAGAAAATTCTAATTATCATTAGAAAGATCAAAATATTACAACACATATACCTATATAATTTAATTAAGATTAATATAATAAATGCTTTGCTTTTTTTATACTTTTCAACAAAAAGATGTCTTAAAGCTTTGTAGTAAAAGCTCATAAGAGTTCAGCGTTGAATTCATAGATGGCGTTGAATGAAAAAATAGAGTAACATTGATATAGTTATACAAAAATATTTTTTTCGTTTCACGCTCTAATAGAGTGCAATGGTTGGTGGAACAATAAAAATGGCTATATTTCTTCACCTATATATATATATATATATTTCACACATAGAATTAATGCACTATGACAAACATAATGAGTGTAATGTTTATAAAATTCATATTATTATACTACAAATTTTAAAAAAATGTGCTAAAACATTAAATAAGGTATTTTATTTCCCCTACGTGTGTGGGCGCGCAAGGTGTGTACTGTATGTAAATGACAATTGCAATTAAAGTCGTCCTCAAACGTAAAAACATTTTTTTAATTGTTCCTGAAAGTACTTGTTGTAACGAAGAAAATATGTTTATGCGATGACCAGGAATAGGTTTAATTTAACTAAACGATCAAATTAGAGTTAACTAGTACGCGGTAGAAGTACGCGCGAGAGATATCACATAAAATCTCTATAATTAAAATATCAAAAGGTCTCGACTTATATCCATAGAACTATCATCACGTCACTTCTAGTGCTTATTTTAAAAATGATATTAGTAGGTTAGTATTAGGGTCTTTTCAAATTTGGTTTGGTAGATTCACCAAAGGGGCCCTTAAAACCTTCACTGAGGTTCTAAATGCCAGGCACTACTCCGAGTTCTTCTCCCAAGGCGATGGGCCTATGGAACTCTGATGAGTCTCTTATATATCTATCTATATATACTACTTATATTACTTTTATCAAAAGAATATTTTAAAATGTTTATATTAAATATAATTTTTTTTTTTTAATCTAGCTTTTAATTTGAGCAATTAATCG
This sequence comes from Philaethria dido, assembly GCA_033558755.1. Taxonomy (NCBI): domain Eukaryota; kingdom Metazoa; phylum Arthropoda; class Insecta; order Lepidoptera; family Nymphalidae; genus Philaethria; species Philaethria dido. The sequence goes on from JAKGSA010000121.1 coordinate 216,091, forward strand.
ACTGTACATGTACATATGTAATTATTACTAATTACTTTTTTATAATTATATCTATTAAAGAATTTATGATATAATCTTAAATAGGTGTTAACTTACATTTAGTTTCTTTTATACAATGAACAAAGACAACAGTTATAAATGAAACTCTTCTTAGAAAGGAACTGGCCCAATTTTGTATAAAAATTTAAATTAGTTTTTTGCTAGCAAAGAGAAAGCGTATATCGTCAGTGCAGTTAAAGATTTTACCCGTGAAAGTAGTGTGCTGTGTTATCTAGTGATTTGTTTATTAAATATGTAATATAAAACGATAGTAGCAACATGCCACGAATAAGCGCACGCGACTGTTGGAGTTACGCCAAAAAATCATACGGCTTGAAAACCAGATGGCGATGGAAGATGTATGTACAAGCTTCTTTAACCGTTTTGTCTATTAAGACATGAACTGGTATAATATAAATATAATATTACATTATAGACCAATATAAAAACACATAACACATAAAGGTATAGTATAAGTGTATAAGTCGAGGCTTAACATCGACTTATATATGCTTCTATATACTATACTTTTATGTTTGAAAAAAATTAAGCATGTTAGAATTCAAAATATTTTTCTTATCCAGTGTATGTGAATAACATTTAATATTATAAATATAACATTTGAATTAATAATTTCAAATAATAATACACATCAGTAAATTTCGTATTTAATGATTATTTATTAAATGTGTTTAAAATTATAGAATCTTATAATTCAGGTATTTAATGGATATAACTTGGCTTTATTGCTTTTAAAATTAATTTCACAAATTAGCTATTTCAAGTTACATAATCGCACGCGATATCTAGCGCGCTTGAATACGTTTATACGTACATAATAATTATAAATCGTACACGGCAATTAACTGCACTTATTAGATATTAACATTTATGTACTATGAGTGTAATTTATATGCTATTAAAATAGTAATTTGTTTAGATTTAATTTAATTCGGTATATGTTTGTAAAGTAATTTTACCGTATTTTTCATTTGAAGAACGCATTGTTGTAAAATCACGTAAGAATCTTAACTAATTCCAGCTTTTTTATAGCTACTTAATGGATGTTGAATTAAATTATAAATTTTAACTACTCAATCGGCATTCTCGGTGTGTGGTCTTCTCTACATAATTTTATTAAAAAAGTAAATGAAACTGGTGATTATTGCGGCTCATCTTGTAATTAAGTTTACGGTGAGTTGAGTTATCGCAAATATAATTCGCATGTGAACAATTTATAAATTATTTAGTAATTACGAGGCCTTCGTTTGTTAAAACATGACGTGTAATGTGCGATTCTTGTTTAATTAAGCAATCTTAATGTTTTATTACGTGATAATGTTAATTTTATTAATCCATGATTTTGGTACAATTCACTTTCTTAGCAATATTTCAAATATTTTACTGAATTGTTTGTTTCGAAATAAACTTAGTAATAACATCAATTTTAAGGAGATATCTAGTTTTTATATAAGTTTTATTTATATGTGATTATATTTGTCATAACTATCACAAATATGAAAATAATCTTTACGTTAGACAAGAAATAGATTTTAAAATATTTATATATTTTCACATGAATGTATGCAATAAATTTTAAAACAAAAACTATTCATATTCAAGTAAATATTTTATAAAATTTGTATTATCAACTTAAAATTATTAATTATTTCTATGAGCCCTGTTTACGCGATGCTTTAGCAACGGATTTTTAATTTTACGCAAAACGGGTATGTCAAACTAATGTGTGCGTGTAATATTTATTTTATTAATTTAATATATTTCTATTACAATTTTTAAAATAATATTAGCCTTTTCTACTCTTTCTTCATATAAACTTTCGGTGAACCAAATTGAATACTCCTCCGTCCGTACAATTTTCGAAAAAAGGTATGATATGAGTACGTACAAATTTTTTCTTTAATTTAATAATATAATGAAAACATTGGTTATAACATTAAATAACTTACTCGTAAATCTAATTATTAGTCAAAAGCGAATAAGAGGAAAATTGTAAGTAAAACAAACAGATTTAAGATTTTGAAGATATGTAAATAAAACCACAAGATAGTAAACGTTCCATACTAAAATACATGAAATGTCACAAGTTACTAGTACAATCACGATCATTCAGAATTTAGACGATGATGCAATCATTGATGTTGGTAGGATTCGACGCGGGTGTTCTGCGATGAAATATACGTCCGTTGTAAGTCTTTACGGCCCCCTTAATAAGCCAGGCCTTCTGTTCTTGTTCAAAAACCGGTACGGTTAATGAGATATGCTTTTCATGAGATATTTTTCTAATGAGATAACAGAGTAGATACTGAATTTGCTACAATACCTCGATAGTCAATATTAAAGGTCAACAAAATTAAACATGACTGATAAATCTACTACTATTTTAGACCACTGTAATAGTTGAACTGATATTTAGTATGGAGTTGATAAACACGTCTTTATACGGTATTATGTGAAACAAAATTTTAAACTATATAAGTTTAAATATTGTGGGAATAAATTGGAACAAATTCCGTGTACTCGTATATTATTACTACGACTACGAAGCTATATGTATACGTATATTGTATACAATAAATATATATTTATCACCTATACAATACTGATACAACAACTTCATAGTTGTATTTAAAGTAAGTGCAGTAGATTTTTGAGTTATCTGAAATATTTGGATCGAAATATTTATAACCCCAAACGTTTTATTCATTTGTACCTTAAAACACGACCAATTCACTTGAATATTTCGTTTAGATTTTTATGAGTTTCCGTACAAGAGGGGTGTAAGAACGGTGTAAGTGAAAACACATCGGAAGCGGGAAAATCCTTGCAATAACAATAACTCATACAGTTTCACGCACCCCCCGCTAGATGCCGCTGCGGACATAAGTAATCCATTTATTCTCGGGGCGAACTTTATGTAGCGAACTCTTAAGGGTATATTGTTTTATATTATTACTCTTAGTTAAATATTGTCGGTTCGTGCCGAGACAGACGCCGACGGGATTATGGAGATTTTCTCTTGCCTCAAATATACCTAAAAGTAGTGTAGTTTTTAACATGATTGTTTTAAAAGCGTATAATTGATCTTTAAAGTTTGGAATTTTTTATTCATATTATATTGTATCGAGTTTTAATTTTTTTCCATTGGCCGGTACCACAATATTCTAGTCACGTGAATGATAAAACTAATATAAAAATTCAATAACGGCAAATGTAAAATAAATAGCATAATTCTATTATAATAAACTAATACATAAATTGGTCTTAACCATCTTTGGCTCATTTAGAGAGATAATGTAACACAGCGATCAATTTGCCTGATTAGGTACCTTCTACATAATATACCTACTTACATAAATATTAAAATTCTTCTTTATATTGAACCCACAACTAGGTGTTCATTCAGACAATCACTAAAATTGTTTAAATAACATAATTTATCATCTCGAAAATAATTTCGTGAAAATGCGAATAAAGAACGTTTGCGAGTAAGATATCTGAAGAATTTGCGAAGTCATTACTGTAGGGAATCAGTAAAGTTTGCTGGCTCGGAATTTTGCGGATAAACGTCTTAATTGGATCGCTCGGGAATATTTTGTAATTGTAGCTCGCGGCTGAGGAATTTAGTACTTTATAATTATAAGATCTACTGCTTCTGTAGAAGACAAGAATATGAAAATATATACTAAGCGCGGGATATATTCACAGATGTATTATAAATTTATTTTTATTACTTTAATTTCCTTTGTAGTAGCTACTATAATAATTAATCAATAACAATAAATCAAAGCTAAAGCGAAATCGTTTACTTTTAAATATTATGTTTTCATAAAAATAAATTAAAACTTCAAGTTTTCTCTAAAAAAATCTAAATCTTAAAATTCTATTAGTAAGAAATTTAATCAAGACGAAGGATAGATTACCATTGACTTTTATCAAGGCGTAGCTTGCGTTTTAATTAAATGAAAAAATATAGAAGGTACATTGTATTTTATACTGCATTTGCTAAAAATGGTTATGAATAGGTATATACTCAGTACATGTGTATTACTTATACTGAGACATTCAAGTAGAAAAGTTTGCAATTCTCTGAAAATAGAGCTTTTGAGAAAGAGTTCCGTCCCGATACTATCGGATAACAAAGAAAGTTTTTACTACCTAACTTCTGTAGATCCGTCTCTGCTATTCCAATTTGAGAAAGGTGGCAGTAAAATCTTTAACTTAGCTTTATTTACTGATTGTAATGTTACCTACGTTATCCAAAACATGTTGATATATTATCATTACATAAAAACATACAAATTACTACTACAATATAAATATAAGCTATCGTTTGTAGATATTAGCCTAAGCTAATATCTACACCTTCTTCTTAATATTTATACCTTCTAAACTAATTTAGAAGGTATATAGATAAATATTTGATATATAAAACACTTAAATATTTTTTTCCACCTGTTCTCATTTTCTGTCTATAATGTTAGATTTATCCCAGCCTAATTCGTTTTGGCCATAATATTATAATCCCACTTGGCGTAGGCGGTCTCTATGTTTGAATTTAAATTGGTACATTTTATAATAATGACTTTGTGAGAAGCCGCACCCTAGCCCTCATTTCTTTTACTCTTTTTATAATGTAATTTTCCTAAATCACCTTTGATAGTCGTCAGCCCTCCAACCTGGTTATTATTCCTGATACCGCGGGCGAGACGGAGGTTTTTATTTATAAAAAGGTATATTATTTTTACATGTTGAAGCTCTCTACATTATGAATAGCGAACACTTGGGACAACCCCAAATGTAAATAAACTTTTAACATATCTACGAATCTTTAAGCAACCATATATTTGAAATTGTAATTTATGTTATAAAACAACGAGAGCAAGAATATAAATTCATTAATTGCTACTCAAAATTTCATTGACATATCATATATTTGCTTAATGAATTGTTTCTCTTTTTACTATAATTACATGTGTAGGCGCATAAATAAGTCAACGAGGACTGAGCGCATCATCCCAGGGGTCATTCACCCTAAGCATCTGTTCCAATATTTCAGACTTATCAAGCGTTCGAGTAAATATCCACTTGCACTTACACTTGGCCCGTTATCTCTCTATTAGAACACATTAGCTTGCAATAAAATCTAGTTTATCATTCCCATATAAACACTTAACACTATGATATGGAAATTGTGTATATAATTTTTATTTTAATTCTATGCAAATAACAATTTTAGAATACAATTTTTTTTTTATTTTGTGCATAGCTGGACTTAAAATTTAATCATCTAGATTTACTTTAGACCACATAGCTTTAAGGGGACATGTATTAAATTTTTCTCATCTTGATATATTAGAGATATATTCTTCATCTATTTAGTAGTTACGCATACACGGAAAAATGCATACATAGTTGCAATATATCTGTGTAAAAGTTCATGTACGTATTTAAGTACTCACATAATATTATTTTTGTACTTCATGACAAAATATGCTTAAAACTGTCACATGGTTAATTGAAAAAATAGGCATACTATACATTTGCGTGGGTTTATAAGATCAAATTACTTCACAGCACGAGTAGCATTAATGCAGTCCAAGATTCATAACCTTGTCCTCGGCCACTTCTTATTCTGATATAATAATAGGGAGTGATAATACCCATAGCTATCCGCCATGTTATACTCTCGGTGGAATGCCCTGATTGGCGGCCGAAGCAACATGGTTGCCGCTGAGTATTTATAAAAGGTGCTCGTTCGTATGGACCCGTTTCTTCTTTCTGAGTGTCTGGTTAACATAGTACGTGCAATACGTATTGCACTTTATTTCTATTGTATCAAAGCACATTTTTATTTGTTATTTTGAATAAATGAAAATATTTTATAATAAATTTTGATATATTATTATTTAAGTTATTTGATATTAATTTAAATAATTTATTAAATCGAGATCATTTGACCAAACGACTAATTATATTCAGCAAAAATATTTATGGAAGTAAAAAATTGATTTTATGAAAAGATTTGTTTACAATTAAATCTAAATTTTGTCATAAAGTGACACGTTTTAAATTATTTTATTAATTTAGTTATATATTTTTAATAAATTTTAATATTGAATATAATAAGAAAACAAACCTATAGACGGTCCGTTCGTAGCAATCGCGTCATGTCGCTTATTTTCATCCAGCGGAGAGCTCACAAGATTTACGAGCACTTAGCCGTTCACCGATTCGGCACATTCAGTCTCCACAAATATAACTGACAATCTTCTGTCTCGTAATTTTACTGAATTAAATCGATTGTTACTAAAATATATTGACGAGGAAAATTCTTTTATACCACCATAAAATAATATTTTGTGTATAGGACGCAATTTGGCAGTTTATAAATCCAAAAAAAATTAGTTGGCTTAGCTCATTTTCATATAAATTTTTAAACATGACCTTGTAATAATATTTTTTTCGATATTACCTAATGTTTTCATAGTTTACTGTAAATATATAGTTAAAACTAGAGCTATTGACTATTTTATTTAAATTAAGCTATCAACTAAGTTTTATTAAAGAATATAGTTATATAATAAAAAAAAAATAGCTTTACATGTCATAAAATTAAATGTTTATTTTATTAGTATTATGGAAGCATTTTAACTTTTATACACCTAAAGCTACACTCAAATTTATTTGATATATCTCATTCCAAAGTTTCTTATTTAGAGCGCTGCAAGCTTTATAGGCACAATCTAATATAATCCGGGCCTTCATTTAGAGAAGGTGCGGTCGGGCTTACGTCGTCCTCGAGTTACGTCCAACCCGGCAATTTCATAAATACCACCCGAAACAGTTGAGCAACTCGTCGTATCCCTAAATTACGTCTTTACGTATCACATGCGTAGTAAAACGTGTGGCTAAATAATTTTGTTAAACAGTATACTTAAGTAAAATTATACATTCAACAAATTGCCTTCCGAGCTTAATTCGTAATAACTCGTACGTTGTACATAATTCAAAACAGACATTTATCGAGTAAAATAACTAGTATTGATGAACGATCAGTTGTACAGATCATTTTCTATAGCTTACATATAGCTTATTTTTGTACCAATATATTTTGGTACGAAAATTTATTCATTGTTTTGTATAGATATTATGTTAACCAAAATGTTAAATTTAATTTGTGAATATTTTTCGTTGTGAATATTATAAGATACTCTTTTTAAATAAATGCTGCTTAGTTTTATAGAAACTCAAAAATAGAACAAACATGTCACAGCGTGGCCCAATTTCTCCAAGTAATTCATTCATATTCATAACTCCTTTCACCCTTTGTTCAATGTTACGCAACCTGTATTGTACTTTTGTACCCTTTTCTTTCTTTAATTTTTGTTCCGCTATCTTTGAGTCTTTTGTTATTCAAAACATTTTGAAGTTTATGCCTTAAGACTAATTGTGACAGTACTTCTTGTTTTTTTTTATTTTATTATTTATTCAAGAAATGACCTGTAGTTCAATGCCAGTACGTTATTTTACCTACCAAGTATATTATTGTTAGCTATTATATTAATAAAACTTAATTTACTCAACAAATTCTAAGTAAACAAGTATTTCCTATATACCTACTCATTTCATAATGCTAAAACTATATTATTAAGTCGTTTTAACTATTAAATATTGTAATGGTTTAAACTCTATATTAATAAATAAAGTAAATTGCGATGTTTTCATGGCAAGTGGCTTTGACATTTTTCAGTTCTTTTCTATATTCTTTAAATATGTCTATAACACATACTGCTAATAATTTAACAAATTTTCTCTATACATCTTGATTTTATTTTTGATGTAAAATTTTCTTTCGTATCAATAAATATCTTTACTGTGGTTTTAATAATTTAAGAAAGTGCGAATAATAGGTATGTAAATTTGAAACCCTTGTTACCGAATAGTATATTGCAGAAAAATTGTCTTCACATCTTTTTATAAAAGATAAAGGAATGATATGGCGGACGAGTTCTGCAGATAATTGCTAATTTACATTTCAATAATGATAACTTGAACTTGACTCGCTAAATAACTGGTTTTTACACATGCCGTATCAGATTAGGCCACTTTATTTTTAATTGAAGCCTTATGTAGCCACATAAAATGAACTCATCTCATACGCATTTACTTTTGCATTTATCTCAAGGTACAGGTTTTCAGATGACTACTTATGTATATGCAGATAAAGAAAAAAACATAAAGATTAAAGCAAAATTGTGTATACATATCTCATCTGAAGTAATGAAGTCAAAATAAACATCTTTTTAAAGTGAATTTATCTGTAAAAATTGCAATATGAAGAGGATCTCCCCCTGAATAGCATTTTTACAACAAAATTTACATTTCTTAGCATAATAATTACGAGGGCGTCAGTTTTGAAAGCTTTTTAAAATGACTTGTGGTATAAAAACAGGTAGGTAGAAAAATATTTATATTTAAAATTTTGATAACTATTTTAGTATGTACTTATTACTTATTTAAGATCCTAATAATAATAGTGGTATCTCAAATTGAAAAAAACAGATGCATTAGTAGGAGATTTCGTTTCTATGTACAAAAAATAAATACGTTAGTAGAACCGATGTGGATATTTACTTATATATAAAGTTATATTTTCGAGAATCATGTCGTCAAGCCTCACAAACTTCATGAATCCCAATGTCCCGGAAAATATAACAAGGCGATTTATATTCGGGGGTGGTTCGGGCTGGAGTTTTTCTATCAGAAATCTGGTCCGATGTGTGCATCATAAAATATGCCAAGGTAGCCTTTACATGTTAAACCTGTTTGTTTCATTTAAAATAAGCCTATATTATAAATTATTGTTGTTCGGTAAAAATCAACATAATTTACATAAAACTTGTTCATTAAGCTTTATATCCGGTTGTTTTATAAATATCGATATTTTAAATAAAAATATGAGATAGAAGTGTTGTTTTACTAACAAATAAAGGAACATAAAGATAAAGAAATAATCTTATATAAAACATATAGCATCTAATTATAGTTAAGTGGTGATATATGTTTCAATTCTGTATTTTAGTTACTTATACAAAGTTTTCCAAAAAAATATCATCAGCTAAACTAAACGGCTTGATACATTAGGAATCTTATCACGGAAAACAGTTGCATCCTGCTAAAAGCAAGCCGCGAATGACAAAGAAGGGGGTGGACATGAAATCGTTCCTAATAAGAAACCACCGCCCCGAGACAAAAGCTTTGCGTTAAGGGACGCGTTATTTTTATACGGGACGGCCGCTGAATAACAATATCAAGGGTTTCTTCGTAAATATCTTAATAAAAAGTCGAAATCGTACGATTACATTCCGATCATGCTTCATGTTGCTTCCTTTTTCACTAAGCGTCAACTAAATGATTTTGGTCGTTTTGATTTACGTTTATTTAACTTTTTAAGATTTATATTTATTTAAAAGGATGTTCATCGATACTTGACTTGACTAATTTGAAGTTTTATTTATATTCACCAGATTTTTATGTAGAGAAATGCCCTAGGGCGGAGCTGTAAATTCTTCATGACGGCGCTTTTTATATTTCCTTACATTTGTGCATTCATTTCAAAGTTAATTAGACTTTATAGAGCGTTCCTTCCCAAATTCGTTTTACTCTCGGTTCTGACGCACGCCAAGACTTATTCATTGGAGGGAGAAACGAGGATAGCGGGTAGACGGGGGAAACTTGGCCCGAAATAGCAAATAAATGAGACGAAAATGTAAATGTTGCGCTTCAAAGATGAAAAGCGTGCCGCTCGCTCGTTCTTGTTAAGCTCATCGCAAATGTACCAGAATTAGGAGTGAAGCTAAAATAATTTTCAGCCCAGATGTACCGAATGTAATAAGATTCTTATATATCTGTATAATTTATGTTTTTGTTTACTTTGTAGTATGTTACTGTTTATATTTTTATCAAATAATCCTTAAAATACAAACAATAAACTTAAAATAAACTTTAAATTGTCACATACGAAAATGTTATTTTAATTCTATAAAATCAAAAATATCATTTTTGGAAAATTTAATTTATATTCTTTATCGTTAACAAATTACTAAAATATAAACCGAATCAATTTTAAATTTTAATTTAATTAAATATTTATCACGTTAAATTATATGAGTTGTCAAAGACTACCTAATAAGAAAAACGTACATTACAAATGAATTTCGTTAAGACGCTATTTCCACTGAACGTCCGGATACGTATTACAGGGAATGAATTTCTCGGAAGTGTTATTTGCTATGGGGAACACGTCTAGCCAAAACAATAGCATCTATGGCCGGCTAAATAAGCCGGCGTCGGATTACTGCTGTGTACATACATACAACTATACGATTACGATTATTTGTTAAAACAGATCTATTAAGATATTTGATTTCTGACAGATTAGGTACGTATTGTAACTGAAATTCACTTTACATATTAGTTTTTATCTATATAGATATTTATCTCTGAACTATTTTCATACTTTAATAAACCAAGGCAGATAACAAAAGTTAATAAACCCATGTACGAGTATGTTTAATCCAGCCACGTATGCTATTTTCCGGCTTAATAAAAGACCGCAAGTCGGGTCACATATGTCCGTATATTGAATCATTGCTCACTCCCCCGCTTATCTCATATTGCAATATTTGCAATAACAGATTCTGAACTTGTTTCATAATACAATTCAATTTTACTGAGTGAATTGAGTTTTGGTATTGCATGATGCAAAATGCAAGAAAAATTTTATTGATTACAATAAGTTATACCTAACTGTTCTTTTGCTTTTATTTTTATTTTGCAAATATTTAAGTTAAAATCAATTTACTTATAAAACGTGACAAGAGTAAAGAGAACGTCCATAGCTATGCACATCCTAAATAATACAGAAAATGCAAACAATAGGTATATAAGAAGATACCAACGAAGTTAGCTCGACCTCGCATTAAAGCGGACATAAAGCTTCGAAACAAAGAGATGCATTTATCTCCGTCCTCCTAAATATGATATTCAGCATCATAAAAGTAGACGTGATGCACTTTTGCACGCAGGTGTACGATAAATATGCACCGACCGGCTACAGACAGACTATATGTGCATATGTAATCTATATACATACATTACGTTAAGTATTCAAGTCTGATATTTACTTCTTTTATTTTACTAAATCCATTTTTATATGTTTTGGCTTCCTAATTTATTTGAAAAGCAAAAATATATAATGTAGGTAGGTAATCTTTTAAAAAAAATAACTCACGAGTGTAAACGTTTATCTTAATCAAATGACTTCATTATTTCTCGTGTTTTGTCGAATGCCATCAAAAGGGGCAACGTTGCATACGTCGTAAACGAGATCCTTGATACTGCACTTCGAAGAATTAAACTTATTTTACAAAAATTTTGCATCAGAATATTTCATTTTTTGAGCATTTAAACGTTTTTCAACTGTTTTAATTTTAATACAAACCCTCGTTATCATCAGCATTTTTATTATTTCAAGCTATAATACAAGTGAAAGAACTCGTTTTGTTCAACTTTTTAATTAATTAGTTTAAAAAATGTTGTCTCAACACTTATATTATAATTTTAAAAAATATACCTAAATATCATCATAATATATAAAATAGAAATGAATACAATTGTAGTTTTTCTATAACCATAGTTGCGTATTTTGCGATGAATAATAATATAATTCATTTGAGGAAGTGAATTAATTCGGCAAGTAAATATCTTCCTCTCATTCATTGTAGGCCCATCAATATTTTACGACTTGTAGAAAAAAATATACGAACAAATTACGAAAAATGATTGGGAACATTTTTCAATCTTATTCCTTAAGTGGAACAAACGATAAAATAAATTTAGCGCTTGTGGGCATTTATTACTGAGATTTCAAGAGCTTTCTTTAGATGGGGAATGCTATTGCCTCCATGTTTAAATGAATGGCTTGAGTGAACAGATTTAAAAAAGAAATATTGTAATATTTATTATACATAAATAGCTCTTATATTTATCATATATAACTAACTTCAACATTTTAATAGTGTTAAATTACCACCGACATATTACTTAAGGATATGTTGAACAGCTTTTTTTTTGAAACAAATATAAAGCTACTGCCGCGACAAATCAGACACAAATTAAATCGTTTTAGTAGTCTACATAACTGAGGTGTCGACAAAATTATCAAATGAACCACCGCCGCTTGACAGTTCATAAAATTTATATACTATCAAATAAAATTAGATACTCCATCTAAAAGACGGTTCTCACCTTTACCTTATTTTATAGTTTTAGAACATAGATTAGAGAACCATTTTATCTGAAAATTAGACTAATTTTAAAATTGTAGTAAAATTTTTCTATACTTTAAAATAAACAAACAAAAAATATCACTTATCACAGCTTCACCTCAAAATGATTTGCTCATAAATTGCATTGAAAGTTGAATGTTATTCAAATTATAATTTTTATGTTCTAATATATAATTTGTAAACATTTTCTTACAAAGTATAGACACTGAATATGTTGTGCGTAACATTTTTATAAATGGTGACAGCTTTATATTATTTATTCCTTCCTTCTGAGATCGTATATTTTTATTACAAAAGTAGAATGTAAATTATTATGAAAGAAATTATTGTTTGTGGGCTTAAAATGTGCCAGATACGCTAGTTTATTTTATTTAACAACAAAACCAGAAGTACATTGTTACTTTTACATATATGGGCGTACACGCAAACACTACACGCTATTACTAGTTATAGGTAATAGATACGACGGACTCTAAAATATATACGAAGAAAATAATTGAGGTCTTCTTTTAAATTGATAAAGATCTCACGAAAAAGACAATTTTATTGTCTTACGTATTATTTTTTATGTATATACATGATTTAAACAATATTTATGATAACATAAATATTGTTTGATTGAAAAACATCAAGACAACAATCATTACAAGATTAAGTATGATAATGGTGAATAAAATATTGTATTAATAAGACGATAGTGGCGCAGTGGTATAGAATGTCTGATTGTAAAAGCTATTTGTTATGGGTTCGATTCTTACTCGGTGGAAAACTATTTTCATTGTATTCCGTTACTTGCAATGTCTCGAATTAAATGAAATTATTACTAATTTAATTATTATTAAATTAAATTATTGTCTCGAACAGAGTGTCTTGACACTAGGCTCTAGGCACTAGATAAAGCGTGAAACTAAAAAAATACGGTTTTTATGAAAAGTAAAATTATGATGTTATAACTAATGTATTTTTTCTTTACCAGGCGTATTGTAAGCGGGGCGGGTAAGGTTCGGGCGCGGCGTCCCTCGCGGTCGACCTTACTAACAGGTGAGGCGAAGCCGCCACACAGAACATGATACTAAGGTTTGAATTTGAACTTTATTTTATTTTAATAGAGTATATTATAATTTAAACGCTTATTTTTATAATTTATAAAAAGCTTTTCATATATTACAATATTATCTTTATTTTATTATATTATAAATACATTCAAATAAGATCAAATAAAATCTTATTGTACGAAATAAATGACTATTAACTACTACACTTATTAAAATTAGCTTTTATATTGCTATTTATTATTTCACTTGAGTATATATATATATATATATACATATTTATGTTTCATACTTATATCAATTGCGATAACCGTTCGTGTTGCCGCCAAATGTGAGCTTTTTATAGCGCACGGAAACTTTGTATGTTCTTATTCTTGCATTTATTTTTTTGTCACGTCTATATACCTGAGCGTAAGAATGTGACGCCGTCTGCAATATATACTTACCCATCTGAATATAATTATACCCACACTCAGACATGCCTCAAAATTCATGCAAGCGCTTTTTATTTTTACTGCATAAACCCTTGGGTCGTATGCTCTCAAATTTACCAACATAACTTAGACGTAAAGTTTTATATTTAAAAATGTATACTGTAACATTTATAAATTTACTAATTTAAGAGATGTTGAGATATGTGAATTTTAAATTGTAAAATATTAGGGACTTATATATAATAAATAATATAAAATTATATTCCTTTGACTGTACCGCCCTGCTTATATGCAAATCCTTAATTTATCGCCTCCCCCAATATGCATATTAATACTTTATTCTACAATGTTGTGATTATCATATCTACGGTGACATTTCAATTATCTGTGTAGAAATTTAGTATTTGTCATAAATATATAATTATAGCTATAATTTATTCAAATTTAAGACAGAGCATTTGTAATAATGACATAAATATATCCGAGGTGCTAATATTAATTATATTGAAACGTTAAAAAATTAATTACTTTCGTTAATATTCCATATATATTATATGGATTTTAATATGTTTGCTACTAAAAAACGTATATCTTGAAAACACTGGGTATCATATGATGAATCTAAAGTATTCTTACGTAAAGTAAACGCTTCAAACATTCTAATTCACATCGAACCTTATATCGATCGATCTATTCCGGGCTCCGTCAAATCCTAATATATGTCCTTGACTATATTCCGATAACATCGGGTATACAGAATCGAATACAGAATAATAAGGACCACCGGCTAATCAATATTAATATGTAGAATGTGTGACGTGCCTAAATCGATAGGTGTGAAGGCTTCGATGGGAAATAGTATTGTTTAAGAACGCTTGCTTATTTATATTAACATCAGTATTAGGTTAGTTAAAAGTTATTCTTATGTACTTTTAAAGAGTTTTAATAGGTATCAACATAAAAATCAATAAAGTTTAAGTTAAAAAATATACTTTTGTATATAAGGTTGAAGACAACATTGTCTAATATTTACTTGTTCAAGTAATCGTCTGTTGTTTTGAGTCAGAGAAACGTCGAAGCACTAAATCGCTGTTGGAATTGCAAATGAATCGGCCGTTTACATCGTGTCGTAAACCCAGTGATATGATCCAGTCAGTTTTCGCACCATTAAATTTCGGACCTCCTCCCCCGATATTGTTATTGTAGGTAATGTGTCCTACTTGACGTAAATTCATTTGTTCGTTCTCCTTAATTGTATTTTTTTATTTCACAAAATTATAATTTGTAATATTTATGACGTTTAGTCATTAATAGGAAAATCACAACTGTAGCAACGGAAGTAATATTAAAGATGCATAAATGTTGTATTCCCTTATTTTTGAAGTTCCTGAAAACTTGTAGCTGGTTTTCTATTTTAAAAGAGATTTTACCAAAAAAAGGACAGAATTTTAGTAGATGCTGGAATTTAATTAATTACGTTGATTTTATTGAACTTAGAAAGCAGTTTCTTTTTTTAATTAAGCATATTCTATTCAATCGACTAACCATACAAGGATTGGATAACATTTTAGTTTGATAAGCGTGGGACATGTGCTTTAACTTACCGCACTTTTGACTCAGATAAGGCTAGCTGACTGTAATATACCAGAATGTCGTCCTGGCACCGGAGCTATTGAAATATACCAATATACGTTGAACCTTAGTACTACTATAATTTTCATTTTAGTTGCATGTAAAATATCAACAGAATGTGGAAGGGCGGGTCCTGTTTAAATGGTTTTAAATACGACCATTCGACTAGCTTGCGGCTTGCTTTAGATAAAGTTGTAAATGTCAACTCGAGTGCTCTACGCCATCGTTTACTTGAAAAAGAATAGTCCACAAAGTTCAGTTTAGGTAACTTTCTGAATCGAATCATACACAACGGAAAGATGCCACTGAGCTTCGATATATATTTTATGAGATAAAATATTGTACGTATGCAGGCATCAAATATCAAAAGTCATAATCGAGTTAAAAAGCTATCAACAGCCTTATCATTTTCACGAAACAAAACGAAACATTTTTTGAAGCATGAATTGTAGTTTACTGCAATTCATGCTTCAAAAAATGTTATGTCAATTCTTTACTAATAGTTAAAAGTTAAATTAATTATTTCATGAAAACATGGAGCGCTAACTAGTCTTTGCCCTGTGCTTAAAAACTATTTTAAATCAATCAGTATCCCAACATGTAATTGTTAAAGCACAAAACGAAATTTACGATCGCTAACATGTCTAGTAAAGTCGGTGATCGTTAAAGTAAAAAAATCTGTAAACATGTTTTTTTCGCGTTCCAATATAAGTAGGTGTGTTCCACACCCTCAGGGAACTTGGAAAAAACCGTGGCAATCGACGCAAATCACCTATTTTATGTAAACTTCGTGACTTTGCGCCGTATCGAATGACTTAGAAAGGATTTATTTACGTATCGCGCGAGGTTAGAGAATAAAATGGTGGAAGTATAGCTTTGTCAATGGGATGGCGTGGGGCGTGGTGCCTCGGGAACTAGGTAACGTGTTCTTGTAGCAAGCTGTTATAATTTGTATACCTTCGTTGACGGCGACTCGATAATGTATTTTTATAAAATCAATATTTCCGTTACTACACGATACTTATTAATACCGACATCAATAATGTTGGATACGGTAGTGTGATAATCACATTTTTTTATGTAATTTGTGTAATCATATTTTTCTCAATAAAACATTTTATTTTCAGGCTACCCTGTCCGTTCACACAAACTTCACTTGCCAGTTTACGACAAGGTGAATATTTATCTATGGTTGTTATTTAGTTTTAATTGCTATTAAATAGTAGGCATTTAGAGATAAAAATGTAATTTTACTTAAGGTATGAAAGACCAGTTGTAAATAGGTTGCGGATTGCAATTTAAACGAATATAAAAAGAAAACATTGTAAAATATGACCCCTGAGCGCAGAAAAGTAGCATTTTAGTAATTTTATGTCTTTAAGTAGGAAATGTAATAATTTAAAACAATCGCTTGGTGACACTGATTGCTGCTATTTTACATTTGATGTCGAATTAGGTATAAGTTTAATCATCACTAATATTAAACAATCTTTATCTACGCCTTATTCAGCTAAAAATGTCTTAAATATTTAGAATCGATAAGGAAAATACATTTTAAATTTAAAAATATATGTTCGAAAAATTTACCAGAAACCTTCAACTGATTTATTTATTACATTTACAAATTTACTTCCGAATAATCATGTGATTTCTTTTCGAATTTTAAATTATTATACATAATTAAACTTTATTTATGACGTACCCACTCTTTATCATTTATTTATTTAAATAGGACATTTAAAATATAACATTTAAATAAATTTTCATTAATTCATTGAAATTATAATCGTAATTTAAAAGCTCTAAAATCTGGCTGAATATCTTTAAGATTTAATTAAAATACGTACAGCTTAAGATAATATATGAGAAATGCAAACAATTAAAACGATCGCCAGTGCGTTAACCTCCTTTAAATAATAAGAATCGATAATGGTTTTCACATGGACCGGTAACCAATAGATTCATAAACAGTTATTTATGATACTTTATAAGAAGTACTTACTGTGGTAATATGTTATGTAGTATATATTTATTTTCTTTTTTACAAACTAAAATTTAACATTTAAAAACATGTGAATTAACAGGACAATATACTCGTACAACAAAAGTTTGAATACTTACTATTACTTTCAATTTTCTATTTATTGGTATATTTTTCGAGATTTTTGCTCGGACAATGCAATGTACTTATAAAATATTGTGTTAGATAATAATTTAATTATTAAAAGATTTTTCATTATTATGTTTAATGTATATACGAGTATATACTACGCACATAAGCGCAAAAACGTATTTTAGCTAAATATTTAATATTTTTTTAACAAATGTGTTAAATCGCTTTTCATAATAATTAAGATTTCAACAAAAAAAGAAAACCGACTTCAAATAACTAAAAAAAGTAAAACTATTAAAAATAACTGAAAAATTAAATTATAAATGGGAGAGACCAACCCATTTAAATTATAAAATTAAATGGGACCACATTATTAAAAAATAATCGCCATAAAATGATGCGGTAACAGACATATTTAAAAAATACAGACGAATTGAGAACCTCCTCTTTTTTCGAATTTGGCTAATAATAATTAGAAGTAAAAATGGACCTATGATAGCTTTATTTTAGATATCGAGTACTGTGAAATGTTTTTGTTGATTAAATATCTTTATTAGATATATGTGTAATATATGAATGCTATGTAAACCTAAACGCTGTTTACTTTCCGTGCTTACATATACGGCAGTCCCGATTCGTTTGCGCAACGCATGGTTGAGATAAGAAAGCGCACTTATTTACGCGCAACATGGCCGACTGTTGGCCTGGAGAGTTTCCTAACGTAAATATTTATAGACGGCTGAGGCGCACACTTGTTCCTATGTTTGTTTTTGTCATTCAACACGCGTCGAAAACGTCTCTGGTTATACTGTTCTTTGGATTTTGTCTAGATTATCTTTTTAAAACTTTACATGGTTACTCTCTATTGGCTCTACTGTTAAAAATATGGAGTTCGGTAACTTGTTTATTATCTTATTTTTTATACTTACGCCTAAGTATTTTTACTAACAGAGTATATTCGTTAGAAAAATAAAAAGGAATATATCTCTACCTAAATGTATGTAATCGTTAATTTCATGTTATTTGTTTATAAGACAAAATTTTCCTTACAAGTTCCGAGCAAAGTATAATAATCTTGGTAATATATTAAAAGTTTTATTAGAACTTTAAAGTAGTCTTTATAACACCATTATCACATCCCAACATAACTCGTACCACATTTGACATAGAAGTCTTTCTTCCACCACAGTTACCAATGTTTCATATTATAATTATTTTCATTTTCATGTTCTCATTCACAAGTAATCCTTATTGTAATACCCTTAAACACGTACCTAACACATTATTTGCCAAATTTATCACTTTTATTCTGACGACATTTGCTTTTGTCAAATGGCAATAATTAAAATCACTCAATAGGTAAGTGTGGGAAATTAGTCCTTTGCCATTTCATATATTTTATTTTGACAAGTTGGTTTTCAATTACCATAATAACAGCGCAAAGAAATTGTTAACAAGAGTGATAACGTTACTTAGTGTGCTATGTATGTTTTGCTTTTGTTCGTTTGACATATTTTATAGCCATGTCTTGTGTAAACAGAACATGTAGCGTGTATAGGTGAGAAATATTGTAAGTAGATTTATCGGTGTTAACTATTGTTCCCTTTGCGCCGGTGACTGAAGGGAACCGCCCTTGTAAGGTCGCGTATTGCTGGATTCATTTGAGGTCTTGTTCCCAGTTATTTCAGCCAGCTGACGAAAACATACTTGTAATATGAATTTTCACCATAGAAAAAGTATACAAGTGTCTCTTAATAAAAAAGCAAATTGGAATATATGTATGTATTATAGGTATCTACATATGTACGTACTCGGACATATGTATTATGTTTCATGAAATAAATATTATGTTATGAGATTCTAGTACCTATGATTATTTGTGGTAAAATTAACAGACGATAAAATTAAGTTTATACTCACAATAAAATGTGAGTGAGTTGCCGTCATAAAGTCTCGCGTTTTTTATTGGTAGCAACTCGACGATGGTCCAGTGACGCTTGCAGTTTGGTTAAACGGCAGTTTATGGCTATTTTGCCTTCATTAATCAGTTTACAACTCATTTGCGCTACTGTGTCCTAACAGTCCTAACTTATTCATTCAAATTGAATTTATCTAACTGTAATCTAAATATGAAATTATAAAATGTTACTAAAAACGAAATGGTTAAAAAGTCTTAAAAGAAAGAAAAAAATATAATTATAATTTTTACTCAATTTAAAATTCTTACGAAAATATTGGAATAGAAAAAAGTAGAGACATCGGAAGGGCGGGCGATCGTCTGCCGGGTGACACGGTACGGCGGCAGGTACGACTGCCCGCCGCTAGATGGAGTTCCTCCGCGCGCCTGTGTGCTCGGAGCCGCGCGCCGCACACCGCCGCGCGCCATCACTCCGCGCTCGACCGCGCCGCCGACTGCGCGTTTGGTGTGCTAGCTTATCCGCTAACGTATTACGATACATTCACGACTTTGTGCTTGCCGATACAAACTATTTACAACTGGTGCTTTGATGAACTTTTCGCTCGGTACGGCAGTTTCATAAAAGGAAAAAAATAAATAAAAATACACGTAGTCAAAAGTTAAAACAATTTCGTGCTTTTTGGACTTGATTTCATGAAGTTATAGAAAACTGAACGCTCGTCAACTCGTTGACGGGTTTCAGCAGCGAAAAGTTTTCCAGTAGGTAGAAGTAGTCGTTTCGGGCCGCTGCGGTCGTCTCTCGTCCGGCTAGCAAGCTAAATCGGGAACCGCGTTTTGACTTTCATGTGCCGCTCCTGTGTGGTCGCGTGTGCGCGTGGTGCGATGTGCCCGCGACGCGCGTGAACTGCCGGCCCCTTTCCCGCTCACCCGTGGCTTGCCCGGCCGCCACCCTGTACCCTGACAACCATGTCGGGGGCCTCGGCGCGCCCTGCGACGCGGCCGCCGCGTCGCCAGCGCCCGCCTCCGGGCACTCCGCCGGGCCGGCCTGGTGGAGCGTCATGAACAGCGTCGGCGGGGCGCTCTACGAGGAGGCGCACGCGTCGCCTCCGGGTGGCTCTCCACCGGCTGCGCCCGCCGCCGCTCCACCCTCCGCCTCGAGCGCCTCACCGGCATCCGTGGGCTCTAACCCTCAGCAGCCGCTCCACATCCCGGCCAAGCGCTACGAGCCGGAGCCGGGCGTCATTCGGCATGCCCAGCAGTCATGGGGGTACCCACCAGATACGCCGGCCTCTTTTGAACATCAGTACCCCACTGGTCCGACCTACTACAACTTGCCCGTTGAGAGAGAGCGTAAATCAGCACTACCGTTTTGGCCTACGAGTAGTGGCGAATATAAACCTTACACAGATGGTTGTCATCAAGGGTTCTCGCAGCCTTGTTGGAATTACCCTTATGGTGCTCCACGAGGGGACCAGCCGTTGCCTTACGTCAGTGGTGAAGAACGTCGAACTGCAGTCTCTGAAGCATCTGGTTTCTCCCACGACGCGTATGGCCTACGAAACTACGCCCCAGAGTCAGTATCCAGTGCGCCCTATCCGCCCCCGAGCGCTCTACCTGGTCAGTAAAAAATATTTTATTTATATATAACATAAAACTCTATATATGTATATATTAATATTTATTACACATATCGAACTTTGAGATCACGTTTTTTAACCTTCGGTCGCGACACTGTAATGTTTGTAATCTGTAACCAAAGTTATCAAAGAAACATGTATGGCAAAACATTTCTTTCATTTGTAAACAAATAATTTTCTGTGATCTTAAAGTTCAAATACTTTTTATGCATAATTATATATAATATGCTTGTGATTTTATATTATGATCAGATTGAATTTGGAGACAAATTAGTTTAGTAAATAATTTATTATGAGTTTATCAACCTTGACCCTTCTAAGTGTGGGTGGCACTGCTTGCCGCTAGATGGCAGTGACGTAACGCACACAAGCCGAGCCTGCCACCATAGTGTGCGTCACGCACACATCAATAATATTTCTTAGTGTGTGAGCAGCACGTTTTTCATTATCAGTTTCGATGAATAATATATGTATGTAGCTGCACTTTTACATAAACATAAAGTATTTTCGTGATAAATTTAAGTCTCTGTTACTAGTGCCAAATATTTTTAAATGCTAGAGAAGAAAATTATGAAATTCTCATAACATCGAGGCAATGCATTATTTCGATTCATTTGCTCGCTTTCTATTTTCCATAGTTATGTTAGATGATAAAATATATTTTTTTTACGTAAATATTACATTTGAGTATAAATGTATACATAATAATATATGTCGTCGTGATTAGTCACTAGTTTTCGTTTTTTTCATCTTAGATATAAACGACACATAATCAAAACATTTTCCCACAGAGAACCATAAATTTGATGAATGAACGAAACACGTGCTACAAATGTTTAAAAACGAACCGTAAGCATCGTTTTATAGGCAATGTTAAACGGCGCTATACTACCGACAATAAATTAAAGTTTACGTAAAATAAAGCGCCAATAAAAATGTATAACTAATAAATAAACACGATACCTGAGCGTTAAGACAATAAACCGATCTTTGAGTAGTGGCAATAAACCAAATATTACTACAATAAACACTGTTTAGGCTGATGAGGTTGTAAAAAAACTAGAACCCGAGGCACGAGACTGCATACGAGCGTAGTACAACTCCTCTTAGATGTATATCAATTTTATGATATCATAAAACCGCGACCGTGTCATAGATATGTAATAATACTGGTTTCTTCCCTAAATCACTAGTGAGTAGTAATTAGGCAGCTTTGAGCTGTTGTCAATATGAGAGCAATAAAAATACTCCATTCATAAACGGACGGGGCTAGTTCGCTTTCGATTGCCTCCTAACCATAAAGATGGGTTTATCGTGCCACTGTTACGGCAGAGGTGTAACTTGACATAATTTTGCGTAAAACGCACATATAATGGCCCATTAAAAGGAAACAATTGTTGAAAAAGTTATACGAGTGTTCACGTCACTTTATGATTTGGTGTTTACGGCCCACCTGATGTTGACATTGACTGTGATTTGTGCATTTATGGTCTTACTAATGACTCTTAGAACACTATTTGAGAACGACTTACAGTATTTCCAAAGTCTATACAGATTTCTTCATATACTTTTTCCAATTATTATATGGAAAAATATTTTTTTTTTATCAATTATGAATTTAAGGCACTGTTAATATAATTATTATATTCAGAAATATTTTATAATTAACAATATAGAACGTTTATATGAAAACTATTAAGGACAAAAAAATTCTATGCAAAATTGCAAAATACCCGTCATTTTAAAGTAATAACTTAAATGGCGCAAATACAAATGCCAGGACTGTATTAAAAGGTTCTACACCTTATGCTTATTGTTATAAGGCGCAATTTATGTTTATTTATGAAGGAAGACGGAGCAAAGCAAAGTACACGGCATAGACAAGCCGATCGGGTAGGTAACTTTTATGAGCGAGCGGAACCCACACTTTTATTGCCTCTGATCGCTACCTATCCTCCCATAATTGACAACTAGGCTTGTCATTACGGTTTCTGTAGACAATAGTGTCTTTTCTATACAATTTAAATATAATAAATTTATTTTCTTTTTATGAACACGTTGATTTGAGAATACAATGACACAATACTCTCAATAAATTTGCATGTAGGATATTGCTAACTCATAACTGTAGTCATTGTCTATATTAAAATTGAAAAATATATATTTTATAAAATTTGAAGTAGATACCTCTCTCATATATACTTATATGTGGGAGAGGTATCTACTTGAAATTTCATTTAGAATTTAATTTTAACATCTAAATTAAAAATTACAGTGCAATATATACCTAAGTGCAATCTGCAGAATTTCATAGAGCTCAAATGATTTGAAAATATATTAGTACAGCTCTTGTATACTTTTAAACAGTAATAAGTACTTGATTTTATTATTCTTATTTGTTAGAAAGCGAGCCAGTAACTAATACAGTCAAGAAAATTTAATTTCCTTTCAATCATATATTACAAAGCATAAATTTACGTAGAGAAATAATAATTTATATTTATAATAACATCTATAACAACGAGTAACTGTCTCCACTATATTAGACATACTTTCGAAATGAAATGAGGAAGCAGTAATGATAACAATACTAAGATGATTAACTTCTTAAGCAACGACTACTGCTATTTACGTTTACTGAGTACTTGCCGCTTACAAAAAGTAATATTCTGCTACTGACAAATTATATGAAACATGAGACAGATATTTAGATGTATTGTGTTACACTTATTTCTTCGCTCATACTAGAGACAATGCCGCAACTATTTCGCAACGTTCTGAGTAATAGGAAATGGTGCAGTTGACAGCTTCGAATATCGAGAAGGTCGTGGGTTGCATACAAAGTTAATAGGCGGTGATCTCATCAAAAGGACCGCTCACATAAATTGCGCTATATGCAACTCCTAACGTGCCGTGCCTGCGATTGTTTCTGTGAACGCTGCATAGAAATAGCTAGTTAGAAACGAAATGTTCAGTCACGTAGCGCAAGAAGCATAATTAATACTCAGTGCTAGATTGTTTTAATTTTGAGTTAAGATGACTTTAAGTTTAGTTACAAATAATAAAAATATTAAAAATTAACTAAAATTAAATTTCATTTTTCTTTCATACAGGTTCATTGTCCATGTCAGTCGGCGTGGGCGTCGGGTGCGGCTCCTCAAATCCTTTAGATTGGACTGGCCAAGTCACCGTGCGTAAAAAACGCAAACCATACTCAAAGTTCCAAACACTCGAATTAGAGAAGGAGTTCCTGTTCAATGCCTACGTTTCCAAGCAAAAGAGATGGGAACTGGCTCGCAACCTGAACTTAACCGAGCGTCAAGTCAAGATATGGTTCCAGAATCGACGAATGAAGAACAAGAAGAATTCACAGAGACAGGCGGCGCAAGCGGCACAGAATAACAACAACAACTCGAACGCGAACAACCACAACCACCACGCGAGCCACCACCACCCGCCGCACCACGTGGCCCTGCACCACGCGCCGCCCGCCAAGCACCATCAGTGACCCGCGCCTTTCTCTGGGACGTACCTCCACCACGGTATAGCCAGTTAAAGAGGAAGAAGGAAAGTTTCTAGTGTTGTGCTCGATGGTTTACATCAAAGGTTTGTTGTCCAGACTTGTTGTAGAGTAATCGCTATACCGTTACGTAATTGGACGCTTCCCGATTGGTGCGCCGTGTCCCAGAGAATTTCATCAATATTGTGTCGTCGATTTGTGTATAGTATTAATTACGAAGATATTTTCTGTAATTTTTACGAGACTAAAATATATGAGTAGATGATTCCTGATATCGATATTTAGTATAGCTGATTATGTATTAAACTATTTAAGTATCGAAGTTCGAATGGTAATACCGATAAATTATTGTATCTAGATAGTTTATTAAATATGAATTTTTGTAAAATATTTTGTGAGACTGCTTTATTGTTGTATTCGTATCGCTGTTCAGAGGGTGGTTATCTTTTATTTTGTTACCAAATTGTTGAATTACTCGGGTCGCTTTGGTGGCAGTTAGAACTTTCTAGTGTGAAATGCGATGGTTTAGATAGTATACTTAAGAACGTAGCATCGACGTCGCTTTATAAAATATATGACATATTAAAACTACGAAATGATCAAATATTTATTACAGTGTTTTTTTTTCTTATCTCATTAACCGTAAAATTTGTTATTTTAATTATGAATTTCTGAAAAAGCTTTAACTCGGTTCCAGTAGATTATGCATTAAGTTACTGTTATGAATTTTTTGAAACTATTAAAGTTGGTGTTATAATCAATATAATTAGATAATATGGGCAAGTGCATTAATATTGTCCTTTATTGACTCATTGTACTGTTCGCTTAGGTCTGTCTATTGCTTTTTATTTTTTGTTTTAGTTGAATATTTTATTATTTATTTATACACAATCATAACAATTTATTATATATATTGTAATTTGTATCTTGCTCTAGTACATCGAAATAAATATTGTCTATTAGATGTACACTGTACAGTTGTTTAAATTTAACCAGATGTAGAGACGTGAAATCATTCAAGTGTTAGCGTAACTTTAAAGTAACTATTCAACTTACTAGCTACATCTTCCCTATTTTATCTTTTATCTATATAATATAAATGTTCTATCGTAAATTTAGTATTACTTGGATCTATTTCATTAAATCTGTATTGTCCGTAAAATTGTAATGATTAAGTGTTTTGTACAAAAAGGCGACCTCGTCTAGGTGACCGAATTTCTACATAAGTGCAAGGCATCTTAGATATCTACTACGAGAATAACAGAATAATTGTAAAGATGTGGCCCACACAATCAATAGTAATCTTTGAAAGAGATTATCCATATATAAATTTACATACACATAAAATATTTCAATATTCTGATTGGTACTTAAATACTTATTTCTTTGAAATATTCAAAATATGCACCAGAAATATTTGTGTGGCACCACATCTCACCGAAAAAAAGGTGTATTATAAATGGAGAAACACCTCTTCAACTATTCGCCATTTTAAAATAATCAAACTTTTATAAAATAGCCATTTAAATAATTGTTTGAAAAGCAATCTTAAAAAGCTAAAGTATATAAATATTATTTCATATAAATTGGCGCTGTACTTACAAGATTAAACTTTAGTCCAGTTGTGTCTAGACCTAAAAAGACATTAAAATCGATTGTCATAATTTTAAAGATAAAAACAGAACAAGATTGCTTTTCAGAAAGTTACTTATCTTTGTCCTCTAATTGATTGAATTTTATGTTAGTAGATGTCGCATCTAGAAGTTCTTCTTAAATATAACTATTTGTAATACTTAAAGGTCTCGTAATTATCACTGTACAGATAAATTAATGTAGTTAAAATCACACCGCTGTGTGAGGTCTTGTTAAGTAATAATGTATAATTATATGAATGTGCTCTCGACAGTTTTATGACGAATTTAGAAAAGATTGTATGAAAGGGAAAAGAATTAAATATTTCGTCGTGTCTCGGCTTATTTTCTTTGACATTCTCTTGTGTTTATATCCCGAATATATCCCACTTTTGATTTATTATGCAAAATATCAAATATTTATATATAAGTGATAAATAGAAATATACTAAAATTATACAATTTGGTCTATCCAATAGGATAAATGGTCTATCCAATAGGATAAATAATAATTTATTTTAGTCTGAATTAATTAATTAAATGAAATAAGCTTTAGACAACTTTATATTCTAAAAGAGATTAAGCAAGTTATGAATTAAATTGAAAAGAAAGTTACATACATACATACATACATAGCTTCATGCTGTATCCCGCATATACTATAATATAGTGTTAAGACATTCTGCTTACGAAATTTTAGTTAAATTATGACAACTAATTTTATATTGGCTACATATAGTGAAATATTCTAAACTGAAATGCCTTTTAAATTGTTTCATACTTACATACTAATCAATTTGACAATTTCTTACATCTTTGAAGGTTACATAAAAAAAAATTTTTACACATATTGTGTTTAGCGGCATGTGCAAACACTGTTTCAAAGTTCATTTGGGGAAAATATTTATTTATTAAATAAATATTTTTCATGTCTGGTTAAACAAAATCAGTTAATTCTACCACCCAGTATGTAAAATCGTACATCGTTGAAACTAGAGTACGTGATACATTCACGTACTACGTACGAAGTGGACGAAGTATGTATGTAGTCCTTTGCTCATTCCATAATATGACGGAAGTACTTGAAGATTCATAATTAGATACATATAATTATTATAGGTAATATATATATAAAAAAAAATATTCATTTTACTTCTTATATAATTAAAACTTTATTACTCAAATATCAGTTCAAACTAGACATAGGCAGGCAAAATTAAAAAAAATTGTGGAAGTAACCCAAATATATCAAAATAAAATACTTGATAATTGAAAATTTAAGTTAACTTAGAACAATCCTGAAATAGAGTTAGCTAATCTCTGAATACTTACAGTGAAAAAACTTTACATTTATAAAAAGTTATTAAATGTATCATTCGGTTTTATACATTTTTTTATATTAATTGTTTACTATTTAATGACTTACATTGACTTTTATTATAAATATATTTATTGCTAAATTAAAAAAAAAAACTTAAAAGGTTCAGTACTATATATCACATAAATATGAACTATGTCGTGGCGCTGAGGCACAAGCGTGCTACTGTAAACGCGACAGGATATGGGTTCGATTCCCACTTCAGGAAATTTAAAATTTAGTATTTTCATTTCTTGGGTTTGGTAACAAGGCAAAGCGCGCGCGCGTTGAGTTCCGCCACTCTCAACACGCAATGCCTCAATTCGGCGGAAAGTGGGGAACGGAATTGTTGAAAGAGAATGGAGTGTTTCAACACTAGGTTCTCTAGTTCCCTCTGCCTACCCTGCTATATACGGGTTACAGCGTGAAGTTAAAAAAAATATATGAACTAATAAGTACATTCAAGTGTATGTGCATAACATAGAGTTGCGTCTCTTACATTCAAATATATAAAAAATAATAATTTTGAAGCAGTCTACATACTACCGTTATATAATTTAAGAATTCTATTCTCTTGTAAAAATAAAATATCACTTTCATTAAGCATTATAAATAAATATCTACTAAGTTTTAATAATTAGAGAATCCGGTGTGAGTGCCCACTTATTGGAAGGTACATGTTGCCTTACCACGTATGACACTTATATTAAAGTTAATATAGTGCTATTATAAAAAAAAACATTCTACACTTCTTCTCTATATAAACTTATACTGCTCTTCTACTTAATAGCTATAATTGAAAGCTAAGACGCCATAGTCGCGCAGTAAAAAAAATGTCTATTTAACTGTATGCGTAGTGGGTTCGATTCCCAATTAGCAAAAGTTTATAATATTTAAAACTATTTTAGAATGCCTGGTTTATTTAGACAAAATACGGTATTTGGGTAAGTGGTATGCAACCACTTAATAATAAAGTTGAAATGGCTAGAAGAATTATAATAGTGCAGAAAATATATGAACTTAATAAAAATATTAAGTAGGTATATCGATATTTATTTTATACTTATAGATAATTTTGTGAAAAAAATAGTAAATAGGTAGCTAAACAAAATAAAATTGTCGATTTGTTTTTTTTCGTAATAATAAGTAATATTGATGTAAAAAAACCTATATATTTAGAAAATAACCTGCCTATAAAATATAAGATCAAAAAATTCTATGACATGCTTGATTTCATGTCCTGTGCTGTGTCAGTGCTGGAGTCATCATTACAGTTAAGTCCTAATATTTTTTTATATTCAAATTAGTTAAAAGGCGTAGAACGGAAAGATAATTCTTTCATGAGTATAAATCGACCATTCTCGG
The DNA here is from genome assembly GCA_033558755.1 of Philaethria dido. NCBI lineage: Eukaryota > Metazoa > Arthropoda > Insecta > Lepidoptera > Nymphalidae > Philaethria > Philaethria dido. The sequence goes on from JAKGSA010000121.1 coordinate 245,163, forward strand.
TCTCCAGTCTAAGATATTTTCACAGTGCTCCGTTGCGCCCTCTAGAGGAAGTAAGTAATATATTTACAAAAACGATATAGAGATTTGGTTTTGTTTATTATAAAAGTTACTTATGTTTTTTTATATTACATCATTTTTAAAGTTACAAATAATATTAAACATTTGTTGACTTAAATTCAGGACTTAAATAAGATGAAATAAGCGCCATCTAGTAGAGTTTTTTGTCTGACGACCGAATTCACGAAAAGTATTGGCTATTTACTTATTTACTTCCTAATGGATATTTGTAAAAAGTACACTAATATAAAGGTACAGTAATCATATTTATATACTTATATAGTAGATATTAAATTGAAGTACCTACTTATAATTATAAAGACTTTCATAAGCCTTAAGATTTTTGTTGAATTTATAAAAAAAAAAGATTCATATATTTTTAAAAAAGAGTTTAAATGATTTAATGATAATACACAATAATAATCTAACATTATAATGACCTGTGCTTAGTCTGAATAAATATTGTGATCTAAAATAAATATTTTAATTAAGCTTTTATTTTTGTGAAACAATAAAAATAAAATATTAATATGCGATCGAAACACAAAACAAATTTAAAAATATAAACAACTAGCTTTTGCGTGCAGACTTAACATTCATATGTGCAACATTGTAAGTGGTATTAATAACGTACTAGCTCTATAGCATACTACCTTCTCGCCAATTAGCATTTAAATGAGCTGACCGAGACAACTTTATATAGTCGGCAATCGATGAAAGAACTACCTATTACTAAGAAACGTCCCAGATTACAGTCCACTGGCTGTATTTAGTATTTAAATGCTGCGGATTGGCTACACAGGCCTATCGTGTAGCCACGACAGGTTTTAATGAAATATAGACAATAATTTAATTTTAAATGTGTTTCTATCCTGCGATATGTAGGATATTTAATGCAACATTGTACGTATACGGTAAATATGGAGTAATGAAATCACTTGTTTAGTATTATTAGAAAGTTGTAGTCTAGGGATATAGAGCGTGTTATTTACGAATTTTTGTATAGTATATTGATGGTTTAACATTATTGATATTTATTATCTTATATTTTTACATATTGATTCTAAGAAGAATTTAAATAAATTTCTTCTATGGTTATTATAATCGATTGATTTTAATGGTCCCCAAGTATCATTTCTTTCTCAAGGTCATTCTACAAAAGTTCTAGCCTAGATTGGCCAATCATTTTAATAACATATATTGCAAAGTCATAAGGGCACTTCCTACTTATAATATGAGAGCTTCTACGTTAATACTTTGTCGGTAGAGGACTTTGTAAACCGAATCACATCATGACTAGCAGAATATTCCCTTGTAGTATGTTACCCCTATAACTTAGGCAAATATATGTACGTGGATGTTATTACAGAAAAATATTACATATACACAAAGCATCGTCCTCATCATCTCGAAAATTTCAAGAGTTAAGAGTAATTTCTGTAAGGGCTTTTTAGTTTATTTAATTTTAATGTTGGTAGGCTACTTAGAGTATGATTTTTTTTTAATATACATACATACATACATAGCTTCGCGCAGTATCCCGCATATAGCAGGGTAGGCAGAGGGAACTTAGTGTTAAGATACTCCGTTCCCCACTTTCCGCCGAATTGAGGCATTGCGTGCTGAGTGGCGGAAATCAACGCCGCGCTTTGCCTTGTTACCAAACCCAGGAAATGAAAAATTCCATTTCCTGAATGGAAATCGAACCCACAACCTGTTTGCAGTCGTACGCTTGTGCCTCTGCGCCACGACAAGCGTTAATATACTATATGAATATTTATTTATCTATATATGTTTATCTGGACATATTTAGGAGATATATTGTACAATAGTTGGCAAATTAATCCCTAATGTTTGTCCGGTACCGCTTGTTATCAAATAACGACCAAGTAACGCTACACGGGGACAATTTAGATTTATGTATGGTATCAAATTAATACAATCGTTTCCTACGACTTCCCATTGCTAGTAACTAAGTATAATGGATTTTGACTTTGGTACAAATACGTCAGAAATGTTATTCTTATGAGAATCTTTAATAAAAACTCATAATATACTTTAACTTGATTTTCGACTTTAGATTTTTTTTTCAAATATTCCTTCGATTAATATCTACATTCAATGAATTAATGTCTAAAACTATTTAAAGAAAGGAGCTTTTCTGTTCTCTAGTTACATGCCTTGGCAAAACAGGAAAGCTCATATCTACTTGAAAACTATAAAACCCACAAAAAGAAATGCAGCACAAAACGTAAGTGCGATAAAACGGATCTCTAACCGTTTATCAGATAATGTAATTATGTACTGAGTGCTACGGGACACCTCGGCTCTCTGCGTAATTGAGTGCCTCCCTGCCTGCTATTAGGCAAATCGAATACCGACCCCGCCCTCCCCCGTTGGCTGGGAACCAAGGATTCAATTTGCTTGAATGTAAATAAAGTGCCGGGCTCACTCAAGTGTAACTCAATTTATCACGTACGAGATTTAGAACATACATACCTTTATGTTATATAAAAGCTTTTAAGTTTATGTGACATTAATTCCTCATGATTAATTTAAAAAAATATATTTTTTGTGTCACGCAACTTACGTCGAGTTTCATTGGCATAGAAGTTAAATTGTAATTCATTCGCTTTGTGCTGTTTTCTTGAGAACAGTATTTATTTTTAATTATAAGAAATACATATTTTCTTATTACAGCTTCATTTTAGAGCTAAAAGACTAACGTAATATTATTCATACAGATTTAAGTAAATGTAACCGATAAGCACTTATTATACTTACATGTGAAATAATACTAAAATGACTTGCAGAGTACATAATATAAATCTAAAACATAACTGTTTTCCACTGTCATGTAAGAAATGTGCCGGCAAGTTTCGCCATACACCCCACAATATCTTTACCTATATAAGGGAATGAAGTTGTAAGTGTCAAGTACTGTATTTACTTATTGTGCCTCATAAATATGACACTAACATGAATATAAACAAGTTCCTTGTATATTGCCTTATTCTATTAAAATACATTTAATCAAATTTCGTCAATTTTTATTCGCTAGAAAATATAATTTAGTATTTATATTGTTTTAAATTTTCTGTTATTATCTCACAGTCAAGTATTAAAATATTTTATTTGAAAGTGTACATATATTTATCTGACATAAAAAATAATTGTTATTAAAGTTACTTAAGCTATGAAAAGTAAACATATTTTTTTTAATGAAAGAAAATCGAAGCAGAATTATATTAGATTTAATGTAATTATTATCTTAAATATTATATCGTAAATATTATAATGAGCATATTTTTTGTTCAAAATTGAAAGGTCTTCAGATGGTCACTGCAATAATTTTTGCTTCTTTATTTTAATTGGTACAAGTGCCTTGTTATACTTGTACTATAGGTATGCAAATATTCGATTCAAATGTACAATAACAATAAAATTCGTACAAAAATATCCTTCTCGTTTTTTCGTATAACGCCATCTCCCTCGCCGACGGCAGCGGCACGTCCGGGGACCATAACGTCGTTTGATGGTCTGCTCTCCAATGCTGGTGGAGGCGATATAAAGAAAGATGTACGGCTGCGCTCTGGGCGACGCCTATATTTCCTAAACATCTTTTGGCGTTATATTATCGTGCGGTAGACTCTTGTAAGTACGTATTTTGTGTTTTTTTTTGTGTTTAGTTCTATACTGAAGTGTAATTTTGATTCATAAAATATTTTACATTAGTTATAATGTCAACGAAAATATTTCAAGGATAACAAGCATTGCAGGTGTAGGTTATCATTTTATTCAAATAGAAACATCTGCTCTTCTTTGTTGTTTATTACTGTTGACCTAAAATAATATATTTGCAATGCATATTTTTTTGTAAATCATGAGAATAAGCTTTAGGTAAATACAAAGAAGCAAGTACGTCTTTACAAGGCTACACCACATAAGATATGCAACACGGCGGCGGTACGCTACGGTGCGGATACCAATTCTATCAACAACCTATAAACCGCAACCTTTCTTTGTCTCACCCCGTCATATCTTCGTGACGTGGAGTGAGACGGAAATGTACAAGTTTAATGGGCCGTTACGCGAGAAAAAAATCAGTTCGCATTCGCGAGTGTAGATACGCCAGTGATAGTAGCCAGAATCCTTGCGTACTAGTGCCTGGTGTACCGAGTGACATTGACAGGCCGGTGAAACTTAGTCACATGTTGCTGGGAAACGTCATCGTGTGAGTATTTACTTAATAATTGCTAACACATTAATTATTCTTTATTATTTAGTAAGTTAAAATAAATAAATGAATATGATTAAATTAACGGTTTCATATTAAGTAGAAATATTTTCAAAAGTCTTTAGTAAAGTTGTGCACTATTTGACATGCGTGTTGCACTGCCTCGTAGATATGCGCGTCAAATCACACAGCGTCGTTAAGTGATACTGAGCTTGAGGCTGGAGGACGCATGACAACCGGTTCCTTATGAAACTCGCTTCATACATTATACATATACAACTTGAAATCGTTTTCAGCAACAAGCCTGGGGATTTGTATCATATATTTTTTTTAGATATGCTTATAATTTGTCCGCTTGGCTTTTGGCTTTTTTAAATAAATAAAATAAAAAAGGATCCCTTAAAACGAACGTAATGGGTCCAATCACAATTTAAATTTTTACCTATATTCACTTTTTGTAGTAGCAATGTTTATAATTTAAGCTTCTTTAAAAAATATATGGTTGTAAATTTAAAGATTAGTTCATTAAAAATGATACATTGGACAAGGTTTAATCTATTTCTGCATCAACGAAGTTTCATAAGAGCATAGCTAGCAAACTTTCATTATATTCTTCGAAAATATTTTTTTTTTACATTTGTTTATAATAGAAGCTTATGTGTAAGTATTTTTTTTTTTATACCACGACGGTGGCAACAAGGCACACGGCCCACCTGATGGTAAGTGGTTACCGTGGCCTATGGACGCTTGCAACACCAGGGGCATCACTTACGCGTTGCCGACCCTTCAAAAACCTATTTATTCCCCTTTTGAAGAAAATATTTATAATTATAACACAATTTAATATTTGTATACTTACTCAAACGTTTTTAGTTGAAACTCGACTGCACGTAATGCTATACTTAATAGAACCTATATAATAAAGCCATTGTATTTGTGTTTTAGTATGGAAGTAGAAAAGTAATTTATACCTTTGTAAGTAGATTAATTTATATAAAGCTATATATATCTACCTTGAACTTTAACTTTAATAATTTCAAAAGGTCTGCATGCTAATTAATGTTCGTTAAATAACAATAAGATATGTCTTATCTTACCTCTCTTAGTAATGATGATTTTAATTTTATGTGAGTAGATATGTACGTAGCATAAATTTATATACACATTGATTATTTAGAATAATATTTTTAAGGCCATTTTCAAATGAAGTTTTGGAAGGTACCTGTAGTACATGTATGTTAGCTACATGTTGGGTTGAGAATCTCAATTATTATCACAATAATTATAATAGACTCTAATAGGCTTAAATATATATTCTTATAATTAGAACTTACAGCCTCTAAAGCATATAAAGTCTTAATATATATTTTTCACTTTTGAATTGCAAGAATAATTGAAACTAATAAATTAAATATTCCAAAGCACATATTGCGCAAACTTTCTCTTAATCAACATAACAATAAAAACTTAAAAGCAGTTGACGGAAACATTCATTGATAAATTTGTAAAGGGCACTGTGGAGGATTCTTTTCTTTATTGCCTAATTTGCATTTGTCACATAAAGCTGTGAAGAGGCGACAAGTTAAAATTAATAAGTTAAGAAGAAGTTTTTAAAAGAGAATTATATTATATTATTTTACAGATATAAAAAGTATAATAACGCCTGTCGTAGCGCAGAGGCACAAGCGTGCGACTGTAAACGCAACAGGTTGTGGGTTCGATTCCCACTCCAGGAAATAGAATTTTTCATTTCCTGGGTTTGGTAATAAGGCAAAGCGCGGCGTTGAGTTCCGCCACTCAGCACACAATGCTTCAATTCGGCGGAAAGTGGGGAACGGAGTGTCTTAACACTAAGTTCCCTCTGCCTACCCTGCTATGTACTAGCTAATAAGAAGCTATGTACGTATGTATGTATGTAAAAGTATTATAAAAAATCATTTATATTTAAGCGATATACCTACTTATTTATCTAGTATTACCAATAATGCTACATATTGTATACATAATATTACGTAAAAAATATGATGCAGTAATTTGTACATTTAACAATACATATGTAGGTATATTGAAATACGCGAATGCACCTACAAACAAGTACCTACCCTCCTAATAAGCAATAATTAATTTACTATTAAAATATCAAATCAACGAAATATATTAAGTACGCTGATACGCTGAAGAATATTTTATCAGATTATATTTGTTCGTTGTTAGTTTAAAAAAAATATTTATCAGAGTTAATATATCGACGATCGGATTTCGTGTAGATAATGTCGGTAAGTTTCTCTCATTTACATAATAAAGGATGTTTGTCGAATTCCTCTACATAAAACTCCACTAGGCGGGCTGATACATCACTATCCTATGTTATCTTTCTCTGGTAATACCCTGATTCTTTATATTCTTTTATTGCATTCACCTAGGTGTATTTTTACCATTTCATTTATTGGAATGTTATTATTGTAAGATAAAATTAAATGCCTGATGCATGAGCATTTTATCTATAGGCGTAAGAAGAAAATAGGCATCTTAAATATTTAAAAACCATTATTTATATATTTAAAAAATAAATGTTACAAATTTTAAGTAAAAGGTTCGTCTCAAAATATTTCTTATAAGTAACAAATAGGTACCTACTGTAGAAGATATAACTACATACCTAAATACATTTAGTTATTAGGAAATCTCATGTAAAAGACACATCAAACTTTCCTTTGAAATACCATCTACCTACTGGTACTTCGCATGCCAAATCATGTTTAGTAAATGTTACTTCAATGATATGTTAATTGAATAGCCAACCAAGTTTGGAAAGTCGGTCCCAGTTGTTTTTGTAGACGAGGGCGGGCTTCCATTTTCATGCAAATGATCTCTAAGTCGGTGTCTCTACTTTTGAACTTTGGGCCAACTTGAGTTTGTTTCGTGTCGTAACACTAGTGGCTGTGTGTGCTGTTACGTGAATATTAGATATTATTTGGATATTAAAATAAATTTACAAAGAAAAAACTATAAAGTGCCTTTATTACAACATGCAAGTGTAAAGTTTTTATGTACTACCTTCTAATTCCTTTCAGTAAGTATATTTTTTTATTGATTTTTAATGTTGCGGTAAACTTTTAAGAAATAAAACGATTTCCTTAGATAGGTACATAATTTTATTGTGTAAAGTAAATAAATAAATAACAAAAATAAAATTTTACTTGCAATTGACCTTTATGCAACTATGTTGCGTTGCTTTAATAAAGTATGGAAATAAATGTTAGCTCTTTGTCTGTCTATTTATGTAATATATACCTACAATTATAATATTTTTATAACAATTTTCTGTTTAGAGTTAACAATAAGTAACTTGATATCTTTTTTATATTAATATGATACCTTCCAGTTTTATTTTATAGTTTTGGGAATTTTTAAAAGGATGCATATATTTTTATTTGCTTCTTATACCATTTGTAATAAAAAAAATAATTACGGAGAAAATTGCTTTTATAAGAGCCAATCAAAAATCCGCTTGACCAATTTCAAGCAGTTATTCGAATTGTATATGCAAACGACCTATAAAATCGAAATAATAAAAATAATATTAATCGATTGCCGAAATTAAATTTTTAAAGATAAAAATAAATAGGAATTGATATTTATTTCATTATCATCGTGTGGAGTTAGGTGGTAAAGTGTTCCTAATAAGGCCAGGCTCCCAATAATCTTTACAACTTTCTACGTTTAATACATAAAACAAAACGGACATTGATGTTAAAACACTTTCAAAACGTGGATAAACAGTATAAAGTACCAAAATAATTGTATTTTTTTATCACAATATTATTTCTTTTTTTCAAGACATATCTTAGTGAAGTCCACTTGTTGTCTCAAAAGACAAATTTCTTTGGCTCTGCTTCGTTTCTTCTTTTTTTTATTGTCACTAAATCTATAAGTAACATAATATTTGAATTTAGAGCATGAGGCAAGATAGTAGCTTTTAGACTTCTCACTCAAATATATTTCTGGATTTCTGAAACAGAAAGCATGAAGTTAATCCTTTCCAGCGTGCGTACTTGAGCACATTGACTATTGATCATATCTCCCGAACGGCTCATGGTTAAGTGTCCGAAATACACTTTTGACATAATTTTTTCCTCACAGAGAAATCATTTGATCATAGTGAAACATTTATCATTCGTTAAACTAAAATAATCAGACAACACAATAGTAATAATACACAATAAGTATCTCAAATAGCACGCTAATAATTTTAAAATTACTAAAGTGATTAAAATTATGATTAATATTTACTTCACAGTAACAAAAACACTTTACTATATGACAGCTGAACAAATTGGCCATCGAGTAAAATAGCGGCATGCTCGTTGTCAGCTTCTTAGGCACTGCCCATTGGCATTGCCTTGGTCATTACCAGGTAGAGGTTTCCTCATAGTACAATATATGTTTAATTTTGAAAGATGGTTAAACTTTTCCATAAAGGCAAGTGTTGGACCCCTCTTTTTATAGATATTTGTTGGAATTAGTTCCTACTGCGTAATCTACAAACTTAACATGAGATCTGCAGTGATGTCGTCTGTCATAGCCGTCATGTCTTATTACAGTACCAATTCCCTCACATGTAAATCTAGATTTAGTTTTTATATATAAATGATACAAATGGAAGGGTCACCAATTGTAAAACGATCACAATATTATCTAGCCTTAGTTGAAAGTAATCATTTATATTAATAAAAGTTGATGATAACAAAAAAAGGAAAAAAAAAATCTGTTGGATTATTTAAATAAACAAAAACCCTGACTAGGTGCTTTTATATATAATATAATTTATACACAACCGTATTCAAGTTTTCACTATTTTTCAATGAATAATAAATATCTACCTTAAAATAATTTCAGAGTATGGTAACAATATTAAAAGTTATACTTAAATTTACATTTAAACAACCATTTACATTAACAGCGCATAATCAATAAATTAAGACGAAATGTACTTATTTACAATTTCTTGGATAGGTACTTAGGTAGGTGCTTTTATAGGCCTTGTATATAGGCAAGTGGTGCAACAAAATTGCAAATATGGTTAGTCGTGGCCGGAGTTGTCTCTTAAAGTGTCATTTTAATAGGTCTATTTCCATTCGATTTCATTTAGTCACCTATTTTAAGACGATGTAAATATTTTACCCTTTTTATTTTATTTTAAACGTACCTATGTCTTCTGTTGTGTGAAGGTATGTAAATGTTGTTCTTTATGTTCTGGGAACGGTGTGTACACCGACAATTTCTACAGTCACGGTATATCTCTCTCGTTTCATTGTCGTCAATTTATTTATACATGCTCTCTAGGAAGTCTTCAAAATTTATATTTAAAAGTTATCTTGTTCATATACTTATTCCATGGTATTTTCGATTTTTTATTACTGTAATTAAAATGAATAATTATAATTACCTAATACACTACATAAATAATATAGTACGTACTTTTGTTAAAATATTTTTTTTGTTTAATATATTTTTTACATTTCCATTATTTAAAATTAGGCTTAGGTATAAGTCCCACAGAGCTTAGTGTCTCTATATATTTCCCAAGAGAGTTTCAGTTTCTGTAGCTCTTATTATCTACCAAATTAAATATAGTAAAACCTACTAACATTATTTTTATAGGGATATTCGATGGCTAGCCGAGATCTTCCTTTGTTTCTCACATGACAATCATCGATATGGTTGTATACAAAAGACATTACAATTTTATCCAGTTTGTAATGTAGAAGAGAATTATTAAACGTACAATTAATTAAACTACTGTCCCCGTTGACGCGTTAATAACGCGTGGTGCGAGCAAATGACTTATACATCACTTTAAACATGAATGTCAAACAATGGTAGTGTGTGTAACATTTATTTTGTTAATTTAATATACTATTTATGCATTTTTTAAAAAAATATTAGCATTCTGCACTCCTTCTCTATATAAAATATAAGCGTGCCAAGTTTCATGCTCCTCTGTCTGTAATTTTCGTAAAAAGGGGTACAAAGTTTTGCTTCACGTATATATATATATATATATATATATATATATATATACACCTTTTAACTTAATAAAGTTCTATTTTTTGTATTCCTAAATAGGGTGATTAAGTAATGTAATTTTTTGATAGGTAGTAGGTTATATAAAAATTGTCGTTTGCTTTAAACGCGAGTCACTACACAAAGCCAACGCATGCAGATAATCCAATAGTCTTATACTTTATTGTTTTGTTTTGGCTTGATCAGCATTGCATATAAAATGGAAAATTTAGCACTGAATATAATTTTATTATTCAAACTTTGTACATTCAGATTCGCTTTATTACATTTTCATGAAGCCAGTTTACAAAAGACTTGGTAAATTAAAATAATTTGTATGCAGTTTTTTATAGTAGGTACTTACTAAGTATTATAGATAATGTATTTAAATTTTATAAATAAGAATAAATTGCACTGTTAACGTCATATGGTCTGAAATGAAACGTCAGTTGATATTTTTAGAGTTTTATAAGAGATAAATAAAAAAAAATTGCGTTTGTCTCAACAGATAATTATGTTCATTAATTATAATATTGCAACCCAATTATGCTATTTTTACTGTCGTATCTATAAATATTTAAATTTATCTCAAAGTAATTAATGCTATAAAGTTTTTAAGAAATAAAGCTACAGACACTTTTTAACGAAACCTTAACTCGCATATAGACACTTTTAATTGACCTTTGTCGCCTCGTGTTTAAGCAATTGATATGCGACGGTTTCATGTCAGAGGACAATTGTATAAATCATGAATTATGTGCTGTACAATGAAAATTTAATTTTAAAAGCTTTTATTTGTATATCGATATACGCGTATCTCATATTCATTCATAATTTAAGATTTATTATCTATGATATGTAACAATATTGTGTTACCTATGAAATATCTAGTAGATAGGACTATAGGATACTTCAATGTAAATATTGTACTTATTTGTCTACTTTATTCGGAACGGATACATACATACCTACATAGCTTCACGTTTTATCTTTAGCAGGGTAATCATAGAGAATGGGGCGTCAGACGCTAAGATCCCTGCATACCTCATTCGCCTCATCGACAGTCGTCAGCCTCTTTATACATGTAACAGATATCTTTAATCTCACCTTACACATTCTGTTAATAAGTAGGTAGACGATTATCATTTAAGAGTTAAGTTTTTTTCAAATCCAATGCCATAAAAATAGACTCCAGCTAATTTTTGTAGTAAACATAAATATAATTTAACAAACAAGTTCAAAAACTCTCTTGGGATGCAAAGTGAATATCTACACATATAGACCATCATAAACTATGAGATAATATATCCACATGTGCAAAACTGATATTATATAAAGATAACGTCCAGACGTTATTGGACAATGGACCTGTCAATAATCTAATGCAAATTCTATGCGGAAGCTGCACAGCGCATGAGCGCAGAATATCCGATCGTAAAACTGTAGTCGTAACTCCCCACCCGTCACCCACCACCTCCTCTTTGTTTCAGCAAGGCAACTAGGACTAACTCTTAAGACCCCTTAATGTTACTGCGGTGAAATTCCACGATGTCTTAAAGGGTTGGTATTCATTCCGTCTACGCCGTTATGTGATACTTAGTCGAAGCAATTTACTAAGTTATATAATTGAAGCTAAAAGATAATTGTGACCCTTGCAATTACTTGTCATAAATTTTAGCTATCAAAAGTTTTCATTTTATTTTGTTTATATGAATGGTTTTAATTAAAGCGCTATCCATTAATCCATTAATTAATACTTCCATTAGGTTATATTTATAATATTTTAATTTTTAGAAAGTTTTTACAGAATTACTTACGTCAATTATCATTTTTGTTATAATTGATTTTAACTAGATGGTATTTGTCTATCTCGCAATGTAGTTTTAGCAACATAAATTTTTCAGAATATAAATTCTGATGTAGATACCTAAAGTATTTATTTTTTTAAATAAACATGTAAATTTATCGTGATATAAAACCGTGACGATATTAACAAGCAGGTTGGCAGTCAGATCGAGCAGATAATGATCATATTCCTACATCTTATACATATACAACTAATCCAATTTGTTTGGGTTAGGACAAAAGCAGAACATCGACGTCAATACAAACTGGTTCTAAATATAAAAAAACTCACTCAATATTTATATATTCTACTTTTGAAATGTTACACTTGATACAATACATTGGGATATAATAATAATAATATGTTCCGTTTATAAAAAAATAATTTTCAATTTTTTTTTTTAGTTACTAATTATGTTCTAAGTAGCGTTGACAGTTAATCATCGCATTGATAGTTCTTGTTTAGCGTATTTTACGATAAGTAAAAATTATACGGTCAGGGCTATTCTGATAAGATACCTATATAAAAATTTTAATTAAATTCATTTCTAACAAATGTATCATGTAAAATTATAATACCTACCCAACATAAATATTTTGCCCTGTAGCAGACAGGCGTCCGTTTCCTCGATGTGATGCGAATCCAAATGGTCTTAAATCTTCACCGATGGCTGCGGCGATCGATCAGATAGCGTCGACGTGTAAACGCATTTTATCAATTACTTCATTTGCTACCTGAAGTGTATGTATGAATATTTTATGTTTTTCATATATATGATAATAGGTATATAGCATGAAAGAATGTTAAATAATTTTTTTTTTAAATTTTAAAATCGTAATAAAACAAAATATGTATTGTGATTGTTGCATTGGGATAGTGTAGGTACGCACATATAACAAATATGTGCTATTTATAGAAAGAATACTTGAAAATGTTTTCATTAAATGATCAGACATAGAATATTTTGTTAAAATTACAATTAGCATTTAAAATTTCATTATTAGTTGATTTTCCAAATATTTTAATATGTAATTTCTTATAAATATTTTTATAGCGGTACAGTTTCTTATACTTCTATAAGATTATTGTAATGTACAACAGTATAACAATAATAAGATCAATCACCTGATATATAAGGATTTTGAATAAATTCCTCCCACAAGAATATTTAACAAGTACTTACGTACCTAAACAGAGGTATTAATTCAACCTACGCTTGTTTCATTTATATATTACTGGAACTATGTAAATAAATGATATCTCTACTTTTCATATCGATACTTATAAAACTGAAAAATATTTGTGTCAGTTACTTTAATACTAGTATATATTTTAAGCAACTCTAAACAGCCGACATTTCACTAAACGTAACGAAACTAAAAGCATGTGCGTTACCTATAAAAATATTTTTGTAATATAATAATAAGTCCACCGTTCCCCTTCCGCAATTAAGGCGGCCGACACCCAATTGGTGATGATTAGTGACTAATCCGTCTCATATTCAATCAATACCCAAAACTTTACCCACATACCTCCGCCCGCCTCGCCCCTCGTCGCGCGACATTTAATGACACCCGTGCAACGAGACTTTCGTGCTATTATACTCCTTAACCTTACCACATAAGGAGCACTGTCCCCCGAACACGCCCACCGCGTTATATAGCACCGAGGATCTATAAAAGTTACGTCTGTAATCTAACATAAAACTCGGGCCGTTTAGATGCGAACGCGGCCACGGACGACACATCTCGTTTCGCTCCGCACTTTTACCAAAATTCGACAGTGTTTTTTGTGAAAAACTATGTGTTTACCGTGCGAAATCGCGCGATTGTCGGCCTCGTCGCGTGGCCGCAGTTGCACGCCGTCGCGGCGGGCGCACGCGATGTGTTTTCCAACAAGTTTGACGTTTGCGAGCCCCAAACAAACGTAAGTACTGGATTTGAATATTTACGTATTATGAAAGTAGAGACAAAAACCTAATTTACACATTTTGTTTTATATCTCTCCATGACGCTGTCCTTGGTAGAAGTGTTTAACATAACAAAAGAGCAAGTACATGACAACTGCAAAGTTTTGAGTTTTTACTCAGTATTTGTGCCTCAAGAGAATGATAAGATCTGCGTGACTTTTACTCAGAAAATGTTATGTTTTCAAGAAATTTGTTACAGTTTGAAACAATTTTTGTTTGGTTAAATTGAAAGTCTGTCTTAATCAACATTTTGAAGTAGGTATATATCGAAATGTTAGTAAATATTTATAGCACATCTACATATACAAGGTCGTATATCTTAAAAGAATAATCATTCCATATAAATTCTGCTCAATATGTAAACATAATTAGATAAATACCTCTATCTATGGTAGAGGTAGAGTTGAAAATTAACATTTAAGATCGCAGTTCCTATTATACCTAGTATCTACCTATAACTTCCTTAAACACTATCATGAAGGTTAATGTACTATAAAACAGCTAATTTAGGTTTAAACCTTAAGTATCTTTAAATTATAGGCAAAGCGCATGAAAGTTCTAAACGCTTCTAAATTTTTGAATCGTAAAATTTCTATTTTACTTAGTAAACTTTCATAAAACTGGACAGTCACTAGATAAGTAACCTATAGGTATTCAAGATAATAGGTATAACGTCGTAAATACAAATACAGTTAAAATGCAATGATTTTTGTGTCTAATACAAGATTTTATTGGTATTTTTTTGGTAAACTTATTAGTTACATAGTAGATGTGAGTTTTTATACAAATTAATTTTTATTTTTTTATAAATTTGTTATCAAGAAGTTACATAACTAATTAGTTAGTTGTGAAATTGATGAAAATAATTATATAATTACAAGAAATGCTGTTTATTATGGAATTTATAAACACTCACTTCTATTCGAATATGTAAATATATACCTCTATATTATATATTAAATATATTACATAAATATGTCAATATATAATACACTAAAACAAACCTGAAAAAAGGTATAGAAATATTTTTCAAGCAATATAACGCCTCTATATTGCTACTACTAACGCCATCTTTCATAACTACCGTCAACTGTCGTAGTACTCTTTGAAAAGTTTACTACTCTCGTAGAGTCCATTTATTTTTCTTCCTAGTCCAACTTATGAATTTTATATATATCTTATCTCTTCTAACCGGCCACTATACAATGATATAATTGTGCTATTGTGCATTTAAAATAGAACTCTCACTCTTATATCATAAGGTTGCAGTTGCATTGTCTGCAATTTTATTCAACTCTTCAATTCGGATCATTCAATGCTGTACAGAGGTACCTGGAAAGATAGCTATCTCACTCGCGCATATATCGTTATCTCCTTCAGATGCATTTAGTTTTTTATACTGATATCTCATTCGGTGAGAGATAAACAGATATATGCTAGTTGCGACAGTTTGAGATGCTAAGACCTACCACCATGATGGAATAGGCGGGGCGCCGTCGTTCTCAGTTCATTACTTTTATACTGAGATATTGGTATTATTTTTTGAAGCGATTTATTTTAATTTCTGTAAGTTTCGTGAAATATTAATGATAGTTACAATATACATTTCAGCAAGAACATTTCTATTTTTTAAATCTCGAATGACATATCTTTTTTTTATATTTATTAAATATTGGCAACAGAAAATAGATCTATAGGTAGGTTACTTATTTTTCAAATTTAATAACTAATTTTTAAATACGTTTAGTAAGCTTTATTTTTTTGCGTTTTATGTAACAATGTGTATTCATATAATTTATATAAATATGTAATATAATTTTATATAAAAAAAAAATAATTGCAATATATTAAGCAATTATACAGTGTCTATAATTTCACAGCTGTTTATGGGTTAATTTAAAAAGAAATAAATGAAGCATAAGGAATTTTATTCTATGTATATCATAACATTTATTATACTTGAAAAAACAAAACAAAGCATATAAGGAAAATATATTTGTTAATATTAAACATATTTTCACCACGCCAGTATGATTAGACAAAACGCAACACCAAATACCGCCATTCGCTATATAATATCACTAAATGGGTGAAATTGCAGATATATAATAAAAGACTTATGACAATACTACACTCTGACACTCCCAGGACTTACCTATGTACCTAAGATATAAAAAAAAATAAACTAAGAGCTAGAATGTTACTGTAGGTATCATAATATTGTTTAATTTATCAGCTTGTCGATTTAAGATTTTGAGACCTGATGTTAACAGGCTCATAATCCACCCCTTTATATTTTCATTATTCACTGTTTCTATTATCATTAATAATATATTCCTATATATTTATATCGGGCTTTTAAGAGCACATAGAGCTTTATTTAAGCTTAATATTAATAGACACTTTTTTCTTACTTT
Source organism: Philaethria dido (assembly GCA_033558755.1). Taxonomy (NCBI): domain Eukaryota; kingdom Metazoa; phylum Arthropoda; class Insecta; order Lepidoptera; family Nymphalidae; genus Philaethria; species Philaethria dido. The sequence continues at coordinate 261,755 of JAKGSA010000121.1, forward strand.
TTACTATTGAATAATGCTGTAAGGGAAGAAATAAATCTTTTGCTTTATTTTCTTCTATATAGAAGAATATATCGGCTGTTAATTTGTTTGTTTAGTATGTTTTTTTTATCTATTTTGTAAACAAATTTCCAATTACAACCTTGAAATAAATTTTTATTCTGATAGTAGTTAGTAGTAGTTCCATTTAGTATTTATTTGTATGATGTATTGTATTAATTAATTTCTGTTGAAAATTTTGAGATTTTAGACAAATTTTTGTACCTAGATAATTTTATTTAACTAACTAGACAAAACCCATGTAAATGTTATCTCACTTACCTGACCACCCACAGGGTATAAAATAGCATAATGTTGGCATTCATTTCACATTATTTTTACTGTTTCATCTGCTTAATCAATGAATAAGTATCAATTATAATGCCCACATAAATTTTATGAATCCATATATTTTTCATATTTATCTCCTCCTTCGTGTGTTCTCCATACAATGTGAAATTGGCTTAACAAGAGATTTGTGCTATGTGACTGGCACGTTCGAAGCGCCATAATTAAATAACTGAACTGAACTGTTTTTTTTGTGCTTAAGCAGTTCCTTCATACAACTAAAATTGACTACGCTTTTCACTCACATCTAGAAATATTGTGTGTTAATGGATGCAATACAATGACGCTGTTTATATAACCAGACTAGTAAAATATTTATATTTAAATTGGACTGGATTTTAACACCTAATCGTATATATTTAGTCATGAGGTTGAAATAAAAGCTGAATAAATAGTTGAATTTTTCTTTAAATACATAGGTTAGATAAAGGTATATGTATACTTCAGTATCTTATGTATATACTTATTGCGTTAAAAAATATACTATTGCAAAATATAAATTATAAATTGTAGCTATTTTTTTAAGTGGATATCAAAGAAATTTTAGAGGTTTTATTTACATACTTTAGTATATATTTTGAGTTAAGTATGGTCATTAGTCTTAATTTAAATATAGCTCTTAATTTAAAAAAAAAAAGTCACAATATTTCGTGTATAGCAGGGTAAGCATAAGGAACCTGAGAACCTTGTGTCAAAGCACTCCGTTTGAAAAAAATATATAAAAAAGAAGTTTTGCGAAGCTTTTAGCCTTTAATAAAAGCATTATAAAGCATTTGTTTTTAGACCAGTTTATCGGTAGTTTACTATTCAGTTAACTTTTTTACCTACAATATAATTTATAACTAAATTAGCCTTTTAATTACTATGAAGCTACTATTTAAGTAAGCCGCTCCATGTTTATATTAAGTTTTTATGTACTTCTTGCACGCATTATCGTATCGGGCTTCGATAATTTACATAGGTATAATAGGAACTTCACTATATTATATCTTAACAATTTATAATGTCTTATTTGCACAGTATACTTTATTACCTAAGTGCTTATTGACTATACGCACATAGTAGGGTAGACAGAGGGAATCAGGGAACCTAGTGTTTAGACACTCCGTTCACTTTAAAGATTTCCGTTTCCCATTTTTCGCCGAATTGAGTTGTTCGTCAGTTGCAAGCTTGTGCCCTAGTAGATATTAAGTGTAAAATTATAATAATTGGTAGATAGGGAAGATAATGAGATGCCAACGTTGCGTTGTAGTAATGCTGCTAAAGGAAGGCGTTGATGGGTCGTCCCCATAAATAGAAAATTTACATTAATTATATGGACATTTGGTGTGCCTGGTCTGGGTCAAAGCCAAGTCAAATTTCCATATTCGGCACGCCATTTTTCAGTGACAGTAGGTACAATATGTGTTTAAATATGTGTACTTATAAAGTTTTTTTTCTATACTATAACATTCAATAATATAGATATCTATCTATATATATATATCTATATAGATAGATATCTATATTATATCTTTTTAAATCTTTTATAGGACGATAGAAGCATTGTTAAAAAATAATATCTAGTTAAGTCTTATTATATATCTCTAGAATAATAATTTAGCTAATTAAATATATGCAGGGACCGTAGCGTTTGGCGCTCCGTTCTTTCAGACTACCTGCTAGGATAAAGCGTGAAGCTAAATTAGTAAAATTAAATATATGTCACTTAATGCTATAATTATAAAGTGACCTACTAATTCAGAATTTATTATTATTTTTATTAATTAGGTAGGTGCCCACTTATATTTAATAATTTATATATTACACACAATTTAACAACAAATGTGCGTAGAATGCGGGCTTAAATCTAAAAACAACTAAATACCAGCCAGCCTTTTTATGTGGGAAATAAATGTGTAGGTATGTACATTGTACAATGTAGTTATTATAACATAAATAAACATATATTCTGTTACTACAGGTTTTCTTTATTGTTATGTGTAGTGATTCTCTCTTGTTATTAATAACTAATCAGAAATAATAAATACATCGAAAGTCAGTACAAGAATGAAATCTTACTAAGGAAATGGTACAAGACCGAAAGTAAGAGATCTGGAAAAAGAAGTGTTTTTTTCACTAGCTTTGGAAAAAGTTTGGAAAGAGTGTAAGAAGAGTTTGGTTTGTTAAAATAAAATTACTACTGCCATTATTTTTCAATGAGAAAATATTTACATATGAAATATGACCAATCTGATTGTAAACTAGTACCGTAGTAATTCACGGTTGTCAATTGGGCTGGTACAGTAGTACCACTACTATTCTGTAAAAGCGCTATTTCTATTATCAGTTTTTGTTATTAATAAAAATACTGCAAGCAAATTATATTTATTTAACTTTAAATTAAAATAATACCAAATAATATCGTTCTTACCTAAGAAGAAAAAAAAGGACCTTCATTAAATACTTATCTATTAAGTTTAACTAAGTTAGTCTTATGCATATTCAATTTTTATACGATAAAGTACTTATAAATAATTTCTTTTATTGTAAAATTATTAATGAGTCAAATCCAAACTTGGAAGATTTCGTTTTCATATTTGTCACGGTCGGAATGCTTATTTTATGTTAATAGATATGTGCGTCAACATTCCGATTAATTAGCCTATATAAAATCAAATTGAATCTCAATGAAGACTAAAATATCAAAATGGTAGCTAATTAAACAAGACCCAGTCGTACAGACTGGGTCTATTAAGCTACATGTTAGTTTAACGGTGCGTTTTTGTAAACTTAGATGATTATGCATAACTTACTTAGCTTCACGCTGTATCCTGCATATAGCAGGGTAGGCATAGGGAACCTAGTGTTAAGACACTCCGTTTCCCACTTTCCGCGGAATTGAGACATTGCGTGCTGAGTTGCGGAACTCAACGCCGTGCTTTACCTTGTTACCAAACCCAGGGATTGAATTATTATTTTAGGTTAATAGATGTATGCGTCGAGATTGCGATTAACTAGTCTATATAAAATCAAGTTGAATCTCAACGAATAAAATATCAAATGGGTAGCTAAAAAAACTGTAAACTTAGACGATTATGCATAAGGTAAATAAATTTTGAGGTATTCGCAATAAAAAGATCTAATGTATACCCAGCTATTTTATTTTGATGCTAGAAAAATTATTATTATTAGTATTTCATAAAATAGTTTATATTACTTTTTTCTCACTAGAAATTTGATCTATGCTGAATTCCAGTCTGAAATATAATATAATAATTAATTTTAAATAAGTAAAAAACCGGTTTGTACTTAAATAGATACGTTTTAATGTTTGAATATATAATTATAGATCTTGGAATTGGCTAAAATATCAACCATTTACATAGCTAAGTCATATACATAAGCGATACAAATTTATAAACAAATAGCAGGAAAATGCATAGTTTAAATTGACCTCGAAAATTTAGTATATCTTTCGTGTCGTTTTCGAGTGAGCGAGGTATAAACCCTCTGCTCTCTAGATTTCTGGTGGGGCCATGTCACATTTAAGTGTGAAACTTCATTTCACTTTGACCAAGGTGTAGGAGGCTTTAGGAAAACTATTACTTGTCTTTCGCCCCCTGAAGAACAACGTCAAGCCATTCAAGGAAAGAAACTAGCAAGTTTTATAATCAAATAAACATAGGAAGAAAGGAATTTAAGTCAAGAAGTATAGCATGCCGGAATAAAATCTTGTCATCATATTCTTATGAGGTTGGATTACTTACAAGAATTACTTAACCAGTCGACACTGAGCAAAACTTTTCCAAATACAAAACAAAGCAATTAAATGACTAAAATTTAGTTACATATGAAGAAACTAAAATATCCATATAGTAATTTTTCTACCCTCCTGAGTGTTACTATTTTTTATAATAAAATGAAAGTATCAAACAAGTATTTTCATTGAAAAAAATCCTATAAAGATATTTGAAATTGAGTTTCCACCGTACAGAGTACACCGTATGCTTTTAAACTTTAGGGCATTGAGTATGTGCACTGGATTTTCCTATATCGAGGCGTGTAAATTTGGATATTCCATCAAAATGCATGTTCTTGATGAAATCGACTATTAAGATATATGTAAGGCTAGGCTTTGTTAATATATAAGTGGACGTATCATAGCAAATGTTCCAAGCAAAGCTTTTAAATAATTTACCTAAAGGGAAACTTAATTTCGTCACCTATTGATAATATTTGGGACGTTGTAATATTGTATACAGGTGATTTCTAATAAGATCCTATAATGTGCATAAATTTAAAATAAGAAAAATCTCCTTTATCGTGTATACAAATTATATTTTTTTAATTAACAACACGCATCAAAGATTTTTCTTGTTATCCTAGTTATACTGGCAAGGACAACGGATGAGATGAAAATATTGTATTTACATTGGAGCCGGGCACACGTGTAGTTTTACAAGACAGTCAGAAGTAGGTGCAAATAGCGTTAATAAGCGTGATATTCTTACATTGATAAGTAGATACAGATACAGATAGAGAAAAGAACTTTAACGTTTTTTTTTAATTTCAGGGGATGGCGTATCTCTATTTCGTACACACAAATAATTTTTATTTGTTGACATTTATGTCACTGAGCATACAATGATATTTAAAATTATTATTCTATTGACATTGTCCTACTTTTTTAACAAATTATAATTTGTAATTATATTGAACTATTCAATATAATTTCAGTAAAAATAGATTATACCATCTTGAACTTACCTATGATGACGAACTATTCCTCTAGCTATATCACTAATATTTTATTATGTTCGCACTATATATTATAACATGTTTTTAATAGCTTGACCTGTATCTGTCTATCTAATTAATTTATCAATCGATGTAAACAAACCTTGTAATCATAATTTTCTCAATTCCTCGCTGACTGTTTTGCTTGAAAATTTCAATTAAAAATTCATATAATCGTATCTGAATACGATAATAATATGATATTTACGATAGAGGCAGGAAGACCAAGACAACGAGAACTTATTTGAAAATATATATTTTTTTCGTTAGTTAAAAAGAGCTGAGTATTATTAATAACCTATTTGAGATTTGGCTACTAGTCCTTCGTATAAAATGTTAATAGGAAATATCCCACGCGTACTTATATCTACATAAATTTAAATTAAAAGAGCGACAAGGGTCCCTTGCAGGAAACCAATTGGGAGTTCAAAGTGGCAGTAAATTTTCATACTTAAATAATTATATATTGGGTGTATATTATTCTTTACTGGCTAGTTTTAATAAACAGAAAATACTTTATTTGCTACAGTATGCAGTTTTACATTAACTACCATAATACTAAAAAATATATTATAATACAAATACCTATTGATAGAAGAGCATGGATTTTCTTTTTCTTCTTATGCCATTTTTTCTTCTTACTTGTTCGTGATATTTATAAAATCAACAATCATCAAGAAAGGAAAGTGGGGAACGGAATTGTTGTAAGAGAACGGAGTATATTAACACTAGGTTCTCAGGTTCCCTCTGCCTACCCTGCTATATGCGGGATACAGCGTGAAGTTAAAAAAAAAAGAAAAAAGAAGCAATTATCAATACCAAAGCGTAATTTAGTGTATTTTATTAATACTTTTATACCAGTCGTATACACCATCTAAAATCCTATTGGTATGGACTCCATATCATGGTGATATGAAAGCCGATAAGAAAAAATATATAAATCTAAACAGACATCTGTACTACTAGTTAAAATAACAATACAAATTGAAACTGAAACATCTTGTAAATATCTAGAAGTGATTCTTCATATAATTTATCAATATCAATAATTAAAAATATTTTGTATTCTTCAAGCAATTTTTAATCGCACTTAAATCTAATACAAGTTTTAAAGGCAATTCTGCTGGGTAGTGTGGTAACAAATTAAGCTGTTGCTCTATTATATCTACTATTAAAGTTGCTTTTATCTATATATACACTTCATAATATATACACAGCACTTAACATAAATGATTTTATTTCGAAATTTGTTTATCCTTCAAATATTCTTGGCCAAAATAATAAAATTCATATATTAATATTGATTTCATAGTTACATCAAAACTTGTGTAGAGGTCATATTAAACTTAAAATAGATGGCGTAACTTTATTTATAGACACGCACGAAGTATTAATTAAAATAACAATGAAATTGTAATTATAACTCCCTTTATCATATAAATAATAATTAATTTTATAATTTTAGTAGAAAATTATTGTCGGGTTGGTAGATAAGTATGGTAAATTTTAGTAATATTATTAACGTAAAAATTTGTGATAATACTCCGTTCTGTTGCCCACTTTCCGCCGAATTGAGGCATTGGGAGCTGAATGGCGGAACTCAACGCCGCGCTTTGCCTTGTTACCAGGCCCAGGAAATTAAAATAATAATATTATTTCATTTCCTGTGTTGTATTAGTAATCGAACCCACAACCTGTTGCGTTTACTGTCGCACGCTTGTGCCTCTACGCCACGACAAGCGTTAATTTTGTGTAATTTGGACTTCGTATAACGATTAGTAGTCTAGAACACTATAAAATATATATAAGTGAAGTAAGTTTTAATTTTTCACAATGCTTTTATCCAGTATAATAAAGCTTTAAGAAAGATTTACTGGCTGACGTTCTATAGAAATACGACGGGATTGCTCTTTGAGGCGTGTAGATTTTTCATGTGATAAAATACTTGAAATTCTTCAAACGAGCTTTAGACAACTCGTTGATAGCATCCTTCTGTTAAGGTTTTAACATTTTCTTTGGCGGATTGACGCAAAAGACCCATAGACAAAGTTATCTGTTGAGTTATTTTATTATATTCAATAAAATAAGTCAACAGATCACATTATTGAATTACATTAACCAATATATGAATATAAAATTCTTGAAAGCATTCTACTAAAATAATAAAATAAAATATTTTAAAATCTTGGAATATACATACATAGCTTTACGCTAAATCCCGCATATAGCAGGGTAGGCAGATGGAACCTAGTGTTAAGACACTCCGTTCCCCACTTTCCTTCACTTTAATTTCTTAAAAAAATGTTAATATTTAGATTACAATTATTTGCAACGTCAAAATAAACATTGATCTTGATCTACACTAAGTAGATCAAGATCAATGTCTATTTTAGCCATCTAATCAGCAAATAAATGAACAAATTAGTAACTTTATTTTATCAGATTACTAAATTTCTAAAAATCAATCGAATATATTTTTATTTATTAACATGATACATTTACTCGTAAAATTTAGAAAATACCGAAGGATTATTATGAAACTAAATAAAAATAATAATTAAAGGTGAAAAAGAAGGTGATTTTTTTTTCTTATTTATACAAAAACGAAGAGAATGATTAGACAACGTTTCTTCAATGTACTTCATAGTAGTTGCGTGACAAAAAAATATAAACAAACAACAAGTTTTTTACTATGTAACTTATAACTTGTTATGAAAGTTTGAATTTATCTCTATCTTGTATCATAGCGTTTTGGACCTAAACATGGCGCCAAAACAATTTACTACACCGTAAAAGGAACGAAACACATTAAAATATTTTTATATTGTAACGACGTAAGTGACTAAGAAGATATTTCTATTGTGATTCTTATTGCGGCTGGAGTAAGTTTTACAGCTGCTTATAAAGCTCAAGATTAAAGCTATGTTGTTATAAGGCGTTGCTGTTTAGTTCATTTGAAATCCGCTGCAAGCGATGGCAGCATTGAGTATATAATAAACTTTCACAATTTTTTTATATAAAATATATATAGCAAAAAGATTAATTTTGTGAAGCAAAAGTATGCCTAAGTTAAGTAAATTAACAAACTTGGTAGATATGAAAATTTCTTAATAACTCTTATAAGGAAAATAATTAAGAATAAATTATAATTTATAATATATTTTTAAATATAATACACACAAATATCTGTAAGTAAAAATAGTAGAACCTCTTTTATTTCACACGACGTACAACGCCACCTAGTATCGAATGGCAAAACTAAGAAGACTAACACGCACACACTGCCATATTATCTCCCTTCTTACTAAGCACACAACAAATACAATTTATACGTTATATAATCCACGAAATATATATAATATAAATTATTTTATATTATATTATATTATTTACTTTATAAAACCGCACGTTTTTTATATATTCATTTTAAGGAAGTAAATAATAATAAATGGAATTTACTTGGGAATAAAAATAAATATAATTTAATATAATAGTGCAAAATTTATTATATTTAATTACATATTGTAATTAAATATAATAAATTTTTCACTATTGTGTGTACAATAAAGAGTTATTATTATTATTATGTATCTGGCTATAAGTTCTCGGGTTCAAATGAACCCGGTCCTTTGGAAGGCTTGCGTGGGGACACAGGTCCAACACGTAGGCCCCTTTGAGACAACAATATTTTTTAATCTGACAATATTTTTTAATTTTTTAATTTTATATTATTATTATTATTGTTTGAAATATAAAAAAAAACAACTTAAATTATGTAATAATTTCAAATTCACCTTTGTACTGCTATGCAACAATAATCTTATGAGTAAAGCGAACTAAATCATAAATTAAATTTAGGTTCTTATGCATTATGTTAAACGTTAACGTTTTAGTGTAAAATTTACATTATTTAAGATTTAAAGTAAGTAATTAATTATTTTATCTTAATAAAACAACCATTCGTTGTATCTGGCTACTCAAATTTACTTTTTTGAATAAAATGTAATATACGAATTGGCGGACCTTTTTTTCTAATTTTTTTCTTCACACTGTATCCCGCACGTAGCTTAGGCAAAGGGCACTAGGGAACCTAGTGTTAAGACACTCCGTTAGCTTTTATTTCCGATTACTTTCCAAAGTCTAAAGTGGGTTTTTTTAATTCTGTTTTTTTTTAAATATGTATACTCGTATAACATAAAGTTTTTAAGCTTTGCTTTCATAGCAATCTGGAAATAAAGCAATATTTTTTTATCGAATTCAAAAAAAGAGAAGGATTTTAATTCAGCAGTATTTTTTATGTGTGTTTACTGGGTGAAATTTAGATTCTTTTTATACTCGTATATGATAGCTAGCTAGTTCTGATATCATCTCTTGTAATTTAGTTTAGATCTGACGAGTAGTTTTTAAGTTATTAATAATGTCAATTTTTAGTGCATTTTATTTGAAGGTTTTTTTCTTAAAACCTTAATTAATATAATACAAATATATAATATTATATACCTTGTCTAACACTATCTCCGGGTATACACTATTGAATTCTATCTACTCAATTCCTACTTATTGGCATAGCAATTGGGGACGTTGACTTCACTATTACATATTATGGGTTCGACTAAGAATAGATTTGCATGATAAGTAAAGCGATAAGTGCGACGAGCTTAGGTTTCGCTTAATTTTAGAAAAAATCATGTATTATAATTATTTAAATTTGAAATTAATCACTTAATTGATTATATTTTTAACTTTTTAAAGCTTGAAAATGAATATAGTACAATTTCATCTTTATCTAATGTACAGTAAATTATTAAAAAAACGTCAAAAATGCATACTACTTTGTTACACAAAGTACAAAAATAACTGTTTAGTTATCCCTTTAACTTTTTTATTAGTTAATTGTTATAGCGCTTCTTTATTTTTTGCGTAATGCAGATAATGACCACCGCTGTATTTTGTAACTGTGGTTTAGTAAAAACTAGAGCAAAAACCTGCGATAAAAACTATATTTTCAAAGGATTTGTATACAATAAAGGGACGAGTGTAAAGGGTAATATAATTTTACAATAGCCATGTGACATTGTATTAATGGTCTATAAAAATAGCTATACGCTCTAACGACAAGCGTTTGTTTAGTTGTGATTTTTGGCCGATGCAGCTAAGTCATGTTAATAAGAGTTCGAATAATCTAAAATAATTAATTTTAGCAGTACAGAAAACATTCGTTGAGTGAAATAAGTTGTTTCCAAGTGTTGTTCACTAATTTTTAAATATATGTAAGTAACAAACACACAAATATAACATTTTTATATTTTTAAAAGTCAATATATCTCTGCTTCATTTGATATTAAGAAATTACCTATAAATATCGATGACACTAAAACTAATTGGCACTTTATTTTATAAAAATAAACAGTAAAATTAATTCTATGCATTTATTCAGTGTTGTTATCTTCCATCAATGATGTCACATGATATGATGACAATATATTAAAGTTTAATTTTTACTTCACGCTGCTACCTCAAAGCTAAAGTAATCTCTAAAAATAACCGTAGGTAAGTATTGAATAGCTAAGATCGAAGCACCATAACGGGCAAACGAAACGCCTACCTCTTTATAGGCATCATTTTTCTCATAACAATTAATCGACTAGACTTATTGTATGCCTGTCACATTGTAAGTTAACAGTGTGAATAAATTAGTATGAAATTTTGACACCGAACAGTTCCTTAAATTTTGAGGTTCTGTTAAAAAAATTGTTTTATATTTGTAATCGATTTCAAAAAGGAGGAGGTTATCAATTGGACTGTATGTTTTCATTTGTGTTATCGCACAACTTTGTATTGGGTGAATCAATTTTGATGATTCTTTTTTTATATGATAGCTCGGGCTTCTGATGTGGTCCCATTTAAATTTAGTTAAGATTAGACAAATAATATTTTTTAAATTTTATAATAAGTATAGTTTGTTTAAATAGTAACTTTTACATATTGCTTACATTTCATGCATGCCTTCTGTCCTTCTGTACCTATTGTATAAACTATTTGCATTAATTTTAAAGTTTAATATTCTTAAGGTTTCTCTTGTTACTATTAAACAGAACCCTAACATACCCAATTGAAACCAATTATGTTTTTGTATGCAGTACAATGATAAGCAAGCATGAATAAATTGTCTGTAGCGTACATCACTCCCTTCATAGTGCGTGGGCACTTGGTAAAGTATAAAACAATAAATACTTATTACTAACTGGCTTTATATATCTCTGACTTTATGTATGGATAAGGAAATTACCTTGAAGTAATCTCACTTGCTCATGTTAGTCACAGCTTGCACAGGTGAACTTACAAAGATTTTTTGTACTTTGTGGGCACTTTAGATTTTAAAATGTGAAATGTGTAAACTTATATGATTCTATATTTGTTGTTCATGTTCTTTTTATACATAAATACAACTAAAATAGCTTCACGCCTTGTTCCTAGCAACTTTAGCGAGGTAGGAACAAAAGCTATGTATTTTATGCAACTTTACCTACAAATTATATAATTATTTCTACGTATGTAGAAAATAATTTTTATTGCATATTAGGGCAAGTCTTTAATATCTGCCAATAATAAAAAAAAATGTTAATAATTAGAACATCTTATTGAAATATCTACGACAACTTATAACAATGCTTTTCTATATTTATTCAACATGCATACATATCTATTTCTGTGGACAGAGTAGGTAGATCAGGGCAATTAGTTGGCTAACACGTTCCAACCAATTAAATAAAAATTAAGTGCGACAGTTTATTTTCAGCCGCAGTGACTTCTTTCTGAAAGCTTTACGCTGAAAGCTCCCGTTTTCGTTGTTATTTGTAAACATTTTTCCACATAATTCTGTGACGCATGATTTCGTAATGTCTAGAATTCTATACAAACCTATATTAATCGATTTTTATTTGCAAGTACCGAGAACACTTATAGCTAATTATTTGTATTTTTTTAAAAGTAAAAAGCTGAACTACACAATTATACGTATTGTACTCGCAAGTATCACATTCCTTGTTACATACTATATGTATTACTAGCCCGATATTCTGTTGCCAGCAGGTTTATAGAGGTTGAGGGCGTTCCGTCAGTCATGCGAAGTCGCGTGCCGACGGGTACTTACACCATGTTTCCTTATACCCAAGAAAAGTTTCCATCTAAAAAACTCTAATTATCTCACTACGTTGGCTAATGAAATACAATTTGAATTTAATTTTCACGAACCTTGCGTAAAATGCATAAACTTTGCGCGTTCGGTGGTACAGTGAATTGTAAACGATGTTTTTATGTTTACAGTGTTATATTCTGTAAGAAAATAAAATGAACATGGCAAAAATGAAAAAGAAATACAAAACTTTAATATTATGCTCTTTTACTGATTATTGCGGTAACTATAACAAAAGTGAAATTTAAGATATAAAAATAATAAAAAAGCAAGGCAAATATTTGATACATAAGTATTAGCTATTTAACTGGTGATGTTAATATCCATAAATTAAGAAGGAAATACTGAAATATTTCTATGACAGTAATTTTTTTAATTACCTAAACACATCTCCTTTTAGTACATAAGCGTTGACAAAGTGTCGTTTGTTCTAGTTAACTCGTATCAAAGCTTGATAGTAAAATAGCTTTAACTTAGGTTAAATATAATTGAGATTTGATCCTTGATTAATTAAAGCTTTATAGATACTTTTTATATATGTCTTAAACATTTTATGCACATGTAAAATCATTCTATATTGTGAAAGTGTAGAATGCTTGTTGCTCAATATCATATTCGTTTATGATAAGTTTAAGATGTTTTTTATATCACTTTTTATTAAAAAAAAGTTTATATTACATTGCATCGTGACGAGCAATAGAGGCAGTGTCGAACACAATATTATTGTTCACAATAAGGCTGTTTAAACTAATATACATATAAAGTGTCGCCCACAATGAACACTTTCAACAAAGATTACACTTAAGGAAAGAATTTAAATGGCTTAAGCCAGTATTCATGTAGAGTGACATAGCTGTGGCCTTTACATATTTTATCTTAAGAGCGTTTAATTGTACGTCTAATACTTTGGGTAGGACTGCGTTAAATGGAATATTTTCAGTGTATCCTGGCCTTTTTTTGACATAAAATTAGGTTAAGCCAGTAAAACATACTTGATATTTTTTATAAGATTGACATAAGTATAAGTTGTGTATTTTTATTTATCTTAAGTATTCAATGATTTATTAATGGAAGCAGACCCTTAAAAACAAAATAAATCTTATTAGTGGCACTTACAATATACCCTTTAAATTATTTAGCACTTTCTTTTGCCAAAACATTAATATTAAAATGACTATATTAAGCGTAAACGACAACCAATAGACTTTTATGAGCAGATAGGAATCTTTTTAAAACAACACCGCTTCGCGGGCTTAATTAAGTTTTTGTGTCGCGACTATTGTATTTTAATTATAATTATTAATGACATTTAAATTATACAGTAAATATTAAGCTTGACTCCAGTACAGAGTAATGTAAAAAATTAGCCATTAATTTTATGATACTTATTTAATATCAACCTACATTCGAATATTTTTTTCGAAACATACTCAAATGTAATCCCGTATTCTGTATGTGGATCTCATTTCCAGTGGATAAACAATCTCATTTGCATTGACCCGGAAAACCTTTGGTTTATTTAAAAAAAAATCAACATTCTAGGCAGTAGTGTTTGTAAATTTTCCCTCTGACCTACTTGAAGTAAGCGCAGCCAGAATGAGATGATATACCGCGCCCTCCTCATTTTCTAGTTGTAGGATATATTTGGGGTGGATAAAGATAATTTGGAGGGTCATGTTAGGCTGGTGCGATAGTACTGTGGATCGATAGGACGCTGGCAGGTCGCCCAGCTCTGTTCCGCATTATTGTTATTGCAAATCGTCTGTAGGTACTTCCATCTTCCGCTATGCTATTGGTTCTGAGCCTACTAGTAATATCCCAAGATAAGATACGTGAACGTATTTGGAATTTGTCGATCGGAAACTCACAAATATAAGGCTATGATTATAATATTTTATAAGGAAATCGATCGCTCATAAAATGATCTATGGCTAAAATATAATCCAGTTGGAATATAAAGGACCTAAGTACAGTATAAATATTATCAAACATATTTATATTTATAAGAATTGTCATACTTTGTTGTAAAAGTTACAAAGTCTGAGTTCTATACGAGACGCCGGGAGTTCAATTACCAGGGTAGATAAACGTTATCTAAACTGGTCTCGCCATTTACCATATTTTTTCTATATTCATCTATTAATTAGCATATTTTTAAATATGCCTTAATAGGAATAATAATAATTATTCCTTTAATGCTGTAATACTATCTATGACTACTATATTACCGATAACATTATAACATATGAAATATTATAAAAATTATCGTTTTTAATTATCAAATTAAGAAAAAAAAAAAGTTCAAAGTTTAAATTAATTATGTAATAAATAATACGCGTTTTTTTTATTTAAAATGCACTTGCATATAATTTATAGCTTTCTAACCGTCGAATGTAAGTAAAATTTTAGTTAAGCCATAATTTTATCACGCAGTTTAAAAATTTTATAGGGTTCATCAAATAAATTAGATGTCATGTCTTAATAACACGGCACGTGCTTTCGATTGCGTCATTGTTTCCTTGTACATATAAAAATAGTGAAAAAAATATTTTAGATGTACCTAAACAAAATTTTATAAGGTATACGTGATACTATTTGTTTTACAGTTTTTGTAATGTCAAGATACCCCCACTTTTACGTGTTTGACATTTTAAAATGTAGGTACACTAAATATCGTATAATATTATTGCGGATTTTATTTTAAATAAAATAACAGTACATTTACCACGGCCATAATTGCAAAACGTACGGTCGATGTAAATGATACTTAATGAAATATTGTAAGCCAACCGGTCCGAGATGGTGCGTTATATAGGCAATACGGATTCGGGAATCAAAAATAGCCGTCTACGTTGGCTTGTGTATCTCGCACTCGCCCAATCGATAAATACTTTGTTGCATGAGGTGGAGACTAACTAAAAAGCTTAAAATATCTAGCTTTCTGTACTTTAAGCATTTTTATATATAAATATCATACTTATATTTTTGATAAGGCGAGCTGAAGGATACTTTAAAAGTGCAGTTAGGTGTCGATTGGAAGAATTTACAAAGTGGGCGGTTATGCAGCGTTGAGTTCAATGTACAGATTATTAAGAAATGGAGAAAATTGTATATTCCTTAACATGCAGTCCACTCTAGATAAAATAAGATATTCGTATACATTTATAAAGTCGTATTACGGGATAAAGATATTTAAATATAGAGATGCTATAAAAAATCTCGTATACTTACTTATATTTCTGTAAAGTACCAGGTACTTACCTTACCTTACTTTTCTTATAAAGCTTTGAGGAGTGTTTCATTGTAAAAAAATGTTATTGGCTTCTAATAGGAAAACAATAACTTTGATACAATTGTCAGTAACAGGAGCACTTTCAATTTGCGTCTCGCAATAAAGCGACGTGCATCTGGCGCCTCTGCGAATTGTAATTTTATCGCTACGATGACATTCTAGCGCGATTCAATTAATTTTATACAATTTGATGAGTAACGCTCCTTCGTAGGCTTTTTAAAACAATATACGAAACAAAGTAAAACATTGTATATTACATGAAATATAATACAGAGAATAAAAAGAGAAATAAGAAAAAAAATATACATTTTATATTTTTTTATTTGTATCAGAAATTTAACGCAACATATTAGTATAAAGTTATATAGTTATAGTTGTGTTGACATCAATTGAAACAATACTTATCATTTGTTTAAAATCGAGGTCACTGACTGCATATCCGCTTCTTGATTGAACAAAATTACACTGGCTGCAAATTCTGAGAGCTTTCTCCTCCTTCATTGATTATAATTTTTTATACCTTACCAGCTCGATCGAAATATATTGATATTTCGGCGATAACAGATCTATATCGGATAAAGAAATATACCAAAATGTAATAATTGTTTAACACAACACAAATAACAAGCTATTTTATTTTATTGTTAATAGCTTTATTTATTCATTGTAATAAAATAACACAGCACCAAAAGGTTAAGCTTTTATGTACTTCGACTAAATAATTATATTTGCAATATTTATATTATATTTTTATTTTATAATTCACATGAATATTTTCTTTTGTTTCAGGTTTCGTAGTGTGATTATAGTACATACAATCCTGCAGGTTGGTTGATTATTATAAAAAAGGTTAAAAATAGTAAATTAAAGCACCATCAAAATATCGTAAAGTTCGCGAAATATCACTGTCTCGTAATGAAGATCCCTAAGATTCATTAGCAGCGGTCGTTGTATAAAAAGCGAGTTTATATAAGAAGTTAATTTGACATCACACCTGTCGCGGTCGTAACTTCACCCCAGATAGCTTTACAATGAAGCTTGACCCGAAAGCCAGCACTATTATTCCGTCTTTTCCTTGCCCTTAGCGGCGTTTTCAAAGAATAATATAAAGTATATAAAATCTTAATAATATCCACATTTGACAGGTCGATTTATTTAAGCTGCGCCGATTGGTTGAATTATCGATGTTTTATTTGGATCCAAGGTGTATGGGAAATTAAATCGATTAGAACCGAATATAAATGGAAATAGTTGGAAACAAATTTATTATCCGTGAATATTTTACTTGTTTATTACTTCATTTTAAAGTCTGTGGTATTTTAATGTAAACGAATGATTTTTATCTTCAAATTTTCATATTAATTACATTAAAACTTTGCATAGCACCCATAATTAAATATTTGAGACGTTTATGTTACCAATATACTACGATGTACAATGTTTTAGTATTTATACACCAAAGTTCCAAGAAATACATAACAAAAATACAGAAGAACATGCTGCACGGAATATTATTTTATTCCATTCCCTGAAATTGTCTTAAATGGCAGCTAAACGTAAAAGTATGATGGTAGCCCAGAGCTAAGTAAAGCGTAGGATGCAAGAGAATTTTCTCTGAAAGTTTTGCCTCAAAATGATCCAATTCCATTTCGGTAAGAGACTAATAATACTTTTTTTCGTCTTTTTACTTCTTACTTCCACCCTTTACTGTTATATACATAACATAAAAGTTGTAGAAGCGATTATGATTTTTTAAAATTTTGTTGCCACAAAAAATGTTACTCTTATCTACTTAAACCGTAAGGGAAGCCTACATATATCCTTGATTAAATAGTTTTATTACACATAAAGTACATTTATTTAATGAATTAAATTAATATACAAATTAAAATAACATAAACGACGCCATTAAAAGAAAAACTTAGCATGCAAAAGTAAATTTCATTTTGTTTAACAACTATTACTATAAGTACGTTTATTTTGATAAAAAATAAAGAACTATTCATAACATTTATAAATTTAAAAAAGTTGTAATACACTTATATACTTAGTAAAATAAATAAATATTTTGTGACTAATACAACTCCACTAGGTGTCTTATTCCAAGTAAGAAGGAGCGGACAGCAGAGCCCGTCAATTATTTAGATTGGCGTCGGCGACGCACTGTTCGTACCTACCACAGTGGCAAATCAACGAAGCATCTGAGGTTTTAAATAAATTAAAACATTTTGATTTTCTTAGATAGTAGGTGCTTTCACCAAATTAATATTTTAAAATATCTTTTGAAATAACGGTAACGAATACGAAGTTTCATTTTTGTATTAATATTGTTTTTATCTAGTTTTAGCAGAATTTATAAATTTGAATATGTTTTTAACATATTCATGAAATGTTTTTATTTGTAAACGTTGTACATTACAACATAATTAGTTCTTTAGTTATGGCGTTTTGAGCGTGCCATTTCAGCACAAATCAGTTCGTCAATGTCACGCTTTATGAAAATCACACGAAAGGTAAAAAATGATAAGGTTACATAACAATAGATTGAATGCTTACAAAAGATCTAGTGAAGATACTACCCAACTACAAGTTTCTATTTACCTACACGTATAAAAAAATATACCAACATAACATGGGGTCAAATATTTGTATTATTGTTTTATTACCACCACGTATACTCGTATGTGTAGGCTCATATCTAGACACCGAAATAAATTTTCTTCTAGCGTAATGCAGTAGAGCTTACGTAAAAGTACCACGTATGAAAAGGTATAGTGACTTGGTCTAATTAATGAGGAGAAGCGATTACAATTTTTCATTAATTTAAATATCAAATGAATAACAACTAAGGTGACCTATTTTCTTATTTGCTTAGTTTGTATAATTTACAATAAGCCTAGCAACACTGAAATTAGACATTAATAATTAAATATTAAAGTACGAAATATTCATAGCATAAGCATTCTGAAAAATTCTGAAAAACAGTGGAAACAAAACTAATGTATAAAAAAATACATTCTTAACAATAATTGTATAGTTTCTTTATACCTGTTACATGTGATAAATTTAATACAAATTAATAAAATGTATAATATATGTGGGATATGTTTTATATATTTTTTTTAAATATTACGTATATGCTTATACACACATACAATATTAAGATCATATTAATAATAAACTTAAACAGACACTCCAATAACATTTCAAAAATGAAATTTGCATCGACTTATCGACAGCTTCACGTTTCTTCCCGCATAACAAAGTAGTCGAATAGAATATGTATGAAGAATTAGAAGAAAAGAATTTCACTTTCCACTTTCTTTTACCTACAAAAGAGGAGTAATGAAAATGATGAAATATAATAATACTCTGTATCGAACCAAAACCAATCGCGTTTTTCAGACACTGTTCCACTGCGTCACGATGGCTTCTTTACTTATCAATCTGAACTTAGCTAAGCCTAAAAAATCTGCATAAATTTTCATTGCACTGTAACATATTTAGTATGTATGTATTTAATATGAATATTAACTTATTAAATATAACAAAAAAAATATCTATTTTATATTTTTATTACGAAGCTTATCGCTTATACCATACGTGGGTATATACGTATACGAAGAGTTGTAAGTCAGAACACGTTTGCTCAGCGTATATCATTGGCTGTCGACGCTTGCAAGCTCTCGCTGCCTTATTTGATATCAGGTGTATAACTTATATTAAATAAAAAGGAAAGAAAATTCTTGTCGTTACTTACTCCCTAGTAAGTTTAGTGTGTATGAATATTAAGTTCAAATAATAACTAAGTTTATATCATAAGATATACCTATGCAATAACAAAGACGAAGATGTTTGCTTAGCAAAATCGACTATAAAATGAAACAGGCAACCCTCGGTACCCGGTCCCGTTTTTTAACAGAGCCATAATCTCTCCATAAAATGTTTTCCCACGTCAATAGCCATCTCATGAATCATTTAG
This sequence comes from Philaethria dido, assembly GCA_033558755.1. NCBI lineage: Eukaryota > Metazoa > Arthropoda > Insecta > Lepidoptera > Nymphalidae > Philaethria > Philaethria dido. The sequence continues at coordinate 281,387 of JAKGSA010000121.1, forward strand.
AAGAACTTACATCGATTATGAAATCAGATCTTGTTATTTACTTACACCTACTCGAGTGTCAAATAATCGATAGTTATTTACGAGTAGAACATAAATCTGTTGGAGTAGACATTCTTATTCGTCTATTTCACAATGCCCTCACATTATTCACTTGGAATTTTAAATTTAGTGGTCGTCCAACCGGATTGTAGGGTCTATCACGCATACATGAATATTTCTTTACGATTTAATCTTCATTAAAAGATCCATATAGATTGACATACCACGTGCATATTAGTATACATATTATCATAGTTGAATGTATTTCGGGAATTAACATTTTTGTCTTGTGAATAAAATATTTGAAAACACAGATATAAAAAATATACTTACCTCATTTTCTGTTTAAACCTTGAAATTGGCATTGATATAGAATACATACGCATGCGGGTCCGTTAAATGAGCTCTGAATAAACAGCCGTGCGATTCGCTCGTTCCTAAAATAACCGTACGCAAGCGATGGGGTCTCGTTTCTTAAAATTCATTTGTGGAGGAGCTTAGGCACATTTGCATCGAAATACGTACGCCGAGCTGATTATGCAAAAGAAATGTCGCCACCGAATGAGCGCTTCCAATTTGCAGTTCACTTTGCATTATATTGCCGTTATGTGTAATGAGATATGGCTAACGCTTTGTTATTGCTAAAATATAAGAAGGGTATTTTAAAATGTTTCTTTATAGTGAAATAGATAAATAAACTGATTTTTATTACATTCGAGATTGAAGTTTGATAAAATAAAATATTACAAAAACATTTAGTAAATTATGTCAATTTGTATGCTAAATGTAATAATATTTTTCTAGAAAATATCATCATACTAATAAAGATAGTTGAATTATGAAAAACATTAAGTTACTTCAAATTAAATATTTTATTATATAATATTTTACATATTTTGTTATAGAATAAATGCAGTTTTTTTTTGTAAATAATCAATTAATGATGCATATTCAAATGGTATTGGTTTTCAAAGCTCATATTAATTCAACTTCAAAATTATATAAATATTAAGTATTTAAGTGATCTGGTCTGGTTGATCTTATACTTACAAAAATATATTTCTAATATATACGTTATTTTCTATATACTTTAATATTTAATGCACAAGTTATATAATATATAACCTATCATTCTTTAAAATTGTATACCTAAGTCAAGCACCAACTACATATTGATTAAACGGAGTTCGAACCAGTCTTTTTCATATCACCATTTCCTTCCCTATTATTCCTAAATTAACGACACAATGTTTTACTAATTAGAATAAATTTGCGTCCCTGCCTCGATTTACGTAATGAATTTAAGTAGAACAGAACAAAGTCTCCTACATTTTACGGAATCTTTCATTTTTAATCAAAATATCAAAGATTTAGGTTTTTGTGAATTTATATATTTCATATAAATGTAAGCATTAGAATATTTTAATCTATCATAATATTATTTGTTTGTTACGTGACATCCGACAGATAATATCTTGATGGTGATCAAAATTTTCATTCAAATCGGCGTCAAACTGTCATCGCGTCGAGAATATTAAAGAATATATGAACACATTTTGAGATTTGAATGATATGAAAAAATTAATGTTTTATAAGAATATTCAGTATATGTTAGAACATCTGCAGTAGATGTTACTTAAGTTTGAAAGAACTGGTGGGGTAAAGTTAGGTAGGTATATTGTTGGGTGAAACGTCGTTATTTATTCCCAATATCGTCGGGATGAGACCTTTACGCGACTCTTATCCTGGTTAGAGAACTTTCAGTCCGACCAACCTGCACGATGTAGTAAAACTTGAGTGCAGTGCATTTTTAAAATGGGAACGCCCAGGACCGGTGTCCTAGCTTTTCATTATTTTTAATTATTCAGTGGTGTGCAGTGCCGAGTCCGAGCTACATTACTTCACCGAGGTGAGTGTATTTGTTTATATAAATGTTTTTCTCTTTACTATGTAAATAATTGTATCTTATTTTTAAATGCATGACGTTTACGTATTTTTACAAGATATCAGGGAATTGTCAAGAAACAAAAACATGTATTTTATAGAACGTTACAGAGATATTTATTGTTTTGCAGAACTTAAATTCGTAATTTGTATAAATATACACAAGTGTCGTAAAAAGTGCATGTTACATATTATTCAAAACAGAGTCTACGCACATGTTTTGAATTAATGTTCTCTAATATAGCTGATGTATAACAATTATTTTACCTTTTTTCGTAATCATCAAAATTAATCGTCGAGCCGTCAACAATATTAAAGTTATATCAGCAATATTAACAGAACAAGTTAAGGGACCCATTGTCTCATTAGCTGCCATCAGAGCTTTTACGAAACTCGTTCCCGAGATAATTTTCGTCCTTGGTCCAGCGTAACATAACGCAGACCCAGTAAACGATGGAGGCCCGTATACCCTTATATTAAGCTCTCCCAAGCTTCGGCGTTGTACAATTATTCCCCAAGTGAAACCCTTCGTAGCCTAAAATTATGTTCTATACAACAACATTTTGCAGGAGCGAATAAAATAAAATGAACGTGGAAAATAAAATATAGAGAGATTCCTGCTAATTAAGCCAAAATAGCTACATGCAGATTACACTACAGCTATATTTATAAATAAATTAAACTCCATTATAATATAAGATGTGAATAAATTAAGGTCTGGATGCAAAATTCAAGCCTGATTCTTCGTTTAAAACTTCAATGTATGTACTAATTGAGCAACAAAGTTGCATGTAGTCTCGCTGTGAAACCGGAATCATTGCTTCATCATAATTAGCTACGCCTTTTTAATGGTAATCTGATAAATTAATATTTTATTCACAGTTATTTTCGAAACTTCATTATCATATTTTAATTGCTTTATATAGTTAGTAGTATTGTCATACTTGTATCTATTTATTTCTGCTATTTATTTAGCGTTAATGAATTGCAGTAATAAACTTTTATATTACGCGATGCAAAGGTTGCAAACATTATATTTTTATTTACTTATGGATGTATAGTAGGTAGGTATCTTAAATTACTATAGCTGAAGTAAGTATAAATAATATATTCTTTGACTACCATATATATAATTCATACTAATTACAATGCAGATTTATTTAGAATTTTAATAATCTAAATTATTTGAGTAATAATATTATGAAATACTTTAACACTTGTGAACTTAAGCGTAAAATCAAGCCCACCAAAAATTATTTGATGTTCATCTTTTAGCTTTACTCAGAAATACCAAGACTACATAAGTTTTTCATCGTAAGCTTCTAAAAACATTAAATTTATTCGTGCCCCGAAGCTACGTATTAAGAACCGCCTTTAATCCTTTCGGAGCGAACTTAACCTAATATCATAAAGATGGAACCAGCTAACTTGTACCTACAGTAAAGTCAAATAACAGATTTAAGAGTTATTAAATTTATGAGGCGATCTGTTGGTACGCCATCTTCATTTTGTTTAAAGAAAAATATTATTTTTTGCAGAATTTATTATGCATCTGTTTATTTACTGTAAGCTTATATATAATGACGCTATCATTTTAAAATATTCAGTTTTGAATTACTTAGAAAATGGATGATTTTAAAATTGATGAGCAAGTTTATCTAAAGCCTAAAACACCTGTCGTGGCGCAGAGGCACAAGCGTGCGACTGTAGACGCGACAGGTTGTGGGTTCGATTCCCACTTCAGGAAATGGAATTCTTCACTTCCTGGGTTTGGTAACAAGGCAAAGTGCGGCGTTGAGTTCCGCCACTCAGCACACAATACCTCAATACGGCGGAAAGTGGGTAACGGAGAGTTTTAACACTAGATTCCCTCCACCCTGTTATATGCGGGATACAGCGTGAAGCTACGTATGTAAATTTACCTAAAAATTATCACATCTTACTTTCCTATCTACATCTTACCTATACTTATATAAAATAATTTACCTAATTACATATATAAAATAAGCTGCTTTGAACTACACTTATTGGGTTCAAAGAAATTGGTTTCACAAAACGCTACCGCTTCCTTTTTGAACCGCTTGAAAAAAAACCATATTTTTTACAAAAGAAACATTTTAATTATCTCAGAACTTTTGACTTTGAAAATATTACAAGGTATGTATTTACTAATAATATTTTACATGAATTTTTATTAAAATATATTAGATTAACATGCATTTCTGACAACGCATTGTTTTATAACTAACCCGGTCAGCAGGAATTCTCAGAATCTTCTGAACACAAGACTTAATAAGGGCAAGAATTCAAGAGGGACACGATACAAAAAGAGTAAGGGCCGATCAGCTGTGCGACGTGGTCGGCCATTTTGAAACGGGCCGGGCCGGGGCGGCGCATGTCCGTGTCACGATTAGAAAGAAATATCGTTTGTCACTGACATTTCTTTAGCATTTTTTTTTAGTTTTCATACATTGTATGTTTAATGTAGCTGTATATTAGTCCTTAAATACACCGTGTTCTTTGCATATGATTTAATTAAATATTAAATTTCTTCAAAAACTTATAAGAAGTTTAATTATAAGTAGATATTGTAGGTAGCTTTATGTTAATTGATTTCTAGCTGTTGAGAATTTCTTTTTTTAACTTCAATATTGAAATATGTCCATATTCATAATATATATTTTTTAAACTTCAAGCTGTATCTCGCATATAGCAGGGTAGGCAGAGGGAACCTGAGAACCTAGTGTTGACACTCCGTTCCCCACTTAAGAACTTCTTATAAATTGGTATTATTAGAAAGAATAAGTAATAAATTACTGTGCCTACTTACTATTTTATTTTTGGCATTAATATAAACAGAAGGTAGTACTAATAAAAGTACGTAAAAAGTAAAAAAATAAAAATTTTCATTTGTTAACAGCAAATTATGTTATGTGAGACGTTGCGGTAGGTCACAAGAGAAACAAATTATTTCATAAATTTATTGACTTATATTAGCTAAATTATAGCTGAGTACGCACAGAAACCGGGACATTTGCAGTTCTGTCTTACGTTACATTGTAAGAGTCAGCCCGTATAAATAGAATACAATGTTAAAGTAGACTAGAAGCTTTATATAGATATATTATTGCTAAAGATAACGATAACAAACAACGGATTCGTTAAAATTCTAGTTTAGAAAGAGTTTCAAACTAAAAATATATTTTGATACGAATTGAGTTTCTACTTTGTTTTATCACGATAGACGAAATTGAGTTCATCCTTTTCTTATTCAAATAAAGATATTGAATTTTGATAACGCCAGCAACTGAGTGAGTAACTCTGGTGCGCTGAAACATTGATACCCATTCTAACAATATTACATGGTTTTTGAGATTGCATACTTAAACTAATTTATTGGTAATTTAACAATTTATAAATATCTATATTATAATGAATTGTCTAGTTAAATAATGATCAATGTTTTTTTTATTTTAACTCAATTCTCATAATTTGGTAAGTGGGCAAAGGGCATAAAGAGCCACTCAGATTTCATCATTAAGTGCTAGGTAGTACAACCCAAAACTTCGTTTTTTTCGTTTTTCACTAAAGCCACAATTTTTTTTTCCTTATGCGATATAAACCCACATACTTTGGGTTTTGCTGTTAGTTTCCTAGCATATTAATTTATAGTATAAAACAAAAAAAAACAATTGTATATTTTTATATAAATTTTATTGTAAGTAGATTATTATTTTGCTGTCTATAATTTCGCGGTCTTTTTGCAACATTTTAGCTTCATTTTATCCTAATAACGAAGCCTACATAATATAAGAACGGTGATAATGCCGCAGTGAAGACATTCTGTTTTATCTGAGCGACAAAATTTCCAGGCCACGGAGGTCTCAGTATTATCTTGCTCTGCGCAAAATGTTTCTCGACCGTTACGAATATTGAGCAACGGGGATCTCATTTTATTTAATATTTTTATAAAAAAATCGAAATTATCTGATTATATCGGGTGTAATCTTCGTACTCGTTTCGTTATAGCATTTTTAATATTTAGGTTGATTTTTAATCTTTACAGTCCCGTTCATCTAATACTAAAAGGTAGCATAGGTGACGGATTCAAACGACTTTTTTTAAACTCAACTATCAGCAATCTGCATATATAATTTGAATATTATAACCATTTGAAATTTGAACTTATATTTATAGCGTACGGTCTGCATATCTGGACTGCGCTATTTTATATATAATAGTAACTATTTAATAGCAAACGTTTCATGTATCTATAATATTCTTTGTCTAATATTTTATGTCTAGGATATGTATAATTTATAAACTAAAAAACTAATCCAATTAAAACGTTAAACTTTTATGTAAAATTCAAAATTATCAAGACATTATAGAGGACCTTAAGAGTTGGCCTGGCGCGTCCCGGTAATTTCACAATTTCACGCTGAGGCGGAGATCTCGTTACTCGTCGGGATTTAGTCCGCATTCGACCCGTCGCTAATGTACTGGAACGAATCACTCGGCATGTGAAAAATAATTATAAAGTCATCCGCTTTTCGTGTGAACTACGCGTTGGTTGGGCGGAAATTGTTTATCGCAAGATATATTAATTATAGTTCGCGGTTTGGGAAAAGGGGTCGATGTGGGAGGCGTCAGCAACACCTGCAATAATAAGAATAAACCTATAATATCTTACAATACATATTATTTTTTCTAAATTCAACAAAAAAAGCATCGTTATATAGGTATACCTAAAATGAAATTAGAATAACAATATGAAGACATACACGAGATGTACGACTTCAGTAGCATGACGAAGAGAGCCAATGTTGTTTTGTCTAATACCTAAAAAAAAATACTATAAGTATATTATATTTATCTAGTTAGTTAGTTATGCTTTATACATACAAATAATTAAAAAAATGAAAAATTGAAGCTATTTTAATATTAACTCTTCCGTACAATAAGGAAAGTTAGCAGTTGGTGATTAAATTAGACTTACGTTTTACGTTCCACGACCCACAAAACTCTTGTCGGCGGTGGACGATAATCTAACGCTTACTCATCTTTTTCTTGAATAAAAACTTTTTCTTTGGAATATCTTCCTTATTTTTTCCGGCCGCGACCCTCTTTATTTATAAGCCGATGCCAGGACATGGAGAATCTTAAATGAATGGTTGTTTGTTGTTTTACGCATGTAGCTACACCATGCTTAAGATGAAAACTTTGTATTTTTATGTTATAATAGATTTACCGAAAACTCATTAATTCGATCTATTATTATTTTGACTTTTAATTTGTATGCCAAGTTATGATTTAGTTAGGTATATTATAAAGTGCTGTTTATATTATAATATATTACCATATATCTATGACACTAGGCCAAAGATATTGGCTAGTTTTTTTTTTTAATTTCCTATACTTGGTTGTACATAACTAGGTCCTCTTAATTTACTGTTTTGTGCATAACAAAGTATTTTATATATAACGTGGTCAATTAATAAAACAATTTTTACAAAATTCATACGTAGGTACTTACTAAAAAATATTTTGCATAAAATATTATTTCCTTAATGAGAGAAATTAGCATAATATAGTTATAAAATCGACTACAACATGTTCAAGTAAATTAATACACTACGTATGCACATATTCGATATCAATTCAAAAATTAACTTTACGTTATATTACTGACGTTAATGTATGCGTTTTCCTTTATAAACCATTCTGAATCGCGTGGCTGGCCGTACTTACCTTACAATGTAACTTTTAATTAGTCGGTATGTTCAAAGTATACGCGCAAGTAAGCGTAAGCCTTCAGACGTCGACGCCCTATGACATTTTTCTCCTTTACTACTTCATTATGTTTATCATTTGTACCACTATCGATAAATTATTAAAGCTATTTTTACTATTTGTATATATTTATTTTTTAAATTTACTATCAGCATACTAGGTATGTAAATTGAAATATAAAAAATGTCTCAGTGCAAATCAATTGAATTTGATCCATATAGACTGGTGTAAAACTGTAAGATCTGAAATTCATTTCAGATTATATGAAGATTACGACTCATGTGATATACCTTGAAATAGTTGAAGAGAAAAATTTGAATACAGATATCGCTTAGTCTTGGTGAAAGAGATCTTTTGCTTTACGACAGCGCTTAAAATGCTGCTTGCCGAAGACTGTTTAGTTTATACGAAAAGGAGGCGAAGTATTCGAGAGAGCGAGAGTCAAATGGCCACCTCTCGGGGCAAAAGCTACAGGCGGCCGTTTCTACGGGAATTGATGTGTGGAATCTATTACGTGTATCTTATCTTAAAGAATTTATTTAAATAAAAAAACATTCGGAATATCATATTGTGTTCTTTATCAAGGGTGTTTCAGAATCTCGTTGTACTTACTGTACCTTCTTACTACCTACCCAAAGGCTAACAACCTGAACAACACACGTTATACAACAGATCTTCAACTTACAAAATAATACTAGATTATTCATTTATTTATTGCAACGATTTCCAAGCATGATCTTAGATTAGAATTATGCAGACGACTTGTATATTGTTCTACAAATTTTTGATACATCATGGTAAGACCCTGTGATTGTATCAACGCGCCGATGACATTGGTCACGCACTTGCTATGCGGCGTATAGAATCAATACGTAGTGAGTACCATTATCGGGCCCGGGAGGAAACTTGCTCAAGTCCGTTACATACAAATGTCTTTCATTAACTTGTCGATGTTTCGTCCAAAATACGGTTGGTACGGAGCCATTGTGTTTTAACTCGTTTTGCGCATCAACCTTAAAAATTTAATACTTGGTGTTGTTTATCTATGTGAATATTTTATTATAATCTTAACTTAGAATGTATGGATGTTGAAACATGAAACATTTCACGAGTTAAATAGAACTTTTATTGTTTTCTTAAATCTTCAAAACATTGAACATGAATATTTTGATTTGTAAATGTAATTATTTTAGTTTATTCAAAATTTATTAAAATACGTAATAAAATTAGAATCATTAGAGATACCTGTATAGGTGCAATACAAATATAAGACTGTATGTTAGAGTTACATAAAATAAAGATATATTTCAAATTAAATTATGAAATGTGTAATACAAACAATGACCGTACTAAATTCTCCTGTAGATACTCATCAATATTCTACGCCGGTTTGTTATTTATTCCATCATTTTCCGAAGGTCGAAGAAAACAAAAGGAAACAGAATGGCTGTTATTTAACTCGTTTCCGATGGCTCGTATCGACGAATCAAATTTCCTTCTATAGGAATAAGTTTCTGAGATCTCGTTCGACACGGCCGCTCCAACGAATGACAATAGGTAAATTTATGTAAATGAGCGCTACGCGTAACAAAAAGGAAATGAAGACGATAGAGTACACGGTTTGATAGGTTCTATGAGATGAAGCTTTATAATATTGGAGAAAAAACATTGTTTACTTATATATTTATTTTTGGTGTTAGTATAAAGTAAAATATATAAGATATTATAGGGTGTTATGCGTTTCTATGTAACATTGTATGTGAAAGGAAATTCTTAATAAAATTTTATACTTGTAACGTAAGAAATCTACTTGCTTGTTGATTAGCTTCTTCAGCAATTTGATTCTCAAGTTACCCAATATACTTACCCACAGTTATATTAAAATATGTGTAATGTACCTTCATGAAAAATAATACACCTTCATAAAATTGTCATTAGCAATCTATATATAATTGAGTATTAATGCTACTTGAAATGACTTTAAATTACTTTCGGCGGAAAGTCGGGAATGGAGTGTCTTAACACTAGGTTCTCAGGTTCCCTCTGCCTACTCTGCTATATGAGGGATACAGCATGAAGCTATAAAAAAATGCTTTGTTTCTGCTTTAGACATGAAGCTGTTTTGTTTATTTTATTTATTTTCCTCATTTATAAAATTATTTTTGTTGGTAAAAAGTAGCATTATAAAACAAACGTTTAGAAGATATTCAAAAAGCTTAAACATTTAAGATACATCTACATATTTATAATTCAAGAATATAAAAGTTACTCTCTTATTTACATACACAAAGTAAAAATTTACATACTAGGTATATAGAAACGATACATTTCATGAGGATACTTACTTTATTTAATTTAGCTGACTAAAAAGGACTTTTATTCTCGAATAACATGTACATGTGAGATAACTTCAAAATATCTTTCAATTTAATTTCTCGCTTCTCCCTTGTGCGCAGTAAACACCATCTCACCCACCACCCACGCTGTATTTGTCGGACAGATATTCTTAAAGATACACAATTGTTTACCAGCTTAACAAGAACCCTTCATCTACTTAACATACAGCTCCATGTATAGTGAAGTTGCAAGAACGCAATTGCTTTTAAAGTTCTTGGTTGAGTGGTCACGTTTTCCAACATTGAAGCTGAGTAAACATCATAATGTCTAGAAAGTTTTCAAGAATAGCGCGCAGTGGGTGACGTGTTAGTCCACATAGTTTTTCTTTACTATAGTGGATTGGACACAATTTTATATTTCTAGCTGGTGTAGCTTATATTGTTAGATAAATATTTTTAGTTAATTTAATACATCTATTTCAAATTAAGATTGAATAAATAGTATTTTTTTTAATTACTTTAGCCATTCATTCAAATTAAGCTCATCTAATATTTGGTAAATAACAAATTTTGATTTCGATACTCAAACATACTGTAAAAATAAAAAAGCTATACCTACTGTAAAAATAAAAAAGCTTTTTCCCAATTAGTTATTGAAGATTAACGTTAATTAAGTTTAAAGTACCTATTCTAAAACAAAAATCAAAAATATTTACCTTAATTACATAACACAATGTTTTTATCTTTCATGTCGAGTGTGACAATCAAAGCAAATACGCCAAAACGCCCTTGCAAACAATCGGGGCAAGCACAGTCCTTATTGGTTACAAGGGCTCTTCACATTGCGATGTTTGCTCGTTTTCATTAACCGTGTTTGTGCTGAACCTAATTTACGACGTGTTTGTATTTCGCGAGACCTTGTTAATTGACCTACACTAAAACAAGTACATGAATGTATATCTTCAGTAAATACTTCGTTACTAAGAATTATGTAACGACTGTTGTGGTTATAGGTTCAAAACTATATTATTCTAGCTAGCAAAATACGTTATTTATTTTACTGGTTCACTGTAGCGAACGTGTATTTTTTGTAATATAGAAAAATAAACAAAATAGAATGTCAACTGTTTGTGACCTCTTAGAATTACCGCAAAGCAATACAATGAAATGAAACTATACACCGTTTTTATTATATAAAAATAAATACGACAAAAGTATCCATTTTACGCCTCTCGATCTAAAAGAACTTTCACAAATGAAATAAGAAAGAAATAAGAAATAAGTAAGAATCTTTGATCCAGAATCCTATTTGTAACTTTGGTGGTAAAAATGCTATTAGATAAATTTCATGCAACTGAGCCTACAAACTTCTGAAGAAGGAAAAACAAGTCCTTCTTACCATCCATAAATTTTATTGATAGACTTTATTTGGTACTAAAATCTTACAAGTCTATCGATGTCAGAGTCGCCTCTGCTTTTTTAGCACATACAAATCACTTGGCAAGCGGACAAGTTATCACAATATATATTTTTAGAACGTTATAAAACAAGAGATTGGCATTAATTTAAAAGACCGCATATTTCCATCCTCACTTGCGTTTAACAAGTGTATTTGACCCAAATACATCTGTTGACAATAGATCCGCTCGTTAGCTTATGTAAATACTTTCAGCATGGGAGTATACATCGATAGTAATAAAGGATATAGCGTAGTGGGGACCGCCAAGTATTATAAAAATTGTATTTATGATGACATTATGCTGTTTTCCTTGTTTCTGTACATATCGTACAAGTTAAGCCAGAGCGATGCCAAATATGCACTATAAAAGATGTTTATTCTAATATAGCCTGACCAGTCATACGATGTGACATGACATAGAATTAATTAGTAATTATAATATAATAAAGTATATTTCATTCAAATTATATAAATGATTGATTTTTTTCTCAATTACAATTATAAAATATTCAAACCACTGTAAATACAATGAAATCGAATAATCCCGGATCATGATTTTAGATACAGACCTAATGTAATGGGATTTCCTACATAATTTCCGGGTCGCCGTTAGTTAATTGCTATATTGTCACAAGTGATATTTACAAATTACGGTTTCAATTCCTTAAAAAAATATGGAAATACCTGTGTAATATGTATACTAATTATATCATCTGATTATTATTAAAAAACTTAAGCAATGATTCTAAATTATTAGTAACAGAATCATAGCTTACTACAAAAAGATTAAATATTTTGAGATTTTCTTTTAGTGTAAATGGTTTGAGAAGTAGCAAATATTTCATTTATTTTTTAGATAATGAAAATAACTAGAGTAATCTTAATATGCATTTAATATTTTTTAAATTTTTAATTTATGAAAGATTGGCATCCCTCTCGGACTACCCACTAGGGATAAACCGTGGAACTAAATAAATAAGCTAATTATTAAAGTTATTTTATTCCTTACTTTATAGTATTAATTTGAATGGATATAAAGAAAAGCAATTGCGTAAATACTTTTTTGTTCCTTTTTTAATTTCACCGTTATAAAATCCCGCTATTTGGCATTCATCCACTTCCACAGATTAACTAGAAAGAGCTCTTTCAGTTCCAGTGACAATGAAAATATATACATATTATGTTTTTAATTATTCATTTGAATGCAAATAAGTATAACTTATCGATACGTAATTTGAAGTAAAAAACCATTGCGTGCAGTACTTATCTATACCTAAAATGTAATTATTCTTTCTTTTCAATACTTTTATTTGGATAGTGCTTATTTATATAACATAAGACAAAGTGTGGTATAGAGTTCCACCACTAAACACGCAATGTCTCAAATTTACGGAGAAAGCGGCGAATAGAGTGACACTTCACTCTTTTTTTGTCTATACGGGATAAATCATGAAACTGTTTTTATATAACATAATTACTTAAACACTTATCTAAATGCCCAGTTCTGATAAATTGACTAATAACATATACTAACGTTTACGATGTAAATGTAAAGCAGTTTCGATTTGACATTAACAGGGCTGTGTAAGTGGTATTTATTCATAAAACTAGTAACAGAATCCAAAGTGCGAATTTAAGCATTGTAATATTTCTATGTTTAATACAAGTATTGAGGTAAACCTTAACCTTAAAGGTTTTTATATAAAAATATTATTTTACTAAAGCGGTAATATGTGAAAGGAAAAAATATTAAAACATGATATTTAATAATAATTATAAAAAAACAACCTGTGTAATTTAAAAAAAATCAGTCAACACCTCGGCTGAGTCTACAAATCGTAACGAGTCTGTGATTTATGTCTATATTACTCTCAGTATATTTTTATACAAGATAAAAATCATTGGGCAGTCAATAGTAGGGCAGATTAAGCGAAAACAAAACGGGAAATCTTGAGATAGTAGTTTTAATGTACAACAGATGGTTGATGCAAATTATTGATTTATGATTACAGCTCTACATTTTCTTTTATGTCTAATTTAAAATACCTTTATATTTCGTCTTTGGCAATGCTATTGATATTTTGAATATTCATGTTGTTTATATCGTATCGGTGTCGTTACGTCGCATCAAATCAATCGCTTCGGTAATGGCGGACAAAATCGGATAGAGGCTCGTCGTCCTCGCTTGTAACGATAGACCAACCAATATGTAAAAGCTACTCGTTCACTCGCTTTAACATATCAAGTGTACACAGTTTACAAATCGTACACTTAATAATATAATAGATATGAGAGAGATAAAATACACTAACATATCTTGAATATTTAAATTATGAATATATTCTACTTTAACTGGCAGTAGAGGCAAGAATGTAAGAAGATATTTTTGAAAACAAGGTAATTGTTGAAGAATAAAAAAATAATACCTTTGGCACCCACAATGAATAAAAAATACAAGCAACTACTTCATAAAAATTATTTTAAGTGAAACAAATAACATCAAAATAGATAACATCTCGGAACAATTCCTTTTTTTATATAACATGTATTTCTTTAACTCTGACGCCCTTGAGCTTTTTGTGCTAAGAACACAAAATAAAAGATCGATGATATAGTCTAGACGTGAGCTTTGAAAATGTGAAATTCCAAGCACTATGCAAAATAATATAATTTTATATATTCACAAAGTATTTATTGTTCAACAATATTTGTTTAACAATAACTGCTTATTATATTTCGATCGTATAAAACTTGTACACAGTAATAGGTAGATGTAGGATATGATCAGATTTATCTGGGTCTGATATTATGAAGCGGTATGTAAACCGCGCCTTATTCTTATTCTACTTCTTTTTATTCTATCTAGATACATATCGCATTTAATTGTTGGAATAAAAATTCTTTACTTGATTGAAAATTAATATTTTTTGAATAGTTAAGAGCCAGATGTTATTTCATGTTTATTAACAACTTACCTATCCTCTATTTATAATGTCTACTTTGCGTTCTTGATAAGCATAAAACTTTACGTAAAATGTACACGCGTGAGAGACAAATACAGCGCCAATATGGCACATTTAGGTTACGCCTCTACGCATACCCATGTTATACCTCGTACGACCAAATGAGACCATCACCCCACTCTACATAGTCAATTTTCCTAAATCAACCTTATGCATTCTAAAATAAAATTCAGATTCAGTCAAATGCTTGACAAAACTAAAGTGCTGATGCCACCACTTTTGGAATATGATTGGGATTAGAAACCATTTTACCTTGTTATTCCTTGAGTTTATATGAAAATATTAGGTTTAAGACCACTTTGTAGGGTTAAAATTTTAGAGGCACTGCTCGGTACTTCGATAGTAGATATAAGTTTCGAGTTTCACCATTTTTATTTAGGTAAATTACATTCTTAGCTATTACAAAATATTTTCATTAGTAAGAGATCCTCTTTTATTTAAAATAGTTAAAAACATAGAAAATTAACACATCTATCTAAGATTTACAGTAGTAAATATATGTTTACTTTCGAAACTTTAATGAAAGATTATGAGCTTTAATTAAATCAAATATACACTAGATTTCACTTGTTGTCTTAGAATAATCCTGATTCTAATGAAAGTTCAACAGACTTACATCAATCATTTAACGATAGCATATATTGGAGCTGGGATCAAGTCATGAATAATCTGAAGTTGAACAAACTGTCATTACGAGTGTCTTACGTCTGTATGTACTTCATAAATATCCATCCTGCAACGACGGGTCATGGCCGCTTAAAGCCATTGACGGCTTTTGAGATGAGGTTTCACTGCATAAATAACAGCGTTTCAAATATACGAAGCGACATTTGAGTTTTTATACTTTTTTCAATTGACAGTTTAGACATTGAGTGTAAAAGATGTTGTATTGTAAGTATTTATATTTAGATAGTACTTATGTGATGTTTTTTGACGTTAACTTTGCTATGATTTCATATGTCATTTTACTTAAATATGTGGTCACTTCTAGTATTATAATTCATATTATATTAAATATTAATTTAGTATCCTTCTGTATTCTGTTAAATTTATAAAAATACAAACATCTATTTGCATCAATATATTTTTTTAATTAATAATAGAAAGGCAACAATGATTATGTCTCCATAAGTAACTTCATTCTTTACCGTTCGCCTATTTTATTAAATTAATTTTTAAATACGCCGCATTTTTTTCATACACATTGAAACAGTAATGTCATAACAAGCAGGGAAACTCGGTTAAATTTTCTTATTATCTGCGTTTTTTGTAAATATTATTATAAAAAAACGCTAAAGCTTAGCGTGATAGCGTGATGAGCTAAGCCCATAGTCATACAAACCCGAAACTAAAGCTCCAATCTGTGCGCTCGGCCGAGTCCATAAATCGTAACGAGTCCATGATTTATGTTCCTACTACTCTCTGCATATTTTTAGACTAGATAAAAATCACTGGGCAGTCAATTGTAGGGCAGATTAATGGAAAATAGTACGGGAAATTTTGAGATGATAGCTTTAATTTAAAGCAGATGGGTGATGCAAATTATTGGTGTATGATTTATATATATATTTTTGTTTATGTCTTATTGTAAATAGCCTTTCATTTCATCTTTGAAAATGTTACTGATATTTTGTATACTTGTCAATTTGTTCTATTGTATAAAATGTTGCTGGTAGGCACTTTTTATTAAGTATATAATTATTTTTTATTTGAACATATGTAACAAAATGTATTTAGCTGATTTTAACGTATGTATTTTATTTGAGAAATGCTCCTATAATATAAAACATATTTTTCAGGAAAGATACATATTTTTCTTGGAATCATTATTATCAAGACGTCCAATTTTCTTTCTTTATAGCCAATTATATACAAATGCACATTGTTTCCGTTTTGGAAATGCTTCCTCCTCTTCGGCTTTTAGTGCCTTGTTAGTTGACTTGCGTCGTGAATAACGAGCGCATAAAATATATATTTAATAGGATTTTTCTTTTCTTGTTTGCTTGTAATTATTGCTTCTGAATATCATAGAATCTAAAATTTCACATTAATTTTGTAGTAAACTATGTACTTTTATGTAACCATTTTAAATTATGCTTGGCATTGAAATAAGCGCGCACGTTGCAAAGCATTTAGTTACGGCTTTCAAAGAAAATCATAGAATGCAAGTAATTCCGGCATCTTTGTTCGAAACAATTCTAACTCTTTTTTGCATATTGCGTAACTTAACGATGTTCACGTCAAAGATTTAAATAAAATTTACAAAACTGGAGCAAAAAGTGCACCTTGTATTGTTCGAATCCCCGTTACCTAGAAAGGATTTAAACATTGCGGTTAACTGTTAAACAATCGGCACAGTTATTGTGTGGGTTTATGGCTGGGCTGTAAATTATTTGAAGAAAAGAGTGTGACGTCACAAGCCATAAAGGTTTAACGGCGACGATCAGCTGAGGTGAGGTCGCTGGCTCCGATGACCCTCACTTGTGGTTGCACATTTTTATTAAATTTTAAATATTTAATATTTAAGGAGTGTAGATTCAGTTTTATTATAAAAAAATAGAACAATACATTTACTGATTTAAGTATCTATTCTAATTAGAACTTTATATATAGGTACAATATGCATGTATAGCTCTAAATGCTCAATCAGTTTATGTTGATATATATTACTAGCAATATTTCTATTCAGGAAGGTACCAATAGAACATCGATTTATTTATAGTAATCATAAATAAAAATAAGTGTATTATTATAAGAAATAAACTATGTCTGTGCTTTGTAAGTACGCTTAATTGATAATTTTTTGTTATTTTTTAACATTCTAAAATTTTATAGAAATGCCTCCTTATACCAGTATAAAATGTTTATATATTTTTCCTTTAGGTACATGTTATTTTTTAAGCATTTATAAGTATATTTCACACACAATGTATCTATTTGTAAAAATTATATATGTAAGTGTTTTAGAAATAACATGTAAAGTATGTGGCCTATATACTTACTGTAATCTGCCTATGTAATTACTTACAAAGGAAATTTTCTGTGGTCATAAATAAGTTATGATTATTTTGTGTTTTCAGTTTTTTTTTATTGAAAAATAAGTCTATCGTTAAAATTTATAAAAGACTACCTATTACTCCCTGAAATTTAGCCTTAGTTAACTTTCGGACGAAGAAAGTTCGAAGTTTGTATGTTAAGCGCAAATACCGGCATTCCCCGTTCCTCTAGGAATTTCGAAAAATCATCTCATGTGCACCCTTATTTTCTTCAGAAAACCTACACGCCAAATTTATTTTTTCCGGACACTGTAGTATCGTACTGTGGGTTGTCTTTCAGATACTGAGAAAGGGAAGAGTTTATATATACCTATATTGATTAAATGTTTTAATTTTAAATTGGTAATATTACAATACTGAACCTAAAATGATAATT
Source organism: Philaethria dido (assembly GCA_033558755.1). NCBI lineage: Eukaryota > Metazoa > Arthropoda > Insecta > Lepidoptera > Nymphalidae > Philaethria > Philaethria dido. The sequence goes on from JAKGSA010000121.1 coordinate 299,413, forward strand.
ATATTTTGTGCGTTATTATAAAATAATTATTGCAATATTAAGAATCATTGCGTTTCATATGATTTATATTTGTTCATTTTTAGAAATACTTCATTTAAAGTATAATGTTCTTAATGTTGAAGTTCCATGAATTAAATTAAAATATATGTATAGTACTTAATTAAGTGCTAATAGATACTCATGTTAGCGGAGATTACGAAAAAATATTATCTTAGCGAACTATATATGTTTATATGCCTAAGGCTCAAGTTAATCAGTATCTGCGTATTTTTTTATATTATAAGTAATAAGTATACCTATCAGTAAAAAACGTATGAAAAATATTATTTCTTTGTCTCTCAACTATCTCTCCTGTTTTCATAATCTATATTTGAAATATATATATTTAAGATTTGTGTAAAAGATTAAAAATACTATAGGTATAGATGCAAAGCACAATACCAGTAAAATATTAATGTTATACTAATATTAGTACAAATTAAACTAGAAGTTTTAAAAATATAGCTTAAATAGTTAAAATGCGACGTTTAGTAACATAGAAAGGTTTAATCTCCACAGACCGTATACGAAACACAATAACAGTTTCAGCGCAACCTGCGCGATAATAAAATGGAACGCGTCCCTGATAACGAATGCGACTTTCCACGCATATTAAACTCGATAAACAGCGATAAGAGCTCTATTGTTGTAAAATAGCTAATCAAAAGATCGCGATTGAAAATCCTTCGAGAACTCTTAGATAAAGAAAATCTATTTATATTTTAAATATAGCAAGGGTTTCATTCGTCTTCAGTGTGTTGTACTATCATTATTATAGGAAATTATTTTTAAATCTCTTTAAGGTTTTAGTCTTTGAAAGCTATGTTACTGTGGGTAGAATAATATAGGAATATATTAAAAATTAAGTCTTTGTGGACAGTTACAGATGATATCGTAAAGTGCTTCTTAGTTTTGTGTTTAGCGTATTGTTAAAAATCTATGATAAAGTCACTGGCTACGCACTACTAACCTAGTGAGTGTAATTTAAATCGACTTTTGCCATATATCGCCATTAAAATCTGACTATAAAACCCATTATGACTGTTTTTATCGGTAATGCTTCAATAAAAGGCGTAAGTGTAAGAGCCGTATAAATCGGCAAACTAAACAATGACCAGAGCAGTTTCGCTCCACATTTCTACGCGGCATGTTTTTTATTTAGTGAAAAAAAATCTACGCTTTTTATCACAGTTATTAGAACACCACGCGTTGGACAGCACGTCTTCGTTTTAATTAATGCCGAAACAGTGCCAGTGAACCTAAATTTGTTACTCATGTATTTATGTAATACCTCGACCCGAATACTATCCAGAGATGTTTTACTCGTAACATGTGTGAAAAACGCGTTATCAGCCTGCCTTCATTTGGTGAGTCTAACTTTCATACTATTGAATTGAGTCAGCCGTCTACCGATACAGCCACTGCCATCTACATCAGCTGTAGACAACTTAAGGCTTCAGCGATGGAGCAATTGTACATGGCTCTTCACAACACATAAAAATGTTTACTACACGCACATTTTGGAACGTGTTTTTTTTATTAGTGTGCGTGATCGCGTTCTACGCACACAAGCGTGAGTAAGCTCGTAAAACAGTCATTGAAAAGCTTCAGCTGTTCGCCGCTAGGTGGCGTTGTTAGGAGGGTTTATATCTGAGTTAATTGACAAGACTACAAGTTTATATAAAATTGACAGATACAACAATATTGTTATTATTATTTCTAAAAATATTATATGATAATGAAAAAAGCTTTAAATTCATTATAAGCAGCTATAATCAATCACACGTAGAGACTCTAGTTGCGGAATATGTACGTGTTATTTTTATTCAAAGATCAATAAGATCTGAGTGGCACTTGAATTATTATATTAATGAATTTATTATAAAAATCACATAACTTTTTTATTAAATTATTTTTTCTTAGTATTTTACATTATATTACTTTTTTATTAGTATTTTTACTAAATTAATGAGTAATTTTAGTTACTAAATTAGCAATTAACGATACAATTTATATAAATTCCAATACAAGTATTAAAAATATATGAGGTGAGAAATAAAATGATTTGAGATAAGATAAATAAACAACTTGTTATCAATAAGAAGAAAGAACAAATCTAATTAGAATCGAATAGCACGAAATAATCTTATACGAACAAAATTAAATGCGATTTCCTTGTAGTCCAGATATTGTTTATGTACGCGATATTTTTGTGGGTTCAAATCCAACAAGTAGGAATATATAATTTAAAGAACTTTTTGATTTGTTAATTATCAGTTAGACAATTTTAAGATGCTGTTGACTAACATGTAACGTTTTATATGGATGGAAAGTAAAAATAACATCAATTAGTCATTACATACGAGTATCTTAGCCAGTTTGCGATAAGCTCAATTTTATAAAGAGATTGATAGTTTTTCAAAAATATGCAAAGAACTAGGACACTTTAAAAATATATTATTTTTAACAACGAATTTCCTCTCCACAGATACCAAGTTGAGTCTTTTTCATTATTTTAAAATGACCGTAGTCGGTGAATTTAGTCAAAGTTCAAGTTTTACTCCGGGGGAGGACTACCCCCTTTGCCCCCTCTCATCTAACTTCAGCCATTACTGGGGTCTTCCGTTCGTTCCAATTTCAAATTTGAAGCTGATGCCACGATATATGGCACCGCAGCTTTGGAAGGCGGCATTGAGCGGGACCATAAAATGGATGAGGCAAAGGCAGCGCTATATACAGCCTATATTGTGATATCAATACTTTTTATGTTTCCTAACACAAAAACTACTCATATTTTATTGGGTTCATGAAATATATTTTAGTTCTGTTTCCTATATACATATGTTCGTATATAGAATGTGTTTTTTATATGTGCCTATTGCTTTCTTTATCAAAAATATTTATATATTTTTTATTGCATAATACTTATTATATATATAGTTTGAATATTACTTATATTTTAATAATTTAATTTTTCATGATAGTATGTTAATAACAGTTTCAGTATATAAGAAGGTGATTGCATATACTTATTAAATTTATCTAAAGTAGGTATGCACCGTCTAGGTAGCTTAAAAATAATTTCTTAGAGTTGCAAGGCACGTCCGTTCGTTATTCCAGTTCGGCCAATTCCACCGTCTACACTCGGAGCTGAAATCTGAAATCATTCTTTTCAAGCACAAAGAGAAATAAAACTATATTGAAGCAAAGTAAATATATTTCTGTACATTTATCATGCAATGAAATAAAACTATATAGGTATTAACATTAGTTACAATAATATAGAATATTATTTAAATAATTGATAATATGAAACTTAATTTCTATTAGTACATATTTCTTAATTAAAATACAGCTTGCTGCCGTTCTTTGATTCAAGCATATACTTATTTAATTATTTTTGTTACTTCATCTTGTAAATATTGTATCCTATTACTGTTATAAGTCAGCTCCCAATATGTTTTATTTATTCCTGATCTGTATTAAGGACAGAGTAATTTATTTAATAATATATATTAAGGTAGATATATTTATCAATTAAAAACATTTTTTTTAGTGACGTGCTAAATAAATTGCCTAGTAATATTACTTACTCTAAGATTAATTTATACATCCTAGAGTTTTTCACAAAAAAATGTATAAATAAGAATGTCCTTATAAATAGTTCAATAGCTTTTTATATTACTACTTTATCCTTGCAATGATAAATGAACAGTGCTTTTCTTTATATTTCTTCTTAAACTAATTTATTATTATATTATGTGCATGTGCATATAATTCTATTGTAAAAAACGTAGCATAATTATTTACAATTCTTTTATAAAAGTGACTACACCTACTTAAAAGGTAGATACTATTATCATGAAACAAGTTGAAGCAAGGAAACGTTAATTACTTCTGATACCTTATATGTAATAACGTCTTTATTGAACTGACAAAATGTAAATACAAGTATATATAAATTGATCTTTTATATTCTTACCTCTCTTACTGATTACAAATTGAAATTTAAGAAGTACCTGCTCTCATTTTTTATTTGAAGAAATATCTAATGAACATGCAAATATACTTGCTACTGAGGTAGATCAAATTCTAGTTAAGAAATATATTTAGAAACGTATTAAAATTTGAACATGTCTTTCAAAGACAAAAATCATTTTTAGAAATAATCTTATAGCAACAACAGCTTTAATTAGCTAAGCCCCAGAGTATCATTACGAGAGGTGACGCTTTAAATACTGCTGCGTACAATTTTGATACGTTTCTTAATGTTTATCTTATCCTAAATGTATACTTACACTATAAAAAATATTCTGCCCCTTTAGAGATATTGCGCGCTGGGTGGCGACTCAATACCGTGTCTTATCATATAGGGAAAACGTTGAATATGATACAGGCACTCAGATGCAATTTAAATCTTCCGCATACAATCAGACATGTATTTGCTAACCGCTCTAATTCATAATCAATATTTGATTTCTCAAATATTATTATTGAATCTTAATTCAGCATGTACACTGTACTTAATTGTGAATTCCTACATTAATCTATGGTGTATTATTATTAATAATTGAATATACTCAAAATTACATAAAGTCATTGACTATTTATGATATGCATACGAATATAATCCTAAAGGCTAGCCAACAGTAAATGGCCCATAACGCAAGTAAATATGTGACATATCATAATACTGAGAATGTAAGGACCGTTGCCAAATATCACTAAGTGATCTCCCCGAACTGCATCTATAAACTTCTTAATTTAATTAAACCAAATCCTTTCAAGAGTCTTAATCAAATAAAATAGCATGTCAAAATACAATGTTTTCATCGAATGCCAGACGTGTGCAGTTATATTATTGTATTTATCTAACATTTATTCTCAACACTGAAATGTATATTCTAAGAACCTTTACCTTAATTTATTTTTGTATAATATACCTATGCTTGCATAAATATATCGAATTATCATAATATAACATACCAAATTTATGTAAGTTTTTATATATCAACTCATATGTGAATGAGTATTTTGTAAGTATATATAAAAATATAGGAGGTTCGTCCTCCGTCTGGCTCGCGACCACTATCATGTCAAAGACGAACCGCCAAATATCTTATAATGTGTTCCGGTTCGATGGCATGTAAGCCAGGTTTTCCCCTTTCCCACCCATCCTTTCCCCAAAATGTGGTGGTTCCGATAGCGGACTACTACATTGTCCTCCCTTTCCATCTGTATCCTCTAGGTTGGCAACGCATCTAGTACATCTCTTGTGTTGTAGATGTTCATGGGCGAAGGTAACCACTTACCATCAGGCGGTCCTTCTGCTCGTTTGCCATCCGGTATCCATAAAAAAAAAAAAAAAAAAAAATATTATACTGTCCTCTTAAAAGGTAACATTACAACTACCAACGTGAACAACATCGCAAAATTAGGCATATTAATATGGTCCGCAGTAATGCCGCTACCTTACCGCATTACGTATAAATATATTTTACCCGATAAGTGACCACGCATATCGTTGTAACATTATTTATTCTTCGTTATATCTCATCAGGAGACTATCTTAAAATAAATCTTCTCGTTTAGCGACAGAGATTCTTGTTCGGGTGAATAAGTGTAATACTTTTGGCTTTATATTGAAGAGCTTTTACTTTAATAAGTATGAGAAGGTTCTTGAATAAAGTATGTTTGAGATGACACATGTATTACGTGATTCATCAAGATTTACTAAATGAGTATTATACTCGAAAGTATTATTTTCTATATTTTATATTTTTTGTATTAACATTATTATTGTGTAAGAAATCTTAGTTTTGTAGATAATCAATTGTGATACGTACTATAAAAATAACAGGACGGTCAAAGGGCACGGAAAATACTATAAGAATATTTATGTGCCAGAAATAAGCTTAAAAATTTTGACAGTCTTCTCGTAATAATTGTTTATAACAGTTTTTATTTGTCTAAACCTTTTTTATTGTAACTACCAACCACTCTAAGTAGCTTTTTTACATTTAACACATTCCTAACCTCATTCAAGAAAATAATTAGTTATACCTAGCAAATAAATAACAATATGTGAAATAACGCATAAACTCCCATATCATAACAAATAAATAAAATGAGATATACTATTCATAAGTTCGAATACAGCAAAAATATTCCCTTACAAGAATATTATATAGAATCCGTAGCTTTTTCCTTGTGGGTCGTGTTTACGAAAAATTTCGTGGCATCCCGAAACTCATGCAAAATGTATTTGCTCGCTTTCGTGAAATTTGTATCAGACGGGAATAGTTTGTGTCCCTCCTTTAACAAACTTCATATTTTCTTGAAGATACTCATTTGAGTATTCAGCCTCAACCAAGTGGAACGGGCGAATGACACACAATCAAAAAAATAATATTTTATTTTTAGTACATTTTTTTCTTTATATCTAAATAATAATATATTTTACTTATAAAACAAAATTATCTATTATAAATTATAAACTATAACATAATTCCACACATATTTAGTAAATTATTAATTTTATAACTAACCTACCTAACTTCACGCGTTATCTCAAGCGGGGTAGTCAGAGAGAATGGAGCGCCAACCGCTACGGTCGTGCATACCTCTTTCGCCTCGTCCATAGTCATTAACCTCTTCATGCATGCCCTCCGGGCCCTCATGCTTTTTACGTGACCTTCCTCCAGTATCATTGCTACTGTGTTCTCGAAGTGTTTATAATGAACAAGTGCTCAATTTATTAAGCTGCATAGATTACATTTAGGTATACATATGAATTTAACTATATTTTATGACTATAATTACTTTACAATATTTACTTATAAATAGGCTATTATTTTTAATATTATTAAGATCTTACAATTCTTTATTTAAGGAAGTTTCACTTTCGTGAAATAAAAAACACATAAATCCAACATAAAAATTTCAATAGTATTCAATAAAAAAATCACGACCCAATTTTTTTGAATTGCTACCTGATTACCTTGTATCGATGGCACCAGCTTTTTAGATACGATTTTATTATCCTAGTTAAAAACACTGTTTTTGTTAAAAGTGAAAGTTAAAATATAGCAAGTGTATTGTACAAATGTACGGGTAGCATAATGTGAATTTAACTAAATCTTCTTTTACAACGAACCTTAGTCGGGAATATTTTTATTTTACGTACGCAGTTGTAATTTGACTTGAGAGGTAAAAGTTAGATGAACACACATTATTTTACCTTTTCGTTTTATCTCGGACTAGCAAAATGGCTAAAACATACGAGCAACGAGAAAAGTTGTTTAACGTGTTTAGTACTACCACAATAATTGCCTCCTCTAGATAAAGAACCTTTATACTCTAGCCTGCAGGTGAATGCAAATACTGAAACAGAATGTTATTTAGATAAAAACTTTATATGCTTGCATTCTCCATACATATACTTATAAATTATAACATGAGATTATATTTTAATATTTGTAAATAATGCGTCTGTCGTGGCGCAGCGGCACAAGCTTGCGACTGTAAACACGACAGGTTGTGGGTTCGATTCCCACTCCAGAAAATGTTACTATTTTCATTTCCTGGGTTTGGAAACAAGGTAAAGCGCGGTGTTGAGCTCCGCCACTCAACACGCAAAGCCTCAATTTGGCGGAAAGTGAAGAACGGAGTGTCTTAACACTAGGTTCTCAGGTTCCCTCCGCCTACCCTATCTCGCACATAGCAGGGTAGGCAGAGGGAACCTGAGAGCCTAGTTTTAAGACACTCCGTTCTCTTTCAACAAATCCGTTCCCCACTTTCCGCCAGATTGAGGCATTGCGTGTCGAGTGGCGGAACTCAACGCCGCGCCGCGCTTTAAATGAATTATAATCGACACTAATGATTAACTATGATCCTATATAGGAATCTGCACATTTTGAAATCTATTTATGCATATTTTTTGGATAGAATAAAGAGAAAACAATTTCAATCTATTTTTGCTTCATTTAAAATATAATTAAAGTTATATCTTTATAAAAGCTTTCCAAACTCCATAAAATCTAAGTACAAATTCCAGTAGAGAGGAATATCTCTTTCCAAGATCCTTTATCACTATTACTTTGACATTCTTTATATTTTTGGACAACTGCGAGAAATTATGAGATAGCCCCGACCTCTTGCCGAAATTTTACTTGATATGTTTTTTTATGAAAGAGATAAGGTCAACGAGCATTCTGGTCACCATCATCACCTGCCACGTATCAAGTGTGGATGATACTTAAATTTGTGTGGTTAGAAAATATTTCGGCAAGAATCAGGTCAAACCAGCTCCACAGAATACTCCCCATGAAATATGCGGTTAAGAACGCACAGCGAGAAAACGTCTCAAGGCAATGCCAAAGTGTCAGGCCTTCTCAAATTATTGGATACCCAATGATTCGAACTGTTCTACATTATATGTGATCAAATGGTTTAAAGCTGATACTGGGGTGCACCGATCCAGAGAGGTAAGTAGTACTCCATAGGAAGTCGAACCTGGGCTGAGCTAAATGGTGTTTGGGCGTGAAGTGCTGTCTCGTTCTGGCGAAAACAACGAGTTTCTTTGAGGCCAACTTCGCCTTGTTGTCCAGAAGATCGCGATACTGGAAGTCACTCGAAATTTTAAAGCTCAATATGGACAAGGTATTAAGGTATTCTTGAAAACTGGCGCATTAACGCGCAAACTTGTGTCTTCGGGGAGTTGTATTAAATGAGGTTCCTTTCACCCCATGAATTATAATAATTCTAGGTTACTCTCTATATATATGGGAAGTTATAACTGAGTTGAATCATTATGTAAAATATATATTTATTCCGATGTTGATTTATAGGACTATCAATGTAGCGAATGTGAACATTTTTCATCAGGAACGATAAATTTGCAGGTGTGCTTAGAGTGCTGTAGAATCATGAAGTATTCACTGACCACACACGTTGGTGAAAAGTATCTCTCCTTTCCTTGAGATAAGCTACCACAGTAAGCAGAGATATGTGTCTTCGGCTACCGCCAAAACTTAGACTGTACCTTTTCACCAAATTTGTATTTGTAATTTTCTGAAAAGAATTTGTTTAAATTAAGAATTTGTTTCAATTTTGGTTTCACATTTGAAACAATTAAGAATTTGTTTCAAATGTGAAACCGTTTGGCATTGATTCACTATATTCAAAGAATGAATAAAAAAAATTGAGCAAAGAAATCTCTAACTTCTGTATCAAGTTTTTAAAATTTCATTTTCTTACAATTTTCTTTTACCAAGATATGAACCTCGTCTCTGCGCTGTTTACCTTTTTCGCATATCTTCTTTCGTTTTGCTGAGTTTTGCTATAGTTTGGCAGCCTTCCACTTTCATACTTGGATCTGTTTTTACAAAGATTACAAAAATTCTTATCATATTGCGAAAGATTGGGGAAAAAACTATAAATGAAACTGAAATTTCATTACTGATTTATTATAAGTACTATTATTTTATTAGTGTAATATTAATTTCATTATTGTTACATGAAAAAAAGAACATAGTTTTTTTATACTATTTCGTAAGCTAATAAACATAGTATTAAATTTATGATTGTCCTATTTAAAGTTGTAAATAAAGAAGGTATTTCAAAATTTATGGTTTTACCGTGGACTGAAATCGACCCATATCATATGGCGAAGGGAGAAAATTTGTCAAAGGAGCTTAAAGAAATGCTTACCCTTATACAGTGCTGCATTCTCCAAATATGAGTGAAATTTTGGAACAGCACGGCCTAACTGAATGATGTACTTTTTATTTCCAAAACTAAGCTTAGAAAATGAATTACCGAGTAAGTAGTCCCTTGTAGAACATTCTATATAGATTAATGCCATAAGTAGTGTTTAAACTCACTACGGCTAACAAATATGAAACTCGCATACAACACAATAAACAGACTCAGAAAAGATCTATTAAAACTGAATTTAAACTAATTTAATTATCAAATTTAAACATACACGCACTTGTCAATACAAAGCGAGCCGCCATATATATATTTTTTAAATAAACACTAATATTATTTTTGTTCTCGCTCTTGCAGTACTAAATTTGTATATCCGTCTTGCTCGACAGACGCAGGAGCTGATCCTGAGTACCGGCTCCCTTTTTGGTTTTTGTTTTGCTATATTGAACTTTATTAATATTGAAATAAGGAAACGGTGCATTTCTTGGAAATAATATTTGCTAACAAATTTTAAGTGTGAAGAGGGAAGCTAGACGCCATCGGCATCACTGTGCTGTATGTATAAAGCGCTTCAGCGTTCAAGCGCTAAATCGCTTTAATCTTCGATGACTAGCGTTGCTACGTTAAAATTGGAAACGCATCAAATATATATCTGTAACTAATAAATATTTTTAATATTACGTTATTATATGTCTATTATACATAATAAGTTAATATTAAATATATTTATTATTATAATTAATTAATATTTACTATCTATGAATGTTAAATTTTCAAAGGTAACTCGGTGGGAATCGTGTTAAATGCACGCCTTACCACTGATATGCATACATATATCAAAGGCGTCCACATGTCTAGATATATAATGCATAATGCAAATATGCCTTTTTAATCTTCGCAGTACAATCGGAGCCATCACAAATAAATCCAATCCAATGCAAGTCACGAACGTTTCAATATCTATATGTAAATCAGAAAAACTCGCAAGCCCGTAGAGCGGAACCCTGAAAGAAAAGAAATTGGTTTCATGAACATGTTTGCGTTACTCAACGTTTTCCTTAATGGTTGTTTATCTCACAAGATTCAATAGAGCACGCAAGCTTTCAATAACATGGCTGTAAGTTGGCCGCTTGTTAAGATAAAAATGTTGTGTTTTATTTAGAATTATATATAAGTGCATGTTTAAAAATATAAAATATAGAGTTATAATAAGCACTTTTACAAAAAATATAGTAACATATATATTCATATATTTTTCTTAACTTCACGCTGTATCCCGCAGCAGGGTAGGCAGTGCGAACCTAAGAACTTAGTGTTAAGACACTACGTTGTCTTACCACATTTCCGTTCCTCACTTTCCGTCGAATTGAGATATTGCGTGCTTAGTGGCGGAACTCAACGCCACGCTTTGCCTGTTTACCAAACCCAGGAAATAAAAATACTACATGTCCTGGACTGGGAATCGAACCCATAACCTATAGCGTTTGCAATCGCACGCTTGTGCCTCTGCGCCACGACAGGCGCCACAACATAATTTACTAACGTAACGTAAAAAGGCGTAGTATTATAATTTACTAATAACTTGTTTTAAGACAGAAGATACTAAAAAAAATCGAGATACCTATTTATTTATTTGTATTTAATAAAATCTTATAAGATTCCAGCGGAGGTTAAAGATATATTCCAAACGATACCGCCTCTCTAGCGTTCTTTGCCTCGCCAATCATTAAGGCGAATTAATTAATGATAAGAATCTTTTCTTCTTCAATCTTGTCTGTATGGCGATTAAGATTTAGAATCACGCCACCCAATATGTTGTGTTTTAATAAAGAAGAGCGAAGTGATCGATCACTATTTTCACTCACATATTACATATATTTATGAGAGGCGAGGCGTCCATACAACTCGATTCCCACCGGTTTGCCTAAGTTTTCAAAGTACAAGTATGAGATCTAAAAAAAAATTGAGATGAACAAGCTCTGACATCTTATAGACCTAAAATAAAAAGCTCATAGCCAAAGTTCTATAGTGACGTTACAAAATACCTTGACATCCTATACCGGTTTCAATAAATATATCGGCTTCCCTAAAAATTACCGGCTTCCCAAAATTTACAACAGCTTCCCTTATTTTCCAGCTTGCCTTACTAAAATTTTCACTACCACCTCTTATATTTATATATACATAAATAAACTTTACACTATTTAAAAAAATAATAAATCAATACATCTGGGTATGTTGGATCGAATAGAGCTGCCTGACTGTAGGCAGTTACTGATACACGAAATATATGAATAATAAATATTCTGTCTATTCGTTGATCGTGACGGAATATATAAGATCGTATTATCTACTTATAGATCTAGTGGGGAACGGAATTGTTGTAAGATAACGGAGTGTCTTAACACTAGGTTCTCAGGTTCAGGTACCCTGCTATATGCGGGTCGCAGCGTAAAGTTAAATTAGTATACTCGTACTTTGTGTTTAAATAGAAATGTTTTCATGTGTATAATAATAATTATTATTATTTATTTTGAAAAATGTTATTAAGCCGCTTTTACTGTTTAGGGGTAACGAAATAAAAATTAGAAAACTTGCTACTCTAGTCATCGTAGCGATGTTCAGGCTATGAATATGTTGTACCGTCATCGGATCTGGACACGTATGCATATATTTACTACAAATTGTTTACAAGGTCTTCTTACATTGATTAATAGATAACTTCACGCTGTATCCCGCATACAGCAGGGTAGGCAGAGGGAACCTGAGAAACGAGCGTTAAGGCACTCTGTTTAAAGATAGGTAAATACATAGATAGAGTTGCGGCTAATTGTATGAGCGTGCGAAAAACAACATTTATTTGCACAGCAATAATACGAATTTCTTAAGTGGTTATAAACGGTATAAAGTAAATAATGAAAGGGTATTTCGACTTTTATCCTCAGGTAATAACACAAAGGTTTTGTAAATGTTAAATGCAAAATGTACTGAAGTTAGTCAATTCCTATGTTAATTTTACACCACTTCACTCTACGAATTATAATATTTTGGCGCTTATCAACTAATTCGGATAATTGAGAGAATTGAACCTCTTGTTTCATTTATTATGTTTTCGAAGCGCTTTACGAGTTGATGTAATTAAACCCGTGTTATAAAATTCATCACTTGACTTCTATTTTCTTTATTAAGCAAAATAATTATTATCTATAGACGTCAGCGCCAATACGCTTATTCAGCAATATTAGCAATAGGTACAATAGTTGGGGGTTCAAATATTAAGCTTAAGGTATAGGGCACCGAGGCACAGTGGGAGAATATCTGTCTCAATTCGCTATGGATTTGCATTTGATTTATATGCGGAAGAATTATTATTTTTTATTTATATGTATAACCTCGCTCTGATAAGATATAGCGCGGCGATAATTTTTACCTTCAATACGCAACGTCTTTTTTTTTAACTTCACGCTGTATCCCGCATATAGTAGGGTAGGCAGAGGGAATCTGAGAACCTAGTGTTAAGACACTCCGTTCTCTTTCAACAAATCCGTTCCCCACTTTCCGCCAGATTGAGGTGTAACGTCTTGAATTCCTGAAAATAAACAAAATTATTTAGAATAAGCACTTAGATATAGTTTAGTATAAAAAATATGGACCTAATTTATTCATATAAACAATAGCAAGAATTTATGCGCATAACAATAATTAATTTAAGCTTAAACCTAAGAAATCTCGACTTAAATATATTTGGCAAGCATTTCGTATTTAAAAGAGTGACCTCGTTTTATGTGGGGAATTCAAGGTCTCATTTAAGCGCGCCTATTGTTTTGCCTATGCGAGTCAACCTCTCGCAAGGCAGGTGCAGACATTTTTCTTATTAATTATTAACAAATTCTAACACTATAAATAAATATATTTTAGACATCCGCCTAGCTTAAATATAGAAAAAAATAAATTATATATATTTTATTTTAATAGTAGCAGTAGATACTTAATCCTTTTTTAATACCTATTAGGTACTCATTTTACAAACAAGGTTTTAGTGCTTTAAATGTTAATTAGATTATTTTACTAACGTAAAATTATACATACGTAAAATTATCTTAGAGCTAAGTATAATGAAATCCTTTCAAATGCAATCACGACGCAGTTAGCACAAATCGGACTGTGGGTGTGTTTATTTCACGTTAAATTATAGGTCCTCGACCTGATATCAACAGACGAATTTAGGCATTGGGTTCCGCCAATCCAAGCAAAAAATAAAAACCAAAGTGATCTACCATTAGGTTTTCTCTGCCTTACCCATAAAACGCAAGGGATGCGTGAAAAAACCTATAATATGTAAATGTAAATAATATTCTCTTTACCTACTTATTACAAATATTGTACAAATGCTGTCCTAAATAACATCACATGTGCTTTTATATTTTATATACCTACAGTAACTTATTAAAATTGTTTTCTATAAATTAAATAACAAAGTTTTTGATATCAGTCGCAAGTCTACACAATACTTGTAAGGGTAGAGCTACGTACAATTACAAGGGTATATAGAAGGAGATAATTATACCCCGCGGCCCGCGCCCCTCTGACCCTTGTTCTGAGTTTAATCCGTTTAAACTTTTATTTACTTTACCCACTTGGATTAATGTGATTAGTACAAAACCACTCCTTACAACTCCTTATTTTAGGCTCTTAAGAATACAATCCTATAAAGCATATGAAATAATGTTATTTTCGTACCAAAAGTGGTCCCATAAGTATTTCGTTAGTAATAATGTTTCCAATTCCAACGCAATATTCGCAGTATTAACAATATATTTAATGTGAACATCTGTTTTAGTGTCGCTTCGAATGTGTAATTTTACATAACACGCGGTTTACACGTACTTTCACTCCGCCATATGAAAGTAACTTTACAAGATATATTCAAGAGTCTCATAATTTCATTGTTACGTTGAATACAAAGGTCAATTCTAGTAAAAATACAGTCATAAATTAGTCTTAACGACTAATATCGTAGTTAATTATAATTATGATAATTAAATTACTGTTTTACTCCTGTTAAAAAGCGATGTAAGTCTTTAAATTACAATTAAAATATATAACTTACCATTGTATTAAAAGGATAAAATCAGTGTTAAAAACCGGATATTTTCAATATGCAGCTGCATTTGCCGTCGGCCATGTTGCTGACCCGTCTTCAAATACGCGTGCAATGTATCCGTCCTTTACTGCCTTGTGTAAGCTTTATACCCATCTCTTTCACTCTCTATCGGCGGCCCCTGCACCCAATTAGAGTAATACGCATGCGTATCATGTCAATGTCAAATCAATCTTATGCTGATGCAACCGACTCTCTATTTATCTCATTTCTACAACTATTCTACAATGTAAAAATTAATAATATAATTTTACTAAAATATTGTACACTTGTACTAAGAAATATTCGCCTCCTTCTAATATAAAACATTAAAAAAACCTGTTATAGGTATACCTATAACAGGTTAAAAATATAAATCAATTAATATATAATAACGAATAATAAATTATCTTCTTCTTCTTAACTTCACGCAGTATCCAAGTAGCATTCAGTATTAAAAATTTAAATAAATGTATTACAGCGTTAACAATTGAATTAATTATTACAGTGAATCTGCTATGTACTGAAAAAGAAGATTGGTTTTTAGGTATCAATATACCTACAGATGATAACATACTTATAGACAGCATATCTACCTACGTAACTTCAAACATAACAAACTGCGCCACAGTTGATACTTTGAAACGTTATTTACAGTATCACAATAATATCATATCATATCTTGCCATTCTCATAGTTTATATTGCATCATTTTAATTAAATAATTTCTCTTTCATTATGAAAATTACACAAAACATTTTATTCGTGTCTTTGTATTTTCAGGGAATGTTTAACCAATACACGTTAAATATTTAGCCATAGTTCGGAAGCCAACATATTTTTACGAGTAGCGAGATCAGCTCATTACTATCTTATTACGAACAGTGTCGGCTCGGGCCTCGATGAGCCGAAACACATCCAATTTCCAACTTCCCATTTATTGATATTGACTCGGAGAGGACGCTCCGTAAATGATCCCCGATAAGACTCAGCTGGATGTGGCTTAATTAAAATATCCGTGGTTAATGATTTGTAATAATTTGTGTAGCTATCTTGTTTATTTTGTAAGTCCCTTCAACATTTTGTATTCACTTATACTCGTACGTATTATTAGTTTATTAATAATCTTTGATTTTATATAATGTTTAAAGAAGATTTTTCTACCTGTGTAAGCTCAAAGCTGTAGTTTTGATTCTAGTAAAGCATAATTTGATAATTTGTGACAAGCAATTGCTTTGAATGCACTTTACAGTTAGCAACTAAATAGTTACTTTAGATGTAGAGTATTACTGACATTCATCTGTATTTTTTAAATTGAGTTAGCTTGAAAACGTTTTTATTTAAATAATATTTGAAGTTTAAAAATAAAACAAAATAGCAAAAGTTAGATCAAGAATAACATAAATTATATTTTTTGCACATTTGTATTATATATTACTTAGCTACTGCTTATTTCAAATATATTTATTTATACATTATAAGATTCAAATTTAACTCTTTATAAAATTTGGGTACACTTAACCTTAATTACTTTTTAATTAACGATAAAATGAGATTTATAATTTTAATAATTATAAACAGCTGTCTATTTTTTAGAGAGAACGAAATGTCAAGAATCACCATTTTCCACTTTCTGTCCGCATTCGAGATATTGCGAGAGACGGAACTCAACGCCGCGCTTTGTTACACCACAGCGATGACGATGGCCTCAATAAAATAGTAATATTATTAAGACAATTCTAGTATAACTAAATCGTGTTTCTATATTTCGCGGTATCACTTATTATCATCAAACCTAACGCCAGATAAGCTGGAGTTGATACGTGACTTGAGAAAAATAGTCATTTTGCTTCCACATTCCGATTTGTAACCACGACGCGTAACAGATCGTTGCATATATATACATATATATGTCGATTGCTTTAATAATGGAGTTCGATGTCATGTTTACTTATATAAAGTGTATTTCTTATAGATACTCTGATGTCAAGACAATAATATATCTGGGATTTATTATTTTTATATTGTATGTGTAGGAGGTTAGGGTAAATAAAACGGTCATTCGGTTTTATAAATTAATTATATTTCACGGAAAAGAAAGAGTAGTCGAAGAGACTGCTTTTCAACTCGTAAGTTCTAACACGTAAAGAACACAGTATGAGTGGCGGCAACCATTTTATAGTAAAAGTCAAAAGACATACTAATTATTAAAGATTAGTTTTTGTATAATAATCAATTGACACTCTATAAACCGACTTGACAATTTAACACGTCAGTTGACCAACCATAAAGTCAATTGATATTCCAACAGTATGTATCCTTATAATATGTATTGCTTGGATTGATTTATTATAATATATTAATTATAAATCGTTATTATATATTTATTGATTTATATTTTTACTTATACATTATTGTTGAAAACATTGGCACTTTATTGCCATTATGACAATTATATGAAGGCAAAAATAAAGAATCATTACAGAATATCATCGCAAAAAAGGAACTAATCTTATGAATAAAAATATGAGAGGATCGCGCGATATTCCTAATATGGTAATACGATCCGATATTTTATCCCAAACAAACTCAATATTGGTTTCAGAATGAGATTCGTTGCGACAAAATGGAACAAACAAGCCTTCTTCTTCTAGTTTCTTGCTATATTTGCAAAAGTAGGGACATGCTTATAGCTCTAAATTAGAATTTGTTTTTATGTATCTACGAGTGTATATTTTTTTTTGTATATCCTGTACATAGATTGTCAAATTACATTAGACAATCGTGTTTCACGCTTTGATGACTACGAGCTTATATATTAGCTAATTAAATACCTAAATTATGGTATTGATAAGAGTAAAAATGTGGGTGGAAACTACAATGGTAATTTCACCTGCTTGTTTAGATTACACTCATTGCTTAGCATGTAAATAGGTACATATTAATTGGGCAGATAATAAACGCCTTAGGTACGAGTGCTCATAACAACAGGTATTCGTAACCTTATTTCATTTTCTTTTTATAAAAACAATACTTATACAGAATTTATGCCAAGATAACGCTTAAATGAAATGTATTTTGTTTACGAAATGCAATTAATTTTCTATAAAATTCCAGACACTAAATATTTGTCAAAACATCACCTTCAATAACAATATAACTTTAAATCAGCTCGACTCAATGTAAGACGTCCTCATTCCAGAGAGGACAGTGCCTTTGTTTCTATTGATTAAAGTGAACGTGCAAGTTAGGAAACTTCTGGTTTTCTTGTTCTATTAAGAATCTGGGCTAGATATAAGGTAGCTTTTACAATTTGATTGGATCACGTTCGATCACTACTAAAGCTTATTTTGCTTTGGATAAGCTAAATATGTTTGGTATAAACCTTATAAACACGATCAATTACTAAATGCTTACCTAAACATCACGAATTTAATTAAACTGAAAGGAATACTTTGCGTAGGTATAGCTAATTAAAGTAAGCGTACGCTGATTTAATTCCAAATCAGACTTGTCTTCAAAATTGGAATAAATGAAGCCAATCAGAGATAAATAACGTTTAGTCCACGAACCGCTAGCGTGGGCCGTTACATTTACATATGCCGGTACAATGGCGGCTTGAATTCAAATACATACAAAATTATCCTATTGCGTGCTTATTTCGTTCATCGACGTATTGATATTACAGACTTAATTAGAAACTAACATGGTGATATATTAAATAGAAAAATATACAAAGTAAAAATTTACAGAACTCTAACGTATTAATTTTATTTATTAGAGATGTGTAAGTAAAAATATTGTTCCAAATTTATCATAGTTTCGTTTAACTAAATTAATTTAAAAATATTTCCAACAATTCTCTAAAACTAAGAAATATTTCAGAAACAAACTTTAAGTTAACACAAAAGGAGGTCCCCGACCTTGGTATGTTAAAACTAAAGAATATAAAACTAAAAACTATTACTTTCGCCAGATGATTAATGAAATAAAAAGATTCTATAAATCTTTTTCTTAAATAAAATTTGAAATGTACGTACTTTGTGTTATGTATGCCATTCAGATACATATCAGTGTGTTAAGGTTTATTTATACAGTCATTAAACAGTAGTAAACTTTGAATACTTACTTAAAACTAAATAAATACTTAATAATTGCTTATTTCCATATAAACGTTTTTTTCTGTGGTTTGAAGAGGAGTGGTAGAGCATCCGATAAGTCTAATGGAAAGGGTTATTTTAAATGTTTACTGTAGGCAGGATAAATATTAGTAGAAATATGTAGAAATATAGAGAGTATTGTATTTTGGGTCACAGTTTTTTTGATAAATTGGCTTTAACTATATTTTATTAAATTTTATTATTATAATTTTGTTTCTAATAATATATCTATATTATTAAAAAATGTAAAAAAAAATAAAAAGTTCTATATTTTTCTATCTATCAAGTTAAGTTTGAACGCGATCCAACCATCGCTTGTATTGTTTTGAAATAAAATGTTGTAAATTTCAATATTTTTTAAATTTCCTTTGTATATGCATCCTTGGTTGAATCTTTTAGAAAATCACAAAAATGAGCAAAATAATATTAAAATTAAACACAAAAACAACTTAAACCCAGTGAGTATATTTACTTGCATGTATGCATTAATTTTACATTGGCGGATACAAGATAACAGTGCGCCGTACCGCCAAGAACAAGTTGTAATTATTAACAAAATATCCAAATCCATTATAACGTTATATGTACATAAATTAAATGAACAACATATCACAAGTTCAGGTATAAATATATTTTTCTTGTCTTTTTTTTTTTTTAACTTCACGCTGTATCCCGCATATAGCAGGGTAGGCAGAGGGAACAGAGAATCTAGTATTAAGACACTCCATTCTCTTTCAACAATTCCGTTCCCTACTTTCCGCCTAATTGAGGCATTGCGTGTTGAGTGGCGGAACTCAACGCCGCGCTTTGCCTTGTTACCAAACCCAAGAAATGAAAATACTAAATTTTACATTTCCTGGAGTGGGGATCGAACCCACAACCTGTCGCATTTACAGTCGCACGCATGTGCCTCTGCGCCACGACAGGCGTATAAATATCGTTTAATTATAATTAAATTATTTATAAATAATTATTAAAATATGAAACTGTTATGTATAATTACTTTTCGTTTAAGATATATTGAAATCTGACTATAATAGGTTTTAATTAAATTTTATAAAAATGTTCAGCTATACTTATATAAACATATCTCAATAAGCTAAAAGTGGTGTTCTGTAGACTCCATTGGTTGTGTACGTGACCTTCCCTCGTGTCAGCAATTCGTTCCTAAACCGTTTTCGTCGATTCTGCTGAATATAATATAATCAGATATGGCTATCTTTTACCTCCTACAACGCCATGCCTACGCATTTAAATAAAATACCGCCTTTCATAAATTAATTAACGAGTAAGCGTTTTGTTTCCTTTTATAAAGCTCAACTTTTATAGTAATTAAAAGAAATGTAATTAACTTGAAATTTATATAAAACAAAAGTGAAATTTATGTGATTCTTAATACATGTTCATTTTGGAAAATAATACCATTTTTAAATGAATAGGTATATTTAATGACCATAAATTTCATAATCGCATTAAATATGGGACATTTAATTGTTTTGTTTATATATCAAGTTATTACATTTATGTTTTAAAGTCATTGTATTTATGTCTTAATACGTTGTCAGAATACCTAAATATATTTAATAAATTCAATCATGTTCAATATGACGTCGAATCGAAAGCATTTTTTTATGTTTCCACCCTTGAGGTTATTGGTGGGACATTCATTGTTCAAAACGAAGCGACTTCGCATTGTTTATCCTAAAAATAGTTTGTATACGTCACATGAAGTTCGATACCGACATGCCTATAGCGCAGGTGGGCGAGGGTGGATACAAATATAGGTGGGGGCAATATGGGCGCATGTTTTATATTATTGAAGCTCCGGACTCCCGAATGTTTACCTTGTTTACAGAAATGAGAGCAAAACCTACTATACAGGGATAGCCACTATTACTTTGAACAGTTTCACCGACTGCGTTTCGAAATTCATTTTATATTTTAAGCAAAATCGAGTATCGTCGTTTATATATTCTATAGTGTCGTTTCATGTCTCGTAATCCAGCTTTATCCTTTTAAAAACGATCCAATCACGTATTTTATACAAAGTCATATTGTATCGGGAAATCGCCTCGTACCAATATGATGTCAAACATTTGCATTTCGTCCGACGCGTCGTCCTCCTCTAGCTAAGTATATAATATAATATTGGATAAAAACGAGACTTGTTTGGACGTAACTCGCACCCCTGATTATATTTGGACAAATATTTCTTGTATCTCGTGTACACAGTATAATAAGTCTCTTGGGTCGGCGAATGAAGCCTAAAGAAAAACCATCGTGTGTCATTCTTACGTTTACGTGATCCGTACAGGATATAGGTAGGATGGAGTGAACAGGGGAAAATCTTTTGAGCTGTATTAAGGCACAAAGGTACCAATTCCCAAATGGCTTGTTGGTTATTTTCTTGTATTGTGTCGGGATATTCACTGCATGAGTCTCGGAAATTGAAACTCGATGACAAAATAGAAATATAAAAAGGTATTTCTTTAAGGAAAATGTACTATATTTTTCTGACAAGGTAAGGCTCTCACTATATATATACAGATCTTCTTGGTGAGCTACCAAAAATAACTAAGTAATGATACTTAATTAAAAAACAATACTTATTTACATAACCATAGTGATGTATTTGAAAACAAGTACAGAATTTATTTCATTTAAAAAAATAAATTAGTTAAGTTCAAAGACTTTAAAGATCCTTTGTTTAACTAGTCTTCTTGAACATCTACGAAATTTATTAATCTAAGTTGTACCAAAAACTGATGCCGTGACAGTAGAGTTTTGCAAAGAAATTTTGTTTGAGTATTTCCCTTAAGGCCGAATTTGTTTACCCAAATTAGTCCTTATTTTGGTATATTCAGGGTCCATTATCTTTTATTAATGTACATAAACGTTGCTTATAATGTTGCTAAAGAAAAATGTACTCTACAACCATCCATATTAAATTCAAATTTATATATGCCTAATGTTATGTAAAATTGAGCACAGCATACCCACCGACTGTTAAGATGGGACCGCCAAATATTTCGGCCTTTATTTATGTCCACTTGAAGTTTCACGTAACTATAACGAGGACGTTTTTCGTAAAAAAGAAAAAAGTACGTCAAGCTCGAATAATTTTATGCGTATAGGTATTTAAACCCATCTGCATGCAAATCTCTATTTAGGCTTGAACAAGTTTTTTACTTGTTTATTAATATTATCCTTAAAAATCTTTTCATATTTGGTATTTATAAAATTTCTTATCCAAAAAATAAACAAGTTAGGTTAGTCAACCGCCTAATTTGACTTTTTTATTAGAAAGTAAAGTTATTAAGGATTGATAAATTTACTAACATAATTTACTTAGATACATATTATACATAAATCTAATATATTTCTTCTTTTCTTTTATTATTTTGCTTATACTTAACTATTGTAATATATTTATGTTATTTTGATATAAAAAAGGAGGCAAACCTTCTCATAATGAAAATTATCCGACCAAAAGTCATTGCGGAAGCTTCCTTTATGGGACACATGGATTACGGCGACAATACAAGTTAGGAAGTGGGTAAATACGGTTATTTATAATATTATTTTGCTATTTCTATAAAGATATATTACGAAATTTTATTTTCAATATAAGTATAAAAAGAAGGCTGTGTTAATTTACATAACTCAGTTGAATTATTTCGTTCCAAGATAATTTTCTCTACGCACAAATGAGCCGAGGCTTTTACGCCAAGATCCGTCGGTATTAGGTGGAATCTGCTCCGCGCATGCTTTGATTACCATACAAGCCTATATGACATGGATCTACAAAAGATTGTTCACGGATGTTTTTGTTTCATCTGTTAATGTATGAAATTTGTTACGCTTAATATTTATAAAGGAAGAAAGAATTGAAAAGAATATATTTTGGAATAATGTAGAGAATACTTCGTCGATATTTCTTTATTACATAGATGTACATTACATCTAATTAATAATAACAAAAAAAATTCTAATACTGCACTATCTGCACAAACAAAAAAAAATGTTCGTAACATAGGTGTTTTTCAGTAGGCGACAACTCCACAGGTACCAATAACTTTAATAACTAATAAAAATAAATACTATACTATACTATTATATATAAATATTTTAGTTGATACATATTTCATTAGCTTCTTTCTTAGCTCGAGGTAAAGATATTTAAATTCATATCTGTATGCAAACCGAGAGATTAAAACAATATTTGCTTTAAAATACTGGGTGCGTCGCGAATTTCCTACCTTTCAAATTATATTAACTTTAATCAAGTGTATATTGCGCTAATATAACCTATTCTGCAGATAAAAGGGGTTACAATTTAAAACTTTGCGAGAATTTAATGTTTGTTTTACTAAGTGCCGCTCTTAAATGTTTATTTAATTTCAGCGCTATCTTATAATTTGTTTAAAGTTATCAGCATCGCCATCTATTTTAAATAATTATTCTTATGATGCCGTTTATAAGTTGGTCTTTATGTTTTTCTTTTTATGCAAAAGTAGATGGATTTGGCTATTTCTTTATTTATCTTATAACGCCTGTCTTGGCGCAGAGGCACAAATGTGCGACTGTAAACGCGACAGGTTGTGCGTTCGATTCGTGGGAATCTAGGAAATGTAAAATTTAGTATTTTCATTTGTTGGGTTTGGTAACAAGGCAAAGCGCGGCGTTGAGTTCCGCCACTCAACACGCAATGCCTCAATTCGGCGGAAAGTGGGGAACGGAATTGTTGAAAGAGAATGGAGTGTCTTAATACTAGATTCTCTGGTTCCCTCTGCCTACCCTGCTATATGCGGGTTACTGCGAGAAGTTAAAAAAATTCTTATATAAACTTTATCATTATTAATGAATAAATATTATAAAACCTTTTTTAGGCTCACATCTTGCATATGAGGCTAGGTAGAATATATATAATGTCACTCCACTCACGAAACTCGATACCGCACTTTGTCTTACCAGACGATCTTACCCTTGCGCGGAAATGAAAATAATTTAAACATAATCTTTCTTCCGACTAGAGGTCGTACCCATAACGATCATGCTTAAATAGAGGCGCTCTTCCACTGTGTTACGATGACCTCTACGCAAAAAAATGTTGACTAACTCTACTTAATCTATCTTATGCCGACATTGAAAATATGCTATGATAAATAATTTGCAAGTTTTTTTTAAATAATGCACAGACCACCCTCATACATGCGCACGCACACATGCACATACACATGTAAACACACAAACACACACACACACACACACGGCTTTGTTACTATTAAGTTATATGTATTATGTTATATATTATATGAATGTTATGTATTATGTTATTGTTAAGCCATCGGAGAAGCGAGACATTCCCGACACAAGTGTCTTTGACTACTTAGTGGGAAGTCTCGGCTGCTCAATTCGTAAAATATTTTTTGAATAAATATCTTTTTATCTTATCTTATCCTCATTTATATAAATAATAACAATTGTTTCCCACTATATTATCCGTTCAATATGAAGCGGTAGCGTGTCTTAAGTCACTTCATATTCGAACTGTCCATTAAGTGCACTGTGTCGCTCGCCGATAAACTGACGGTAACGCATAGCACTCAGTATGTACTACGAAATGCACCCATTGTAGTAAGGTGTGTTTAACCCTTGGTGTGCCTGACGAGTCTTACGGACCCGTCCTCTTAAGGAATTGATGGCGTAACTCTTAATCAATAAGTAATTATAAAAATAATTACTTATTGATGTTTTTATTATTTATAAATTATTAAAGTAAATAATATTTGTTACAGTTAAAAATGTCAAGACGATTAATTAATAGCGAAGTAAGGCTTTAGAGATAAATTTAGAAAATGACGCTAGTGACATTATTTTTTATAAAAGTACAGCTAAGTCTTAACATTGAGTGTCTAATAGGATTTAGATGGTGCACTTAAAAAAAGAACAATTCTCTACTAAACCATAACAGTGGTGATGATGAGATGATTCAGTCTTTGAGTCATTTTAATCAGAAATTATTATTTAAAGGCAAAAAATGTATCAGTTCGATTTCTACATCTAAGTTTTCACGAATTTTAGTTAAACAAAAATGGAATGTGTCACTGAAAGAAAAATTGTAAAAAATAGATATGGCATTGACTCCACATAAAACTTTGCTACACAATTACTGTCATGTAGAGGAGAGTTAATACTTTAAAAAGTTATTATATTTGCTTGATTTTAGTTTTGTTCAAAATTTCTTATAATATCAACTTCATACATTAAGATATAAAACAATTGTTTACGGGTCTCATAGACCCACCAGGCACGCCGAGTGATTTTTTCAACCTGGCGCCACAAGGGTTAATCCTGTCCACATTAACATTCTATTCGAGTTAAGTAGTGATTATAATTGTATTTCTTATGAAAAATAAGCTAAGAAACTAAGGCCTAGTTTACTTTCTTTGAATTAATTTTCGTTTATTTAATATACATTTCTTTATATAAATGAAAATAAATCCTTTTATAAAAATATGGTGACATTAAAATTTATTTAAGTATTTGCTTAATATAAATAAAGATTTTACAATAAATTTCATGTTGTGCTAAAAATTGTTGTACGATTTTTTTTTAACTTCACGCTGTATTTCGTATATAGCAAGGCAGGCAGAGGTATAGTGTTAAGACACACTGTTTCCCACTTAAACGAATACCATAATTTTAATTTTTCACTTTCAATTAGTACACTTGAATATAAAGAAAAATACAACATTTAAACTGAAGATAAATAAGAATTTAGTCATGTCTTAAGGCCTTATCGAGGTAGCGTAATGTAAGGCCGTTTTTTACATTGACTCGAGAAGGTGTAACAACCATATGTAGGATAACACGTAATCGTTGTTTTTAATATAAGTAGTGTATATTAAAAATTACATGTGAATGTAATTACAAATTACAAGAGCAACATGGATGTTCAATTTATTAAGATTGTCGGTATTTATAAAAACACAGCCTTTACCCACGGATTTTTGGTGGATGATTGGTATATTTGAACTATATTTTTACAAAGACCATGTTTAATATTCTTATATTTTTAACTTCATTAAATAAATTAAGTATTTAATTAAATAAATTGTATTAATGTATGTTCTTGGATGTAAAATCTCTGTGTGAAGTTACATACAATTTAATTTATTTTAAATTACCTATACAAAAATTAATGAGTTATTTTTATGGTTATCTCGATTCCCTGAACTTAAACGTGATTGTTAAATATCAGAGAATTGAAATATTTTTACACTCTCCTATTGAAAACATATTATCGAGAAAAGTACATTAT
This sequence comes from Philaethria dido, assembly GCA_033558755.1. Classification (NCBI taxonomy): domain Eukaryota; kingdom Metazoa; phylum Arthropoda; class Insecta; order Lepidoptera; family Nymphalidae; genus Philaethria; species Philaethria dido. The sequence continues at coordinate 325,790 of JAKGSA010000121.1, forward strand.
TCTGTCATAATATACTATACAGACGTTAATGTGAGGAATTAAATGCTGTGGATGCTCCCTCAGGAGGCTTATAATTGTTGTTAATTCATTGTAAAATTATATTTAAAAAAAGCAACTGTTGAGTTTCTTGCCGGCTCTTCTCATCAGAATTACCTTTCGAGCCGGTGTCAGCTTCCTGTAGGACTGACAATCCTGATATCTTTTTGTTAATTGGCGATTCAAAGAATACTTTTTGGTTTTGATTTTTGATTTCACCAAAGTAGCAATTGTATTGAATAAATATTTAGAGCAGGAGTGTTTTTATCTTTTTCTTCTTATAACAAAATCCAATTTAATTTATTTCATTAATAACTTTTCGCCAACCGAGAAAACCTACCTATATATATATATAAACCTACCTAATTTTATTAATACAACAAATATTTTTAAAATTAAACAAAAGTGGTTCCACAGTAATTGCCTGTACAACTTACACTTTCACAATATACTGAAGAAGAGCAGTTCCACTGAGACCCTTTATTAGTTTCCTAATGCCTGTACTCATGGTCGTTGAGACGGCGCGCTATGCAACTGCACTATACGCCGGACATAGCTGACGGAGTTGAGTCATAAAGTGGATATATACTTATACTTATACAATGAAATTGTTAAGTAACACTATACAAGTGCTATATTTAAAAAAAAATCAATAGCATATAAAGTAATATTTCTAAATGATGCCTACTTTACACAGTTCAATATAATTTGGTATTCAAATATTTTATAATTGAATTATAATTTATTGTTTTGAATGATATTGAAATTATTTTCATTAAGAAGGTCATTAAATCAATATAATAGCTACGTATGTGTCGATATCTAAAGATAACCGGGACTGTCCTTTTGAATTGAAATATTAAAATTATTACGAAAGCAATTTATACACAAATATCTATAACTCTCAAGTACAGCGATAAGAAATATTGTCTTATAAATTAAATAAATATGCATGAGGCATACGAAGACCAGAAAGCTAAAAAAAGCAGACGTGACGATATTTATCGTTTTATTACATTAGTAGATTTGTATTTACAAATAATAACCAAATTATAATAACCAAATCAATTCAAATTCTTAACCATTTTTTTATTTCATTATAATGAAATAAAAATGCTTAATTATAATTAAGCGTAATGAAATGAAATATAAATATAATGAAATAAAAAATGATATCAAAACTATGGTTTCATATCGAATTACTAACTACTACTGTAACTAGCTGTACTTATAAATAAGCTTACCTGTAGCCACAGAATGAAGACGCAATGATTTGCCAAATTTATGGTAAGTATAAATTAAAAATTGCAAATTAAAGATTTCTCTTAGGAAATCTGTCTACATGTGCGCGATTAGACTCAAAGAATTTTTATTTAAAAGGGTCTTGTGGCAAAAAATAGGGAAAGCGGGGCCCATTGTGTCGCCCTCATTTTAAATCTGGGCCAATAGGGAATGGGTAACGTTGGACAATTGATTTTTTCCTACCAATCGATATAGTTTCACAAAATGGCCGCAATTTTTTCTATAAAAAATTTTAGCCATTATATCAGTTGATTTACAGGGTGAAATTTGTGTATAAAGGTAAAAAAACATTTCACAGTTTTAGAAAAATATATCAGTTTGAACATTTAATAATGGCATACATAATAACTGGTTAAAAATACTTTGTGTTTTACAAATATCTAGTAATTTCTATATTCCAGAATATTATTAATATTTAAATAAAGCTAAAGCTTCGGATATTTTATCACTGATGACTTATGTAAAAGATAAACTAAAGATCGATTCCTGATTAAACGGTAAAACATAAGTATAATATTTATTCACCGCCTATGAGAATACGTCTCGATGAAATTCTAATTGTACAAACTGAGTAAAGCTACGCCATCTATTGGCGTTACTACGGAGTTTCCCTTGCATTTGCTCCAAGTGTATTATATTGTAACGCACACTAGCCCACTATGTACAGATACATTTACTCTACATTGTCTATGTGTGAGTTATTTCTACGTTAATACTACGCCTATAAGATTTCTCTTGGTGTGAGTGCGTGTATACAGTGTGAAGCTCCTCACTTACACATAGAGAGCGCTTCATCGCACGAAGCAAATGAAAAACTTGCTAGAAACGTACAAGTGCCGGCATCTAGCGTATGCAGCCAGAACTATATCTTACGGAACTCTAGGATAAGGATGCACGTGAACTTTTGACGTTTTTTTAAAACAAAAAAAAGAACTTTATTTTCATTTTTGTAAAAAAATATTATGATATTATTTTTAATATTTTGATATTTTGGCATTATTTTGTATTTTTTTATGTTAAAGTTAAAATAAATATTAGTCAATAGATAGACATTAATCAATAAAAAAAATATATATATTTTAAAAATAATTGTCGCCTGACTTGTTGTTTAAATATATTTTATGAACTTTTCCTTACTAAATAGTAATTAAAAGTTCATAAAAAATTATCTTCCGAAGGAGTTTGGAAAAAGCTATCTTATTGCTCTCTTACGTCCCTCAGAAATATAGATAGCAAAATTTCAACTTACCCGTCAATAATTTTATCCATCATCAATAGTAATGATAGTAATAATTATCAAACTAAATCAGTACGCGGGGCCGTGTGCTATAACTAAACACATAGATGTTTTATAATTAATTGATAAATAGATGAGAATCATTATTTTTATCGATTTTTATAAAGAACTGTTTTAAAGTTTAAATATTTACACTTAGAATGAAAATAAAAAAATATTTAGATAAGGTATTTAAATAAGATTATTCAATTACCCGAAATAATTATCTTCTGCTCTACAAGATTCTCAAATACATGAAATAAATTACATGTAACAGATGTTTGCTACCAACTTTAGTTTTTATGCATTTAAAATGTTATTATTTTTTTGGTCTATGCTACTGCCCCATATATAATATTTGTGAATAATTGAAAAATGGAGTACGAATAATATGAAGTCAAAACATGACATAGATATTATATGTAGAAACTACATATAAAATGTACTGAATTTTTGGATATCTTTCTTATCTATGAAGATAAAAAAGAAAGAACAAACTGAACTGAAGAAATTAATTAATATTTTGTATATTAAAAAATAAAAAGATTAGTTATAAGCCACTCTATTTTCCTCTCTATTCCGAAACATATAACGCTAAGCAAAATAAATATCACATTTTGTTCAGTTCTATGTCATAAATATCAGTCTTTTTGCACGTTGAAATTTTCACGAGCTACCTTATCCACGAGATCTGTCACTTAAAATAGAACTTTATCAAGACTACTCCGAGTGGAGTGAGATTGGACTGATTTAAATATCATAATTTGATGTCAATAATTAATTTGGTAATATCGAAAATCGATTTAGATGAGTTTTATCATAATTGATTTTTTATACAACTAGTATAATATTATAATATGAATGCGGATTTATAGAATCATATTTTGTTTAGTTATAAGCAATTTATTATTAAAGAATTAAAGAATTAATTAGTCTATAGCGATCAATTGCCAACCGCCAATAAATATGTGGGAGTGAAGGCGAAAATGGTGACAAAGCTTACTAGCAAATAATACTTACAATGAATATATAATTTACGTTTTTCCTCGTTTCGTAATAGAAGGATTATACCATTCTGCATACAATGTTTTAAAATATGCAAATAGATTGATAGTAGGCGATGATTCACTACTTTCTGCCTGATTATTTCGCAAAGTGTAAATGATGAGAAGGTGATTAATATATATGGTAATCATCCGCTTCAAGAATACAACAATATTACGAAAATCAATATAAAATTTTACATAAACCGTGTGTTGGTAGGTAACCATCGATATATTCAATTATTTATTGAGCTTATCTCATTGTAAACGAGCTTGGCTTGTCTAATATAGTTTAAACATCATTCGTCTACAGAACTCAGGCGGTCGATAGTGTGGGTTCGTTATACTTTACATAATATTTTCCTTCAACCGTGGGTGTATTTATCGAATTTGAAGGCAAAACGTTGAAAAGTAATGGAGTTTTTTGAAATGTATTTACAATTTGTTTATCTTTATACTCCACCACGTCATCTCTTGTCACGTGAATGTTACGTAACTTGTATTTTATGGCTTTATGACGTTTCGTTTGAGCAACGAGACACATTAGTAACAACGCTAGCTAACAAAATATCGCAACTATTTGTTATTTATTAATGTTTTGTCTAGCCAAATGAGCTATTTAGATCGTCCCGAATTTAGACTCATTATTTTTGCTGTCCAACTGCACAGATTAGTTCATTGACATTCGATATAACAGAGGGGTGGAAAAAGCATTCCCGCTCTCTCATTTCACATACATTAGAAAGAGAAAAGGAAGAAATTGTCGCCTGCTTTCGTGGCAGCAGGTGGCAATTATTGGCGTTAGTCGGTCCGCGTTTGAACTTTTGAAGGTCGAAAAATAAACAGGATTTTTTTTTGTTGTACAAGTTTTTAACGTTAATAATTGTGATCCATAGCTAGTTGTTACGTTCCGTTGCGCTCAAGGCTACACGTGTTCACGCGTGCTCTAACAATGTATCTAAGCAGCTATATATGAAGTTATGAATATTTTATATTTGAATATTGATAGTAATTTTATAACTACACCATTGCTGTACATTTGAATGATTGTGGGCTCAAATCCTGTAACATATAACTTGTTTGTTTGTATTTTGGTATAAGTATCTGATCCAAAATAGATCTTGCCAATTTTTGGTTTAGGCTTTGTTCATTATAGTCTTAAAAAATGAAGCGTTAGATTATGTCACCTAACGTGTAGTGCCTAAAAAAAGGCGGAATGTAGAAACTGGAGTGACTTAGGCTTTCTTTGGTGTTGCAACCGGACATGGGGGACGGGTTAAAATACAAAAACCTGTTTTACCTTATACAATTTACGGTAATTTTAACTGTAGTTACGGACTCATGTTAGTATTCATGATATGAATCTATTCATTGATATATTCCAAATTTTTATAAACCAAAATGTAAAAACACAATACTGCGTCGTAAAATTGACCTAAAACGGATTGAGAATTTAATATGAAAATGTAATAATTATGCATCGTGATTTTCGAGAAAAAAATTTTCAAGTCTTTAATTTTTATAATAATAGAAATATGAAAAGTGAGAGGATATATAGACCATTTAAATATCACATTGTTAGAGATGTAGCAAATTAATAAAACACTTATTTTATATAATTGTCGCCCACAATTTTGTTTACGTGAACTTTAAAAACCTTTTCATAATAAATAATTTCATTTATATCTTCTCTTGTTTCGATTGTAAAACGTAAAATTACAGTCTATCTCGGGGTATTATAGAATCTTTTCGTGGGACTTCCCTACACTCCTCAAGAATTATTAGTGTCAAAAATTAGTCCAATAGCTATGAGTTGTCTATCAGTCTGTGAAAAAAGGATAAATAATATGTTAATAAACGCAACTCTCACACTATAAAGGAAAAAAAACTTGATCATAAATACTTTATTTTTCATTCTCACCCTCCTTAAGACCTAATCTCAACTAGTCTAACAACACCGAGGAAACACATAACTTAAACATACTCCTAAGTAGAAATCGATTCAATCTACAGCCATAGATCTTACACAGCGAAACTGTAACATAACGGTACTTTTTAAAACTTGGCGGGTACTACATATTTATAAATATTTATATATGTTTTTTTTTAATTTTAAATACATAATTTCACTAGGTTTAAGTGTATAAAGAGTTTTAGGCAATTCATACATAATTTTTTGTTCAAAATCGAAAAATAGACTCTGCCTGCGTTTAATCTGAAATGGTTAAAATAGTGATAAAAAGTACATTTTTCAATTTAAACAATAAATTTGTTGTTTTATTTAAGTTCAATAAGTTTCGAAACAACATTTTCATTGTAATCGAACCCACGATCTGCAGCTTAGTTATCCATATGCACCCGGAACATAGAAAACCTAACTCATTAAAAAATGTAATAAAAAGATACTTCTTATCATTTCATTTGTTCACTGTTTGGGTGCCATGCCCATCGTCATGCAGGAGGAGCGGTTCTGACAGTACCTGGGACTTGCGACCCAAGTCTAAGGTTTAAGGGACCCCTTTAAAATGCGCATTAACGCTCGCCTTCGCTGCCCGAGCTCCTCTCTCTCTACCGAACTAAATTTAAAAAGATCTTACCAATACCGTAGAATATTATCAATTTATGTACACGTCCAATAGTATGACTAATCATTATTTATTTTTTAAGTTTTTATTGTAGTTATTCAAAGAATAATTGTATAAATTACTAATTCAATTTCAATAACTTGTAATTGCTTGACACCTTATTGGCTTATTTAAGAAGTTTAATATGTATTTATTCCCAACATTATAAATGTAAATAGGTATCCAATAAAACACCTTTGTAAGAAAGGTTGTAACCTTTAAAAGGTGACGTATACGTAAACACATTTTCATTAGACATTTTGTCTCTTTCTCGCATTAATTTGCTCTACACTCTAAAGAGAGACGAATAGAAAGTCATATTGCACGTCCTTAAAAAGGTTTCGTTGGGAAAACTGGCTTTCGTCGAAGGCTTCGGGACGCTCAAAAATATACATGAATATAATATATTTATCAGTAAAGATAAATATATTTATTATTATTGTTACTATTTTTGAAATTCTTACTCTAAACTATTAGAAAATGTACAGTTTTGTTATATAATGATTTAGTTGATAATTATATTTACGTAAATAAACCAATAATTTTAGCTTTACTAATAATAATGAGAAAAAGTAAAAACTTCTAATAATTTCATCAATAATTTGGATAGCCCGTTTGTTTTGAATGAAATAAAAAATATTATTTTATACCTGAGATAATCCATAAGTATAAAATTAAATAAATATTTCGTCTACATAATTCATAAATCAAGAAAACATTTTAAAAAAAACAACTAGGCACTAAAACTAAACAAAATTTTTGGGTATGTCTCATAATATTTAAAGCGTAAAATGAAAAAAACAACAATAAATTAAATATTGCCATTCCTAGTTTTATTTCATATAATATTCATCAAGTTTATTAAAATTTAGTCAAATCTAAAATATAATATTAATTTTATCGAAGGTTGTAAGGAAAAAAAATTAGCTACGTCCCGAAGCTTTCGATGGAGTTCTGAAGAACCTCCAAGGATTTTGGATAGATGGCGTTACGCTCCATCTAATAAGACCCTGTAATTATTACCGATTCCTTTTTAATTATCTTACAAATAAACAAAAAAATAATAATTTAAATGAATATGTTAAACTTATTGTATGGTAAATTACATTCGGAAATTCGCCTTTGTTATTTTCCAACGAGACTTTGACTTGAATAAATTTGAATAATTGCCGTGCCCAATTTAGGAATACCTAAGCTTCTAGCAAATTTGGGGTCTTTACGTGTTTTTGCCAGACTTTATGTCTAGTTGGTAGATCACAGGAAGATTGAGATATAAAAATTACTTTATTAATACAACATATTATAAAAGTGTACCTAGTTCCATGCTTATAGGTTTTAGATAATAGAAATTAAAATCAAATAAGATAAACTAAGCTATTTAAATAGGTATTTCTTTTTAGACCAAAGCTAATAAGATAAATATAATCTATAAGAAGAAGTTATTCGAAAACGTGACCAGTGTTACATTTTGTTATATTTGTGTGGCATTAGTTTATATGTTTTTCTTTTAGTACAAGTTATGAGGATGTTTCTGGATCAAACCGTGTTGGGTAACAGCGGACGCCAGTCCAGACGCCATATTTATAGATAGGGGCGCAAGTATTCCGGCGCATGCGTAATACGATTTTGGTCTTATTTGTTGGTAAACACTAGTATATTTTGTCGATAATATTTCTCTAGGAAATAATAGAGATAGGCTAGGCAGAGGGCGCTCTGTAGTTTAATTACCATAGTCAACGGTTTCTAATTAGGACTCGCTTAATTGTCAGCTGCGTCGGCGAATGTAATTGAATTAATCAATTCTGTATAAACAGTAATAACATTTTCTCACTCGATTACATGAAATAGGTCCGCTTTTAGATAACTGTTTGTATATAGATATATAATATTTGTATTTGCAACATAAGCCCGTGATGTTATCTGACACGTGAACAGATAAGTATTTAGTTAAATTGTTTTAATCTTCAGCTACTTATAAGTTCCAATATTACATATAATCTAGGGTTATGTAATAAATATCGTTATAAAGAACTAAAATAACTTCAAAATCAGTTTAATGAAAAATTTTTAGTAACAAATATGAAATTGCAATTTGAAAGAACATGACAGTTTTTGTTTTCCTACCTGTTTTTTTAGCTTCACGCTGTATCCCGCATATAGCAGGGTAATCAGAGGGAACCTGTGAACTAAGTGTTAAGACACTCCGTTCTCTTTCAATAATTCCGTTGCTTTTTCGTTTCGTTTTCCTACCTTATAGAATGTCATGGTAAAAATGTTTTTATATAGGTACTTTATACGAAAGCAAAATTGAAATAAAACTATTTTACTGTACATTGTGGCATGTACCTATTTGTTGCTATAATAAGAGAACATTTACACCTACGCAGGCAAACAAATAAGTCACCATCTACTAAACTACGCGGACCCAAAATTCTTTACCTTTTCTATGTAGGTACACAACCGGGCGACATTTCTTCTTATTAAAATTGTTTCGGGTTAGAAAGCCACGTAGATTTCCCACCGGGCTGCCAATGTTAACGCGGGGTCACATTTAATAAAGAATACCTTCACGGACATGTATTTAATATAATAATGACTATATACTATATTTTGTTGTCTGTATTTGTTCTATCAGATAATTTGATGTTGATTTAAAAATTTTAATAGGTATATATTATATATGAGTTATATATGAGGTCATCGGTTCCGGGTTTGATTCCCACTTAGAGCAATGGACATATAAAAATTATTATTATTTCTCCGCTCTGAATTCTTTCAAAGCGCGATGTTAAGTTCCACTTAAAACACAAAAGCCCCAAATGCAGGTGTAATGTAGAGAACGGTGTGTCTTAACACTAGATCTTTTCTAATTACACTGCTATGAGAAAAAAGCATAAAGCTGCAAACTTATGTAGGTACATTTTTAGAAAAATCGTTACAATTAATAATACGGTAAATTCTATTTTAATGGCTTAGTGTTGGATAATGCAAATTATAAAACAATTTGTTATTTACCTTTTACGTACGGTGATAATTAAAAACAAGGTTAAGTAACAGTATAGGTATATTTAGACTATAAAAAAATAGTCTAAGCTAATGCTTTTAAAAAGAATCGTCTTAACCCTTGCAATATTTAATTTTACGCGTATGGGTAAATATATTAATAAATTTGCTTAAAATTTTGTGAAACATAATATTTAAAAAAATATTTTTAAAATTTAGCGAATTAACCGAAACAGAAATTTGCATATTAAATTAAGTGAAAAAAAAAACGCATACATAATTAGAAAAAAACAGGAAAATATAAATAACGTATAATTTTTTGCGTTTAGGTTATTGTGGGTCTGTTCATTTGATATTATCGTGGTTACATTTTAATATAATCTCAATCAATCTATTATACATTCCACAGTATTGCTATTGCACCAACATTTATACTTATCACTAGAACTAAACCAATAGATAACTAAACGATTAGAATAAATTTAGTTAATGTCATAGCGCTATTATTTTTATTACTGACGATATTATAATGATATATAATTTTGATTGAATATTCATGTATTTTTTAGTTCGATACATTTTAGTTCCACTCATGTTCTTATTTCATTTTACTTTACTTTATTTAGGAAAAGTTTTTTTTCCTAATAATAACATATATAAGGGTCAAGAATAATACATAAATAATTAAAAGTACCTATGAATCAATATTAACTTATTTATAATATTCTTCTGTTACATACTGAGTGACTGATGGACAGTGAGTAGTCAAAACCATTAGGCGTAAAAGCTGAATTTAGGCATTTAGGAATCATCCTAGGAAAGTAGAGATATGGTAGGAGATTTCCCGAAATTTTGACGGAAACGGTTTAATATTTTAGAGTCGAAACTACAAAAGATAAAAAGAAATTGTGAACAAGTCGTAAAGTTCACACAAATGAAGTTGCGGGCGACAACTAGTCCTAGATAAAAAAATATTCTCACGTGATTGAAGACAAAGTTTTTACGTGAAACTTAAAATTATGACATGTACAAGTATATTGTATTTGTAACATAATTTCTAATAAACTTTACGCGGGCAAGTGTTCGTAAATAAACGACAGTATAATATTACAATATTATACTGAGGTACACCTCAGATTAATTATTTTATACTCTATCCGTATATAGTGAATAAAAAAACATACAAAAAACAAAAAAAAACTTCATGAAACATATTATATTATGTACAGAATACAAATACGTGAATTAACTTAGAAAACAAGTACAAATGTCGATATGAGTATTCCTTTTTGTTTTATATCCGCATCTATCAACAAAGTTGAGTATTCAGCTTTCGAATATGTCATCACAGGGTCCCGAAAGTTTGTTCCATTTCGCGATCGGATCTACGAGGGGGGTGCCACCTAAGGGAGTCACGGTCTTATTACAAAAGGCTCCGTTGCATTCACAATGATCTGCATGCGAATAACCGAATTTGCGAACTTCTATATTCGATCATCTGATAGCCGAGACGAGGTTCTACGACGCTGACGGTATTCGATACCGGCTGATTCTAGTCAATATTATAGGTATAGCAAGAAAGTATCTTTGCAGTGTCTCATTTGAAGTAAATAAACTAAGATATTTTAACAACAATAATAAGAGAATATTCATAACAATATTTTTGAAAACTGAGCAACAAAAATATGACTATGTAATAAATACAAAGATTTGTTTAGATTATGAAATTATTTTATTAATTGAAACTCTTTATCAAATTGTCATCAATATGAGAGTATATTAAGTATTTTAAATATTTTAATCAGCACAACCTTTCCAATGTCAGACATTGAACGTTGTATTTATCAAATACTTTACGAACGGTTTAAAAATGTCGCATTTTTAAATGATACCTACGATTGGATTGGATGAAATCCGGTTAGGCGTTCTTATCATTCTTTTTACCAATTTAACTTGTGCCGTAACTTAAGTTCTTTAGGAGCCGATGAACGTATTTTATGCTTATATATATATATGTTTATATAATTGATCAAGAAGGAGTTTTATTTACTTCCTACAAAGTAAACGCTCTTTTGCGTACATCTATTGTATAGTATACGGTAGGAAAATAGTAATAGTGCACGTCGTAGACGAGACGATACTGCTAGGAAGCCCTTTTGTAATTAATGTTAGTCTTTAGCTGTCGGATGGTTGAATAGGTCTGAGTGCTGTGCTTGTCCAGCACGACGCTTTTAAGTCTTAGAAGAATGGCGATTTTTATCTATATTTTTTATTGAGATTTATTTTACGCTAAGTATATATATAATTTTAATATATTGTATATAAGTTCATTACATAGTATATTATGACAAATGATTAAAGTTATACTGTCAGGTATTATCTATACATACATACATACATAGCTTCACGCTGTATCCCGCATATAGCAGGGTAGGCAGAGGGGACCTAGTGTTAAGACATTCCGTTCCCCACTTTCCGCCAAATTGAGGCTTTGGCGTGCTGAGTAACAAGGCAAAGCGCGGCGTTGAGTATTATCTATAAATATATGATATTTGAATTTTAAAAAAATATTAATGATTTCTTATGTTTTGAAATGTAATGCCTAGTGAACAAATATAGTTTAGAACAATTTAGACTTATATAGGTACTAGTTGTAAAATAAAATTGATAAAGAGAAACGGTTTAAGATTATCAATAATTTTTCATATCACTCATATCTAAGTGAATATTGATGAAAGACTTTTATTATTTATTTTCCTTAGACCACTATTCTAATACGTTTACACAAACTGTACTCTTTACCTAGAAGCTGCCGTCTCGACCGTGTTAGAAAGCATAAACATCGTAGAGACCACTTCAGTTTTTCAGAAAATATTTCCCAACTAAAATATTAGCGAGTTGAGACGAACTTTTAATCTTAAATAGTACTATTCATTTTTGTTAAAAAGTTCCTTTCAAGTCTAGATTAAAGTATTTTTTTATTAATAATAAACTTCGAAATTGCCAAAACAAGCTGGGGTTAAAATTTTGAGTGAAATTCTTTTATCTATTGTAAATTAAAACTATAAAGGATTTTACCAAATAAATTAACAAGTCTAATTGAATTTGTAACATAATTCAAAGTTAATCACACGCCCTGAGAATTAAAAGGATATAAACAAAATAATCTTCTGATAATATCAAGACCATTACTCAAAAACAACGCCGGGGGCATCTGTTCTTAGCTATAGGTACTCGTACTAATAACCTAACTTAGATTTGCCCTCCAGCAACAAATACTTAGTCTCTATGTCGAAGGCATGAAGTGTATATTTATGCGATAGAGCGTTCAGAATGAAATGTAATTCAATGTTTGCTTGTTTCAGTGTTGCTCTGTTCTTTAAATTAATTTAGGCCTCTTGAGACCGTGGCTGCTTTGGTCGAGATTAAATCTATCCCGACGAAATGATGTTATCTGCTGCTACTCAAAATATCTAATTAACTTAATTAAGATCAATGTTTAAATATATTTTGAGCAAACTTCATTTTATTTTATAATAAAAATATAAATATTATTCCTAAATAATTATTCACTTATGTGGGTACCTTAAAAATTATAAGCAGTTCTTAAAATCAATAAATATAATAATATAAGTCCTACAAAAACGACGTAAAGATCTTGTACTTCTTGAAGGCAATATTGTAAACTGTAAATCAGACTTAATGAAACATGTAGTTATTAAATTCCGTAAGTCAGTGCAGGTATCTTTTATCTGTCATAAAATACAAATTTTATTACAAATTCATTTATCGTACGGAGTCTACCATAAATTGACATGGACATTTGTTAAGTTGCACAGCGTTGCCAAATGCAGTGAGACCAGATTCTTAATGTAGCCTATCGGCACGTTAATATACGTAGGTATTTAAAAAATTGCGACTTTATTTTGAATATGATATTATAAACCCTTCATAAAGTAAGTGTTTGTATGTCCATGTGTCAAGCAGGTGGTCCTGAAACACGCTTAAGAGATTAGTATCAAATGATTTTCGTTTCACGCTGGGAGCCTTTTAGCGATATTTTAAGCCGCAATGCATTTAAATGCAAGATTATTGGATGGCTTTTATTGAATTTTACCTAATAAGATTCAGTTAGTTATGTGCCGAAAAGTCACCTCACGACATCGTTTAGATAACAAAATTTTGCATTTTTACTTCAAACCGTAAAATACTTAATATAATGGAATATTAAACTAATTAGCATTGAAGATAAATAAAATTTATTTTGCAGTAAGTGGTAAGTAGCGTCATCTATGTTTTACCTTCGAGAACCGGCTTAAAACTGCCTAAATTTTTCTTATAGACCTTATTATATTTACGATAATGAAATAAAGCATTGTTTGAGAGTTCATTCAATAAATAAAAAAGTATTAACAATATAAATCTAAACTAACAGATACTTAAATATTATTACGCTTAAAACATTGATTTCTATGTTTCATATTTCCTAACAACACGGCCATTTTGAAGTTGTATTCCATTAGCGATCGAGTTAAAATATGGTGCTGAGTGCACCGAACCCCGATATTCGATACAATTGTCCAAGGAGACTAGACCTACGAAGGCGATGCACGTCGCATGAATAAGGAGTATCTTGTTACAGTGGTCTCTCCGCTGCCCAGCCCTCGAGAGTGGGGACGCAACGGTACCAAGCAAGGGCTGTCTACATCCATCATGCATTTTATGGGAAAGGCTTGAAAGCTAACCGATTACATACATGCGAGGTTTCATCAGTACCTGTTAGCATATTTTCGTATTATGATTTCTGTATTTAAATGTATGATGATTTATAAATCAATTTATGATGCCTTGTAATTAAAACTAATTTCTATAATCTGCTTTGATATGATTACATATATGTAGAATTAAAGTAAAACATGAACTGATTTATGTTAATGGTATTCGTCAAACATTAGGTTCGCTTCTATTATTGTTATAAGACTAGAAGCTATAAATTGCAACTACACCAGTCTGTTAATTGATATATTTTTTTTGTTTTTTTTATAGCAATAATGTCTTATAAAAGTGTAAAGTTTCGTGATAACTGTAGTTGTTATATTTAAAGTAACTCATGTTAATAAGATTTGACGATAAAAAATATAAAGTTAAATTTTATAAGCCGAGTTTGAGAACTTTCCTCAATTCTGGTTATTTCTCACGCCAGCTAACCGCTTGCGATCTGTGAAATTGGACCATTTATAAACTTCTTCATAGTCGTTTGCCCATCACTAAATTTAGTGTTATCAAACTTCCACACTTAATGTCTAACCTTTGGAACAAGAACTTATCTTTTTTGATCACAAATATGAATGTTATTTTATATAAAAATGAAATTGGCATCTCTATGTGGTGCTTACCTTCCTGCACGTACAGATCGAGCCCTAAGAACGAATTATGTCATATTTTACCCCAATCGGAAAACTTTTCACGATCAAATATTCATATTGTTTCATGCTAAATTCGACTCAACGTTACCAATTTTAAAATCTTAAATCTAACGTCAAATATTCTTATACTTTCAACGTGGAAAAGAGCATAGGTATTCCGACCCGCTATTTTCTTTCGTAGAATCCCTCACGAATTTCGAAAGAGAACGTATTTGCATTTCGTAAGTATTAACTAAACATGATTCATAGAAGAAAAAAGTGTTTCCATTTGCATTTAAAATTCTGTCGTGCTTTAAGTTATGGTAATGGAAATCTGTTGGTAGGCTTATGCGGTAGGTAAGGCATGACGCATCGCCCCACAAATGATGTTTATTTAAATGTGGATGCGCGCTACAAGCAAGTGTACAAACAGGTTGCCATATTATACATAATATATTTTGATACTGTAATAATTTATCGGCACCCTGCAGCTCTTATTTGGCCTCCTAACAATTGGCGAATGTCTTACGTTAAGGCAGTGTAATCAACGCTTTATTGCAGCGAAAAGAAAAGCCGACGAGATAATAACACATGTAATAACAGAAAATGTCGTTCACTGCAACGTGTCACGCCTGGATATGTCGTGTCATGTGTCGGTAGACACGTTCGGCAAATATTGTGTTACAGACTCGGCAAATACGCGGTAAATAGTATACTCTAGTATAAAACAAACGCTAGGGAATAACGGAGCAAATTGTGCACGTCGATATGAAATTACGTCTCGTTTACTTCGATCGTCTTTGTTGTTTTCACTGTAACACGTTTCGATGATATGATACAAAAATATAATAGTAAAATCCTGTACTCTACTTTGAAAATATGCTCAGAAGTATTGCATGTATGAAGGAAAACGTAACTATCCCGATAGAAATAATGAGTTGAATTGTACAAACCGTGGTTGTGGTAGGACATTGAAGAGCCGCCTTTCTCCATGGTAATAAATCAATTATTACGTATAAAAGAAAGTAACTAAAATCCCGGTGAAGACAAAGAGATACATTATGACAATGAGAATCTACCACCTTCACTAGTTCACCTGTAATTTAAAACTGATGTGTACCTTTAAAGTTTGACAATTGTCGAAATGCGGAAGAGTTTGGTGGTTTTTTGTTTATGCTCTACATTTTATGATGCCACTAAAAGTGCAAACAAAGAGTAAAAATGGCCAGGAATATAACAATACACTCTCAATTTCTTTATAAAAATATGACAATAGGCGGAAGAACAAGAACGGGGTGAGGTGTTTTTTGATACGCCAAAAGACAATAGAAGGTTACACAACTTTTGAAAAGTGATAATTTTTTTCGTGCAGCATGTGTCTGATGTTCTTAGAATATGGGCTTAAAGTAAAAAATAAACCCATTCGGTGTTAGAAAAAAGCTCACGTCTCTACGCTACTTATACTCACTAAAAATACCTAAATAAAAAAATATTATCGAAAGTACCGAAATACAACGACAACAGTTGAAATAATAGATAAATTTTACTTACACTTATTTATTCTCCTATTTATTTATGAGAAAGTTATATAAATATATGAATTATTTATTAGTTCATTTTACCTTAACGATACCTTGCTGTAAAAAAATCCTGCCTCATTCGTGATCAGACTTCAGTATGTATTTATCTAATAGAAGTGCATACCAATGTCAATTAATATTACTTACATGTACCCATGAGAACTTTTTACTTTATATGTCTTGGTGAACATTTGTGGTCACACGATAAATGGGGTTCGTGACATCGTTCCATTTTCATTATAAATATAAATTAATTTAATTAAACTTAAAGAATTTTGATTACAAAGCTGTAAGCAACATCCATATACGTATGATACTTACATTTCTATGCGTATAGCAATATTAGTTATCTATTTACAATATAAAAAACATTCATAAAATTCTCTCATAATTTAAAAAAAAATGCGTAGATACATTATAAAAATTCATTCATTCAAAATGGTATTTATTATCGATAGGAACGAGAGTAACTAATAAATGTATGACATGTTGTAATAAATTACGCAGTAAAAACCATATTAGTTTTTATTTCGCTCTGGTAATAAGGTAAAACGTGGCTTCGAGTTCCGCCATTCAGCACGCATTGCTTCAATTTAGCGGTAAATGGGCAACAGAGTGTCTTAACACTAGATCCTCAAGTTCCCTCTGCCTATTCTGCTATGTGCGGGATACAGCAAGAAGCCAAAAAAAATATGTTTTATTTTGATATATTATGATTTTTTCTAAATATTACCTTTTTTAATCATGTTAATAATAAATGTTAATTTACCCCATTACAATTAGAAACGAGTGTAAATTAAGTTTCTTCTTATGCGAAATTAAAATATTAGATATGTATCACAATGTAAGCGTCATGGCATAGTTACTTTATGAGTGTTTGTATCAAATGCCTTGAAATGAACTTTTAATTTTTAGGTGCGCAATCACGGCGTAAATTTCTTTTTAACTTGATACGTATTAAATGGACTGTTTTAAAAATTAAAAAATACGAAACTCGGGAATTTTTTAGGTAGCAATTTTAATATTCATGAGCGAAATTATCTCATTAGCGAAATATTTGTGAAATTAAGCGAGATTTGTACATATATATTTTTTAAAAATAATACACATATATTTGTAGAAGCCTCGGAGGATGATAATATTTACATTATTTCCTTTTTTCCGCTCTGGTGAGTAAATGCGGCGCATTTAACATGTCATGTCTCGAATTCTAACGGAAAGCGTTGAACGTAGTGTCTTGTTACTATGTTCTCTACTACGCGGGATGAAACGTACGAGCTGCTGCTTTTATTCTCTTCCTCTTCCCGCTTTTTTCTGGTTAACAGGGAGCAAACGCATAAGAGGGAGAAAGAATCTAGGGCTCCGATCAAGAGGCTCTGTTTTTCACTTTCCAACTGAATTGTAGACGTGGTGTATTGAGTGGCGGAACTCATCGTCGAACTTTGTTTTACCAGAGAATCAAAATAATCTTTCCCCCAAATAGATACCCGAACCCTCAATCAGGTCAACAGTGCTTACAAACAGACGCTGTCCCACTGCGCCACGATGATGATACGCAAACTAATATATATAAGTCTGCTCTTTATATGTTAGTCCGATATAGAGTTTAGTATTAGTACCTAGGTATTATAATAAGAAAATATTACGGTGTTTTGTAGTCTGTCCAATATATCCTTTAAAAAGGACTCTATTAATTTGTTTCATGACTTATAAAGCAACTTTCATTTTAAATAAACCTAATTTATAGATATAATAATTGTAGGTAATGATACTAATCGTTTATTTTAATTGCCTATAAGGTATTTAATCCACAAATTTTGTCATGTTAAGGTACCCATATTTTGAAATGACCCCAATATATTACAAAATTTATTAGTTTCTTTATACAAAATATAATAAAATATAAATATTTACTTGTTACCCAAATCATTATATATGTAGATTTATCTACGTAATTTAATTTTCAAAGTATCATATTTTGTTATACAAAAAGTTCAATACACCTTGTGCTTTTATAATTTACGATGTCTGTAGACTATGGTTTTTAAAAAATAACATGGTTGGTAAAAATGCACGCCGCCGTGAAAATAATAAACGTTGTACCCGTTTCATTTTATTCCACTGGATATTCCTTCGTTTCATGTGAAGAAATACAAAAATATTTATTTATTTTTATTTTTACATGAAATATTTATTTTCTTTTATTAGCAAGAAAAGGTGTATAATATAAGATATTAATCTTGTTTTCGTATTTAGAAGTATTATTAAAAACAAAAAAAAAAAAACAATGCTTATGCCTAATTAACTTAAACGTTAACGCGTTCATTTTTTAAATACATATATATATATATATATATATGTAAGTGTGTAATACATCGCTTTTCTGAAGCTATGTATGTATGGGCTGCTACAGCAGGGTAGGCAGAGGGAAGCTAGTGTTAAGACACTCCGTTGATTTTTTAAATATACCTATAATAACTTTTTTTAGCTCAACACTGTATCCTGCTCATAGCAGGGTAGGCAGAGGGAACCCGAGAACCTAGAGTTAAGACGTTAAGACACTGTTCTCTAATGGGTTCCCCATTTTACTTTAGCTTTAAATAGTAGCTTAACCTATTACATCTAATAGTTTGAAATTATATTCTACTTAGAGGGATTTGAATCTGTTACTTTTGTTAGTAATTTATGTTACGCCATAGAATCCTTTTGTCATATATTACTTTAGGACAATTTATTTTCAAATATAAACATACTAAACTGAATTAAGGGGTAAAAATCTGAATTCCTTATACATATACAATCTACTTAAGAAATGAGCAATTCCATTATGCGTACGAAAATCTTACTCATTTTTCTGGCAAATGTCATTCTCTTACACACGATAATAAATATCAGGATTATAGGCGAATAACAAAGTCACAGTGAATATTTTAGATATATGTAGGTACTTAGGGTTATTTGTTTACTTAGGTGTATTTAAAATATATATTTATATTATTTAAAATCCGTAGATGTTAAAAACGTCTTTATATATTCTATAACAAATATATATTTATTTTCTCTCTCTATAGTAATTACTTGTAATTCTATAGTAATTTACTATTGGATACCTATTTTTTTTTGCTTCTTTTACAATAAATTTAGTGACGTTTGTGATTTTATATTAACTAGTGTCCCAGTTGCCGCGTTAACAACGCGTTGCCTAGCACCGTATATGTCACTTTATATAAACGCGGAGCTCAAACCATGGCAGTGTGTGAAGCATTTATTTTACTAATTTAATATATTTTCCATGCATAATTTTAAAAAGATATTATCATTTTGCATTCCTTCGCTATTTAAACTATAAGTGTGTCAACTTTCATGCTCCTCCGTCCGCGTAAATTTCATAAAAAGGGATACAAAGTTTCGCTTCACGTATTAAAATGGTCTCCTATTGGAACGTGGAACCCTTGATAATTATTTATTATCTCGTATATCAAAAAAAGAAACTTCACGTTTTACTCACAAGTATAGTCAAAGAGAACTTAGTGTCAAGATATTCTGTTCTACATTATCCACCCCATTTCTAGACGTTAAGTGATGGAACTGAACATCGTGTTTTATCTCAGCTGAGCGGGGAAATTAAAATAATTTAAATATGATCATCCTCCGAGTGGGAATCGAACCCAAAACCACTGACGTTTACAATCAAGTCAGATGCTGTCCCATTGCGTCCTCTCTCTCGTGTAGTACAGCGTATCCCATCGTGATTCAACATACCTAACACATTTAACTACCGAAATAAGGCTTGCAAACGTGCAAATGCATAGTCCGATGTCGGTTTATAAATATGTTAGGAATCCACTTATTTTATATTTAACATCTTCCTTCCTTTTTTGAGTCACGAGACTATGGGTGTAGATCTCATAAGTGTGAATTATTGTAATCAATTCATTTTCCGAGTCTCGTAAACAAATCGCGACGGCGGATTTTGCTACTAATTAATGCCCGTAATTGGGCAGAAAGTAAAGAGCGAAGATTCTTGGATAGTCCGTATATAGATGCGGGAGATTCGTAAAGCGAAAAATTGATAATGTAAAAAGGCATCTATACCGTCCTTAGCTACCTATTCTTTCTTTGATTTTTAAATGTAATACAAACCTAGATAATTTTTAATAAGTTATAGTAAATGTATTTTATATATATGCACAAATTCATCTCCGAATATTGTTTATTTTAATAATACACCTATAGGAACTGTCTTTTTTATTTAATTGTATGAATTAATGAAATTTGAACTTTATTTTATCATAAAATATACGAGTATGTACATCTATTTGTTTTATATAACAATTTACAAGGAAATAGAAATTATTATTTCTTATATACAAATCTTAACTTCCAATAGCCTCATAATACGGAACTGGCCCTCAGCCAAGCGGCGGTTCATCTAAATTTTAATATAGAAACGTTAACGTTCTTGTTACTCTATTTTCGATGAAGCTCTTTTGTTTTAGAACAGTAAAAGCGCGTCTTTGAAACATTCTAGCCTCATTAACGGCTTGTATCGATATAATAATCGTAAAACGGTATTACTTAACAATATATGTGTATTGGTTTGTAGAAACAAATTTTATGTAGAATTGTTTTCGGGCTTTTGGTACCATTAAATCTAAATATACCTATAATCTAATATATCTGTGTTTAAAAACATATGAAAATAGAGTAGGTATATAGCGTTTACATATATATGTAAGTATATCTAGTATATACTCCGATATGTACGACAATAACTAAAATAATATTCGCTAATATACTCTTAAGGATATATTAATATAAGCTTCAGCAGTTCTCTTGGAAATTATATCATTAGTTTACCCCTTGCACCAAATTTACCGACCCTATTGTGCTCGTTGGCGAAATGGTTTCTATTTACTTTAGCTCAACCTGCGCATACGAATGGCTTTTCCTGACGAGAGACGAGGTGCATTTCCTGCATCTTGGCTTTTAGTGTAGCGTCAGCAAATTTGTATTTTATAAAAAAATATATGAAACTTAAGAAATACGTGAGCTTTCTATTATAATAAAATACACATTGGACTGTGCTTTTCACTTAAAAATATACTTTTACGTATAAATAACTTAGTTTCATTAATAACTTAATTTCTTTCAAAGATCCAACATTTACATATATAAAGAGTGTCCCAAAATTAACGCAAGATTTGACTTTGCCGTCATTTGCTATTATATTCATTATTCATTCGCTATTAAAAGACTAAAATGGCATTTTCTATTTAATTCAAATCTTCCGTTAATTTTGGGACACCCTATACATATTAATACATGGCCACATAGGGAATATTTTTTTAAATCTTAAATGTTTTTTATTCACAGTATATAATATGTTACACCTTAATTAATACCTAGTAGTGGTTAATGAGTAGATATGTATAAGATTTTTATATAAGTGTAATGCAAGAAAACTAAACAGCTTTTCATCTAGTTAATATTTTTTTTATTCTTAGTGAAACTGCTGGTATATAAATTTAGAGTATTTTATATATTTATCTTATATAAACAATACAACATTTGATATATTAACAATAATAGCTAGATGGTCATTTGTTTTATATTCAATATATTGAAAACAAATAAAACAGTGTTCTTATGTGAAAACATTTGATCTCTTATTGAAACCACAGGAAAAGCTAGAGGGTAAATAAAATAACTGAACATATGAGACTATCTCGTTTCTTAATGTTACATTTAAAATAAAGTTTCTCGTTACAAGATACGCCTTCCAATTATTTGAACAAATTTATGGATTGACGTAAACAAAAATACCGTTTGCAATTTTCAAGCTGTCGTTACTCCGCCACTCAACGCCTGCAATCTCAGCACCCCATCTTGTAAGATAAAAACATGTATCGACTCAGCTAAAAAAAAATCGACGCAAACAAGAGACGGTAATGAATGTGAAATTTTATAGAGGCGTCGTCCGACTTGAAAGTGAGATCACGGTGCTCTGTCACATAACATTACACATTTTATTTGCCCATTGGAACCATTTTCGGTGAATCCGTAATGCAGAAACAGTGTTAATATAATATTCAAACTCCGATCGACTGATTAAGAATTAAATACCTTTGGATTTCTTGTTCGGTATCAGTTTCGTAAAAAGAAATATGCTTATGTGAGCAGTTATTTATACGAGGTAATGAGGGTTGGGTCGGATTTCATTTAAGTTTGTACGAGCGTAGGTACTTAAATGGATACATTACAGGTCTGCCTAAAATCTTTCTACTGATGTTACTGTAGGTAGAAACGTTTGTTTGTAATAGAAAAAGTATTAAAACTATATTAGGTATAAGTATTACATTTTACCATTATATAATATATTTCATACGATATGATAACCTGAAAATCAACCTTATACGTATTAGCACTCACCGTGAGTATTTTCATGAAAATGGTAAAAAAATATGCTTCTTCCAATTTTCTATCGAAGAGACCTTACCCTTTTGGATATACTCATACTACAAACATATCGGAACCCCAGCGAAAACACAAGATAATAACAAAAATGTTTACCGAAGCTCAAAAGAAATAAAAAGATGTCCCTTAATGCGGACTCAGATGTATTATAGTTATTATTTCTTTCTTTGGTTACCTTTCTAAAGAGAAATAAATGCAAATTCTATTATCTGGGGTAGAAAATTCATTAATTCAAAAAATTAAATAAAAAAGACAGTAGCTATAGGTATATTATTAAAATAAACAATACTCGGAAATCAAGCGTAAGATAAATATTGGAGTACGTAATATATTATAAAGGAATTTTCTTTTGAAATCAACCAAACAATCATATACGTCGCATAAATATGATGTTTCTAAAAAAAGCCAGAATCTTGGCAAGCGTTCTGGACTGAGTTAGAAATGGAAAGTTACGCGTATCAAATGAGACATGAGTCAGTCCGGCGTACGTTACAGACTTATATTAACCACGTCACAGGTTACGCCACGGTCGTAAAATTCGTCCGTCCATTGAGCAAAACAATAAAACGCGATTTGGATCAAACGGTGTCACTAGCTCGGCAAGTTCAAGAGCGATATTAAGTTGCACAAAAGACAATAAACACTTGAAATAAAAACGTGAATCCATTCGTCGTGGAGGCGATATCGTTTATAATAATAGCGTGCACGTAGTTTTATACGACGTTTATTTTTATAGGCTTCGGTTGGATCGTAAAAGCAGTAGACTAGACGCAGACGGGTTTTACGGTGTGAAGCGCTGGTGACGGATCGGCCCAGGTGATGAGACGCGGTAACGACCTCGTATCGCTGCAACTTGGTACAAGGACATTAGTTATGTCACTCGAATATTATGTTCCTAATTTAAACTTGCATTTTTAAATAGCATTGTGCATGTGAAACATGTCTGAAGCTAAGATTTTTTATTTAAGCTTGTAATGTTTAGCTCATATTAAATTGATCTTCTTTTAACTTTAAATTTGTTTCTTTACAGGTACAAGGAGGATTTCTAGCGTAGAGAAACCAGCAACTTTGTAAGGTAGGTTACACAACAAATATTTTTTACATTCTCATTGATTAGTAATAAAATACTGTCAACTGTCAATAAATAGGAAGGATTTACCTTTTGTAAAAGCAACAATGACATTTTAATTGTTCTGTGTACATAACAATTGTATCTTCTTTAATGAATAACATATACTTAATTAAATGCGGACAGATTTATGACTCTTTAAGAATAAATGTCTTTATTATAAAAATTAATATGTCAATTATAATTCCTGCACAGAAAAATATTTTAATAGTATTCAATATATCATTCTCTAGTATTTCAATTTCGCTCTACGTATTTTTGTGTTGTTAATTAAAAATGTTTACATAGCTTGTATTACTGAAACAGTTATGTTATTCACGCTAATTAAGGTAAAAATAGTAAATTGCTTCATATTCGTGGGGTTAAAGCGGCTTGGCATGATATCATGCTGTTATTAAACAATAACTCTAAAAAATACTGTTTGCGATTACAAATTGATGCTTTCACACTTAATTTGTGAGAATGTATGGTCACGAATTGCTTTTATTTTATTTTCATGTGTTTGGTCCGTGTCATTGCTACTATTAAATGGTTATCAGTTTAAAATATAGCTATAGTGAATATTAATAAAGCTTTGATACATAAAAAACATATTTAGATATGTAAATACCTTAGACAAAGTAAGATAGAGACATTTTCATACAAGATATAATTACTACAAACGTTTTTTTTAATATATATTCTTTTACTGAAATAAATGGTCAATCCATTTAACACCATCTTGTCTGCGCGAATGAGAGCAGATGTCAGCGAAAATATAATAAGGGCCCATAGCTTCAGGGCAGTGATCCCCAGCGTGTAGATAACGAGACAATTTGTGATGAAGTGTTACTTCTAAAATATAGATTTATAATTTTCTTTTTACGACGAAGTAGAAAGTCCAGTTTAAATTATGTATATCCTAAATTTTACTTGAAAAATATACAAGTATTTAAATATATAATAATCTTTAGTTAATATTATTTAGCCATACTCATTTGGTTGTGTAAGTTCCATTTATTTCGATAATGATTTTTTATTTTAACTTCACGCTGTATCCCGCATATAACAGGGTACCAGAGAACCTAGTGTAAAGACACTCCATTCTCTTTCAACAATATAAGTGTGCCAAGTTTCATGCTCCTCCGTCAGCGTAATTTTCGTAAAAAGGGATCCAAAGGTTTTGCTTCACATATTAACATATGATAATGATATGTTTTAGTTATACCCTGAAAATGATATAAAAGTGATAAGAATCTTAAGATATGATATTTGTAATGTATATAATCAGATTTCACTTTACCTTGAAATCGAACCTTTTTATGACTAAATTGTAAAACACTTTAGTTAAAATAAAATACTTAAATGGAAACCTAAAACTACACTTTTTATTTTCTTTTTTTTATCTTCACGCTGTAACCCGCATATAGCAGGTAGGCAGAGGGAACCAGAGAACCTAGTGTTAAGACACTCCATTTTCTTTGAACAATTCGATCTTTCAAAAATTCGTTCCCCACTTTCCGCCGAATTGAGGCATTGCGAGTTGAGTGGCGGAACTCAACGCCGCGCTTTGCCTTGTTACCGAACCCAAGAAATGAAAATACTAAATTTTACATTTCCTGGAGTGGGAATCGAACCTCGGCTTGTGCCTCTGTGCCACAACAGGCAAAAACTACACCATTTTAATTTTTTATTTCAAACTATAAGATACAAAATGAGCGTTAAAGTACGTTCTTATAGCATAATGTTTATGTAACAAAACTACGTATTTAATAAGCCCTATAAAAATTTATCACATAACATTAATGTAAGTAATATGCCACTGTTTTCTATATGAAATGCATTACAGCGAGATTCCACGAATAAAATAAAATAAAATTTACTCTATATTTAGCTTCTAGTTGACATCTCATACACTTATTTAGACTAGTGTCCCCGTTAACGCGTTAACAACGCGTTGTCTTATATATCACTTTATATAAACATGGATGTCAAACCATGATAGTGTGCATTTATTTTGTTAATTTAATATACTTTTATGCAATAGCTTAAAAAAATTGTTAGTATTCTGCACTCCTCTATATAAACTATAAGTGTGCCAAGTTTCATACTCCTCCGTCCGCGAAATTTTCGTAAAAAGGGATCCAAAGGTTCTGCTTCACGTATTAATATATAGATATCTCAAATTAGGTATAAATATAAAACGGTGCCAATTATAAGAATTAAGTAGAATAAACATTTATTTTACTAATTAAGGAATGGCATATTTAAAAAAATGTAATTTCCATTAAATTATTTTATACCATCCAAGTGTCTACTTGTCTTATTATTGTCTAATAATCGTAAAATACATACATACTTATAAATAATTATTTTTATGTTTATTAAGTGTCTTGTCACCTCATTTACGTAAATACGGAACATCTGCCTGTTTTATAATTACAGAAGTTAACGTAATTAAAAAAAATATGAAATATATCTAGGTATATATAAATTTAAGTCA
The DNA here is from genome assembly GCA_033558755.1 of Philaethria dido. Lineage (NCBI taxonomy): Eukaryota > Metazoa > Arthropoda > Insecta > Lepidoptera > Nymphalidae > Philaethria > Philaethria dido. The sequence continues at coordinate 352,147 of JAKGSA010000121.1, forward strand.
CTAATAAATGGATAATGGTAACGGAAATGTTAAAAGAGAACGTAATGTCCTAACACTAGGTTCTCAGATTCCCTCTGCCTATGCGCGGGATACAGCGTGAAGCTAAAAAAAAATAGATAGATAGATATATTTTTCTTTATTATAAAGTACATTATGATAAAAGTACAAAACGCTGTCTTAATTTGTATACAAAACTAAACGATTTGTTTTAATATTCTAGTGATTTAAATGATTTTACGACTTCTCGGCACGCGTCGGTCGTAAACTTGCGGTCACCTGTTTTATGGTTACGTTGAGGTAGGATTTTATCAATACATATTTAAACACACATAATGCTACATTTAAAGTAGGTCAGAATTTATTATTCTAAAAATATACTCTATCTGTACTATTAAAAATGATCAAGGTTATTTTGGTATAAATAGATATGTAGATTAATACTTATGTTTTTTTATAATTAATATTTCAGGGATATTTATTTTTAATGTAAGATTTTTATTGCAATTTAAATGAAAAAATATTCATTTTAATATTAAAAAAATATCTTATAAAACTGTATAGATACATTCCAATACCAAATAATTTGTCTGTCCAATCGAAGTATGTAAATGTAATAGAATAAGCCTACTTAACCCAAATATTTGGCACATATTTCACTAGAAATATTGGAACATAAGTAAAAGTCAGCAGTTTTCTTAAAATACGCGCAGCACCAACCCATGACGCCATGATCCATAACTCAAATGAGTGCATACGTAAGGAATATAAAGGAGGATCTTAAGGTTGGCGCCGCCCAAAGTATTATGGCGGACGGATCTGTAAGCCATTTCCTCTTTCCCATTGGTGCATTTAGCAGATTCAGCTCTACTATCTTTGTTTTCACCAATCAGCGCCAAATTGATATTTGAAATCTTGTTTGTTGAGACAGACTCTACTTTGCATCTCTCTCTTTCACTTAGTAAGTGTGTGTAGAGTAAGGAGATAAGCTTTAAATGTAGAGATGGCACCGTAATAGTAATGTAAGTTACGTTGGATAGATGGCGCTGCTCATATAGTAGTTTATCCGCTATTCAATAGATGGCGCTAGTCACAAGTGGAATTAAACTGTGATTATATTCTTATACAAATTGCAATTTTATATAATAAATACAAAATATATTTTTTTTAATTTATGACGTTAAATGCAAAAAGAATGTTATAAAATTAAGAAATACTTTAATTAGTATATTAGTATCCATATTGTCATATTGAATTAGTATGTGGGATGTAGGTATATAGCATACCTGGCTTATAAAGTAGTTATTAAGTAGTAATACTTTCAGTATTATACTTTTCTTGTATCTTATAATCTTATAAAATATATATGAATATTGTGTGTGTTATATTGTTCTCTTAAGTCCGTAGCCATCTCAACTTAATGATATGATTATATAGTAAAAAAATTGTTAAGTTAAGTCTTATTGGAATATGATATCTGCCGTATAAAATATAATTCGTTAATAATTCTGCAAAATACAATATTTATTTTATTAATACATCTATAATTATTTAAAACTAATAAGTAAGTATAACATATGATGTTCTAAGGTATATTGGTATAGTATGAAATATTAGGCTAACCATTTTTTTCATAATAAAGATACCAAATATACATATATCTCTCATCCCCTACATGAAGTCAACATATGAAACATTTTCTTGATGCAATATTTTATTGTACTTATAACAAAATTATTCAATTCAAATCTTGTACAAACTTGTATAAACTTTTTGCACTATTTCCAAGACGGTACATATAAAGTAGCCACAATATTGTTACTTTTTAGAAAAAAATAATCAGTGAGTAACATTTTATTGTTTTTCTCTTTATCTTATTTATTGAATCACTCCGACCATTGTAAAAACACTCCGCTTTCTGTGGCTATTAAGAGACACCATATGCTGTGTGGTTGAAACAAATGACGCCCTTTGCAAGCATATCACAGGAACAAATTTCTTTAGTTAGATTTGAACTCACAACTATCGGTTATAAAGACATTTTTCAACGCCATATGGTGTAAATTTAATAAATCGTTTATACATACATACATACATAGCTTCACGCTGTACCTCGCATATAGCAGGGTAAGCAGAGTGAACATAGTGCTAAGACACTCCGTTCCCCAATTTCCGCCGAATTGAGGCATTGCGTGTTGAGTAGCGGAACTCAACGCCGCGCTGTGCTTTGTTACCAAACTCAGGAAATGAAAAATACCATTTCCTGGAGTGGGAATCGAACCCACAACCTGTCGCGTTTACAGTCACACGTTTGTGCCTCTGCGCCACGACAGGCATTAATCATTTATTCTTTTTAATAATTGCTAAAAATTCTTTAAAATTACCTAGAGTAATGTCAGACGAGGAATATTTTCAAGGATACCTGCAACATTTTCACTTGTTTGTTGTAAAAAATACGAATCATTTTAGATTGCATCGGTCCAACTATCGTGTTTTGCGTGAGCATTCGATACTGAATTTGTATTCAAAAGATACCTAACATCGGAGTACGTAATAATCATAAAATGCACGATTTCAACTCGATTTAAGCGAGTTTAGAACATTGGTGCTATATTCAAGATGTCAATACTATAGTAAAATATTTATATTTCCTATTCTTCATATACTTTTTATGTATTTGAAAAAATATGCTAAATTCTTTATTTTGTTACTATAAATTAATTTATTTGGAAGTATTAGCCATTAACTTAGACTTGTTAGGATATCCCGTCGGCAAACCGGAAGCTACTCAGTAGCATACACGCTACATGCAAATCAACATTAACTCTATATTTAAATTATCATATTTATAGCAGGATATTGAACCATGATATCTATTATAGCTAGATCATGAAATTGTTATTAAAGGCATAGTTTATGATAAAATCTTAGTATTTAGACATACATAGGTAACATTAGATATAGTTATGACTCTATATTTGCATAGAAATTTCTAATGATGGTCTACACTTGAATGTTTCTTACTAATTATGTTTATAAGAAAATACATATATTTGACCATTTTTTTATTTTTTTTTATAAATGTATGTTGGTGTACTGTTTTACTATAGAATAATAAAATTATTACAAAATTTTCATGCCCATATTTATAATACATATGGAGAAAAATATATAAAAATATATTTTGAAATAGATTTCATTTAATTGTTAAAACTCATAGAATAATAAATACATAAAGAAATATTATTTGAGTTCTTAAATATAGACACAAAAATTATAAGGTTATATATTTATGATGCGGAAATTCTGAAGGTACACATATAAAATTAATTTTATGCTTATTTGAAATTGATTAGTTTATATTTAAATAAATTTATTTATAAAATAGCATCATATATCTTGTAGCTTTAATGTAAATAATTTAAAAAATATATATATCCGTACTAGATGTAGATAGGATGATAAATTTGCGTTTACTTTTTTTTAAATAATAAGTATTAGGGTTTGATCACTTTTTTGCTTTAAACTGTATCCCGCATATAGCAGGGTAGGCAGAGGGAACCTGAGAACCTAGTGTTAAGACACTCCGTTCCCCGTTCCGTTATTTAAAGAGTTCATAAATGAATAATTTACATAAAATGTGACACTTTCAGGTAATAAAGAAGTTAAATAACAAGAAACGAAATTTATAGATGAAACGTAAAACTTTAAAAAATGTATTTTTTGAAACATTTTGAAACATGTACATCATCAATAAATTCTAATTCAGTTAGTAAGTAAAGTTTCAATTAACATTTGAATATAAATATTAATTTTATTGATAAAATAATATTAATTGATAATTCATATAACAATTTATGAAATAATTTCTATCATAGATATTGGTTATGTTATTTATTATTTTGTTTGTTCATATATAAACATGTAGAAGTGGAAAATAAAAGATTACATGAGTAATTTATTTATTTTAGATTATAATAATTTATATCATGCACTTATCGAACGCATATAAATTATGTAAATCAATATATAAATTACACACAAAGTGAATTTAATTTAATTTATTCGCTTTACAATATTTAACATTTTCTAAAATACAATTCCTTATTAAGGTAAGACTGAGTAAGCTTAAAATTAATAAAAAATATAGAAAAAAATATCTATTTATTAAGGGTTATCCCAAATTTTTAATCGGGTTGTAAGTTCCAGGCACTCTCCAAAGTCCTCTCACTGCAACGTGATGGACCCAGCACCTGCAACGTGAATTCATAGATTGCTAAGGAGTTTCTTCACTTTATTTGACAAATTTATGAAAGATCAAATTATTATTATGTATAAATAATATCATGAAAACACTAAAGGAACAATTATAATAATAATAAGCCCCTAAGGGCTTATAGATACCTTATATACTTATCATTATACTATAAAAAAAAGGTCATTAAGAAAAATAAATGGCTATTTAACTTAATCCATTTTAATTGAATATTAATTAAAATTTAAACAAATGGTAACATAAACGCTGTAGCGTTACTAATATTTATGGTATTAACAATTTTATTACTATTTAATAGTTTACTGTGTGCAAACATAGTATTGGGTCACAGCTATTTAAGGAGTCGTAAAATTTTCTAAAATATCTGTTAATTATATTACAATATATAATATTACGAGCCTATAAAATATATTAACCTTTATATACCTACTCCTAATACAATAAAAATAATTATCAATATATCTAAACATACTCATATAAATTTAAAAATCAATTACAAAGGCAAAACATTAACTATATAAATAAATAGATATTTTCAAGAAAATTAAAAAAAATATATACCTATTAATTTTATATTTTATTACTTTTGAGTTACAAATAAACGATTACTTCTCTGTATGTTAATGACTGAGTACTTCTCTGTAGTAGAATAATTTAAACAGGAACATATATTTATCTTCACTCATTTCCTGTATTTTTCGAGACGTAAGGGCTAATGATAAAATACTTCGTTTTGACTATTTAGAGACACAATTGATCGCAAAACCATATGTTAGCAGGAATATATATGAGAAAGAATAAATAATTAAAATATTTGCTTGTTTTTCTAATTGCCTCAAACAAAAATGTAATTCGGCGGGAAGTGGCGAACGGAAATGTTAAGAGTGTCTTAACTCTAGGTTCTCTGGTTCCCTCTGCCTACCTTGCTACGTGCGGGATACAGCGTGAAGCTAAAAAAATCTAATTCGTACCGTTCTTAATTTTATAACCACTGCACCTTTAAGAACTTACAAACACATTAACCGTCAACTCATGTCCCGCTTAATGACTTTGCCTGTGTGATACCTATTCAATTAATTTTTACGACCGTGAAATACAATAGCAAATTAGCGACATAATAATAATGGTAGTGATCGGCATTCAATTATCATTGAAATCAAATATAAATGGAAAACAATGTCTTATACTTATTTTCTTATATAATTAATCTGTCCTTAGTAGCGCGGTGTGCCCATTACTACAGTAATGATTTATTTTAAAATTAAATCGTAGAACAATAAGTTTTTTCTAATATGTATACATGTATAGATATAAACATTTTTTCGGTATGATTGAGTTAATTGCGACGTTGTGTTTCTTATGCCATCCCTTGATGTCTGAAATAAAAAAAAATACTCTTATTAATTACATATTGTTATTAAAGATAAGCACTAAATATAATGTAATTTATTTTTTTTGCGTTATTCGCATTTTGCCTAACAAATCGTTGATATGCATGACTTCTTTTCTCTTTTTTTTTTAACTTCACGCTGTGTCCCGCATAAAGCGGGGTAGGCAGAGAGAACCAGAGAATCTAGTGTTAAGACACTCCATTCTCTTTCAACATTTCCGTTCCCCACTTTCCGCCGAATTGAGGCATTGCGTGTTGAGTGGCGGAACTCAACGCCGCGCTTTGCCTTGTTACCAAACCCAAGAAATGAAAATACTAAATTTTACATTTCCTTAAGTGGGAATCGAACCCACAACCTGTCGCGTTTACAGTCGTACGCCGCTGCGCCACGACAGGCGTCTACATATATAGGTAATCACATATTACCTATATATGTAGGTAACTATTCACCTGAGGTGACTATTTACATTAACAGTTACGTCTTGACTGCTGACGTCAAATAATAGCCGAGATACAGTACCTGTACGTGTAATCTACATTTCTATATAAAAACATACTTAGTAATAATTTAAATTCGTTAAACCAGTTCACTTTGTTCTAAAAAACTTATTTTTGAATTCTGCGTAGATACCTACGTTGAATTGCTAGATACTTGTTATGCATATATAACTGTGAATTAGAAATGTAACAGAATCAAAATCCCGAATACATAAATAGAAAATATGCGTTATATATTATATACTTATTTTTTCAATTCATTAGGCATTCTATCTCGATATTTGGACATAATGATAATAAAAACGTCTGCCAACCATTATATAATTCTTTTTAAGTAGCCATAAATATTTTTAAGTTCACCAGAATTATCTTTTAAAGTGTTGATATTATACCATAAAACGAAATCCAAAGATTATATTATTATAAATATAACATAGCATACATCGCTCTTGATTTAAGTATGTGCCGCCATAACGGTATTCCTCCTCGTTATAGTTATAACGATTTACAGATACATAGAAATTACTTGATTTGTTGATTTGTGATAACGAATATAAAAATTTGTATAATTTTAATATCAAAACACACGAAGTAGCTACTTTTTAATTACTAATATTTTTGATTTATTTTGTGGTCATTGTGAATCTATTTAAAACATTTAAACAGTTAAGAATTTTATATAATTAATATTTTTTGTTTCATTTTTTAGTTTTATTCCAAAATAGTCAATTACTTATTGAAAAAAGATAGCGAAATATTTTTCTATATAAAAATGTCAAGGTTCTCTTGATTCATATTTAATAGGCTTGGAAACAGCCTAAAAAGGGGTTCAAATTCACAGGTATAAAGTATTTTGTATGCATGTATCGGTGCGTGTTTGTACATATGTAGTATATTACCGGTCGGAGCGCTGAGGTGCAGTTTGGGAATACCGCACCGACTGATACGCCGTAAAGTATGGGGCATGATGCGAGGGACGAAACACAAGTGGGATTCATGTGAAGATATCTACCTACATATATAGTTAAAGCCTACAGTTATATCATATTATATAATATATTGATTATTGGTACACTTATATTGTGAAAGATCTCGTTGTTTATTCTAAGAAATATGTTCAAATAAAAATAAAAAAAAATGAAAATGTATAATACCAATGTTTATATGCCAAATCGATCAATATATTTAATTAAGTATATAGTTTATTAATTAATGTTTTCTTAAAAAATATTGCTAAGATTAAAATATCAATTAGTATCAACGTTTTAAATAACATTTGGTATAAATACAATATATTTATTCGAAATACAACTAAAAATAGAAGTTTTTGTATTTTAGTAATTTCCATATATCTTCGGACGCATCGCATATTCATTCCGTCGGCTGTGTCGGGCGGTCCAATAAAATATGTAGGTATCCTCGACGTGCCCGAGCTCTCTCCCTATCCTATAACAAGAAAGAATTTTTCTATGCATCCATTTCTATTGGTAAGAATATTTAAAAGCTTTCTACTATCGTGTAACATATTTGACTGGTTAAATCGAAATGCATTGATATACAATAATAGGCATTTAAATCGACAAATATTTAAATAGACATAAAAATAATATACAAGCAGTACAGATATGAAAGCTATTGAACAGCCATACAACTACCAAATTCATAACACTTTACGAATTTATAAGATAAATAATATCATTGAGAAAGATAGCTTATTACGAAATGTATACAAATATTAGTTTACTAACAAAACTAGGGAAAATTATCTGTTTTCACGTACGAGTATTTATTATAAATATCTCTTAGCTATCAAAATATTAATAAATTCCTTATCCCTTACTTGCTGATAGCTCATAAAGAACCTAATGTCTTCGTAGTTCGTTGTAAGTGAACATAGACAATTACTAAAGGCACAATGTCAATATAAGGTTATTTATAACGTCTGGGATATGAAGTGGTGACCACATTCTCGATTAGACTCACATCACCAATGAGTTTCAATTGATTTAGGGCCATGAGTTCTCTGGTGTATAGATATCATAATAATTTGTGACATCACTGACTACGACGTCTATAATATGGCTGCTTAATGATAGTTAGTAATGTTTTAATCTGTTGTGAGTGTACATGCTTTTTTAATGTTGTAATCCAAAATATTTAATTTTAATTACATCTAGTATTAGTTTAAATGCTTATTGTAATGAAATTGATTTAAAAAAATATATAAATTATAACTTGTTTTGGCAATAAGTTCTATGTATCAAATCACGACGAGCTAGTCAATACCTACACTTACATACAATTAAAATACTTTTGTAGGATCTCTAATGATTTTCTACAAATGTATAATATTTTGGATGCCTAAATGCAATTAACTCACCGGGCGGTCCCACATACCATTAAGTTACTATTTTATTATATACCTGTTGTAATAATAAATTATTCTTTGTATATTGTAACCAAAATATCGGATGCAAATTAAGCAATTTAAATTGAAAATTAAAAAAAATAAAACGTTCCACATAACGAGTATCGACCGGAGATAATCCTTGCCATAAATAACGATTTGGTAGATTCAACATTCTGGGAAAATCGTGAACGGAGCATTGGAAATAGCCACGCGTGCTACAAAATATAGCAATTTCCTAATGCCAGGTTTAGTATTTTGTTTAATTCAATTCCCACTAACTCTGTACCGGAATGCTTGCGACACTAAAACGATGTTGTCTCATTAAGCGGGAGCGAGGGCTCGTTGTGGTAAGTTATTGTCGGGTGCAGCCGTAAAGTACACCATTTGATGGCTTACAAACATGGGCCGTGGTAACCATCGAGTACTCTTAATATACATATCGATTCTTTTCGTACTCGCCCAGTCTACTGTTACGCTAATGATCAATTTTTGCGAGTTATTGATTCTGAGTAACTTAAAATATTCAATTACTTAATTCGTGCAGCTGTATGTAACGATAAAAGGCTTTTAAATGCTTACTTATTTTAACCACGCATGTAAATATACTGCGCGGTCCTTTGAACATTGAAGTTTCAGATTTTTTTAACCAAAAATGGAGTCGTTGTGAGCAATATGAATATTCAATAGTAAATTTATGTTAAGCATTAATATTAAATTTATTTTATCTAAAAGTATTCACATAAGTAATTAGTATTTATCAGTCAAAATTTCACAAAAGTTATTAGAATATGACCTCGATTCCAATTTGCAAATATTTATCGAAACTAAATTGCACAATAAAATTATATAATTAGCTATAAATGGTTGTTTTAACGTTTTGATAATTCGAATAAACATAATGTTAAGTCGTTGAGAATCTTCCTTAGGGTGTATTTGTTTAATTATTACAAACGAAATAATGGCTATATATTTACACAAATTTATTTCAATATATTAAGTCAACATTTCCCATAGTATATTCACATTAGCTGTTTAGAACATTTAATGCATATTGCCTCGTTGTTGTTAATTAAGAAAAAATAAATATCATTATTTATAACAAGAACAAGACAACTTACTTAAAGGTAGAATACTAATTAATTGAATATAATTGGATTAAAAATATTCAGATATTATTATTGGCACTGCGCCTACCCGATATATGAATGTACCTATAAAGGTTGATGCGATGCCGCAATCGTTGGATTCCTGTTCTTCTACCTAAGCTAATGAGGTGTCAAGCGTAATCTTGCGTCGTTTTAAAACGTACCTATAGGCCTTATGTGAGTTCGGCTCGGTTTAAAACAGGTCTGATAATATTCACAAGCACTTAGATACTAATTTTATGAGACATCTGAGAATAACTACCTTTCGGCCTTCCAACGCGAATCGTATACATAACGTACCTATAAAGATACATAACATGACTAAAAATAAATCGACCTCGCGCGCCGTTTTATCTTGGTTTAGATACCCTCTGAAATCTCAATAGTGCTAATGTTATAGGAAATTTAAGAAACACGGCGCTGAAAACTTCAACTTTTTTTCATACATAGCGATGTTGCCAAAATGGTTACTTTAAAAATATTTTTCAATATTTACGATTGAAATATGTAAACAAAGTATTCATTAAATTTTCATAAGACGTTTCATGTTTTAATAATAAGAATAAAAAACATTGCAGGGTCAATATAATGTCGAAAGATTAAAAGAGATTTCAAAAATAACTTTCATGTTAAAGTACATCATAAATCTTAAACATTACTGTTGTTTTTTAAAATCATTTAACTTCTGACCTTATGCATAAGTCAAATATAAAAAAATGACTATACAGTTAATTAGGTAAATTCAATTAATATCTGACGTGTTTTACCTAATTACTTTGTATATGTGTCTGCCCACTGTACTCACTGTGCTAATACACTCCTCTCAGTTTTATTCAGAAAATTTAGACGATTATAATTTTATATAACTTATCTATTATATTCTAAGAAATATTTTTTAAGTAGGTATTCATGAGCGTTTCAAATATAAATCCTTTTTTTGTAAGGCCTGAAATTAATAGCTCATAAATAATCTATATTGTAAAGCTTAATTACAGGCTACGAAGTATCAAATACTATCACCATATATTATTAGATTCACAATAAGTATAACTTATAGAGGGGAAAGAAGATGATTTTTTAATTTGTCATGTCGGAAACTGAGAAGTCATTCTTTCTCTTGAAATTATTAACACATAATAATGTAATTTTATCGTTTCTTTTAATGGAACGCTGGGGCTATCGGCATGGCTTGGGGCTCGAGATATGGCCTCCATAATGCTTGATGTTAATGGGCTTGCCAGATTGAACGGATACATTCGGTGTACGTGTGTTTACTCATTTACATATGCCTTTACGATATGCCTACCTATAAAAGTCATATGAATAAAATATAAACCTACGTACGATGGCAATATACGTATTGACCAATGAAATATTTTGTTTAAATAGAAAATTTAAATTTCAACTGTACCCTTATGTGCAAATATGTAGGTATTTACACTTGTAACCAGTGAACATTACGTCTTATATATAATACGAAGCAATAAAGTCTGCTCTTTAAATTGTTTTTGCGATTTAAATAAGATACTAACCTTGTTGATAAAAAATAGTTTTTAATTTTACTCATTTCATTGTTAGTGCATGAAAAGGCATAAAGCATTTTCACTAAAATATAATTAATACTACCTTATTACAGGTACAAAGTCATAGCTATGTACAGAATGTATATAGATACCATCCTACAATAATAAAAAAAAGGACAAAATAAAGGACACCACAAAATGGAATACATTCTCACCATGAAATTAATTGTGTCTCAGAGCCAAATTCTATAATTTGACACAGTTAAAAATGGCTTTAGTATATAAAATGGTCTATTACGTAACTCGTCCCACGAGCTTTAGATAGCTATTAACGCTTTATCTAATATAACTAAAATATCGACATGATTCGTGTCTAACATCCTATAATTCAGCTTTGGGTTAGCCCACCACGCAAATGGATCTTGAAAAACAACCAGTTATTTTGACAAGTGATCTTTTGAAACAAGCCGTTAAATACGATTATTGACAGGCGAAAATTATCTTACTAACGCCACAGTAGAATTTCTTTTACATTGAAGTGAAACCAAATATTATTAGATTCTTTTCATTAGTTACGCTAGACCTTAATTTTAATTTAGAATGAGCTTTTTATAGAGGATTCTTTAAAGAGAAACTATTTTTCATAAGTAATGAGGCGGCACCGATTGGATAAATATTTTTAAGAAAAACTCTGAGATCGGAAAAATGTAGGGCGTAATAAATATGGGGCCAAATCTCCGTCAACACGTGTAACTAATCGTTCGATTATGCTTGTTTGTTATGAATTAGTTCGTCACGAATTAAATCAGTTCATAGGCCGGAGCTGTTGCAATATTTCAGAAATTAAAAACTATAAATAGTGTAACTATGACATTTTGTAAACTGAAACATAGTTATAAATATATTTACAAAACACTGTACATAAGGAAATATTAGCAAAGGTTAAATCTGTAGAATCCTTGAAACCTAATTGAGGCAAAGTTGAAGGAAGCTACAAAGCGAAACGCAGGTGTATGTAACGATTTAATTTCGGCTCAATCGTGTACTTTCGGCGCAATATTAGCTCTTGATACGTAAATGAAATTTAAATCGCAAAAGCCACTTGTGTGATTAATGAATGGTGAGATTGTAGCATTTTATATACTTACTAGACTTACAATATGTATTTAATTCAGATAAAACGATATTTATATGTTGATGATAATACTAGGTTGGTATATTAATATTTATAAATGACATACATAGATACATACATAGCTTCACGCTGTATCCCGTATATAGCAGGGTAGGCAGAGGGAACCTAGTGTTAAGACACTCCGTTCCCCACTTTCCGCCGAATTGAGGCATTGCGTGCTGAGTGGCGGAACTCAACGCCGTGCTTTGCCTTGTTACCAAGCCCAGGAACTGAAAAATTCCTTTTCCTGGAGTGGGAATCGAACCCACAACCAGTCACGTTTACAGTCGCACGCTTGTGTCCCTAAGCCACGACAGGCGTTTATAAATAAGTTAAAACAAATAAAGAAAAAACACTTGGTACACATTGATAACGCTTATATCAGATATAACTATACGATCATTGTATTAAATAGATATAGATATAGTAAATTTTGTTTCAATTAGCATATTAATGGCTCGGGACACTTCACACGCATACCTATTTCGCTAGAATATATGAAACGGATTGTCAACCAAAAGCAATTGGAATATCATAAAAATGCTATAAAAGTAGAATCGTAAAAGAATTGTAATTTTCGCACATTTTTTACTTTTTTATAATATGTTCAAAGTAGATATTTTTGCTCTTTATAGTACTATTTAACAACTATTAACCTTTATATATGTTTTTTAAAAAGAAAAAAGCTCCTCTTTTTTTTAGGTAAGAAAAATAGCTGTTTTTCTGAAGTTGCCCAAACCTTTTCATTTTAATATTAAATAATGGCATCGGTCTCTCTATTTTCAAGAATTGTTAAAGAAGTATCAAAGAGTTTCCATTTGAAAAATTTATACAAGTAGGATAGAAAGTTTGGAAATTTTATTCGCAGCTCGACCCCATTTTGTGCAAACTTTACCCATAACGACCCCGGATAACGAAATCGTATCTCTCTTGAAGAAACAAAAGTTCTAAATGTTAAATAAGATTAATAAATTCAAAATATATATTTTTAGTTTTAACAATTTTTTTTTAAGATATTTTTTTCAATAACATTATATTCAATAGTATATTCAAAGTAAAATGCTTCTTTTAGATTTATATAATTTATCATATTGTATTAAAATTACAAGCCTATATTTAAACTATATTGGATAAATGTTGACATTGTATAAAGTATAGGCATTATTTAGTATACTTGTATTTTACAACATTGTAATCCAAACGCATTCGAAGGTTTTATATAAGTAGTAGCTCACGCTCAATGTTTGTTATTTCAATAATTAATAATTAACAAAGCTCAAAATAAATTCCTTGTTTATGGCCACAAAATACCTGAACTAAATCTTAGACAAACCTCTACGGAAGCAGCATAACTAAATAAATTGAAAGCGAATCTAAAATCTTACAAATTCCATTACTTAGATTAAGAAGCTTCACCATGTTGGTATTTTACTTTTAACTACATACACACATGCGCTGACGTTTTATTCCAATACCTGTCTGAATGTGTGAGTTTCCGTGTATCGCATTCCTATAGATACCAAATATGCAGGGAAAACGTGTCAATGCGATAGTAACTTTATTTTCAGGCAGTAAAATTTGTTTTCCTTTGTATTTTTTCTTGTAGTTGTATTAATTTGGAGTGGAATGGTTTCGTATCGATTAGTTGTGGCTCGCATTCAATTTAACCGCTTCTATTTACTCTGTTTTCCTATTTATAGCCCAAAGTATGTGACTCCATACCTGCATTGGCTCGATCGTGTTAGTTTTTAGTTTATGTAAATTATATAGATACCTACCTACATTGAAAACTTTAAATCTATTCTTACTATATCTTTATTATAATAAAGGAAACTTAAAGAAAACTATTAGACACTAAAAGAAAGCTATTAAAAGTAAGGAAATAATGTCTTAATATTTTTCAGCGTGATGGCTATTTTCAATGAATATATAAACATTGAAGATCTAAAAAAATTATTGAAGAAGGTATAATAGATAAGCAAAACTTTAAAAAATAAAGAAATGCTATCTTAGCTAACACTGTTCAGCAACCAAGAGAAGCCTCTTGCATTTCTTGTTGATTTATAAAAATCTATCTCTAATGACGTACTACAATAGACTAACTTAACTAAAACAAGAAATAACTAAGTAGTCGCGCAGTGGGACAGCGTCTTCGTGTAAACGCAATGGTTTTAAGTTTGATCCTCACGGGGAGAAGTGATATATTTAAATTATTTAATGTTCCGGTAAGACAAATTGTAAAGTGGGGATCGCCCCTGAACACAAAATGGCTCTTACTTGGAGGGAAGACGAAGAACGAGGTGACTTGACCCAAGATGATCTGTATCTACCCATATCTTAATTTATAAAGCTGAAAATAAATTTTATTCAAATGTCATGAACGTCTGATGGGAAGATCTAAAACACAAATAGCGATTTAGCGCCAAAAATTATTTAACCTGATGAGTTTTTTTATTCGCATATACAAAACTAAACTAAGGGTTCAGCTTTACTATAAGAAATATGAAAAAAGCGTTTTGGCAAATTTTGGTCAGCGTGGTAGACATAAGCTTACCTTGTAACTTATGTATAAATAAATAATATCATAACGTGAATTCGATATGATTTTATAGCCAATATTCAATGAAAACGGTTCATAAGTGAAATTAGTGTGGGAAGGGTCATGCAGTTCATTTAAACGAAGCTGTGGGCAGCAATTAGTGCACAATATAAAAAAATAAATAAATTTGTTTACGAAATAGTAGACAAGAAAACTCTTGGAAAATAGCTAACTAATAAATGGCAGTTACCAACTGTGATCTAAAAAATAAAAACAAGCGAGACAGAAACAAGCGAGCAATTGATATTGAAATTTTCCATAAAAATTATCATATCCAAATTCGAGACGTTAAACAAAAACTTACAAAAAAGTATCACCCGTATAGAAATATCGACGCGACGGCAAAGATAAGAATATGTACTACTTTAATAGGATGTGGCGTTTAGAC
The DNA here is from genome assembly GCA_033558755.1 of Philaethria dido. Classification (NCBI taxonomy): domain Eukaryota; kingdom Metazoa; phylum Arthropoda; class Insecta; order Lepidoptera; family Nymphalidae; genus Philaethria; species Philaethria dido. The sequence goes on from JAKGSA010000121.1 coordinate 367,547, forward strand.
GATACCGAAGAGGTCGGTATAAATTCTGCTACTACTAAATTTTCACTGTGTTTGTAGCTCAAGTATACCGCTTTAAAATGTTTTAATATAAGTGTGTATTTCTTTTATCTAAACTCTAAAAATATTTTATAATTATAAAGTATCTATTTTAGTAGATTTTACATAAAAAAACAACTTATCTGTCGTTGTATTAGTTTTTTAACTTTGAAAGGGATGTTGTGATTTTATGACATCTTAAATACTCGCATCCAAGTTTATCAGGTGAGAAGTGTCGCGCGTTGCACGACGCGTGCCAGCAACTTTACTGTCCATAAACAGGGGCAGTTAAAGCCCATCTTTCTTTTTAACGAGCGACGAGGATTGTTTATAGTGTAAAAAGTCAGTGTTGAGTAGTTCGAAGACGGCAAACCAAACCGCTAGTGACGTTTACGTGAATCACAGAGAATTATGTCGCAATACCTCGACAAATTTCACCAATGGCACCAAATTGAGTTTTATAAATAAATTTAATTTGCGTTTCGCATTAAATTGTGTTTCACTTTTAGATTACTCGGTGCGCTGTAGAAGATAACAAGGGACGCTTGACATTATTTAACATTTATAAATATTAAAAGCCTCAATTTAAACATATTTTTGTAATTAAAGCTCTACCTACCAGTAACAGTACATAATACACCTTATCTTAAATTTACACACAACCAGATAGCGAGCTATATATATATATATATATATATGTGTATGTATACACCTACTCATGTTTATAATCACGGTGTTCTAAAAGTATCTAAAATAATATTACCAAGAAATCCCAAAAAGGCAGTCACAAGACTGCTAAATATTTAATTCTTTTTTATTTTTTAAGCTTGTATCAGATAAAACGGTTTTTTTTTCTTAATTTACCTTAACGAAACATCGCTAAATTTTGCAACGCCCCATATGTTATTAACACTGGCCATAAAATCACTGAGTTATCGCCTCTAAATATGTAGTATTGAACAATTGGCTATCATGAGTCAGATATCGTACGAGACAATGGACTACGCCTACATGATTCTAGCCCTAGCTGTGCGTTACCTACTAACTAAGCGAGCCCTAGACAACACATACCACTATAAACAAGTATTGATTTTATCATTCATCCATAATTTAATGACATCGAAGGCTCGTATTCCATGAAAAACACGGAAGGGCCCCGATGGAATTTTGATAAGGAGACTTTTATTCCAGACGACGTTCCTTCCATGAAAACGCAACATTGTAAGGACTCTTGAAAACAGATGCCTCGCAAAATGTATTCCTTTGAACGATAATTAAATATTTTAATATATTCACTTCATCCGCTTCAAGTATTAGGTATATGTACTCTTGGAGAATGTTAAGTCTTAGTATGGATCTATAACGATAAGATCTAAATAATTTGATAGCTTATATTATATTATAGAATCTGATTTCAAAATAAAACTTCTGTCATGAAAAATAATAACATTTTTTTAATAGTTTACGACATTTTATCTGGGTTACCAACAATATACATAAGAGGGAAAAACATGAGATAAATATTTATAAAGAGCATCAAAAATTAGTTTAATATTGAAACTAAATAGCACATTTGACGTTATCTCGGTCATTAGGTCGGGAAACACCTAAGTTGACTACCAAAAAACAGCAACGACCAATTAAAAAATCATAAAACAGATTCTCACAGTAATTTTATTTAAAATTCATGTAAGTTGGACTCGTTATAGTATCTACTAAAGGATGATAAACTTGACTTGTGCCGAACGTAAAAACCACTTTTGTTACCATTTTATGACAACAATTACGATCAATAAAAGTTGTACCGATTATTCTTCGTAGCGATTTTAGTGGTTGTGCTGTCATCAGTCCGTGCTTAAGTATGGCAACTTGTAACTGAAAAGACGATTCTTTACTCTACAACCTCGGCGTATAGGTTGAATATCGCGATGCATTCAATGGAAAGGCAACGGGATGTTTGTTCTAAAAGAGGATTGTATTCCGCGTTCCTATTAGCGCCTTGACATTGTCCGTTAGGTTATTTAGAAATCATCACATGTTGTTTATTTTTGTAATAAAAGCTATGAAATACAACAGAACTAGTTTAAACGAATGAAGTTTAATTAGATTGTGTCTATATTTTTTTAAATTAAAACACATATCTATCATATACATATGTTTAATAAAGGGCACGCTATCACACTTTGTTCAGTGTGATATGCGACGCTACAAAATTTACGCGTAGCGACCAGAATAAAATTAGTTACCATTGCATTGATATGTTCTTTAATTGAAATTCACTTGTGATCCTCAGGGACCAGAATTGAGTATGGAGGGAGTTTCATTCTTTAAACACTAATTTATATTCCAATGTAATGTAACCCATACAACGTAAAAATGCTGTGAGTTACAGGACATTGGCTATAAATATTAAATAATGTGAGTAACTGGAGATAACATACCATCAAAGGGCCGCTACAAAACGCTAATGGGGTTGTTTTCCGGGTTTCTGGCATGTCGAAATTTCGCGTAGAATGCACCCAATTTACCGAATGAGGTAGGGCACAATTTGCGTGGATGGTTGTTATCAGTGCAGCCCATCGCACCCCTATCGTACTGCCTACAAAACAAATGGAGGTCGACGATCTACTACTAAGTATATCTACACCTACACATGTAATACATAACATATCTATATCAATAGATAAATAAAAATCATTTAAATAAATATTTAAATTATTGAACATGTTTATATATTGTAAATAATATAATTTTAAAGGCAAATTTAAAACATATTCATATTATTTCCTTAGTTGGCAAAACATACGCTTATATTTTTCTCTTAACTGATAAAAATCATAAATTTTCTTGTAATACGCATCAGGAACACGAATTGCCTTAAAATATCATTAATAAGGACAAGTTAAAATTATATAAATTCATGTAATTCCGTCTAATACACAAATTTACATAAAATATGTGGAAAAGCTTTTAAACGGAGAAATAAAAAAGATACAAAAAGGTAACAAAGTGAAAATACTTAGACACATCAATGAAAAATGGTCGCTCGTCTATCGATACTCACGCTAATGCAAACAAGCCCACGTTTAAACAGGGGTTAACAGAAACCATGCATCTGTTTAAGACTAAAACATTATGCATTTCATTCGCAACCTGTCCGTCTGCGCCGAGCGTCTGCAAGAACTACTTATTATTCATTGCACAATTATATGTTCTCTTTCAATATAATAACCATATAAGGCGACTTGTCTTTTAAGAATTGCGTTTAATTATAATTTTACTTTAAAATTGCGTTAATGTCTAATAAATTGTACGTTGAAATGGAAACGTAACTTAATTCTTCTTTAAGTAACTATTATATTGAAATATTTATATGTTGATTATTCTGGTCTCTACTTTTACTAGTAAATTAGAAAAATCTCATATATTTGCTACAAACATATGTTATAAAAAGAATTCAAGTAATGCAATTTAAATTTGAATTTGAGAAAATTACAGTTAAAAGTGTTTCCGTCTGTATTGAATTTTCCAACCCTACTCAGTTTCATATTCGGGCCGCGCTCCCTTGCTATATTTTGTATGACAGTCTCCAGATCTTACATCTATCTACATATTAGATACATTACGTGAAGCAGTTACAAAATGAAGCAGCTTCTGTACAAGCAAATACACGAAAGGGTTTATTCTGTTACATTTTCGTGGCCATCTTAATTAAAGTTATGAACCTTGTTGTTTATCAAATTAACATTATTTTTTCTTTATATATTCATTAATGTTATTTTAAAATTAATTGGATATAAATATTAAATTGTAATTTGGAACTGTTACATACTTATATTTTGTAGTTAGTAATAAGTAAATAAGATAAATTACTTACTTAATTGGCTTCATGCTCTATCCCTGGCGGGGCAATAAGATATGTTAATATCGACTTAATTGTAACTTAAATATTTTGTGTTTGCAACTACCCCTTATTTCAGCAAGAAGAGTTTTGATATACTCCATTTCCACCTCAATAAAAAGAAATAAACGTAGGTATTTTAATTACAAACATTCATAAATGGAATTTCAACCTACAATCACCAATCGAACTGTGCCAAGATTGCATTACGAAGTTTCTTGGCAAATATATACTTATTATAATACCTAATTCAGTAGTAAGAGGCGAATAATTTTTAGGTGGCATACTGCAGACGAGGGCGAGTGTGCAAAACGTCGTTTCATAAGTAGGGTTGGGTCGACCCTTACAAGTGCGGTTGCATAACTTTATTTCTGGATTAACATAATTACAGGCCATTCCAAGGCTTAGGGTTCAGCAGAGCACTTGTTCTCCGTAAAGTAATTAGTAATTACCAAATAACTTCAAAATAGACACTCGTTATCTAATTAACACGCTAGTCTTAACGCAATAACGAACATACTTACGTAGCTTGAAAGAGTTTCTTATATATATGAGTATTATAGCACTAATATTAATGAAACTGGCTTTTATAAATATTTTGATGTAGATACATCTTCGTTTTATTTATACATTTTCTAAAATAAAACTAAATTGATTTTATTGATGAGTGTATACTTTAAATAATTGTTAATTTAAAACATCTGGCTTAACAGAGCTGCTTACTATCAGAATTAAAGAAAAATATGTGTTGTATCTATTACATATAAAAGCAAATATTATGAAGGTAGTTTAAAAAAGTAGACAGTTCTTAAGCGTGTATATGTAAATACATACATTATAGTTAAATGCACTTAATAAATCTGAAATTTATCTCTAGTAGACAGTATAATTTTTATATAAATATACACATTGTATTTCATAATTATGTTACAAAACTCCAAAAGTTTTCTTAGCTGGTGTATAGGTTCAAAACCGGATACAAGAGGCAGTAGGTATTTATTTCTCGAAATGACGCGTTTTATGTTCTCACTCTAAAGTCCTAGCTACCGTTAGCTTCTGCGCTAGTCGTTACGTATGTATAATTATATAATGTAATAATTTGTTATATATGTATCTATTCGTAAAAGATTAAGAAATCTCATGAGCTAAGATACGTACAAAATTGGCCGTAGGTATGAAAAGTCGAAGTTGGATTAGTAAAATATTCCACTTATCTCGAACTACGTAGGCAGACCTTACGCTTATCTATGCTAAGTTTCAGTATTTAAGGTCAATTGAGGACAGCTGTAGGACCGTAAATGTCAGACAAGGTTACTATATCTACTACATATATTAGACTTCTATAGATTTATAACAAAGGAGAAGCTAGAACTTGATATATTAGTATAATTGTAATGGTTTGGACAAATTTGTTTGTGTAAAATTACAAAGAAAACTAAATCGAATATTAAACATATTATAATAAAGAGTATTTTACGCTCTCTACTTTTATATATGAGTTTAAATCTAATTTATTGATAAGAAGTAGGCAACTTAAATATTTCAACTATCTTAGAAGCATAATTTTATCTTATTTCCTAACCTTATTTAAGTAATATGAATATATAAAGAATTTGACAAAAGGTATAAAATAAACGGATAAAAACGGATAAAACGGACCACGTGTTCGTAGTGATCAGAATAAACAATATAAGTATCTTGTTAGATATATTTTATCAGCTTTTTTTATTCATTAGAAGGCTCTTTAAAAACGTAAAATACAATCTGCAGAAAAGTCTTGACATTTTTATACATATCAAAAACAAAGCTCTATATGTGTCTTCGGGTAATAATTTGCATCTACTTTATATAGGTATATGAAGGTACATGCATATGTACTTATCGCCATTTATCCGCATACCGGCGTATCCGTTCCTTTAATTTCGTGGAAATCGTTTCAATTTTAAAATATTCGCTTTCATTTTAAAATATTTTATTCTTTGAAAATATTAATTATTCCATATTTAAACGTAAAAAGATTTAAGCTTTTGAAATCTGTCCAAGCGCGACAGTTTTTATACAGAATTTTCAATAACTTTAATGTCAATCATAAGAGTACGAATGTCGTTCTAAAATAAATACAATAATTATTTCTTTGTCTGATGACTTTTGTTCGAAATGAGCTTAATACTATATTAAACTTTAATAATATGAAAATTACCGCTAAAAAATTAATAATATTTTTTAATATTTTTTTTCTATTGAAATATATACTTATACCTAATCATTTATCATTACATAAATTACATTTAGATATGCCTTATATATTTGACGATAATCAACAAAAGGTTGAATTGTATAAGAATACTTCCAACCCACGATCGAAGGCTCATCCTACGCACGCCCGGATATTTTACGACTCGCTTTTTAGTTCTTTCCAATTCTTCTCATAAACAAGGGATAACAACTTTCTCCATTACGAACTATTGCTTGTAGATAGTATAAGATAAACCCAAAGAGAAGTAATTATGATAAAATTATGAAAGTCCTTTAATGAATAATTTATATGAAAATTTAATAAAATAAAATTATTTTGTGATATTCAATTAATTAATTACATATAATTTTCAAAATTTTTACTTGCTCAGTTTTTAACTTTGCATTTTTTCCGTATTTCGCCTTAAATACTAAGTCAATCGCTTCTCAAAATTAATTTACTAAATGATACTTTTATGCACATACATTACTAATTCTATCTTATGCGATAAAATATTTTTTGATGCAGTTTGTTACCTACGGATTTTCGGTGTAATTGGTATAGTAAGAACCCCAATAAAGTTACTGCATACTCAATTTTCCATGAATCTTTTAAACGTCGACTATTAAAACTGTAGACTATACTTAGATGGAGTTAGCCGGCTTACAAATTAAGCTATACAAACAATATCGGCGCTGGCAAGCGTAATTATTGCTGTAATTCCAAAATTTAGAAAATATGTTTTTAAAAAATTATTTGTACATAATCCAACTCTCATACCTCTCAGACCATTTTAATTTATTTACAGCGTCAAAAAGTTTGATAAAAAATTTGATTGTAATTTATTACAATCAAAAGTTTTATCAATTTTTTTACCATAATTCCGATATATTTTTTGCGGAGTTACAATAATTATGCTTTCCAGAATCGATATAACTATTTGGCGATATACTCGTAGTTCATTAGATAACCTTACCCAGTATTGTACTTTATTTTTACAAGACCAGCTAGATATTTCGTAATATTATAAATATAGTTATTCCTAGAGTGAGATTAAAATTCACAACCTTCAAGTGACACGTCCCAATTGTGCTACGCGCTACGTCGTCCAAATTTATTTTTCTTATGTTACAAGTTTAGTGAACAATCTTGTTGTTTTCTTTTTTATTATTATTATTGAGTTTTATTTATAATATTTAATGTTAATTTTTTTTATTTTAAAAATACGCGGCGTTGAACTCCGCCGGGCGGAAAACGGAGAGAGGAATATCTTGGCAATAGGTTCCCTCTGTCTACCTTGCGATGCGGAATAAAGAGTGAAGCCAAAAATAAATATATTTATTTTTAGTATTAATAAACACTAATGTGCAATAAAATTGAAGAGTTTACAAAACTGCCACAATTAATTTGTGTTTTTATAAAAATACAGATTTACAATATGGGGGTGGCTTTATTAAAAATCTGTCGTAGATATAAAGCTTAAAATTAAAAGAAATACCCTCCATAATGGAAAAGAGGCATCAGGTGTCGCCAACTGATCCTTTGAAACGATATTATCTCGAACATATTTCTACATGGGGACGTATACGGAACTGTCACTCCCTATTCTGAATAGATTACGCCTACAACGATATTGTACGATTCACGGTCTCTATTTCAATATTTGTCTAATAAAAAATAAAAAATAATTAAATAATTCATAACAAAAGCTACAGAAGCTCATTAGAGTTTATTATCATTAGACATTTACGGCTGGCATTTACCTAAAAGTCAAGGTATTTAAATGTGAAAGTAACTTGTAGGTACCTATTACAATCTATTGTCTCGCGTGCAACTTGACAACACAATAAATTTCATACTTAATACACTTACGTGTCCCGTTTATACGTTTTCTAAAGTTCATTCAATGACAGTGTAAGATATATAGTAACAAGGAAAAACAAAAAGAAAATGTCGCTAGTACATTTTATAAGGGATATTTTTAAGAGCTAAAATAATATTGTGTGCTGTGGGTACCTGTCGTTTGTGTGAAAATATTGTAAACATTGTATATTGTAATATATATATTTACATGTTAACATTTGTAATAGAAACGTACATGAAGAGTAAAATTCATTAGTATTACATACAGGACACAATGTTGAATGAACATGGATACTGCTAACTACGTACGTGTTTTAAATACACATTATATAAATATTTTTTTTTAAATTATTTTGCTTATATATTTTTATATTTTTAGATTGAAACATCTAAATACATTATTAACGACTGCAAATCTCATATGACCTCGATATTTTCACAATTTAAAATTGTGTGTAGCAAAAAAAATATCACCAACTAAACGTAAACAGTCACATAAAGACGAACAACTCCACGGTGGAAGGATAGAAAATATATCCATATGAGCAATGATTCAACGCTTCGAAATTTCATTTTCAATTGTGCCTGACCTTTAGCCTGGGGCTATGACCGGGCATCGAAGGGGGAAACGTCTAGACAGCCTTTATATGCACATGTCGCTTCGGAGGCGAAATAACTTATTTTCAATGTGTGACATTTTGTGCCTAAAGATAAAATTATATTAGTAAAGATTATGAGTCTAATATACTGTTTTATAATAGTTTAATAAATCTCACTAATACACACTTTAACAACTCTAAAAAGAATCCACGTAACTTTTCAACCTACCGTCAGTGTTATCAAGTGAATTGCATCAGAGTATATTTCCCGGCACTTGTTTTTATTTTACGACCACCCTATCTGTACGATATGCCTAAATGTACTCCATACGTTTAAGCTGTTCAATAGAAGGGTTTCGTCAAAAGGAGATAAAGGTTTGTCTCTAAAAATTTACTACACTTAAACAACTCAAAAAGTACGTAAGTAAGTCTTGAAACGTGTATTATTTATATATCAGTTATATTAATTATCGATTTAAATTTAATGTCATTATAAATGATTCATAATTACTTTATAAAGGCAATGAACTCTTTTGAGCATTCTGTAAATATATAAATTTATTGGTTAATTACACTTTTAATATAATTTTTGCGAAAAAATTCACCGGCTATGCCATCAGATTTGACAAAAAGCAGGTAGAAATATCGCTTAATCGAGGAGGGCCCGCAGAGGATCGGTATTAATCGAAGGCTTTACGAGGGTGCGGGTAAACGTCAGACTCTCACTGCGGAATGCGTACTAAGAAAATTGGTAGATGAAGCTTTCAGAATATCTTTTACAATTTTATTTTTTTTTATAATTAATTAATTTAATGCTATTATCTAACTAACTCTTTATGGAATAACATTACTAGCACACTATTATAAAAAGGTGAACTAAACTATTAAAATATTTATTTTAAACTGCTAGGGCTTATATATAAATATTAATTATCTAAATTTATTATTTACTAATGACTTTGTACGATTTCGAACAAGGCGACTAAGTTGTTTCTCAAAATTTTCCTTATACTGTGCGACTGTATATAAAAAGTAGCCCTAGAGCCCGAAGGAGTTCGACCAAATTGGAAATATAATTTTAAAGATGGCCGCCACTCGACCCCCTCCCGCCTCGTCTCAGCGCAGCCTAAAATATTATGCACCCAAAATCCATTGTCTGTTGCCATGACAACGGTTCGCTCGATACTCCGCTTTTGCAGTCGCACAATCAAAGATATATTTATCTCGCTTACTCTTTAACTATCCAGATGCTGGGTCCGGATTTCAACGAACATCTCTTCTATCTTATAGTATTATGGCTGACTGCCAACTGTACAGCCAGCGATAATGGAGTCTTGTTAGAAAAATTTGTCAGAAATATGAGATATTAAATATTGAACGGTATTTGAATATTAAATAAGCTTAGCAGAGGGGCGAACGACAGATATCTTATCGAAAAATTTAAAATTTATGTTCCATAAAATTCAAATCACAAAATACTGATTAAAAGCTTGTTTTATGTTATGTTTAGACACTTAATTATTATCAATAAAAAATTCGGCTAATAAAATAATGAACTAATCACCTAAGCAAACACCTACAGCACTTTTCTTACCTTATCTTCATATATTTTTTTAACCTTAGTTAATGACTGTGAAAGATAGTGTTATCAATATTCACAGTAAATTGTGCACTGATTTAGCAAAAACGATTTAAAACCCTTTAAACATTTATATGCGATTTTTTCTATACGTAGATGACTAAGACACGTAACAGCACTCAACAACTCAACATCACTTAAAGTGTAACACGTTAGCAAAGCTACTGTTACAATACTTGAGGATGAGACAATTTCGAAGTAAATTAGAAAGTTGCATTTCAGCCCTTCCATTGGCCCATTACACAAAATATACCCTATTTACCTCTAAACTTTCTCTTTTTTGTTACAGTTTTACTTCCTGGTTGCACCTCAATAGGGTTGGAACTTTCTCTCATAAAAAACGGTTTGTTATTTATCCCTTTGACATGACAGAGGCCTGTTTTTTATTTCATATTTTACTTATGTTTGGATAATATTAAAACTAAATTTGCTTTTAGTAGTCATTTTATAATAAATATCATTTATTTCTTGTCGGTGTATATTTCTTATCTTATTCCAATAGATAATTAAATACTTAACCTATAATAAAAAAAACCATAATATTTATGCTAACACCTTAACATATGACATATTTTTTATATATTTAAAATTAATTTAGTTTTTATACATTATATGCACTTAATAATTAATTGTATTGAAAAAAGGATCACTACAAAAGTGAAAACCGATTACTCTATTCTTATACTTTTGCTATGTAAAACATGTGTTTATTTAAACTTTGCACGTAAGTTAGCGACAAAATAAATATAAAATTTAATTTATCGTATTTCTTAATAAGCCTTGTTAATATTTTAGAAGCTCTACTAGACATACCGTTATAAAATTTGTATAGATGAAAAAGTTCTGGACTCTACACCTTTAAATCTTAAAAATACAACGTAGTTCCACCACTTTTAGATAGATGGCGCTACTTAAAAATTAAAAATTATATTTTGTTTTTCACTGCAAGTTTGTCATAATCAAATTTATGTTTTAAAAAAATATAAATTAAAGTAATAAAATAGAAAGAAATAATTTCAAATTTCGTTTCAACTTTATGAATATTATTAAAGTTAGTTCTATCATATAAATGCACTTGACTATGTTTATCCAGATTAACGTTGTGATGTTAAGTAAATTGATTGTTATAATTACATAATTTAAGTATACTTATAGATTTACTTATTTTAAAGTATATATAAGCACACACGTTTAAGTCGATTTGCATACATATGCTCTCTATATATGTCAAATCATTGGCATAATACATGCCATTAAGATGTAAACACGTGTCTACAAACCATGTAATACTACTGTAAACCACCCGAAAAGGCTGTTTTACACGACTGACAAGCAATCATAATCGTAAAAAGTTATCGGTTGAGATCAGGAAGTGTTCCCGGCGCCGGCGTAGCAAATAGGTACTCTACTTGCTATCTACATATAAGATGTTTTTTATATTACATATTATATCGAAATTTCGCAATTATTTTTTTGAGAAAGTATTTATATTTTAATATAATATTAGGAACGTATAAAGCAGGTGAAATTAATAATTTCTATTTCTATCGAAAGTAAGAATTTTTTTTTTATTCAAATTGATGTATTTTTTTGGATTTTTCAGTTATTTTTATAGTCGGTAATAGTTTAATTTCCTTTCACCTTAATTATTTGTCTTGAGCATTACAAAAACTGCATACTCTACTTCGAGTAGGAATCGAATCTGCATAACTAATCTATTCACTATAGGTTTTATTCTATAGGTAGGTTTCCGTTTCACACAGACAGTGTCCGTTAGATAATAAAACGAATTATATTTTTTTAATAACTATGTATCTTTTACAATACAATTAGCCAAATTAATGGAGTATGCAGTTTATATTGACAATGAAATTAGCCAATATTCATTATCTTTAACCAATATTTTAAATAAAAGTGACAAAAGCTTTAATTACCTATAAAATAAGAATATCCATGTAAAAGAAAATATTTATATAATTTCTTAAGATTTAGTTAGAGTGAGTATTTGCTTAATGAAATAATTTAATGATTTTGTGTCTATTATAAACCAAAGCTAAAATGTTTCATCTCTAAGTCCAGTCTAGTTTGAATCTATTCGTATAATTTATATGATACGACATAATGAAATTCCAAGTTATCTTATCACACTTTAAAATTTATTTAGAAATGTAAATGTAGTTTTACTGTCTCAAATGTTAATTGAAATTTATATGCTATAGTTCTTTAATAAAGTGATTTTATATGTTATAATGAAAGTTATGACTAATTAATAAAACAAACACAAATTAGACCAACATTTTATTGTTTCAACTTAAGTATATTCAAGGAAGTCTTTTAAAACAAGTTAAATTCTATTAATACAATCAGATATAACAATAAGCAATTCTTTTTATTTTGCCGTTTATTAAACGATTATATTATAATAACACATTAAGATAACATACTTTTAATATGCCTATAAAAAAATGGTCGATCATATAATTATATTTAATTTGAATACAATATAAATAGAATACACAATAGAATAATTTTTATGTTAGAAAACTTATAGCACGAAATTAGAAAAGATTTTTGGGGCTTCGCTGGACTTCGCTGGACTCCTGTCTTCGGTCTTCTATCTTCGCATGGTGATCAGTGTCATCTTCTGTTACGTATACTGAAGGTATACCGGAAAGAATGAGACACTCAGGATACATTCAGTATACGTACAGAAGGCGACGCATAATCTTCATTTGCCGCATTCGCCATCTGAAATAAATGGTAAGAGTTAATATTTCATCTAAACTATTTTTATATTAAACCTAAACCTTAGAGCTAAAATGCCAAATAGATAACGTTATAACATAGTTGCCCGCACAATATCGTGAGAGCGCCCCATCCCTTCCCATAATAGCACCTCGGGGATCAACATGTGTAAAATAAAAAAACCGATTTATAACACGCTAGGGTTTTCAAAGGGTTACACTGATAGCATATAAGTTTCGCTATCTGGACTAACAAAACCTTCAGGATTCAGGGATGTATATAAGAAAAGTACAGTAAATAAATAGCCCTAAGAAAGGAATTTGAAGATTTAGACAATGAAGCTTTGTGTGTCTGAAAACCAATCACAGAGCACATAGTCCCTAGATTTTTTTGCGAGGGCCAGGATTGGCTTGCAAAAATAATTTTTGCAAACTTACTGCCTACCGGTAGACGAGCGGGCTCAATTTAACTGCGGGCAAGGTGGAACAATGACAGGCACAATCTTTTGTCCACAGCCATTGTATCACAAAAGGGATGCAATACAAAAGTGACCATTCGTTAAGAAGATTAAAAGGAATTCTATACACGTCAGACTCCCGAGGGATTGAATATAATGAAAAAAGGGAGTGCATTATGTAGATAATTTACGGTCCGCAGTGAAGTAAGAGCGACCGCAGTGCGATGGCACAGCTACAAGTCCACAGCTCGAATTCGGATAAAGCACGTGACTTACCGGTCAGCTGTTCGGTACACAAGTAAACATTGGGAGGACGCGAGACGTGTGTTCGGGTTCGGCGTCGCCGGGCGTCTGTGCGTCTGGCGTCGGGGCGCGCGTCCCAGCCCGCCATCGATTAATACCGCCCTCGGCGCGCGCCGCAACGAATAATACCGATGCAAGATTTCATTACGCCATCATCTTATTTGCACCCCGTAATGCTTTTTGATAGTTTACTTAGGCTTCTCTACGTATTTACATGTTTTAGGTTCCGATGTTAATACACAGGGTAGGTTCACGATACCCGTATGGGTTATCGTGATAAGCCGGCTTGTTTGTTACACGCATCACGCAATTTCCTTTATGTTAAATTAAATAAAACATAACACAATGTGATATATCACAGTTGTAATTATGTAACGATTAAATTCATTATTTATAAAGAGTATTAACTAAGGGAGCTATTATATATATTGTTAATTTTATCTTTTGTTTCTGTTCGGAATATATCCATACCAACCATGTTTAATTCGATAACTGGAGCTATATAAACCACTCGGTAAAACATAGATTGTATTTATGAGCCCGCTTCCTTTCACTTAAAACGTTCGTGTGTATAGCGATAACAGAAGCATATTTAATTAAGGCTTTAAAATGATATAAAGTATTTAAAATATAGGAAGATAGGTATTAGCTATCGTATGAACGTTGGCGCTCTCGTAATATTTTACCCGTGCTTATTATTCAAGACACGTTTACGTATATCCTCCTTCTTTTAAATTCGCTTAAGATATTTCATTTAAGCTGACATTGCCAAGTTGAACTTACATAAATAATCTAATATTAAAATTATACCTATAATTTATTTTTTGTTATTGTGCTCCATGAGTTCCATGGATTATACTTCCATCGATTAAGCTGTGCATTTAAATTTTATTTTTTTAAATGTTTAAATAAAAAATATATTATAGGTCAGGAAGTTGGTTAATACTAATAATGCTTCTATTTACAACTTAATAACTCAGTAGACTAAGATGGAAGAAAAAATCTCACTCATCCCTGCAAGATATGATGAGTAAAAGAATTTTATAAATAGTTATGGATACTTTCTTTTTTTTTATTTATACTTTATTGCACATGAAGAATATGAATTATATTAGTAACGTTTAAATGTGCAATGGCAGCCTTATTACAAAAGTAATCTCTTCCAGGCAACCAACAGTAATGGACATACTATAAGAGAGTGCAGAGAGATACTTCATTGTCTACTTGCCGCCATATTTTTATTAATATTCTGTTAGTTTTTCTTTTAATATAGTTAATTTTATTTAAATGACGTGTTTGTTTTTATTCTACGAAGGTTTACTAAATATATTTTTAGTTATCTATGAAACCTATAGTGAAGCTATTCTGATTCTGTTTTAAGACCATAGTACATTTGCAAACCTTCTATTTTTTTATACGTAATATAAATAGCTTAATATTATATATAAAATAATTTATATGTTGAATGTGTACGGAATACATAATAATTATTATTTAATATTCTTTTTTGAATGTAATATAGATATTACATTGAGGTAGGCCTCAATAACGATTAAGTATACGTAACGTATAAGTATAGCAGTTTCACGCTTTATACCGATTAATAGGATAATCAAAGAGAAGCCACTCTGTTCATATAGTATAATGCTTAGGTAGTTGCTTAATATTAATAATTTAAATATTATTTACCTAAACTAAAAGATCATTTGCAAAAACCAAATTTTAAGCATTTATCATTACAAATAATAATAAATTGCATAAACATAATAGAAGAACTCGTATAACTATATTAGTATAGTATAATGGAGAACAAGAATCTATCTAATAACATAAACACATTTACATATTTCCCAATATCTATACTTGTCTTATTACGTGTAAAGCTGTATATTATCCACATCCACATTATACAACGACTGGTAACCGATTAAGGCGACGGGGTGAAATATAAGGGTGGGGCTTAAAACTCCAAAAAATGAGGGTGGCACCAAACGCAGCGACCCCCTGCTAATCGCGCCAGCCTGCAACAAAAAATGAAGATTTATTTGCGAATCTGTAAGCCTACAAAAATGGGTGCGTTGTAGTTTTTTGTTTTAGCTTCACGCTGTATCCCGCATATAGCAGGGTAGGCAGAGGGAGCATGAGAATCTAGTGTTAAGACACTCTGTTCCCCACTTTCCGCCGAATTGAGACATTGCGTGCTGAGTGGCGGAACTCAACGCCGCACTTTGCCTTGTTACCAAACCCAGAAAATGAAAATATTAAACTTTTACATTTCTTGGAGTGGGAATCGAACCCACAACCTGTCGCGTTTACAGTCACACACCTGTGCCTCTACGCCTCGACAGGCGTTATAGTTAAGGTATTTTAACCGACGTTCTTAAAACAACGTTGTTTCGTTATACACTAAACCTCATAAGATCTTTTAATATACATATACCTATCTATTTTAATGATTCACTAGCTTAATAAATTATACTGATTTAGATCATCAATAGCTTAAGCGTATTTTGAAATGGTTATTTATGTTCTTGCTTACTAAAAGTAGTAATAAGGAGCTAGAAACAGGATTTGTACATAAAATTATAAATTATCTTACCAATACCTATTAATTGAATTTTAATTTGTCTTTTGTAAGAACTGCGTTGGTATTTCATCTGAATTGCTTCTTACAGTACAGGTTCAATCTTATATATGTTTTATTTAAAAAAAAGTGAAATCATATGTATCTAATTTTTATATAGTTATGATTATTATTAAAACTCTAAACGCCTGTCGTGGTGCAGAGACACAAGCGTGCGACTTTAAACGCGACAGGTTATGAATTCGATTCCCACTCCAGGAAATGGAATTTTTCATTTCCTGGGTTTGGTAACAAGGCAAAGCGCGGCGTTGAGTTCCGCCACTCAGCACGCAATGCCTCAATTCAGCGGAAAGTGGGGAGTGTCTTAACACTAGGTTCCCTCTGCCTACCCTGCTAGATATGGGATACAGCGTGAAGCTATATATGAAGCTAATGTCATTTTTTTATAAAGCTATAGGTTAAGTATAACAGGACTCTATATTTGTAAATTAAAAATAAAATACACATTGAAGCTACAAAGTATTGTTGTATTGGAATATAATTTTAACTTCAAGATGTGTAATATGAAAATTCAAAGGGAATCCTTTGATCTCAGTACGTTACAGTGGGTGCGCGAGCAGTCATAAATTGAAGCGATTTAACTGTGAACATTGCATATATAATTCTGCCAACAATGAATTACACTGGAGCATCAATATCGATATTTTATAAAGTCTTTATTGTGAAATCATTGAATTATTGAGCTTTGAGTCACTTTAAATTGTATGGTTTTTAAGTTCCTTAACCTGAGTTTATTAGGTGTGTATAGTCGTATTGCAAGTAATATTGCTAATAATTTTAATATAATTAAGTAACCTAGTAATAACATTTAAATATTCTTGCGCATATTAACTATAATTAAATTTATATCGTTTTCATTTAACTCATGCATTTATAATATACCGACATTTTTAAATATACCAATAATAATATATAAGTATATATAAAGCAATAATAAGATCTATTATTACCATTACGTATTCATACACGGAATAATCGTAGAAACCTAAGGATAATATGTTCAACTTATTTTTTTCTACTGGTTCAAAAATAAGTCTGTGGATAGTATATTCTAATTGTGCGTCCATTTTTACCAGATAAGGGAAACAAAATAAACAATTAATTATTTTTAGTAGAGCTTGACCCTGAAACAATTATGTTCTTTTCCAACTATTACTACATTAATAAGATTTAAATAACAATAACAAAAAATGGCTTCAAAGGAGATTTCTTTTCTCTATTGGTACCTACCTACTTTCTCATAATGTTTTAATCAACAACAAGATTATATAAGTATAAAATTAGTAGAAGCTTATTAAAAACTCAGTACCTAGTGTTTACTTTTAATGCGTACATACATAGCTTCACGCTGTATCCCGCATATAGCAGGGTAGGCAGAGGGAACCTAGTGTTAAGACACTTCGGTCCCGATTTTCCGCCGAATGGAGGCATTGCGTGCTGAGTGACGGAACTCAACGCCGCGCTTTGCCTTGTTACCAAACCGAGGAAATGAAAATACTAAACTTACATTTCCTGGAGTGGGAATCGAACCCACAACCTGTCGCGTTTACAGTCGCACGCTTGTGTTTCTGCACCACATACAGACGTTTAATAAAAAAATAAAATAATAAAACACAAATATGATAATAATTGATTGACTACCATTGTAACTTAATATGGAAACGCTACTCTACCGAGCAGCTTAGCCGACGGGGCGGGTCAACAGTAGAGCCATAAAAGAATAAACATTAAAATGATATCCCTGTGGCATATACAAATATGTAGAGTAAAACAATCATAATTACTACCTAAAATATAATTGTGAACAGAATTTGTAAAAATAGTTAAATTTAGAAATATGTACTTCAATTTTCTATAATTTTAAAATATGCGCATATTATTAGGTATGTATATATGTACATAGGTAAGTAATTTAAGCATTTATCAATTATAATTTGCATAACCTTTTAAATTAATTAAAATACAATTGTATAATTGTATCAGTTCATACGTTAACAATTAACTATTTTATTATACAATAAATTAAGGAAAGTACCTACGTAGATACCTATTTGTTACAGATAATATATATGTTATACTTTATTTCGATTTTATATAATAAAATGAAAGAATATTAAATGCTATAATATTTCTTATTTGAAATTATAATGATCTAATATTTTTCTAATTAGAAAACTGTTTTTAGTATTTATTAACCGTTTAGTTAAAAAAAATTAAATGTTTGAAAATAAATATTTTTTCTCTAGTTTTACAATACAATACAAGCATAATGTTTTTTAATATTATAATTATATAGATAATATATTTTTTAATACGAAAAAAAACATAATTTAGTAATAACATACACCGTTGTAAATAAAAACAAATAAATAATAAACCAAACTCACCATAAACAATAACACTAAATACACTAAATATTTTAGAATACATTAAATCGAGCACTAAAAGCAAAATAGTTTAAATTTAGTATTTTCCTAAACCTATATCTATAATGCACGTAACTTTGACAAGAGAATAAAAACTTGTTTGACATTTAGGCCTAAACAGAGGAGGCGGCGGCAAGTGGCCGTCGGCGGCCATCTTGTGGCGCTGGTGTCGCGTCCGCTGCGCTCATTGGTTGGGTGACGTCACAAGCGCCATGCCGATCCACCATTGCTACGAATTTAGCAACTTTTAGAATTCCTTAAATTCACACAATAATAACCTTTGATCCACCGAAACAAGAACTTAATCAAATGCTTAAATATATTTGCATATAGTTTATGCATCTATGCTCTTCAACCGGCATTCTTGTGTTGAACTTATCGTTTGAACCTTTTAGGATGCATTCTAATAGGGCAAGGGGAACATTTGAAGTCAAAAGTGTAGATGACGACGCGTTGAGAGATTTTAATAGCCTGCTGATTTTAGTCACCTAAACCTTGAGATGGCAAAGGTTAATTATTTTGGTCTGACAATTACTCATCTCGTTTCTTTATCTTTTTTAGTTACTATTTAAAACAATAAGATGGTTTTTTTTTATACATTTAAATAATTTAGATGTCGATATTTTGTTATCTTTATTAATTATGATTGTTGATTGTTTTTATTCTTATAATATCTTTTAAGTAGGCACTTTAAATATCTATTAATGTTAAATTAATATAAAGCCGCTGTTAGAACAAATAAATACCTACAACAATAAGTAATTCACCTATTTAGATAGGTCGGTCTATGTAAAATAGCTAATTTTATAGTATTCATTATTATAAATGGAATAAAAAACTAACTAGCATATTTATTATTGCTAAATAAGGCTATTTAATGATTGATAAACAATATTTGAAACAAAATAAGTAATTTTATTATTAAAAGTAATCAAAAATTTATATATCCAAAAAAATATTCATGTAAGTATATTTAGAGACTATCAAATATATATTTTAGATAATTCATATAGTAATTGAATAACACAAATATTATTTAATTATACATATTACTTATATACTTACTATCTATTTTATCTAAAAAAAATGTTCAAGAGTGACGAGAGTGTTACGTAAAGGATGATGACGTTATAAGATAGGCCAAAATTGTATAAAAAACTTCAGTTAATTACTAACAAAAATGTGATATTATAATTTGTTTTCTTACACGCACACGTCAAACGAAGTTATTTATTACAATGAACTTACGTGCGTCTGTCTAATGAAATTCTGTCATATTTTTATCCTAAATAATTAAAGACCACCGTGCGCCTTAACAACTGTATCTTGCTTTGTAACGCCGACTCTAATTTTTTCCCTTTTTTCCTAAAATTTATTGTTATAAAAATCGGAATAAATATGGTGGACGGGCGGAGGGATACGCGCATCTGTTGTTTCCTTTATTTATGTGATTAGTCTACAGATTAGCCCCATATATTTGTAATTTTTATTTGGAATCGCAAATTTATGGTTATTATCACCCATTCCCTTCCCGTATGATTACGAATATTAAAATGCCTTTGTTTATACCTACCCATTCTTAGATTAATATATTCTACTTAGGAATGTACCTTTATCTTTACTTATCTAATAGATATATAATTCACTTGTATCACATTTTACCTTAATTATAATAGATATATAAAAGATAAAGTTCAAAATAGTTCTCCGTTATCTTATATCTCACTTATTTTATAAAACAAATTAATTAGAATTGCTTTGTAACTGTAATATAATAATTTAGTGTAAGTACTAATTGATCAATTCCAAACACGTAACAGATAAAGTTTAGCTACACATCTAAAACCAGAAATATGTTGCCTCTGAAATATCATTTAAAGTAACGACCATACATATTGAAGCGCCTAGCTCTACAGAGGTCGTTGCACCGACTATTTTTACTCTCGTCTCCTCATATTTTCGTATAACAAGGGTATAAGAGCTACATTTGCTCTGTGTGCACTGCGTATCTATGTAGACGATCACAGATGCAGATATTCGTGACGTATGACAAGTGGCCTTGACCCGCTCGATGACGGATTCCGTCCTTGCGGGGTCGACGACTGAGGTATGTGGGTTGCTTACTTAACATTTACTTTCATCGTTCTCATTATGTCTACGATAAGCACGTGAGCATCCAACAAATGTACCTGAGTAAATTTAAGGTAAATGAAACAAATTAAAATAGTAGGTGTTCTAAGTTAAATTTCAACAACTGAATACTCGTAATCGTTTTCAATGGTGTAGAAATATATCGTTTAAGTCAGTCTACTATATACCTACTCAGATATAATTTGCCACTATAAGTTTTGCATATTAAATGTAATGCTAATGGTATCTAAGCAACATTGTTACCTACTAAAGTCGACACATAGTATTTCGTGTTTTCTGAATAATGCAAGTAGCGTTCAAAGTCTCCTTCAAGAAAAATTATGGTGGAACACACTTTGCTTGTAGGTAATTGAATGTGCTTTTGCATTGACTTTTAAATGTAATATATTTAAGAAAACTCCGCTCTTCAAAGGATGTGAAGATTAGAATAAATTAGTAGGATCGTATTATAGATAGAGCCAGCTATTCTATTAGCATTTTTACGTATAAATTTCGCCTCATTTAAATTTTCATTTTGTTCAAAGTGCTTGTAGAATTTGTTTACCAATTCAATGTTAAATGATTTATAGAACTTTCTAATAAAAAATATATTAATAGTTAGCCAATGTTATTCCAGTCAACTTCATTTTCTTTTTTTTTTCATTCATTTTCTATTTTCTTCATTCGGTTCCATTGTCAGTCATTGTACAAATTATTTTCCACATCATAAACCAATTTTCATTATGAATACTACAAATTTTAATATCTTATAACAATATTAATTTTATAAACTTACCTATGGTTATTATATTATTCAAAAAATACATGTGTATAAATTTCTAAGTATAAGAAATGACATTTTAAAGCTTTACTTAGTGTTATTGGTAAGATGTTACAAGTGAAACTGTAGAAAATAAGGACTACTTGAATGTTATTTGTGCTCCTTTTAGAGCTTTGTTTTTCGCCTTAATAAAAAAAACTGCTCGGATCGCCTAAATTCTCTTTGTTGCTTGTACCATCTCGGTAATTGAAGTTCCAAATACAAAAGGAACCTTCGACGTAAGGAAATTATTTAGGAAAGCTCACCGTATTTAAATGATCTGAACATAAATAAAACGATACTTTGGAATTAAATAGATTTCCATACAATTTGTGTAAAAATATGTTGCTAATACCAAATAAATGTATTTTATGTGTTGGAATATTACTTCAATGAACAAGTAATGCACAATTTCATTACTTGCACGTATCATACCTCTAAATTAGTCCAGGACTTTATTGGTCATAATAAAGCAGTAATTTTGGTTAACAAACTGCAGACGACCACATTGCATCCAATTCAAATAGCAGGTATTTGACCGAGTTGTCGCATGCTCTGAATGTAATGAATTTAGAAGTGACAAAATTAAGTTCTTTATATACCACATTAAGATATTTAAATGGAATTTAAAGTGAATTTTATTTAGTATTATGGTATCTAATATTATCCATATTCAAATAAGTAAATTGAAAATAAGTTATTTCTACTTATTATTATCTAAAGAGAATTATAGGACGCTACCAAATATAGAGTTGCAATGAGTCGCCAAAAACCACAGCTGTGTTCTGTACAAGTTGTACTCTGAATACTGATTAAATAGATGTTATTGTTTTCGTTTTTTCACTTTCGTCCCCGCGACTCCGTGACCGTAGACCTATTGAATTTTTCATGGCGTTCTTTATTGGATTTTTTTATGAGCTCTCCTGATAACTGCGCTTAACGTCTATCTATATGATCGAATGTTTCTGTAGAGGAAGGAAGTTTCGCCAATTATATGTGTCATTAGCATACATTACGCATCCAATATCATGCGCGTTTACGAGGTCCTGGATTGCTTTTATTTGTCTAATAAAAATAAATATGCTAAAACTGCTTCTTGCGTCTTCCAATTCACAATAAGATTAATGTTATACTAATATATTTTACTTAGGTTAGTCTCTAGTAACACAGTACAAGTAAAAGTAGTACATTTATTGTCTTATTTTTACAAGTCCCCTACACTTAGCGAAGAAAATTGAAGAAAATAAGACACTCTGTTCTTCGTTTTCTGTCCAATGAGTGCACTTACACTTACTAAAGCATAAAAACAAAAATATTTTTTGTATATTCAGCATGTATTGACTTTTAATTTCGATTCTTTCTTACTTCTTACTAATAATAAGTAACCTTGCTCGTTTTAGCTCGATAATAATATTTTTTTCATAAGCTAATTATAACTTGCACTTGAACAAAAATATACCTACCGCTTTAAGTAAAAATATTTATCACAATGACCTGCATAAATATACAAATACCTTGTTAAATGAATACATTTCACGTCAAATACTACACGAAAACGCGTCAAAATCAATGAAGAGCTATAAACAAATCAATTAATAGATAATTTCAAGTATTGTGACTGTCGTCATATCGCCACTGAATTATTTCTTGCCTTATAATAGTTTGTCTCATTCTAACCAATGAGCAATTTAATACGTTGGAAGAAGTAAGTATTAAACACGCAATTTCATTTACTAAGGAGCAGTTGAAACGCATCTAATATAAAATGTAGAATTTATGAAACCATGTCGCATATTTTTATGGAAGGGAAAAGGAAATCGATATTCATTACAATTACTGAATGCAAGTTTTTACGATTATGTTATGAACAAGCTTTCATCACTTAAATTTTTAAAACTACTATAATAGAACGGCATTAGATAATATAAACAAAATGGGCTCTAAAAATAAAAGGAGGCGCTTCACTAAATATATGAAAACAGAACAAAGAAGATCGTGTTAAAAATATAAAAGGACGCGTATAGCTCGTCGTAATGATTTCAAGGCAAACTTTATATTTAATAATATAATAAATTTATTTTTAAAAGACAATTAATGATATAAAATATTTAATGCGTCTAAGATAAAACATAGTAAAATGTGATGCGAGTTTTCAAATCGCAGTTTTAGAAAAAATATTCAAGATAGGGAGCCGAATTTACTGATACGAAGCAACGTAAGTTCTTATTGTACTTTTTCAAATCATCCTTAAACACTGCAAGTTCATGTGTTAAAGTAGCTCATATTTTCACAAATACGAGATATATTTTTGCGCTACACTCATTGTGGATATAGGCCTGTTCTGTACGGAGAATGAACTGATGTAGGACGTGCAAATAAACATGCTATTTTTATCGCCGCAAACCTTTATATAGTTGCGGTCGATTTCTCCTCTTTATCTTCTCAAAGCGGTGTTTTCTTTATTATGAGCAAGGAGAAGTAAGCCAGTGTCAAAACGCTTTATGACTTTGTAGTTATCAGACTAGTCATTGTCATATAGGTGTTGCTCTTTTCAGGTTTTTTATTGAATTAATTTCATTCGATTAATGAAAAAAGGTCAGCGGCCACCCTTCGAGATTCTTTTGAATCGAGTAATACTCGTTCATTGCCAGAATCAAAAGTGGTTATTAACCGTGCATTAACTCCGTGTTTTTAATTTAATATAGTCATGTACGACGTACTCTCAAATGATCGCTTTATCAATTAACGAAATAAAATATTTAAAATAACAATATTTGCGAAATCGAAAATGTTGGAACACCCAACTTGTAACGTGGTTTGCTAATCCAAATAATGATTATTTAAAGAGTGCTTTAATATAGAGTATGTTAATGAAATTATTAAATTATCACATCCATATGTAATCTTCACATTTTAAGTGTATTTATATACGCCAAAATTTAGACTAACATTTTAGCTTTTTGTTTTATTAATTTTCCATACATAATACCGTTCATGCACATCTGCGTCGTATTTGTCAAAAAATATCCTCTATATTATTCAATTTGTATACAATTTTCATGTTAAGGGGATCGTGTAACTATAGGTAAGTAATTTCACAGGTGTGTTAAGAAATGTGGATGAATGACGAATATGTTGATGAATGATAAATATACAATTTCACAATTATTGAGCTATCAATTATTGGTAATTTTACAAGTTTTTTCTGTAGCTCCTTTAAGAATCCTGATTATAATAATAAAATAATGTCTAATTTTGGAACTTATATTAAATATATTGATTTTATATTTTTCTCTATTGTATATGTTGTGAGTATCTTATAAAATATATATTTAATAATAGTATAAAGAACGAACATTACATATAAGTTATTGCAGCATTTTTTTTACTTTGAGTAAATGCGTTCAGTAATTCAAAAGTAATATGTTAAGTATGTGTTGTAAGAAAATTGTACCTTTGTTTGTAGTAAAGGGAATTTTCGATTCGATAAGAGGTCGTAAAACATTGGTCCCTACGTCATAAAAACATGACGACGTTGTTACGCAAATGTGACCTTATAAACCAGGTATTATGTGACTATGAGCCTTTTTTGCATGATCTGTTACGGCTGCATTGTTTAATGGACCGTTAACTAAATATTTTTTGTGCAACTATACATAAAGAATATGGGAAGATATTATATTAAAGATAAGAAACTACCGGAAGCGATGGCGCCGTCAGTTTCACTTTTAAGTAATACTAGGAAAATCATAGGTTCTAATATGGCAGGGGTACCTACAAGTATTTATATGATAAAACAATACCTAATATAGCAAAAATATAAAGCACATTGGCACAGACTCCGTTACCCATTTTGCGGTGTAAGTAAATAGAGAGGGACAGGTGGCTAAGTCGATCTAGCTTCAAAAATTGACTATATTAATAAATTTAAATTTAAATTGTTCATATTTAAAAATATATGCATACTTAAAATAATAAATAGTACGTAAACTGTAAAATCACATGCACCTACTAATATCAATAAATAATCACAAAATATCTAACGAAGTACATAAATACGCCATTCCCGAAATAGGATTCCACAAAGTTTCCCGTTTTTCCCTTATAATTTATATTTGTGGGTACTTATTTCTCCTAAGTTATGTAAGTATGCTATAAATAATCGAAACTAAAAGCAATTTTCACCGTCTACTGGGTTTATTGTTTACGAAAATATATCACCTACAAATCGGAATAGAATTCTTTTTTTTTTCAGTTTTTGTGCGTATTAAGTACGTAAGTTAAGTATAGTTATAACTATTTCATTCATTATTTTAATTTCTCGAGTTTTATATTACCAATTGTAATATAAAATATTGATTACATTTATGTTATATATAAGAAAATACAATGCTAGTCAAGTTCTAGCTAGTACTAGGCAAGCACTAGCAGCTGTTCGTATGTAACAGCATTTTCACAAATTACATTAAATTTTTTAAAAGTTTTTTAAATTATTTTAATAATTCATGATGAGTTATATTGTATCGTGTAAATAAGTGTGTTTATAGAGTACCCTAGTAAATATCATGATGAGGATATATAAGGCGTCTTTGTTTTATAAATAAAGTTTAAGAATATAGGCAATACAAATAACAATTGTTTGAAAAAATAGGATATATTGAAAATGCTGGCGAGACAAGTTCTTTCATTAAGTTTAGAAAATAAAAACAATACAAGTGAAAAGGGTATCGGATACCGTGCGCATATTTGCTGGAGAAAATTTCCTATTATGATCCCTTCCCTACAGTATAGGTCAACGTTTCTATAGCGATCGTCTGCCTTTCTTAGTGGTGGGAACCAATAGAAAACCGATATCGGTATTGTTAATATTAGAAACGTATATAACTCAATAATTGAATTATAATAATAATCAGCCAATGACAATGAAAATGAAATTTGTTATTTAAATGAAAAAGATATTTATTTAAATTATTATACAAATATTTAAAAGAGAACTAATTATATGCTTTTTATACTTATTTGAAATATCGGGATGTTCTTAACATAACTTGTAGTACGTTCTATTTACATGCTAGAGCTTCAGGTCAGAAATATTTATTCTGTTTCATTATTTTTGTATTGTACGTCAAATGATAATTCGTTGTTCGCAATGAAAAGTAAATCTTAATTTATTAAGTATATAAACATTAGCGAGAAAAAGCGCGATGTCGAAATCACTCTCTACACAGAATAATGTATAGTAAAAAATACAATATTTACGATTATGTTACCTTTTATTAAATAATGTACATCGATATAATTTTGTTCCATCACTCATGTGAACTCGCACACTAAGTAAAACAACATACACGTCACAAACACACAAGCAATACGCTTATACAAAGCTTAAGGTACGTATTAGAGACATAGTTTTTATCCGCGGCCAAGAGTGGAAATTTCAATAAAAATGCAAATTTTCTCAGAGCAATTTTCTCACCGCGGACTTGGTTATTGGGTCCCACTGCATTATGCTGGGCTTGCGATTTTATAACACGTAGACTTAAGCAGGATTATCCGTACATCTGCGTATATAGGTTAAGTGGGTAATTTGCCTGTTAATAACTACTACGCAATTGGGCTGCCTGTCACGTAACTTCACTGTTGAATAGGTTTTAAACACTGCTACTAAGGGTAGCTTTACTATTTATAATTGTTTTTCAGTTACGCTTAAGTTATGAAAGCTATTATTACCAACTGTTTTTAAAATGTAATATTCAATATTTCTATAAGTATACGGTAGTGTACATTTCTGGGAGCCTCCATAAACTAAAAATTAATACTAAATATATAATTTTAGCGTTAATTATACTTGAATATTATATTCAGGGTATAAACAACTTTTAATCGTCGTAATACACAACAAGTACACAGATTTGCATCGTATTTAAAACTTTCCGCCTAGTTGGGGGCGCTGTGGGGGCGACAAGGGAGGAAAGGCGAGGAGGGCAGATTAAGGACGCTGGCAGCGAGGAAAGAATACACAATTAGTTTCTTCTACCTGCTAAATATAACCATTTTAAATTGGCCTCCAAAAATGCGTACGATGCTGTGTTTTCATACTTATTTTGTAAGAATATAAATATTCTGAGTATATATTTAAGTTGGTTGGATTATTACATATTTAAAAAGGTCCCGGAGGTTTGAATGGCGACCGGAACTGAGGGGATCGATCCTCCCGGATAGTCGTTGGCTTTGTTGAAAAATCTAAATTAGGTACTTAGTATTCACGCGCGACGAGGACGGAAGAGACAAGCAGTATCTTATGAGAAACACAATGGTTTAGCATTATTAACTTGTAAATTATATTTATAATATTATATAAGGTATTATTAAATTTATATCTTAATCGAATATAACAAAATCTTCATGATTGTACTACTAAAATGTAGCTCGTACTTACGTCTTTCTAAACTATAAAACTATATCGAAATTACCATTATTTTCAGAGTAAATTTTTTTTGACAACGCCTGTCGTGGCGCAGAGACACAAGCGTGTGACTGTAAACGCGATAGGTTGTGGGTTCGATTCCCACTCCAGAAAATGGAATTTTTAATTTCCTGGGTTTGGTGGTGGGGAACAGAGTGTCTTAACTACTGTATTCGCGTTCCCTCTGTCTATTCTGCTATAAGCGGATTACAGCGTGAAGCTAAAAAAATTGTTGATTATAACTACTTTAAGAATTTTCGCAATCACACCTAACAGAACTTTAAAAGGCTCCACAAAATATTACTTGACCGTATTCAGTTTGTTATCCTTTTATATGGCTTTAAACTTACAATATATCTTTGACTTACCAAGGTATATTTATAAAAAATATATATATAAAAATAAATTTAAAGTACAGGTTTAGGTACATATGCGAACTGGTACAGATTATAATTATCTTACTTTTACTAATTATATAAATTTATGTAACTAAGTAATTAGAAGTTCATGTAAAATAATGATCTGTATCACTTTCGTATTTATATGAATACTTCACATTAATATATCCCACAGCTATTTTTTTTAAGACAGTGAAAAGAAAAAGAAGTAAAAAGGCGTGTCTTCTGTATTTATTTTCCGAAGTCTACTTATATAATTTAGAGTACCTACACATATTTTGATTTTAGGTCGTGTTCTTGTATTTTGTTCTTGTAGCGGGTTTAACATAGAGAGGTACTGTTAATATTCTTAATAGTAAATGGCTTAAGCAGAGGATAATGTTTGCATATAACACTAGATTAGTTTTCAAGTGGTAATATGCAATAACCAACGGCACCTAATATCACAAAATTATATTATCATACTTTGCATTATGTATGTCGTGTCGATAAATTAATATAGTAAATCGTAGCTCTATCTATGCATATACTGGTATAAGTTATATTTTGTTCAGATACAAGAAACTTCCTTGTTCGTAAATATCTTTGCTGAAGCATAATACACGAGAAAACTGATAAGCATAAAATATACCATAATATGAAAAGACATTGTATATAAAGTAGATGTTGAAATTTCTTAATACCTCCAAAAACGTTGCGGGCGCACCCTTCGTAATAAGCCAGGTCGGTCCGCAGGGAACATCTACAAGTGATTTAAAGAGATTGTCAGTTAATGATCCCACAACGGCCACAAATCAGCCCTTTCTGTACCTTCGAAGCTAACGGCACCTTTATCTCTTTAGACCGTCAGCTTGACACTAAATATAATATTTTATTTGTTTAGAATTGCTTTAGAATAAGAACTAGCAGTTTTTAATAATATAAAGAAAATTTGTTAGTGTGTTATGGAAATTATATATAATGTTACGTGCTACATTGTAATTTTATTACTGCTAAAATATTATCAGACAGAAGAAAGACAGGGCATTAATTTGTCGCTTTTAAACAAGCACTATATATGGTAATATGTATTATTGCTAATAAAACACGAGCCAATGCCTATATAATCAGCCAATATTCAATAGTTTATCGGCTGTAACATCTGTATATGGGCCTCTTAAATAGGGATTAGGTAAATACAGGCATACATAGTAGAGCTAACATTTGCTACTACTCTACATAGCATTCATATTTATGCTATTCAGTAATATGTAAAGGTTCTTGATATTATGGATTATTTCAATATATCGTGTAGATACGCCACTATATAAATAAATATAGAAAAAGTGAAATGATAAAGTAAATGTTAAATGCCTACGCTAGGCGGCTATTTCCAACTATAACGTCAGAGCGTTGAGAAAAACGATCATGATAATAAGCGAGCCGATTGCAAATTAAACCACAAAAATAATCACCCTTCCAACATAAAATGTTCAGTGCTTTAAATACAGAGCTTATAGCTCCGATATCTCCATAACTGGTTCGCTTTGAAAATCTATTGCACTGGATCCATTGTATACGTATGGTCAGTTGACTCGGAATCGCTTTACCATCGCTGTGTTCCGTACAATATATTGGTGTTTGATCAACCGTACATAATCGCCTTATTCGGCGTTCTTCCCACACCTTATGTCTACGAGAATAACAGAATAAAGACTACGTATATCGACCGAAAACGCTTACATTCATGTGGCTTCGGATCGAATAAAGTTATTTGATTCTAACGTCTTATATGAACGTTTTATGGTTTTTATGATCTAAATTAATGTCATAATTGCGGCAGTTTTGGATAAAATAAATCGATATGGCGCGCTTGAATAATACCGCCGCCTGCGGTTTATACGTGAAGATGATTGTACAACCAATTTAACGTGACCTATAGTAGATTTAAATTTCTGCTTATTCTCGGCATTCTTTCAACTTAATATACTAAGCTCGTTTGCCTGCTGAGCTACGGCAGCGAAGGTTCATCTTTGAATGGCATTTTATTATTAAAAAGAGATACACAAGGCCATTAAGAATATATATTTCTGAAGTCATCATTTTGATATACGAGTGTAAGTTGGAATCGATAACCGTCTTTATAATTAATCTGGTCTTCGGTTAGTCATTTCGGTTTATAATATCTAAATACACTAGCAATTCAAAATGTTAGCAAAAAGTGTGCTTAAACTCGATGCTAATCGTTTAATGCCATTAGTGCTGCTCGTAATAAATAAATGTTATTTCCATAAAGTAGAATCAAATATTTAGGTTTAGATTTATTCTTTATAAATATTTACGATTTTTGTGGAAGACATTATCTTTTAACAGCGACATTTGGAATGACGCCAGTAAAATGCTACAGATATATATACGTAAACAAATGATTGAGTAGCCACCTGCTACACTCACACGGTCATGACTTCAAAAATTAAAATTGTCAACGAATTAAAGCGTCTAAAACTACAACCCTCTCAGGGTAAGCATTTTAATTTAATATTAGACTGTCTAGTTATTGTAGTCTGAGATCTGACCAGGTTACTGTGAGCTTTTATTTTGTCAGAAAAGCTTCCTTCTTCGAGTTTATCCATAGTATCCATACACATGGAAGATCATTTAACCTTGGTCTCCTCAAGCCATGTACTTTTCTTACACTAGATAGGACAGAGAACAGCGGCGGTCTATAGGTAAGTTAGGTATAGCACGAGTCATTTCATGAAATTGCGAGCTGTGCCCAAGGGAGAATGTCTGGGCTAAACACCTCGTATTGTTTCAGTTTTATCTTTATTTTACATTGTTACCTACACTTTATACGGCAACGTATGCTTTGTGTAGGAACTTTATGCACTATTTACCTACCTATGAAAGCAAACATATTTTTAAATAAATATTATACATTCTTTAAGTCAATTTTAGGAACCACATTTGTATGAAATTTTATGTCTTTTTTATTTTACAAAAAAGATTTTGTTGTAACAATATTCAATACCTCTTGTAATTTACTGTCACATATTCAAGAGTTTCTTTTATTATTCTTTCTTGTATTTTCGACCAAGATAATTGCCATTGTTGGCAATAAAACCGGATTAAAACTAGTTTGTTAACAATCTTTAGCCTTATATTCAAATTACCTACATTTAAAAGAAAGTTGTTGCGAAATAACTAGCGAGCGTCATTGATCTGAACTCATAAAAGTTTTAAGATGCTGTTCTCTTTATAATTTTGACACCAACAAAGGATAACATTTTAATAAATATTTCAAGTAGGTATATATTATATATAATACACGCTTTCTCAATGACATAAAACTGAAATAATAACACACTACCTACTTCAATGTCATTTTATACAGTATGAAATTACTATACTATAATTTGTTTTCTTACTAATGTAAAAATAAAAAAAGAACATTATAATTTCCTAATAATAGTAAATTATATGTATTAACAGTAACTAGAAAATGAAATAATACGTAGGTACAAGAGCAAATTACTTTTAATATAAATTCATAAGAACTATAGTGCGTGCTCAAAATTATAAGAAATTATCCCCATCTCGTTATGATGAGCCTTAACACCAAAATATCGCGTAATAGATGTACACACAATGGTCTCTCGTTACTTTTCTCCTGGTAAGCACCTACTTAATCATATTAGAGGGGGTCCTACAACACTATACTCTATGAAATATATCTTTAATTGTTAGATATGGCCTACAAGGGAAAAATTGTCATTAGTTCAAGAGTGTAAAGGTGATATTTGTTGTTCATCCACCCGTCTATATAGCGCAGGGGTCGGGTTTAAAGCGAGGGATGTAATGGTCATCGTCTGCTGGACCGAGCCGTAATTTGGAGGCAGACAGTGGACACATTTGCATTACAATGAGTGCGACATCTCGGGGAGCATCAGCTTCCGTCCGTGGATAAGCTGCATCCTAAGCTACATATACGCTTGTATATTGTACATAGCTGTTGTGGACAAATGAAAAATTAACCGATGAATAACCTTAGGGCGTTTAATATTCCTATATAATGCATGGGAAAGATAAGCGAAATGTGTTGTAAAATATTAGCTCGAGTTACTTGCATGGCAACATTGCAAGAATTAATGTACTTGTTTCGTATCATATTTATGACTAAACTTTTATGAACAAGTCTTTGTGAGCGCGAAATTTAATATTGCATTAATAAAATATGTCACGTAGGCCCAGAACGATCAATATACTTGATTCTGAATGGCAGCCAAGTATTGGTTTGTGCGAGAAATGTCAATTGTTTCTATAAGAAATTCACACACCAACGGTATAACCAATTTATTTCGTGCCATCAAATGAAGAAGATTTCGAAATAATTTTAAAAATTATTTTATCTTTTATTTTAAATGTAGATGTTATAAAGCAGCATACTCGTAAATAATTTTCACTTAGGTTTGCATCAATTGCTATATAACAAAGTATTCATATTCAATTTATCAATGCACACAGCGTTCGCAATCAGACGTAATGGTCTGATATACGAGCGGCGTTATACCTACACTGAACGCAGACGGATGCACTTGAGGCCCTTGCAAATGAACGTGGGCCCGTCATGAGATATTCATACGAGTAATATTCAAAGTGTTATATCATGGAGCCTCGTTTATTATTAAACTTATGTTGGCTATATGATAAAGGAAATTAAATAAGTAAAGGATGGCATGTCAAAAGGATACAATTGCTAGCCTAGAATAACATAATGTTCAAAATATATAAAAACAAAATATTTAAACAATGAACGTGGACAATGACATATTTGTATTAAAACGTGAACAAAAAGCTTAAAAAAGTAACAAAGATCTTTTACAATGAACCATTCAATCCTTTCGTCAAAATATGCGTCGCATTGACACTTCCTTATTGCGTCATAAATTTAACAAGCGCCGTACAAATCTTTGAAGCCATAAAATTTTTTATTACATTTATTGACTAGAATTTCAAAAGCATTTGTGGCGCAAGCAAGCAAGTAGAGAAAAGAAATTAGTTGAGGTAGGTCGCCTCTACTAATTTTTGTTTATAATATTATACGTGAAGTAGGTATGAAATTATCTTGTTCTTAGATTAGGCCACTTGAGTTAGATAACAGTTGTGATATATACATATACTGCGTCTATTTTAAAACATTAATCGGATGAGGAGTAGTTTGTGGTTAAGCTAAGAATGATTTATCGCTTTAGCCTCGATGCACTTTTAAATCGTGATATAAATTTCGTATATGTTTATACAAGCCAAAAAACGAATAACAATTTTACAATTTTCATAATAAGAATGAAACTTGAATAAATGGCTAGTATGTTTTAAAAGCTGTCAAGTCAACATGCCGCCCGACCCGTTCCCAGCGCTTTACATTTTCAAACTAAATTGTAAGTCTTAATTGGGGTAAACTTACCCTACAGACTCAGCTACCTTGTATAAATTACTCTCACATAAGTGCCATTATTAAAATTTTATAGGTATGAACTGAGCATCTTTCGAAATATTGTCTGACGAATTGTCTATTGATAATAACTGGAAAACGGCCATTAATAACTTTATCTGTTATGTGTGAAAAAACGTTTAAACGTATGTTTATAGAATCGTAAATTTAGCTATGCTATATTGAAGATATAATAGAGTTTTAAAGCATTTTGAGTGAGCAATTTGTGGAAATTAAATAAAACTTATTTTTAAAAGATCAGAGTTATAAATATTTCAAAATGTTATAAATGTGAGTAAACATCTATATAGTGGGTTTACTAAAAATAAAGACAACTCTCCGACAGCTCAAACGACGCAAACGCTCTGCCCGCGCGTCATTAACAAATTACAAAATGTATTTAAAACTACCGCGGAAGGCTATCTTAAGTCAAATGTCATTCTTATAACTCATAATTGATTACGTGACGCTTATTTCAATTAAAAATATGTAAGTATTCACAATGTGTTCGAATATTTTATAACTTTTGCACAGATATGTATGTTTCATATTTAATATTCTTTACACAGATAATTAAGCAGTAATTTAAGGAGAAAATATTATATATGATACGTAGACACTTTGAATTTGCACTTAATGCTGTCAATACGTATCCATTTTTATGATAACCCTCTACACATACTGATTATATCGAACTGGAAATGTATAGGTATATTATTCTCGACTATGTGGAACACTCATTAATTCCTGTAGATGCATACTTCTATATTGTTTAAAAATTATTGGCCTCAAGTTCCAGTCTTTCCTTTGATGACATATCAATTACATTACGTTATCTTAAAGTATGCATTTTTATGTGAATATATTTAACGATTTCCTTCCCCGCATTTTTATGAAGTGTTTATTCTTGTTGATGTATCGATTATATTTTTTTTAAATAAAAAATAATTTAAAAAAGCATAGTAAAATATCATGTAGTATAACATATTTCTATAAAATAAAAACAAGTTATGTAAATTACTGAAACACTTGACGTTGTATAATTTTAAGTAATTCGTAAGATACTCCTACCTAAAATGATAACACTTTTTGTTGGCAGACAATACTAAAATCTATTAAAATTCCAAACGAAATTGGAGTGAAAATCTTAAGGAAAAGTCCGGATTCTTCGTACGAACATCTACAAAAATGAGTCGATCCTGTAAGCGATAAAAGTAAAGCAATTCAATAGACGCCGTGTTCGCCGTCTACTTAATTACAGCCAGTATAATTGAAAGTTAGAGAATTTCTTGAATGATCTTCACAGACGGTAATTCTTATATTGTGTTATAATAATTCTCAAAACAATAATTTATTACTTATAAACTTTAGGGCAGCACTATTTCTTATATTATATACGTCGATGCTTACTTGTAAGGTGAACAAATTATAAGTATTATGAGCGTAGCACCTAGTAAGTAAGATACAAGAGAAATTCAAATTACTATACAACGTGAAGCCCAAATAGAGTTGAGAATGGTCCATTTGAATATTGTCTAACAAGAGTTGGTTAAATTTAATTTCAAATAAGAAAGTTACTTGCTTATCTATACTTTTAGTTTGCTTTGTTTTCGCGTGTTTAATATAAACCCGTTGACGTGTTAATAACGCGTCATGGCAACGTATGTATATATTAAATATACACTCTAAATAAACATGCATGTCAAATCATGGTAGTGTGTGTAACATTTATTTTACTAATTTTGTATATTTTTATGTATTAATTTAAAAAGATACTATCATTCTATACTCATTCGCTAAATATACTATAAGTGTGCCAAATTTCATGTTACTCCGTCTGCGTAATTTTCGTAAAAAAGGGGTCCAAAGTTTTTGCTCACGTATTAATATATAGATCCTCCTACAAAATAATGCCACGAAATTTGTTTAAGAGATTCCGTAATACACTTTGTCTACTACAATAATTTATTATATGAATAAAAATGAAAAATAAAGTGCATATATAGATCCATAAGTACAGTATTATATTTTTGAAAATTATAATTAATTTATAGTGGAAAATCGACGGAAAGTGGGGAACGGAGTGTCTTAACACTAAGTTCCCTCTGCCTACCCTGCTATATGTGGGATACAGCGTGAAGCTAAAAAAAAGAAAATAAATTAAACTTTACATCTCTGGACTATGTAAGTAAATGAAGTAGGTATAATGCATGCAATATAATTTTTAAAAGTTGATTTTTTAAGTAAATACAGGGCCAATCCGTTTCGTGTCTCAAAATAGATATATAAAACATCAATGAATAAAATCGTATGGATGTACATACATGCTTTAATTTAATGTAATTGTGTCCCTTTAGCTTTGATTACCCACCATATATTTACAAGTAAATAGGTTTTCTTTGTATTATGCCTACAGAATAAAATTAGAGAACTCATTTCAATGTAATTACTAAACATAAAAACCAATAGATAGTTAAAATTCTTTACACAACATGATAAGAAAGTCCAATATTAGGGTCAAACTGGCGAATGTTTGTTAATTGTCGATTTAATGAGAGCCGCTAATTAAGGTCGCACTGTCACGTACCCCCCATTACTGTCTTAGAACTTTTCCAATTTTCTACAATCACCTCCACTTTGAATTGTTTACCGTACTGAATATTTTAATTTTAACTTTATATACGTATATAATTAAAAGTTTGTGTTTTGTTACTAGGCGGACTTCTAATTTGATGATATTTTTTTAAAAAATTACACTTAATAGAAGATCCGTAAATAAGAATATGTACGCATTGCCTTAAGGACGTGTATATGTGTCAAATTATATAAAAGGATATGTTATGTTAGTATAGTTAATGTTTATTTTTATATATTGTGATATTTATATTTATGAAATTTCATTTTGACTTATGTATTTCAACTATTTTAGTATGAAAAATATTGACCTTTGGCACTTCTTCTCTCTTTCTAAATATAATTATACCAATTTCATACTCGCTTGCATTCATTTTTATAAAAAGGGTTGATTTGTTTATTACATGTTATATAAATATGAAGAAATATACTGCGAAATGGAAGAAGTTATGCGACGTACTTATACAATTGGGGGTATCTTATCATTTTTTTTGTTTGTGCGTTTGTGCGCATACGGCGACTCTACGAGAATGGAACTATGCCCGTTTGGATAGACAACGTCAACTCAAAAAGCTTACAGACATATACAGAAGTTTGATAGAAGTTTGGACTATATTATAAGAATCACTTAAGTACAGTGCATGGCAATTTCAATGGGAGGTCATAAGAGATACAACTTAAGATATGCCAATGACACTCAGAGCTCAAACAAAAGAATATATAGAACACCTGTGGCAAGTTTAGAGACATCAACAGTCTCTTTGGAACTTACAATTAACAGAGACAAAACGAAGATGATAAATGTGGACCAATCTAAACAAAACTACTCTGCCATCTCAATGATTGAAAGACGACTGTGAGATTGTTCGATCCTACGTGTAACACGAATCAACTATCACAAATATTGGAGAATGTGAGGACGAGGTTCGGAGGAGATATACTGCTACAAAATCTGTTGTGATAAGCCAAAAAGAGTAGAGTAAGTTTGGTATTTTCAATACTTTTCTATGTTTTCGCGGAAACATAGAAGGCTCGCCTCAAAGACAGACGCAAAAAAGACGCACATAAAATGTGGTGCTGGCGGCTTCTTCTTGAAGAAGCTGAAAATCTAAGAGAGAATTGTGACTTTATCATTAAATATTTGAGACAAATTGTTAACTTGAACATTCCTTAGTGAGTCGTTGTTAAGGGATAAGTAAAAGGCAATTGACTATGCGGACGATCCCTTATGCTTTAGACAGGCTTTACAACACAAACCTCCGCAGTCTCAATATTAGACGAAAGCGAATCTTAATCAACAACGACCAGTCTGTCAACAGTGAACAACTAAGAAGAATGACGAACTATCAAATATTGATAATAATGTATCAAATTTATACGGTTATCCCACAAAGTTATTTACAAATTTATTTTAATAATAAAACCTTCGGTAGGTATAGCATAATTTCGCGTATTTGTAATATTTAAAAATGATCGAAGTAACGACTTACCATAAGGTTAATTTGCATATAAATATTAAAAAAGTCTAATGGATCCTTCTTATTTGTTGTAAAGTTAGACATAATATAGAAATTAAGATAATACTATTTTTGATTATAGGAAATAAGAAGGGTAATTGACGATGACCTTTTCTTTAGCACCTAACTGAATAAGGATTTTTTGATAAAAAATAAATAATACAGTGGCAATTTGTTTTCATATGTGCTATTCCTGATAAGGAAAGTTTTATATTTTTTATAGTTATACGTTTGTTGAAATAGGTACATTTACTACTGTTTATAACAGTGGTCTACTCTATTGATCTAAAAATTAACCTAATTCATCATATTTGATGGAAAAATTCACTTATAAGTAATTTCTTTAAATCTATGGCTATTAATATTCCTATCCCAGGTAACTTGACGGTAGTGATTACCTGTCTAATATGTTCAATTATCTTGCCCAAATTACAGATTGCCTATATTAAAAATATGAAAGCAGAACTTCTGTAACTTTAAAAATCATAAAGCTGAATTTGTATGCTATAGAAGTTGCTTTTTAGTTAAAGACATAGGTAGCTGTAAATAACGTTTACTTTAAATTTGAATTACTTTTGTATTACTAGAGTAAGACGTTTGTGTTTTGCGGAAAGAGATCTCTTCTTTCCGCCCAAAATATTGCATGCTGAAATCTTTCACTGGGTACTGTTAGCCCAACTCTCATAATGTGAGACAAGTAAAGGAAAACAATCATGTTTTTTTTGTTAAGCTTAGTATAACTATTGAAAGTCATTATAAGTGCATCATATACATACATACTTTTTGTTATTATAATTCTTTTCACTATTATTCTGTCATGATTTCTTTTCTATATAAATAAAAGGTGTATCTGTATAAATGTTTAGTATGTCGATATAACTTTTCTTTTTTGATTACAATCCTAAGTTTAAATTGGCTTCTACCACATTCAGCCTTCGAACGAAAAAGGAAATGCCGTACACTTATTATTACTAGTTAAATAGCCGTAGCCCGATTGTAATAGACAGAAGTTATTGAATATGCGTTGACTGAATAAAATACATTTATTGAGTTTGTAATCATTGGTTTATTTGATGTTATGCTAGTCGTAAATATTTTAAATAGTACTATTTTCTATATGATTTATTTATTTGTGTGGACTTAGGTAGATATTATTTTTAATATATATTTATGACCATTGTGAAACAAAAAATCTTTAAATCTAATTGAAATCCGTTCACAATATAGAAATTGCAGAAATTAAACTTTTTTGCTACAACTTATTTATATACACTTTTTACTTTTGGATCGAAAACTTATAATAATCAACATGCCAAGTCATGAATGTCATGAATTTTAAATGCATAGCTTACCAAGATCATATAAACTGATTCTGGGCCTAAAAACATACAAAAGATCGAATATCAAATTTTAATTCAGAATTTTCTTTTTATATTTGGATGTACCGTTCTTGTTCCACGCAACTTTGCGTATCATAGTAGTCTAAGGACTATAAACGTGTAGATCAGACTTTTCATTCGTTGTGTTAATATATATATTTTTAATATATATTTTTTTTACATCAACTTAGTGTACAAATCTGAGAAAAACACGCCTAAAAGTATTTTCTAGATTTTCTGGCCATCTGGTCAAAGATATTGGACTCATGTTATAAAAAGGTGGTACTCGTTTTATCATCGTATGACATACACGAAAATTTGCAAACTACGCGAGCTGTACGAAGTTGTTGGTTGTTGTTGTTAAAAACATTTGGATACATCACCCTCATTTTTACGACGTAGACAGAGATGATCCCTCCATCGAACATTATGTGTCTATTTAAATTCTTCGCTAATAATTTTAAGTAGATACAAACATTTCCTTTTCCTGCTAAGGTTTGAACCTATAACCAGTTTTCGAGCAACTGCTGTATACGTCACGCTGGCGTCAATTATTTCAAAATATTTTTAAATTATGCTCCTTTCTATATACTTAACTGCATATATACACATTAAATAAGTAGGTATATACATATGTATATATCTTATTATCGAAAGAAATGCAAATTTTTTGTTACCTAATTACAGATAATTCGTACATATAGATGTTTCTATCAGAAAATTTGTCCTTGTTACAATAGAGCTATCTCATTACTCAATGAGGTACGATAAATATGTCATACAAGTTGTTTGTTAAGGAGATAGAATCTGTACTTAAGTTTAATATGAAGATGAAGTATTAGAAAACCTATACTTTGTATAATATTGTATTACAAATATAATAAATTACTACCATAAGTTGCTATAGCAGCGTATATTCTACGCGTCAACGGTACAACTATTTAGTATAAAATCATATCTTATATGTAGTTTATTTAAGGACCGAGAAGGAAAGTTATAAAATATTAACATGATAGCTACTTAATAATTTTTACTAACTGGAAAAAGAGCGGCGTTGAGTTCCGCAACTTAACACACAATGTTTAAAATTCGAGTGAAAAGCGGCGTAGTGTTTTGACACTAGGTTCTCTTTCATTACCTTACTGTGAGGATAAACCGTGAAACAAATAAATCCACTACCTATGTATATGGCCAACACAAATATTAATTATCGTATTTGTACGGACTACCTTCCCATTTTTGACAAGACACATTTGCTTGCTACAACATTATTAATTATATAAAAATTCACAGCCAAAACTCTTCCTTTTATAAACACTGAACCTCTT
Source organism: Philaethria dido (assembly GCA_033558755.1). Lineage (NCBI taxonomy): Eukaryota > Metazoa > Arthropoda > Insecta > Lepidoptera > Nymphalidae > Philaethria > Philaethria dido. The sequence continues at coordinate 408,538 of JAKGSA010000121.1, forward strand.
ATCCCTCCTCCGACTAAGTATTTAATGAAAAATCTTACAAAACAAAAACCTTTAACTAATTTATTGCTTGATCGATAGAGGACATTAGAGATGGTGACCAATAGCGCGATAGTGTTGAGAGAAAAAGACCTTATGGAGGTACGAATGATACCTTCTAAATATTTCAATAATAAACTTTAAGTAGACGGTCGAACAGTGTTTTTAGAATGATGTAGTTTACATAAAGCCTTATCTAGTAGGAAATCTAATACATTATGTAGAGCTTTCAATGGATTAATATTCATTCCGACTCGAGTAGTGGGGAGATGTAAAGTATTAGTTAGATGAATTTTGGCACTGACGTATGATGTACCACTTCATGTCAACTAAATTAGTTTAATACTGGTATTTAAATAACGTGGTCAAAGTAGAAATTTATAGAACAAATCAATGAATCTAATATATTTGTACGAATATGTAAAGAGTTTTTTAGGTAAACATATAAAAATATGGTGAAAATACACTCTTGAACATTTAACTTAGTGGTCAGTGGGCTTGAACAGTTTCCAAGCGGCACGGCCTCGGCTTCATATTTTCACGATTTTTGAATAAAAATTTTTAGCCTAAGAGTATGAATTAAATTTTAAGAATAAAAGAAATAGAAATATGTATTGGCAGTTGAGACAGTAGGTATCATGAACGTAAAATTACTATCGGAAGTAGATTTACGATTAACGATTACCTTAGTCAGACTAGCAGACAGTAGAATACAGAGCTGGTACTAATATTGTTACTTGGTAGAAAAAGATTGAAAGAAAGATAACTACTGTAGAAATATGTGCTTCTTCGAATTTATAATTAGTTAGATATAAGGCAGTGTTAGAAAAAAGGCCGACGATAAAAACATGATGATGTTTTAGGGTAGTATATTTAGAATTTGCAAAATTTTACATAGCATCTCTTGAAATTTGGAGCTCCTGTAAAATAAACTATGTGCTTGACTTTATATTTGTATTATATTATTCGCCGGAAATTATTTTTTGGGAACTAATACACCATATTAAAATTTCATACATTTAAGATTGAAGCGTTCATACACATAATTCAAAATATTTCTTTGTAGGTAGGCTAAATTTTAGTTAAATATTCTTATTGTTCGTAATACGAGTATTCCTAGGCACCATACAATTTCGCATCGTAAGAATAACCTTAATTTAAGTAACATGTAAATCGAAAAAAATACTAAGAGGGATATATTTATTTCGACAGATGTTGGAATGTTTTTCGCTTTATTTTTTATAAAAGGAAAAATGTATTTTAAGAAGACTTTACTTTTACTTTATATAATAATTTTAGCCTCAAAAACTAAACTATAAGAAAATTAAACATTCTACAATATATAGTTCTCTTACTTTAAATTTAGGGCCAAAAAGAACAGAATAATGTGTGTTTGAACATAAATAATAAACCGTCGTTAAGCCAAGATTTATAGGTCGTTAAAAGAGGATTTTCTTTTTAAATCAGTGCACCTCTTACTATATGCTTGAGTAGCAAAAATGTAACTCTACATAACTTAAGTAAAGTAACTATATATGTAGATACATATATTTAAAAATGATTACTGCTTAAAAGTTTTAAAATGTGTAGGATTTAATAAAACCAAACAAAAAAATCGAAATAAAAACGTACGAAATTGAAATACACATTTTTTCTTTTTTATTAATTAAAAAACGATTAGACAGGACCCTGCATAATTATATAACCAATTTGATAATTAAGAAACAATATTCCTTACATGCTATATTAAAATTGATAGATAATAAAACCTATTACTAAAGACCCTTGAATAAAATACCAAATGGCACAATTACGAGATCATTTCATTATCTACGGTCGCAATATCGTAAATACACGGAAAATAATTACACTATCATTGTAAGGTAGTGGCCATAATTTTCTTTAGCAGACTGTTAAGACTGTAGGAGCGAGTAAAGTGTTTGTGTATGAGACTTATCGATCCGTTTGCAAAATGCTAATGTATTTTCCTCTTTTGTAATTTTAAATTTGTTTTCTATATAATTCACATATAAAGTATGAAGCATAAGACTAAACCACAGTAGACTGCCATTTCCAGAGATATTTTATTGGAGTATTAATTCGTAATATATCTTTTAGCGTGCTTTAAGTATTTAAATCATAATTACAAAAAAAAGTTTGTGTCATTACATCTCTTAATAAATTTATTATATAAAGTTTATTCTATAGATATTGTTTGAGGTTACACAACTTTTCGCACATTTTTATTCTAGTTTGTTTTTACCATTATATTATAATTCGTTAATGACTATACTTGTATACGTGTATAAGTCCAATCAATTCGACTTGTAATAAACATTCTATATTTAAGACTGGTTGATAACAACTTTGTAAGATGGGACCGTCAGGAGGAAACTTAAATCACACTTGGTCTAAATTAAATGAAATTTATCGATAAAATTTGCAAGACACTCAGAGGTCGTAAATGTCGAGAAATTATTTACGCAAACAAACCCTTGCCACGAGTTTTGTTTATAACATATATAAATTATGATTTATTGTTGTTCTTATATTCGTAATGTGTGTATGTATGGACTATAAAATCTTTTATGGGGCAGTTAAAGGTGGTGAAACCTCACAAACGAATATTGATATCTAAACGCCGTAGGAAAATTAATGTTGTCTTAGACGGAAGGAGTGGATTTGTCAAATACTTTTATGACAAATCATTTAATATTTATGACAATATTAAAATTTTTTAAATTAATAAAAATTTGCATGTGAACTATGCGAAAAGCTATCTAAAGGGATGCGAAAAGGACCATTAAATCTGTTTATATACAAATAATTTTGAATTGATATTCCTTTTTTCATCTCGGTTTATTAGAAAGTATATTTAAAATTAATACAAAGATATTCTAATATAAACTATAGCATTATATTAAGTACTTTTGTGTAAGGAAAAGAAGCTACTTTCACATCCCATTATAGTGTTCATTTTTAGTTGCTATGGTTTAGTTGCTATCTAAACACCTAGTCAAAAAAATGAGAGTTAAAAAAAATATGCCCAAATATATTTCTCTAGTCCAAAATAAAATTGATCCTAATAAATGCCTACCTACTTACTTTACTTATATATCATTTAGCGTTAATTATAATAAATTAGATGTAACCCGTGACTTACTTTACGTGGACTATAAAACCTAAAATTTCGATTATTTCCTGTTTTCGTAGGATTTTAGAGAAATTCTCTCTTAGGAATAGGGAAGCACCACTATTTACTCCAAGGAACCTACATGATGATGATGAAATTTCAGTGCTTTATGGCTTCGGCTGTACATTGTCTGTCAGTCACTCAGTAATGCAAAACTTTTATATATACCTACATATTAATAATTTGACGTATTTACTTTATTTGAATTCTGCCCTATCTACATCCATGAAAAGTCAAGGCTGGTTGCTGATAAAACTTAATTTAAATTACCTGGCTAAAATATTGAAAATGTTTCCAAATGTCATTGTTATCGCTAGAATAATGATAATATACTTTTGAAGATATTTTTTTTCATTTTTAAGCATAATATCTTATATATTAAAGATTATCTGAACCACTGTGTAATTCTAAAAGGTATAAATGGAAAGAAATATTTATTTATTGCATACATAGTAAGTATATAGATAGGTAATACCTGTCTGTATTTAGGTTTTTAATTTTATACTTGATATATTTTTAATGAAATGGAGGCGAATTTGAATGAACCTTGAAAATATTTTTAATTAAAATGTGCACTCTGCAGCCAATACTCACGGTGCATGGAAAACTGTGCCAATGAAAGTAAGTAAATTTTACATTCTTTGATGTTATATAATCTATAAGAATCAATTACCTATTATATTGCGTTTTCTTATTGATTTATCGTTAAAATATAACATTTTTTCGTTTTTTTATATACGTTTAATATGGCGGTATAATTATATATTTAATTGGCGGAAAGGGGGGAACGGAATTGTTGTAAGAGAACGGAGTGTCTTAACACTAGGTTCTCAGGTTCCTTCTGCCTACCCTACTATATGCGGGATACAGCGTGAAGTTTAATATTAAATTTATTATAAATTTCTTGCACAAAACCTCATGGATGAAACAATACAAGCATAAACCAAATAGTGTACCTACAAAAAATGGCTTAATTTATCTGTGCAACATAATTATTTAACTTAATTGTCTCAAGGTTATTATAATTAGTTTTAATTTATTATATTTTTAACATAGAAAGGAATAAATTTTCCTAACGATAACGAAAAGGTATATTCATTATGATAAAACTACTTCATTTAATAGATTTTAAGATATCGAGAACATATTTTCCACGTATAAATTTTCCTATTATACGAGATATATTTAAATTTTTTCATCATTTAACTATTTCGGGTATGTGCAAATAGCTTTATTAACGTTATTGATGTAAAACTTTAAACGATGCTTAATATTCAGATTAACGAACGTTTAGAGAATATATTAGCTTTAACCCGTTAACTTTAAAGCCCAAAAAGGCAGTATATTTGTTTTACTTTTTTATTTAAAAAGTCCTTAAGGTATCTTATTTAAAAGCTCACGCACATAATTATTATAAAATCAAGAATATACCGATATATATTTTTTAATTGAGACCAACGGTCAATTATAAGGTCGGACGGTTTTTATACAATTTTCACCAGTTCAAATTTTTACAACCTCTTTATTATATTGAAAATTAAAATAACTTTTTGAGCGTATATGCGTAACAATTATTTTTATCTATGATTAATTAAGCATATCATTGAACATTGCAATTATTCCAAAGCCATTTAAATGTTTAAATAAATTGTATATAATTTATATTGAATAATGCTCAGTGGTGTGCTAAAATTTCCATTCAATTATTTACCGATTTGATATTCATCTGATGCCTATTCATTATTACTACTTATATGTATATTCATTTAATTAAAAGCATTCTAAAAACACCAATTAATTTGCAAATAACATAAATTTGTACAAGCACTTTATATGTTAATAAAAATTTTATACGCGGATTTTCAAAAAAAGCGACAGATATAAACTCACCTGAACAAGAAAATTTGGTACATTTACTTACTATTAATTTTATTCTGTCCCATCTCACTAGATAGGCTTAGTGCACAATAACACGTTTTTTTTTTTTTTTTATATTAAGTAAGTATATTAGATACTATAATATTAATACAAATGTCAAAACAGTTTTATTCGAATAAATCGGCACTAAAAGGGTTAAAAGATTAAACATCATTATTAAGCGAATTATTATTAGAATTACTTTAAAATTTATTTGATACCTTATCTATTTTAAATAATGCTATTTTAAGATTAAAAATTATAATTTTGAACTAACGTAACACGTGTAATCTGTTAATGTATATACTGGAAAGCACATATTCACACATAAGTCAGAACTGTCGTACACCATTTCCTCTACTGATGGAAAAGTGGGTGTATCTCAATTAAAAGTGGGTGACAGAACGTTTGATAGCTTATCGACGAAATGAGCTTTTTACATTAAAAATTAAAATCTATTAACTGAAGCCGAAGAACCTTTATCCAAAAAGTAAGACAGTATTCAAATTAGCTAAAGCTTTAACTATATTATAGCTACCCTAGCTTCTTTATATCTATGTACCATGTACCACAACTCGCTATATGAAAATTGTAACAGATTTTTTTATTTAAAAATTAAAATTTTGTTATTAATTACGATATTGTTAATAGTATGATTGTTTTTAACAATAGTAAAAATTGGTAAAATTATGTACAAATTTTTATAGGACGATAATTGCCTTAAATACATTTGTATGACTACACACATGCATTTATTTGAGGAAAAAGGTAAATTATAGAGCTCTTATAAATAGAAAAAGGACCTGACTAAGGTAATATAACTGAATAATATAAGTCGCTATTAGAGATAAGTCTACCTTTACCTGTTAATGCTGCAAAAAAGATATATATAATATAACTTAAATAGCATTCTAATTAAATAAAATGATAATACATATAAACATCTAAGTCATTAATAAATAATATACCATTCCATTCCTAGGGTAGGACAATCTTATTTAACGTTCACTCCGACCAATAAGAAGGTAAACACTCACTTTAGATAAACTGAATACCTAAGAATTCACTGAAACACACTACACACTACACATAATAAAAACGAACAGGTTTACAACCAAAAGTATACTGAGACGATTCGCGTTTTTGTCCCCTAATACCTGTGATTATTAACTTCCCTCAGATGCTTTGTTCAGTAATTACTTTAGCAGTTAATTTTAACAATACACTCAAAGTACATACCTTTGAAAGCTAACGCACTTGAATTTGAACCTTGTTTCAAAATATGTAGGCAGGTTTTAAGTTATTATGCAAAAAGATTTATAAAGTACTGACGGGAATATTTATTACACCTCAAAGGGTTGGGTAATAGCATGATTGTTTTATGACTTTTACTTGTGCAATTTTCTTGCTTTTGTGTGATATCTTTGTATACGTTGACTTATTTTTGTTTAATCTTGAACTTTTAGCTTATGATAATCAATATCAACAATATTGTTAATTGACAAGTTTGTAGAATTTAGTTAAGAGTTGATTATGCCATAGAATATTGTATTTATTTCTAGTATGTGAATCTTATCTTATGAAACAGCTTATATACTTACATGCGTGGAAATTATAAATATGTATTATGTTAATAATTAAATGAAATATAAATTAAACGCTAATACTTATGTTTATTTAATATAGAAAATTAATTAAGCAACTAGTAGATATTTATAATATTGTTGGAAGACCTCCACACAAAAGATAAAAAATATAATAAGCTTTATAAGAAGAAATAATAGAAATTATTTTTTTAAGAATTTTTAATGTATCTAAGTCTCTCGAGTCCACTATATCTTTGTTGTGACCAATAATTAACCACTGGCCGCCAACAAAGAATATAACGAAAGAAGGACAAAACGTATCATTTTCAACCCTTTGCCATCAAACGGGAATCACCGTAAAGAATATTGTACAGTTCATTATTTGTGCAACGGTAATGTGTTTTTACCTTTACAGAAATTAATTTTCTATAGTTTTGAGTATAATAGCAAGTTGTGTAAATCACTGTAAAGCAACTTTTAAAAGCTATACCTATATTATCGTTTCCAATTATCACGCTGTGGACAAAATAAAACGCAAATAAAAAATATATATTCACTCTATGATTTGTAACTTTAACATAATTTTTAAGGGGTATTATAAATCTGACTAAGCATTTTTTTAAATTTGCAAATTCTTTCACAGTTTAAATATATACAAATACTTACACTTTGTTTAACTAGAACATTGTTTTAGTGACATGTTGTGAAAATAAGTTGTATTTCTATTACTATCGATTATTTCTATATTGCCGTGTAATTTTTTGCGCATGATGTTAAATGTTGTTGTTATGCGATTGATCGATCTACCCATAAGTACTGTTAACATTTGCTCTCTTTTTAAAGCTGATAGGAAGCTTCAATTAAATAAGTGACGCGATTAAAGCAAAATCTATTTTATATATGAGCTTATTAACTTTCTTAAATAAATAAGTGCACAGAATTTCTAATCGACGCCTTACAATCGCAAATACCTTAAAGAAATAATTCATCAAAAGTTTCAGCTTACCTTCTTGAAGAATACTTAAGTTCTGTAGAGAGAGGAGTTTGAACAGAGGAGGCGAGTGTTGTCTTTGCACCTACCACGAAAACTCAAATAAGTATTAAAGTAGTGTATATATTGTTATTAGTTTCATATTTTATTTAAAATAGAAAATAACATTCTCACGTGCATACTTATTCAATTTATCAAGTAGATGTGATATATAAGATTTAATAGTAGGATTTGTAATATACTAAAGATCCATTTTGTAAATAACATACCTAGTATATTTTTTAAATTATTTTTTACTAATAATATAAAATGAAATTTTATAAAAATGTATATATTTACCACCTATACATAGAAGTGTACGTTTCTTCGTCTAGAAGAGATAATGACCGAGTTTCAGAGAACATAAAATAATTAATTAAATTATATATTTTTTGTAATTCAAAATACACAATAGAAAATATATTCGAAGCTCCATCTATTCCCCAAAAGTAGAACTAGGTACAATATTGCAAAATACAGTAGCCCCATCTAACAAAAGTACTTACTAGTATTTGCAGCAATGCGCCACCCCTGCCAACCCCACTGCAATAAGGGGTGAAAATAACAGCCGTTAAGGCATGTCATTGTCTTAACTCCATATATCGCAGTTATATTGAATACAAAATATAATAAAATTTCGTTTTTAAAATACTCCTTAATAAATAATTTAATTTAATCATTAAATATATACATATGACACAAAGCGCGACGTTGAGTTCCGCCACTCAGCACGCAATGTCTCAATTCGGCGGAATGTGGGGCACGAAAATGTTAAGCGGGAACAGTGTCTTAACACTAGGTTGTCTAGTTACCTCTGCCTACCCTGCTATGTGCGGAATACAGCGTGAAAGTATATATATATGATAAGAAATATTTTAATATATGCGATTCTTTATAATAGTCATTGTTAAATTTAGCTGCATATCAGTATTAGGATTATATAAAGCTTTTGATAGATAAATACACAAATATACACAAATATGAAAATGGTATCTTCAAAGAAGTCATATAGGAAGGTATGGCTTAAATGAATATTTAGTTACTTATAAAAAACCGTGAGCTTTACTTAAGTGATAATTAAAAGATTAACTTTAAGTTTTATTAACGAAAAACTCGCAAGTGAAGCAATAATTAGATTTATGAACATTTATTGAAATTTTATTACATTTTAAGTTGAAGTTAAGCTTGAAAGCTTATTTACGATATATTGCAAATACTGTGCCTACATATTATAATAATGATAATAATCTTTAAGAGCCGCCATTAATTTAGCATTTAATTAGTGAAATCTTCATGCAGGGTTGTTAAATTAACTATGGAAATAATTTGACTTGACATTTATGTGTAAGCGTTGGAAAGTTAACCACTTTAGAAAACCAAGTAACAGCAAGTAAGCAAATAATTATTAAAATTGTTTGTATTATCATAGTTATCTAACGTGAGGTTGACAATAATAGGTTTCAAATATTAAAATACCTATATTATTACAATTATTGTGGCGGATTTAGAACACAACTGACAGAATTTATTCGAGATATTTAGGTATATTTGTAGAAGACTTTGTCTTTGTTTGGTGGTAGGAGGTTCGTCCTCCGTCTGGCTCGCGACCACTATCATGTCAAAGACGAACCGCCAAATATCTTATGATGTGTTCCGGTTCGATGGCATGTAAGCCAGGTTTTCCCCTATCCCACCCATCCTTTCCCTAAAATGTAGTGGTTCCGATAGCGGACTACTACATTGTCCTCCCCTTCCATTTGTATCCTCTAGGTTGGCAACGCATCTACAACGCCTCTGGTGTTGTAGATGTTCATGGGCGAAGGTAACCACTTACCATCAGGTGGTCCTTCTGCTCGTTTGCCATCAGTTATCCATAAAAAAAAAAAAAAGAAGATATATAATTTACCTTCTTCTTAAAAGGTGAAATGTTAAGATTAAATAAAAAAGTTCACTAAAACTTAGTCAGTTACACATAGAAACATATAAATATGAATATCATTAACATAGGTACTGTGCTTAGAGCAAGATTCTCTAGCAAAATCATATATCATAATATTTAATCTAGCTTCATTTACAATCACTACTAAGAAATATAAAGAAAATAATAATAAATCTCTCATAAAATTTCAATAACATAAATCAAACCTAAACGAAGTACTCGGAGGACATACGCAGATGTCCTGTGCATCATCTTTATGAATTTATTGCAATGCCGGCATCTTGACATACTTATTGCTGCCAGCTCTGAATATCTCGAGCCACCTACATTATTTTGAATTGCTCATGTTTCCGGTACCTAAGGACTTATTTTCTTTCATATTACAATTTTCGCAAGGCCAAATTGATATAAATTTATTTCTCATTTTCTTTTTTTACGTACTTCCAGCATTTTTCTATATATTAAAGTGAACTTAAGAATAATAGTAATAAAATTACGTCGTAACGCCTTTCATGGCGCAGAGGCACAAGTGTGCGACTGTAAACGTGACAGGTTGTGGGTTCGGTTCCCACTCCAGGAAATGTTAGTCTTTTCATTTCCTGGGTTCCGTAACAAGGCAAAGCGCGGCGTTGAGTTCCGCCACTCAGCACGCTATGCCTCAATTCGGCGGAAAGTGGGGAACAGAATTGTTGTAAGAGAACGGAGTGTCTTAACACTAGGTTCTCAGGTTCCCTCTGCCTACCCTGCTATATGCGCGATACAGCGTGAAGTTAAAAAAAAATCTTATGTTGTTCCTTATGTTCTATTTACAGTTTTTTATAGTAGAATATTTTGCTTAAACAAATTATACAAAGTATTTTCATAGGAATGTGCCTTATGGTTTGAATATAAACTCAAGACAAACCCATAGGTGATATTTGTTGAGCAACCTTAAAGGTTATACGTTTAATTAAGAATATAATGAAGCTCTTTAATAGATTATGACATGAATAATTAAATAGACATTTATTACTCAATTTATTGGTATTATCATATATGCAAAGAAGTAGAATTTTAGGCCTACTAGTTTTTTGATAAGCTTTGAAAATGAAGATATATAGCTTCAAAGGTAGAACAAAATAGAAATATTATCATATAAACTAATATAGACCATATTACATATTAGACAATATAGAGCATATTACGTTTTCCTAAATCCGTGGGAAAGATTTACCTCCAATTATTTATGCAACCATTAGTTTCAAGGACATTTTAATCATTATCCACGCATCTTAAACCTTATTTGTATATCTCAATATATTATTTCATAAGATTACGCTTTTAGTTACAGAGGATTTACAAACTTGCAACTAGACAAAATATATTGAATAAAATAACTAAAATCGGTGTGAAAAGTGAAACGTTTCATGTGTCTTAATATCTTAAGTATAACAGCGGTAAATAATATTTAAAAAGTTATAAACTACGAATAAACTTTATTTTCATTAAAGGAATGACCCCAGATTCTTATATATATACTTACTATAAGTACCTGTTAATGTTATTAATTCAAATATTTCGATTACAAGAAATTTTCATATTACATTTTTGGGTTAATTGACGCCATATTGACAATTAAAACGATAATCTGCAACGTAATTTTTAAAATTTAAAATTTTTCCCTGCAATGCCATCAAAAATTAGGTACCTAATTTTAAATACATGTTAATAAATGTCTTCTATTCAGTAGATTATTTAGATAGTAAAATTTTCAAGAGAAATTCAATTCTATACAATATACCTCGAAACATTTAGGACAAATTGAGTAGGTAAAATATTTACTATTATTTGCGTTAAATTTTATAAATATAGAGACGAGTATTATAAGTCTGAATAGTAATAATTAACAAACTTAAAAGCAAAATTGGAAAATCTCACTAAAATATTAAACTTTATCAATAAAAATACTTGAAAATCGTACTGTTAGTGTTGCACTCTAGCTTTAATATCAAATAGAAATGCTAAAAAGTGTCATAGAATATTTGTCTAACAATTAACAATATATAAATAAATATTTAAATATATATGTATTTAGATTATCACCATTTGTTTAAACAATTAGTCAAAAATATGATTTATAAACATATTATAAAGGCACATCAATGTAACACCTCATGTATGTTATAATTTTTATATCTCATTTTATTGCCACTCACGTTTTTATCTTTAATAAATTTGAATTATGTTAGTTTTTATATATCATAGTAGTAAAATGTTGAGTTATAATATTATAAAATAATATAAATTAGTCATTTTATGAAGCATCTGTAATAACACAGAATAATCTTTTAAAAATGTATACTTTTATCTCTAAGAAAATACTGGCTTTTGACATTAATAAACAGATTTAGCTATTACATTTATAACTGTTAACTAATTTTATTTGTTGTGAATTAACAACAACAATATTTTTTTTTTTTTAACTTCACGCTGTATCCCGCATGTAGCGGGGTAGGCAGAGGGAACCAGAGAACCTAGTTGTAAGAAACTCCATTCTCTTTCAACAATTCCGTTCCCCACATTAAACATTAAATTCATACCGAATATTAGTAATTTCATTTTATTTAATATATTTTGTGTATAATATCAAGTTATTTAATAAAATAACTCAATATTAATACACATATTGCATTCATTTAGTAAGTAACTAATTCAATTTTTTACGAGGTTAGATAATAAAATTAGAGATTGAAAGAGAGCCATGTTTTTTATTTATTTATTTATAGATATTCTAACTAAATTATAAATATATAAATAAAGCTAATATAGCAATGTTTTTCTTTTTTAACTTCACGCTGTATCCCGCATATAGCAGGTTACGCAGAGGGAACCTAGTGTTAAGACACTCCATTCTCTTTCAACAATTCCGTTTCCCACTTTCCGCCGAATTGAGGCATTGCGTATTGAGTGGTGGAACTCAACGCCGCGCTTTGTCTTGTTACCAAACCTAATTTACATTTCCTGGAGTGGGAATCAAACCCACAACCTGTCGCGTTTACAGTCGCACGCTTGTGACTCTGCGCCACGACATTTTAGTTTTAAGTACTTATAAATATTTTTCGTGTCAGAATTGATTTTATAACAAAGTTATTACTATAGTATATATTTTTTAACTGTTATGTATATATAAAAAGTCCTCTTAATGTAGATGAAGTTGAATATATTTATTATTAGATGTAATATTTTCGTGGCGCATTGGGATAGTGTCTGACTGTAAAGACAATCGGCTGTGGGTTCGATCTCCACTTGGAAGAATGATTATGTTAAAATTATCTTTATTGCTCCACTTTGATAAGACAAAGCGGGGCATTTAGTTTTGCCACTCAACACGCAATACTGAAAACTGAGCGGATGGTAGAGAAGAGTGTCTTGACATTAGGTTATGTTTGATTAATAATAATAAAACACATCTATTGCCATTAAAACAAGAAAAACTTACAATATGCTATATTAAAAACTAAATATTATGGCAAAAGGCGTAACTCAGGTTATGATGTTTGAGACTGTTATCTCAATCATCACTTATTTTCAGTTACACCTACGAACCCCTTTCCCGCAGATGTAGCTTTCTAAACTCAGGAAAAAGCGTGAAACTGTAAATAAAAGGTAGATTTTTCTATAAAAATATAAGGTTAGCTGTAAAATTTTCTAAATCCTGTTTTTTTGTACTTATTACGATGTTATTTAAGAAAACTGTAATTGCATACACTCAAATTACCATAACATAATTAGCGTCTTGCGGCGTTTTGACTTAAAGGTATTTTTTTCTTAGGTAACACTTTAAGGCATTTGATAAATGTTATAATGCTTAAATATGAAAAAAAAATAAGTAGATACGCCTTTATAAGAAATTTATTTACTGCAAGGTATTATTACTTTTGTTGTGAACGATTCGCAGTAAAAGTAGAACATTAAAATGAAAAATGTATTAAAAATGCGACTAATATGTTAGGATGCTTTAATAAAAGTAAAACTGTAAAAAACAAATGACACGTGAATTTATATAAGCATAAAAATACAAATTTGGAATACAAAAACAATGAGGTTACATATACAAATGTTGGCAACAACTTTTTTTATTCTTACTCGCGGGTTTTTTTTTTCAATTTTCTCTAGTAAGACGGCATTGAGATCTGCCACTAAATACACTATATCTTGGAATTTCTTATTGAATGATCGGCACGCAGTTCGGACAGGTAATGGAGAATGAAGTGTCTTGACAGAAGGTTCTCTCTGACTAGCATAGTCAGAGGATAAAGCGTTTAATTTGACTAAGGCATTTACTTAATTTCTTGAAAAACGGATTAAAATCAAAATTTGAAATCGTAGTCACGTTAAAATACCTAATAATAAACAAAAAAACAATTCAATTTCTAACGGAAATATCATTGCAGGTGTTGTTAATGTGAGAAAATTATAATGTTTCGCAGCACCTTATAGCTTGTTTCTGTGTCAGTCTCCTATAAATTATTCTTGATTGAGTCACCTTAGACCAAATATATCAAAATAGCAACGAACGAAAATTTAAAGCTCGCCGAAACGATATTGCGTGACTGAAATAACTACACTATATACGAAAGTATATAAACATCATCAAACACGTGTTTGTGAGGAAACGGGCGGTACGTACCGAATGACAATAGGGGTTTCCCTTGCAGGCGGAAAATTTACGTGATAAAAATTCTAAATTGTCGCGTGTGAAAAAAATGTAAAGGTCCAAAAATAAAGTGGCTGCGGTAGGCGTGATTACGGAGTCTTATAGCGGTTCTGTGTGGGGCTGTAAATCAGCGGAGAACGTGCGAATGGATTCATTATTTAGACAATGCGACGTGTGCGGAACGCGATACGACACCTAGGCTCTATAATGTTCACGTAACACGCGGGGCGATGTGAAACGGCCGTGTAATTGAAATCTTGATAGCATTTTTGTATTATACAAAACGGTTGATAAAATGGACGATAGAAATATATATTTATTACTACAACTCACGGCTTGTGTGGGTCTTTTACATACATTTTACACATAAGTAATGACCTCTAATTTCGTAAAAATAATAATTCATTAAAATATACCTAGTTATATTCTTTTTTTTTTTTAACTTCACGCTGTATCCTGCATATAGCAGGGTAGGCAGAGGCAACTGAGAACCTAGTGTTAAGACACTCCGTTCTCTTACAACAATTCCATTCCCCACTTTCCGCCGAATTGAGGCATTGCGTGCTGAGTGGCGGAACTCAACGCCGCGCTTTGCCTTATTACCAAACCCAGGAAATGAAAATACTAACATTTCCTGGAGTGGGAATCGAACCCACAACCTGTCGCGTTTACAGTCGCACGCTTGTGCCTCTGCGCCACGACAGGCATTAATTAGTAGTTATATTCTTGCTTTATATATATATTTACTTTTTAAATTTTAGGTCTTATCAGTTTTTTAAGAGAGATTTAATAAATAGTATGTAGATATGCAGATTTTCTTATGACAAATATTAATTTTACATAAATTACATCTGACGTTTATGACTATATGTTCCATGCAAAAATTTAATTATTATTATGAAGTAGCTATTAAATATAATCATAATGTATACTTTATGGACCATATAATATCCATATAATAATTTAATTACCAAACACTAATGAGTAATCTAAATTTGTCGCAATATTGTTTAAGCTTTTACATGTATGAGTGTAATATATCTATTTGTATTATTAAAAAGATGATATGATGTACATATATCTACGTACGTAAAATATAAATTAAAAATAAGCCAAAAAATATCTAAATTTATTTTAATTTAAAAACGTATTGGTATATGGGATAAAAAAATTAATCGACACCTTATTGTTGAGTTGCATATTATCTCAAACACTTTAAAGTCATAAAAAAACAAATACACTAAATATTACGGCTTCTTTGGTTGGTTCTCATATAATTATCTTTTGAAACTAAATGCAGGTACGCTTAAGCCAATACATTTGCATTCAAATAAAAACTAAATAAATTGTCATAAAAATGAGTTTCTTTAAAACACCTACATATAGTCGCGTCATCGAAAACAATTCAATTAAGCATGAAATATGGCTTTAGAAAGGGTTTTATTATAATAGTCTATTTAACATTGTTTGTTTTACAAAGAATCATAATAATTTGTAAATCTGTTTAAACACAAGAAGTCCCCGTTGACGCGTTAACAACGCGTTGCCTTTACCAATGTATATAAACATGGACGTCAAATTATGGTAGTATGTGTAACATTTATTTTGTTAATTTAATATACTTTATTATGCATTCTCAGTCCTTCTCTATATAAGCTATGGGTGTGCCAAATTTTATGCTCCTGCGTCCGCGTATTTTTTGTAAAAATGGATACAAAGTGTTTGCTTCACGTATTGATACATAGATAAATACTTTAATTATAGACTGGTAAGTGGTAATTTATGACTTTCCGAAATAAAAGTAACAAAGTCTAGATAATCTATCAAATTGAATTTATGTAGATATATGTTATACCTATACAATAATTAAGTGTAAACTTCTCGTTCCCTCTTCCAATATTTAATAGAGTTTACGAGTGTTACCTACTTGCTGTACTTAATAAAATATTCTCAATTTATCTCACTAAGTACGTTTATCGATCGTTTCTATTTATAATTTTATAAGTAAGCTTTTTAATAGGAATTTATAGCTTTACTTGTCTATCTATTTAAGGAAACAATGTACCACATGCCGACGGATTAACTTGAAAATTTGCGCACGTGTCCGAATATATTGAATATTTTTTTTACTTCACGCTGTATCCCGCACATAGCAGGTTAGGCAGAGGGAACCAGAGAACCTAGTGTTAAGACACTCCGTTCTCTTTTAACAATTCCTTTCCCTACTTTTTGCATATTCAATAATAAGAACCTGACATGGCAATATTGTCATATGTCATATGTGATGATAACATCGCATTTAAATTCTATTTTAAAATAACTAAAATACTTAAATATTGTACATAAATAAACAAATATAACAGTTAAATTTTAATCAATATGTCATGAACGGTGGCGCATCTTGCACTCTACGGGATGCAATGTTTCAAAGTTCATCAACCCTCTGTTAGATGGCGCTAGTTTATCTTTGTTTTATATTTTATAATAAATAATTCAAATTAGAATAGTAAATATTTGTTTAAAAGCCACTTAAAATATTTTTATTACCAAATTTGCTTAATTATATACCGTAGTATGAAATCATACTAGATTTTATAATAAGAACCGCCTAATGTTTATGCTAGTTACGCTATAAAATCATAGATGGCACTATAACACAAAGTTAAAAACAAGTAAAATAATGACTAGAAAAAATTAATATGCTAGTATTTTCTTTTTTTTAATGTTTCCTCTTTTTTAATTTAATTAATGGTTCTTGCATTTCTATTTAAGATTGTATTTGAGTCACAAAATAACTAAACAAATAAAAATCATTTTGTATCCGTTTGTATGTAAGCTTATCTTTATGCATTTCTTGTATTTGACGATGCAGACACCGAAATTACATATTTTTTTGAAGGTCGGGGAAATAGAAATATTTTAATTATGAGTATCGATATTCAAAACTACAAATATCGATTCAAGTTTCACAACTACCAACGCCATTTTATTTGTTAAAGAATTATTTATACTATATTTATAAATATTACCCCCACTAGTCAAAAACAATGTTTTATCTAGTAGTAAGTCACATCACAAACACACGCTTGTGGCAAAAACTTACGGAGATATTCTATTTTTACAGTTATGTTTACGTTCAGCATTCTGGCTATCTTCTTTTAGTGGGTGAAATTGCTTTAGTAATCTTCAGTATGAATGATTTAATTTAAGATATAGAACGCTGAATTATTTTGCGAACATGTAATAATACTTTACTTGTGGTCTTAAACACTTTCCCGCATAGAGTAGTTGGAACCAAATGCTTTGTTTTACCAAAGCCGAGAAATGAAAATGACATTTATATAATCATATCCCTGAGTGAACATCATACTCACGAGCAATCATGTTTCAGTTGGATGTAGTCTTAATACGCTACGATGGCCTCTATTGGTCTTAAAACTAAACTATATTATTAATATAACATATTTTAAAATTACGGACTTAGTATGATTATTTTTGTTGAAATAATATTGATACTTATATGTACTTATTTATAGTTATACCTATTAAAATTAGTTATGAATATATAGATACTGTATGTCTCATCTTTTTTTTATGATTTGTTATTCTCTAAGTGCTTAATATGTATTTTTTTAAAATGACCCACTGGCCTCTGGCGGAACCAGAGATTTTATGCATCTTGTTATTCTAATCAGAGGTAAATACATTCGCTAAACCATTTTTGCATACGTTTTACCATTTTGTTCATTGCATATGCTAAATGGCTATAATCTTAGATTATAGTCTTACATATTTTTTTTACAAGTAATCTTATTTTTACAGTTAATGGCAATACACATATACACCCATATACATATACATACATACATATGTATATATATATATATATATATATATATATATATATATATATATATATACATACATACACATATACTAATATACTATTATTGTTATTCTCTAAGCGCAAAATATATATTCATCATAACAGTGTTCAATTATAATACAATTTTAAACACACACACTTCTCATTTAATCAAATAATAAATTTGTTAAGACAAAAAAAATGATGTATAAAATATAATAAAATGATATATTATTATATAATAGTGATAATATTTTTATATTCGTGAATCTCCTTTATTTTGTAGAGTAGGCAGAGAGAATGTGATCTGCCCATTTTTGTGTATTGCGTGCGTATATGTAAAAAGTATTAGCTATTTTAAGACCATAATTTAAATTCATAATTCTCACGTACAGGCAGAAATCCTAAGTCATGATGGTTACATATCAAAAGCAAATCTAAAATAGTGCAAAATATAGAAGTCAAAAAATAAAAAAAATGATATTTTTTATTTTTTATGGTTTATGACACGTGCAGACCGCAGGAATAAGTCACTCAGTGTTCTTCACTTCACATCTAGACATTATAAGCTGGGTGAGGAACATATAATCGGGAAAAGTAGATTATTTTAAATGCACACATTCTAACTGCGCCATGACGGCGTCTAGAAAATTATGGATTCAGACTAAAAATGGTGCATTGAATCGAAAGCACAACTTCAGTAGAATTTTCTGCTCGACATCGATATTTCTGTAATTTCTATATTATACATAACAATATTAATAAGTGACCGATTCAGTAGTATATAAAGTAGAAAAAATATTTTTTATTAATATTACTTACACATAAAATAAGAAAATACATATATGACATGTATTGTTAAATGAGAAATACCGTCTTGATGGCCGTGTCTCACACAACTGCTCTATTGTCGAGAAATGGACCGACAAACCGTTACGTTCACATCTACAGTGAACTATATTTTTTGCAGAATTGAAGCAAAAACGAAATTATGATTATATATACTGGGATAAAGTTCAAAAATTTAAGACTTTACATAAAGTTGAATAGATATTCCACTCATTTTAAAGTATTAATTTGTTATATTACATTCTTAATGAGTACTTTTTTAGTTACGAAATATATAGGTACCATAAAACTATCATACCCTGGTATAAAATAACAAAGACAAAGGTCTATGTAACCGTATACTCGTATAAAGTTTAAATATCTCGTAAAAGTATTGAAAGCGAAAAGTCGCTAAATTTGAAGCATTCTTGGAGGCTTTTGAGGAAAGCCCGAAGCTAGTGTTATAGGCAATGAGAAGGCCGAGAGGGAAGGCTCTATCGGCACTTTACACGCTCTACCGGAGCTAACCTCCGCCCAAATGTAATAACACGCCGCCTGCTCTCTGTTTCAATTTGGGAACAAATTGAAATTGTTTTTATTTGAATAATATTACTATACCAGACTCTATGTGGATTGAGAAATGATAGTTATTGTATTGCTTACCGTCTTTGAATTATTTTACGAGGTCGCTCTTCACACTCGGTGGCTTCTCTTATTGAATAATATAGTTGGCTTAATGCATGCGAGTGTTTAGTTCACATGATGTTAATGTGCTTGATAGTCATTTTAATGAAATGATAACATCTACAATACAACGTCTGATTCTATTTAGCAAATGTGTACTATTTTTTTTATGGTAATAACGTATAATTATTTTCGCTTATCTAGAATATTTTAAGATATCAATTAATGGTTGTTGTGTAGACTAACCAGCATCGTTTTTGCGCAATTTCGTTGGAGGGAAGATCACTGCATCCTTTATCGAGGGGCGAGGGGAGGGCGTTGGAAAAATTGCACATAAATATTGAAGCTGCCACTTACACGTGCGCCCGTTACCGAGTGATAGTGTAGGGCGGATATTCCTGTTATATTATTTTTCAAATTATAAAAATATTTATTACATTACACTATATGTATAGAAATACCAGAATTCATAAAAATAGATACATATGATGTTTCTTATTAGAACAGGATTTAAAGATATGCAAAAATCAAATGTCTACCAATACCTTAATAATTTCTAAATAATTTACAATTTATAAAAATGAAAAAGACATACTTTTTTAAAGGTAAAAAAAAATTAAAAACCATAATTTAACTATACTTAAATAAAAAATGATAAATATATATATTTTCTAAGTTTACAAGAGATTCATTATTGTATTTTTTTTATTATTCAAAAGATTAATAAAAAATAATGAAAATTACAACCGTAGGTTCTTAAAACGCTCCTATCAACATTAAGACTTTGTGAGGTTTTTTTAATGTTAAATTAATTTATTCCTACAGCTTTGCTTATTACTTATCACCAATGTTCAAATTACTCGTGTATATGTTATAGTGTTATATATATATAAAGCTACGTAATATTATTTTTTATATCAGATTTGTGTAGATATTCTAATTTGATCAGCCTCATGTACAGTCTTACAAACATAAACTACTAAATTTTGAACTTAAACTAAACTAAACTGAACTGTTAAAAATTTCACTGAGTAATTTGAATACGTCACATTAACAGTACGCAAAATTTTATACCAAATGCTGATCCCTAATAGTCCTTACCACCTAGTGCGGTGTGAGCCCTCCTTCTTTTTCTTGTAGCAAATTTCGCAACAATCTCACTTATTATGCCACACAAATTTCCGCGCCCCCGGCCGCCTCTAGACGTGAAATTAAAATTTCCTACTTACCCCCGCTGTATACGACAGGAATAGCTTAATAAATATTGTTGCTTACCTAGTTAAACTTGCAAACTCAGATACGTACCTACGTCTTTTTTTATTTATAAGAAGTTATAGCTATATTGTCTTTAATTTTATAAGTGGGTACTGTATATAGATCCATTTATTTAAACTATATTAATGAACTTTAAATCTAAGCAGTATATATTTCGTAAAAATTTTTTAATCATTTGTTACTTAAAAAAGAACAACAAATACTTTATTAAAGTATTATATTTTTATTTCTTTTGTTGCAGGTGACATTACAAGTTGGTGAACAATACATGACAAAAAGTAAGCGAAATAATATAGGTAATAAGCTTAGTTAATCTACTCATACATACACGTGTCTTTCGTCATGACTCAGCAAATGAAAATTTAATTTAACCCTTATCAAATTTAAAACAATTGTAAAGTGAAATATTTTCATTACCTTCTACTGAATATATGTAAAGATATCTATTCTAATAAGCCTTATTAGAAACAAGCTCATTTTACCTTATAAAATGTAATCGTTAAACATATTCAACTTAGTATAAAAAACAACAGTGTTCTATAAAAACAATTCCAAGCATTTAAATACGAATAAAATCGACGTAAAGATCACATAATCACTTACATACGTCGTTTATCAATTTGATGAGCGTTGATGTAAGTGACAAAACAAGTTTATATCGATTTTAAAGGCTTGGTTCTATAAACTGGCTGTTAAATCTCGCAGAACGTAGTTGTAAATTTTCTGAAGAGTTGAGCACTTTTACGATGGACATTCGCTCCTCCCACCTGGGACTTTGCGGCCATGTGATGGTTCCTATACATCGATCCTCTATAAAACAGACCATCATTGCCTGTCGGCATTTCTTTATATTGAACGAAACTTTACACACTATATCTTTAGTCAATTATTTATTAGCATTTAAAAATTTACAGCTTCAGTACATAATAAAACACAATCTAGATTTTATGGCTCTTGTAAATTGTTGAGAGCTGTTACCTAAAGCCAATATTTATATAGAGAAAGCAACAAGTTATTTAAGAACATTTAGTTTATGGGATAAAAAAATGTATAATTTTTAATAATATATTTTGTATAATTATTCTTATTTTGTGGAGATATTCTAGACATAGGTAATGTCAAATATAGTAAATATTGTTAGGCCATAAAATATAAATAGATTTGGTAGTTAAATATACTTACTTGCTAAGCACTTAAAAGTAAATATTATTTAATAGTAAGTAATAAAAGAATTAAATGCATGTACCTAAAGAAATTTTATTACTTAATATTAATACCTAACTACATTTAGATTACGATCCTGTTTATGTACAAATATTAAATTATTAAACGTGTTACTATTTTTATATTGTATTATTACTCATACTTATGTTTAGAAAACTAAACTAAGTATTTATTCCATTTTTTAAATAAAAAATCGGACCAAGCCAGGGTCAGAGCTCTTCAAGCTCGGCCCCCCACAAAACCCGGTGACGCTGTCGAGGCCAATAGGGCCAACAGCATACTACACAGTCGAAAAAAAAAAAATAAAAATAAAAAATCATAAAAATAAATAAATACCTTGAGTATCATAACGTCAAATAATGGCTTACTGTTATTACAAATTAATAGAATCTAATATTAAACATAGTCAATATGAAAACATTTTTCTCTTAATTTTGGATCTTTAATATATATACATATTCAATTTTATTTTTCAATTTAATTAACTCCAGTATCAACGGTGGCACTTTGTGCTTATATAGGTACTAATACGATACCCAATAGATAAAATAAATCATATACGATTGAAAATTTACTATTAGATATTTTAAAGCCACAAATTTGAACATTCTATTTAATACTACTATTGTAGTTATTTATTGTCACCTTTAATAAAACAATTGAATTAAGGTTACATTTATAACAATATGATATAAATGTAAGTTACTTTTTTAACTAAGATACCATGCTCTACATATCGACGGGTCCTACGTACATGGGTACAAGTACAAAAGAGCTATTTAAAGGTTCCTAAAGTTGTAATTTGGTCCTTATTGAAAGGATTAATTATTATTTTTTATTATTAATGGGATTCGTTATTTAATAATGACCAAAATAATAACCTCAGGAACCTGATATGACTCTCCTGTAAAATTGTATATTTTACTTACAAGGGACGGGAATAAGAATCATACCAATAAGATCTATCAACAGGAAAATAGTGTAAACATACTCAATAATTTTAAATATTTATAATTTTATATATTGCCTATGTATAAATGATTATATGATTAAAATATGTGACCTAGGTGATTATTATAAACCGTTGTTAAAATTGCCTTTTACTGCCAGTAAGTAAGTTTATGGAGGCAAAGCTCATGTAGAATCTTATTTCTTAATAGACCTACAAATTCATATAAAATTTTATATTATTTTTCATATAGGTATCTATCACAAATTTTGACTTAAATATATCTACTAAAATTATTTTTTCAATTCATTGTTGATAAATTAAGTGTCTAACTGCATATTACAAGAATAAAATAAAAAAATAAAATGAATAATCTATAATAATTATAGCAGAATAAATATAAATAGTATTGAAGATTAATGGCTCACGTGTCTGACTGCATGTTTAGTTGTGAATTCTTAGCCAAGGTATTTAAAAAAAATCGCATTACAATCAAAAAGCAGCTTAGAAAAATATATTCTCATAGCTCCATATCTATAGCTCTACTAATATTTTTTATTAGTTATTTAATTATAGATAGTAAATTAATATTTAAATTAAAAATTGTCATATATGATATTTTTACACCGCAACAAAAAAATCAATTACAGACCAATAAAAAATGGCCCAATCGTAAAATAAATGACCTAAACTGGCCATATCAAGCTCTATATACGTTTACGGCATAAACATCACAATAACAACATAAAACCTATACTTATGCAATGTTCTACTGCCACACCGCCGTACCACCGACCTGATAAAGCTGAAAAGGCAAGTTAAGCCTATAAAAACCATGCACTAAACACCACCTGACGATCTAAAGTGTACTAAATAAGTAAATGCCACATACAATAAACGATTTTATTTTAAAAGTCGTAAAGTTTATTATTGTACACGTGCTCGGTGCTGTTACGATTCGCAAGTATGAATGAAGTGTGCGAAAGAGATAGATATACGTTGGAAAAGGATGAATGGTACCAGTTCGACCACGTGGCCGGCGTAAAGCAGTTTAGTGCAATTCTTATTGGAATTTATTGGTGGATTGCTACTATTTGATGATTTCTTATACGATTTTAGATAAATTGAAATAATTAAATTATTTATACCAGATATATTATTCTACATTGTTATATGTGAATAATTTGCGTTAAAAATAATAACAGAGGCTTTTATGAAGTTTTTTGGTTATAATATTTGAAGTGGATTTTGGCAACTTGTGAAGATTTGCACACCTTCGTTAAACGTAAGTAAATTTATAATATATTCATTTATTTTTTAATATTTTGATTAAGGAAATTATTTATAAACCAAACACCTTTCAATGAAGTGACACTTCTTTGGAGACGCTGTGAGTTCTATGTAACGTGTAACGTCTGTGAACTTAATGTAACAATGTGATGCATTTTGCATCATAATAAAGAACAAACACATAAATATATTCATAGGATTAAGTCGGTGAGAGAGAGAGAGAACTAAAATACATTCTATGCTTAACATCTTAAATATATTATATAATACATTAAAAAATATTTTTTTAGTTTCTAAGTTTGGTAAAGTATTATAAAAATATTAAACTTTTCATTCATCCCATTCATTCAATACTCACTTCATACATTTACACTCATCTCATTCTCCCGTAGGCTACTTATCTAAAGTTTAATTTCTGCAGTGTACGAACACACACACTTTTTTATTAACAATATAAATAAATCTGTTCATGCTGCATATAAAAAAGAATATCTAATTATTTCACTACAGTACAAAAAAATACTTGGATTCTAGATAGTAAATGATATAACATTTGTTTGATAGTAAATATTCCGAATTCAGAGATTTGTGTATATTTTTTCGCCCACAAATAATGTAAATATAAAATCAAATTTGAAAGTATATAAAATTCTTGGTGCTTTATCGCTTAAAGCTGTTTATTTTGACAGCTAGAAGTGCCGGAATGGTTTGTGATTGGCGGTGAATGTTCTGCAGCGGATCACTATTGGCGTAGACGAGCGGTGCGCGGGGCGCGCGGGGCTCGGCGCCATCGCGAACAATGGCCGGCCGGGAGCTCGTTAGCGAATAGCTTTTATCTCTTTCTAATGTAGGATACCCAGGTAGGAATTAATGAGACGGAGATGGTTCCGGCGCGTCACCCCTCTGTGCGCCGCCGTCTCGCTCGCACGCACGTGCCGCGTTGCGCCGTCTCTCGCGCGGCTCGCGGCGGCGGTAACGCTCGCCACGACGGGAATTCAGAGTCGTAGAGCCTCATACGCGGGTCATAAACGATCCGCGGCCATAGTAGAGGTGCACGCGCGAGGATCGATCCGAATCGCCGGCGATAAACGCATCTCCCGCGAGGCGACCGTCGCGCGCCGCGTCGCCGCCGAGCGATGAGTTCCAAGTTCATCATCGATAGCATGCTCCCCAAGTACCACCAGCAGTTCCATCACCAGAACTTGTTCGCGGGTGCCGGGGCTTCCCCGATCGAGGCGTCGTTGTCGTCGTCGCTGTCGTCGTCGCTGTCGACGTCGCTGTCATCGTCGCTTTCCGGGGGCCTGGGGGCGGCCGCGCTGGGTGCCGGCTCGCCGGGGGCCGGGAGCCCGCAGCGCTCCTCTTCTTCATCGTCGGCGTCGCCGGGCGCACCGGCGAGGATGTATCCTTACGTGTCACATCACCAGCAGTTCGGCGGGTCGGTGCCGTTCCCGGCGAGCAGTGGGCTCTCCGCGGACGACAAGAGTTGCCGCTACCCGACCGCAGTTGGAGCAGATCCTATGGTTAACTACGCTCTGGGGCAGCACAACGGTGGGGCCGCGGTGTCGGCGGCGTCGGCAAGCATGGCGGCTGCGGCTCAGTTCTACCACCAAGCAGCAGCATCTGCAGCTTCAGCGGCCTCAGCCGCCACCGTGGATGCCATGGGAGCCGCCTGTTCACAGCCGTCAGCTCAACCATTGCCCGATATACCGCGCTATCCTTGGATGTCTATCACCGGTAATTCTTTCACTCTTTCACTGCATGAATTTGATTTATTAGTTTGGCCATTTTTTTAGATTCTGTTCTGAAACAATAGATTTACAGAATTTATTTACTAAATATATGTATCTATATCCTGAGTTATATTTTTAGCTTCCGTTTATTTACAAGTAATATAAAATATAATACCTAGATAGTAGAATGATCATGAGATGAGATTTTATTTTATAAATTATAATTTATTGAATGGTGTGTGTGTGTGCTGTAATATAAAATTTGTTAAAATACTTTTAAAAACTATATTGAGATACATTCTACCTTTAATCAATATGAGAAATAAGCAATTATTGTAATACGAATGACTTCTTTGACTGAAAATCCAATAAGAAAACTATTGACAATTAATTAATTTTACTTTGAATGCTATTTAAATTTTTATTATAAGTTTTGATTTGAACAACGTTAACAATGAAAATTTATGTTCAACAATTCCAAACACATTGGATACGTTTCCTTAAATAAATATTATTTTAAATATATGTAATTATAAAACTTAATTCGTCATTAACCTATTTGAATTATATTAATTACCTGTCTTAAAACATTCTGAGATAACTTTAATAAATATACCTATTGTGATAAAAATTATAAACCGCGACGCGACGGGCGGCAACAAAACAAATATTATTATTTCTAAATTAATCACTTCAAATTAAAATAGACTCTCAAATTAAACAAAGATTTATTTCCTTAAGTATTACTGCAAACCTAATTATAGATATTATTTAATAAATAATATCTAACGCAATAAAAACAGTAATAGTCATTATAAACGATTTATATATTAAAAATATAAATTTATGATTTTGATAGTAGGTACATAAATTATTAATAGATATTAATTTTAATTGTTCTTAATTAGATATTAGTTCTCTTTTATCAATGTAATAGATACCTTATTATTTCAGCTACACTATTTATTTTATCAAATTAATTACAAGAACAAAACAATTATTTATTCAATATAAAATAATATAAACAAATTTGTTAACAATAAAAAAAAAACAGTAGAATCACCTAAACAATACTAACCTAGGTCATTAAATAGATACTAGACCGCGCGTATTCATACTTTACGATGACATGTGAGGTCCACTTTGTGTTCAAAAACGATCAACTATTACAGCCAAACTGCTTGTACGTTTTGAATACAATGGGACAACTATTTTTATTGGCGGTTTTATAACTGTCCATACTAATTTTCCTACATAACAATCAATATTTGAGTATATATTTTGGGAAGATCTATTAATAACAGCGCATATATTTTTTAAAGTCACCGGTTTACAGGAAATAGTTTAACTAACTATGTCTGGTTAAATTTATGGAAAATAATTTAATTAGAAATTGGAATTCTAAAGTAAACTTATGCCTCTATTGCGTCAATAGCTTTGAAGTAGAGTTAAAGATACGTGTGAATCATAAAGATTTTTACATGTAAAGCGTGGCCTTCCCTACACATGACGGTCATCAATAACGTAAAAATTTAAAAGACACAATAACCAAAGCCAACCTGCCAGAGTAACGGCTCGTAGCTCAAAGAAATTATACGAAATAGCCTATAATCGACTTGTTTTTGTTTTAAACGCGTTCATTTTCATGATTTGTTAGCAATGCTAGATTATGAGAATTACCGGAGCGATATAAAAATATATCAGTAGCTGGCGACATTGTGAGCTTTCAAAATTAAAATGGCCAAAGAATAAATGTCACCGCGACGACATTTATTCACAATAATACTCAACATTTCGTATCTATTTAACAATGAATATAATTTATTAAAACATCTATATTATTTTTCTTAGTAAAAGTTTATTATTTTATATAATTGCATTTATTTTATTATTTTATTTATATTTATAGCAGATCGTGCGCAATAACGGATTTCATAAAATAATTGTCGATGTTTGTTTAATGCATTTTATGGTTATTTGAATAAAAGTACAATTACAAAATTATATAACTTAAAAACTTAGGTACATTTTTATAATTCGCTACATTTAATTACTTGATACCTTTAAATAAAATAATATTCCAATAATATATATACAATATATAATATATAATTATATTTATTTTTACAACAAAAAATAAGGTGACATACAATATATAATATATAATTATATTTATTTTTACAACAAAAAATAAGGTGACATATTTTAAAAAATCACCCGCAATACTTGTCTATTAAACAGGATTTATAATATCAAAATAGAAAATAAACTTACTTTTCTATGTATCAAAGGAATTTCTTTAATTAAATGAAAAAAAGGAGTTAAATCATGTAGACATGTCCCGACCGACGTGATATATCGTTAGAGATGAACCGGTCACATGTGTGCGGGTGATCACAGCGCATGCGCCACAAACATGGCCGACGCTACTGACCAATCACAGGGCGCGCTACACCCGCTGGCATTATACCGACGGCTCTTAATCCTATTGATTGCTATTTGTAGCACGTTGCTAATTACTAATGCTACATTAAATTAATTTTTATAATATTATGAGCATTAACTTCTCTTAAAATTAATTTTACTATAATTTCCAATCCAAAACTTATCCTTTAATATGTTATATAGCCATTGTAAAAAGAAATTTGCCTCAATGCGAACTCTACCTATGTAATTTAGAAATGAATATATAAATATTTATATTGTAAATATTGATAATATTTTTAATTTTATAGGTCAATACCGTCAAAGTTATGAAAACTTTTTATAAACTTATAAGGCATTAGGTAAACTCACTCATAAATTTATATATCGGAAATATATCGTCGGCCTAATTAATAGCTTTAATAGCTTTTATTTCCTATTTTTTTTGGTGCTGTAAACTAAAATGTTTAATAAAATCAAATCAATCATAGTCAGTCAAATTTAATATTTGGTAAATATCTAAAGTGTCTTATTTATGCGGAAATTAATTCTAATACCAGACATAGAATCATTTTACATCCTGTTTCAAAAGACTGTTTACATAATAATATTTTTAAAATAATTATTGTGTCTACGATTCTTAATTAGAGTACACTTACATATGTGTACACACGGTTCTATAAATATTAAAACTCTGCAATTCTCAATTACTTTAAAGATTTAAAAAAAAGTTTAAAAGCAAAATTAATATGTAGTTATATTTATTTTATTCAGATCTAGATTATGAATTATAATATTTAATGCAATCATTATTTATTTTAGCATATTTGTTGTATAAAAAATATATATTTTTATTTCTAGGGAAAGAAATATGAAATAACTTTTTTTATCGTTGTTAAAAATGAAATCAAGAGTTAGCCAAAATATTAAAGAGTTTTTGTGTAAAATAACTTTAAAATTTGTTTCTGATTTTACATATATTTACATCTTCTGTATCCGATAGTATCGGTTTATTAGTAGATAGTTACATAAAAACATTTAATCTTACTACTAGTTTGAGTATTGCAAAAACATGTGTGGTAATTTTAATTTTGTATTGCCATTACGATGTATCAAATAATTGAGCTTAAAGCCATTAAAGATTATTCGATCAATGCATTTTATGTTTCCGATTGACACGATTCAGTAAATTTAAACGCATTAAAAACCGAAGTGAACTTTAATTGGTGATACAAGTGCTTAAAAAGTCCAGATAATTTGGTGCATATATTTTCATTGATACCACTTATCAGTCACTTATTTGAACTTGACTTTTTTAGCATAACGTATGCATTGCGTGTGGTACCTACCTGTGGTACCCACATGTTGTAATCACTTATATGTACAGTTTATCCTTGTATTCTAACATTATATTTTTCAATAATTTTTATTGTAACTCATTATTTTATATTTATAATATTTTAAAAATCGATGCTAATAACAATCGTTGTTACAAAAAATATATATCATTTGAATCGTTATGTTTCCTAGAAAAATTTAAAAAGTAAATTTATATTTTTTTAAACTAAATTGAGTCTTTTACTACAATAGTAGAGTGTTATGGAAAAACTAAATTAATATTTCTTACTTCTTCGTGTTACTTTATATAGCAATGGCGCCTTGAATTCATAACTTATCAACAACTACAATTACATGACCACTTGTAACATTCAAAGAAAAATATAATATAAACAAAAAGTTGTACAACTTTAAATGTATTGTACAGCGTTTTTATTGTGAAATAAAGGTAGTAAAATTATTGAAAACAAAAAAACTTTGCTTTAGTATTAAAATACGTAAACAGGTAGAATATTGGATACGTATTTTAAAATAATAAAAAATATATAAATTTTCATTCGCTAACGTTTCTTGTATAAATGCAAAAAAAAATTATGCATATTTGCATGTGTGTTTATTGATTTCATTTTGATGTCGTGCTTGCTTTGTTTAAAAGTAAAATATTTACTGAAAAAATATTGTATGTAATAGTAACGGTTAAAAGAGTGGATCGCTTTTTTAAAATAACAGGCAAAAATCATATTTATTTCTTAAAATATTAAAAATATATGATATTTATTTGAAAAAGTTTAAATTTTCATATTAAACAATTCTTAGGTGTAATGTTTTATATCACTTTGCAGAAGCGACCCGAATTATACTTATAAAACGCTTTACTTAAAACAAAATGAATTAGTGTATTTTAATTTGTTACTAATTCTTGTCGTAATCGTTTTATATTTTACTTACAATTTAGCATGCAATTTAAAATTACCTTTAAACTGTTGATGTGATTTTCCTTATTTCAGCGTACAAAGATTGTAAATTAATTTTATTGTTACTTTTTTTTATATAATTTTGCATGTTTTAATATCTGATTAACCCTCTTTCTAGGGATATTTTTTGGTACTGAAAAGATAAACATACGACTTAGAGACGCTCAATTTTCATCATAACTTTCTGAAACCTTTTTATAACTTTCTGAAATGTAACATTGTTAATAAGTAACTAAAACACAAATTTAAGCTATTACTTATTAATAATAATACAAATTTTAGCATTTTAAAATTCCCTTACGAAAATCAACAAAAATAAATTGTCTTCTGGAGGTACTTTTTTTATTAAAACATATAGAATTTTTCTAAACATACAGTATTTTTCTTATTTAAGCGTACAAAGATTGTAAATCAATTATTGTTCTTTTTTATATTATTTTGCATGTTTTAATATCTGATTAAGAACATTCATTACGATTGATAATAGATTTTCCGTTTCCAGATTGGATGAGTCCCTTCGACCGCGTGGTCTGCGGTGAGTTCAATGGTATTTATCGTTTCAATTTTTATTTTCTTTTAGTTCTAAGTACTTAGAATAAGTAGAGGTTATAGAGGCGATATACACGTGCGTCGGACAATTTTTTTACCGTAATCAGAATTACTTTAATCAATTAACTACACATATTGTCACGCTCGTGTGTATGGCCTCCTAAAATCTTGCCTTCCGTAACGTTTTGTTGCAATTATTCATTTGATATGGCTTCGTTGAATCATTGCAATTGATATTTTTACTACGATTTTTATAACAGCGCGAAAATCGTTGTTGTAAACAATGTATTATCTTCAATTAGTTCTGATGATTTGGTTATTATGAAACATTTGACTACTCTATTAGGTGAACTTCTTGATAGATATGATTAAAAATAATAATATTTTGAAGTATTGACGTTCACAATTTGACCTATAAGTATGTTCTAATATTATATTTGCCAAACAACTAAAAGCGTTTCTAAAGTTGCTAGACTAAAGTAATGTTTTTTTTTACCATGACCAATAGTTTTATTGTATCTGTTAAAAAAGCAACGGAAAGGGTTTAACTAAAGAAACGACAACTTTCACCGAAGACAATGGCAAATGGATTGCAAAGAACACTTACCAACTATACTGTGATTTTTAACTGTTTTAGAATAAATTAACATTACAGGTAGCTGCTGATACAAAAAATCATGCATTATTACTTGTACAATAATAATTCAAACAATTCTTATACAGAATTGTTATAACAGTTATTTGGCAAAACTAGATGTATGTTACATAAATTAATTTAGTTTTTATAAATCACTGTTATTTATCATAACGGTCATGAATATTTTACCTTACTCTTATGATAAGTCGATTAACCTTTGGTGTGTAAAGAAATATAACTTAATAATAAAATAGATAGGTACAGTAGCTCGCTCCACAGCCTCCTTACCTGATCAACTAAAAGCTTTGGATCCCTAAATCTGACAATTACATTTACGCTCGCAACTCTCACCGTTTAACTAAAGAAACACCAAACAAAAGATCCACGGCAATGGGGTTGCGCAATTTCTCTTTTTTTAAAAATAGCAATCCTTTGTACACACTCGATGTTTACAAATAAAGTATAAGTCAAAGGGTTTTAAATCACAGTGTCGAAAGCTTTTAAAATAAGCTTAGAACAGCCATTGTTTTGTTGGCACGCTCATAAATTGCTTTATTACCCGACTCTCCGCGACCGTTCTGCGAAAGTTAATATAGCCAAAATCGCAGTCAAAACATCGTTTGTTATCAAATGACAATATGAAGTAATATATAGTCAATGAGTTAAATGTACTTATATGATAAAGGTTACATCAGCTTTACTTACGTTTATTCATATCTATAAATTTCAACAGAATAAACGCCTTCATTGTTTATTTTATATTTACCGGCTTATCTATTTTATTCAGTTTTATAGTAACAGTATTATTACAAGTTTTTTAAACAAACTTTTGTAAAGAGAAAATAAATATTCCATTATTAACAATTTAAAGGTTAAATACAGAACTTCTTACAATCCTATCAATGTAAACAAATGAGTAGTTAAAATTACGCAAATAAATTTAAGTACCTACATATTTTATGTAAATTATTATGCGCTTGAGACGTTTATGTATTCGTACATATACGATCTACTTTTACACTATTCTTCAAATAATTTCATATTAGTTGAAAATAAATAAATATTTTGTTAGGAGCTGCCAAAAGTCATTACTGCACTTTTAACACGTGCAGTAATCGTGTGTCTTCTGGCTTTATAGAACTTTTTTTGGCAAAAAAAAATAGAATATAATATAGTTCAGTTCAGTTCTTTAATTATGGCTTCGAACTTGCCAGTTGAGCATTAAACACTATGCCAATAATATAATATATGAAACGCTTGCATTGCCGTGTGACTGTCAAACAACGAACAGGCAAAACTATTGGACATAGAAAACTGAAATTTGGAATGAAAACTTTGTGGGGAGGGTAGGCGAAAGCAAAGAGAGTTTAGAAAGGAATCGCGATATACAACTCATATAATTATATTTTGAACCCAATATTTACATTGTTCGGATTTGAGTAGTCTATCCGTATCCTTCTCAAAAGAAACTCTTTAAGTTAAAACTCATATAGTTACATATAAAAAAATCTTTAAGAAGCAAGATTTATAGTAGAAACTTTAGTCTCTATAAAACAAGTTTATAGCGCTATAACAATTAATAACTAATCGCTGTCAATCGTAACTCTACAGTTATAAAGCAATAGACGCTAGTGCTGTAAAAAAAAGTTCATCCGCGAACAATAACATCTGAGAATTGACCATAAAGTGGCGACCTTGCGGCAATAAAAATTTAACGAGGCAAGCCCGTGGAGTACTATAGTATAAACATACCGCCAGATTTGTGAACGTGACTGTCATAGAAACAGCTGGCTTCACATCTGTGTAGTGAACAATTTCATATTATAAATATTAACGAGATAGAATTTGGCACAGCAAAATTTAATTATCTAGGTAGTCATTTTAATACTAAAATATTATTATAAATTTGTTACAACGAATGTTGTAGGTTTAAAAATAGCATATCTTAAAAAAAAAAAAATTAGAATCAAGTTTTAAATGAATAGACAGAAGTGAACAGATTCGTTATTTTGAAATTCATTATTAAAGCAAGAAGATATCTCTCGTACATGTTGAACATATTGAAATAAATATTTCGATATTGGCGTGACCATGAAACAATATGATGTCTTATTTTCTAGAGCTCACGAGATTACGTACGCGTGCTTATTTAAAAACAAATGTCAATGCCAGTTTATTCGCGACGTAGTGTTCGCGTTGTGCGCTCGAACAGAACGCATAACTTTCCATTAGGCACACTTTACTATTACTACTAGAGTTCCGTACACTTATCTATGTTTGTCGTTCAAGGCTGTAGTTGTTGGCATTACATGTGTTACACAACAAGTATTTTTAGCTTCGTTCCAAAATGCAATTAGGTTGTCGACCTCAACGAATTAATATGTTATGCAGTACATGAATCTCGCGAACATAATGTACGTACAGAGGTTCATTCTGCACGCGGTTCTCCCGGTATATTTACGCTAAGACAAACAAATTTGTCTTCATTCGGCTCATATTTTTAAATTTATATACAATCTCGAGTAGTTTTGTAATTATTATGGTTACTAAAATATTTTCAAATGGGTACGAGTTTTAATTTTAAAGACAATTACATATTTTTCAACATAACAACATAAATTAGCATAACCTTAACTAATTCTTAAAAATTTATTGAGTAGCTTTGCCTTGTCTAAAACAATCGTCACATATTTTCAAAAATTTGGAGTATTTAATGGATTTTATTTTTAGCCACCAACAGATTAAGGGCAAGAGTACATTTACAAAGTCCTAAGCAGGAAATTTTCTAATGTGACGGTTTAGTCGATTTATTGACTGTTTGGTAGGACATTTTAAGTGTATTAGTAGAAATTCTGCTTTAAGTTAAGTGGAGTAATCTTAATAAAGTAATATCAATTCACTTTCTAGTGTTAGTATACTTCAGTCATTCATCTTTACCTCCATTGATTTTAACGCCGATAGAATTTCTCCAGCTTAACGTTCAGTATCCGTATCATTTACGCTGCGCAATTTACTCAGACGATTGCTGTTTCGCAAGGGTCAAAAGGTCTCTATCAAATATGAGTTTTGGTCAGTAAATTTGAAATAGGTATTACTCGACCCAAACCCTTAGTGAATAATATATAACATTTTATTAAACCTTTAATAGATTTTTTTAAGATACTCCTATAATATCTAACTAATATTTCACATATAGTCTAGTAATATATATATATAGGTATATATTTTAATTCTTTTACATATCTTATCTCTAAAAATTTAGATGTTAAAATTTGTAAGTACTTATTTGAGGGCAAATTTACTAAAAAAATCTCACTGATCAGATGATCAGTACTTACTATTTTGTAATTAAAAAGGAGTAAAACTAAAATTATTAGTTTCTAGTAGATCCTCATTTTTAGTATTTAGCGGTAACTATTGCAAATAAATACATACTAAATTGAAGTCCAGCAATATTTTACGCAAAATCATAGGAAGTAACTGTTCAAAGTTGAACGTCAAGGAAATTTGATTTGTAACCACTTTTTCCGGTAGCTACTAACTAGCTTCTTTAACTGTGCTCTGTCCAATGCTAGACAGAATAGTTGTTCTACAAATTTGATACCAGTCCACTCACTGATGTTACTCAACCATGCTGTTTTCCTTCGTCCAGTACGTCTATTGCCGACTTTACCCATCAAAATGGGCTAAAGCAAATTGTATTTGTCAAAGCTCAGAAAATAGCCTAGGTTATATTAGGTATTTTGCACTTTTTAATGTTTTGCATCATTATTCGGTATATGTTGATACGCTGGAGCACGGTTGTGTTACGGATCTTCTACGTCCAAGTTATGCGAATTTCAAGTTATATTTAAATTTTTTATAGATAAGCTCTATTTTATTATCTTTTTTTACACTTACATATCTTTTATATTAAATGCATGAAAAATAACTAGGCACAGGATAATTTGGGACTCTAGACACTTCGCATCTCATTTTCTAATATTTCAAAGACATTGAGGATATCGAAGGAAATCAATATTACGCTTTGTTTTAGTTTAGGTAAGAAAAGTTGGCGATATAAATTACAGTTTAATTACGTTGTTTTCTTGCTTAAATGTACCTGTTAAGGAATATAAGGTATAACGTTCTAGTATCCAACATCTCTTATGTGACTTTAACGTTAGATAATAACATAAAATAATCTATGCCCTTTATTTCCCGTTTATGTAAAGAGGCAGCTATTAGAATAATTTTGTAAGCAACACCTAGACGTGATTATATTTGAATATATTTTCAATACACACATACTTTTATCGAGAACAAGTGTCACCGGATGTTAGATTGAACAATAGTTGCATATAAAATCAATCTATGAGAATGGGAATTATGACTTGAGACTGAGCCAATTACAGTATTTATCACATAAATCTATGTAAACCTAAGCAACTAGTATAGTGCCACAAAACAAAAAAAATCCACTGTAACTTATTATCGTTCTTTGAAAAACTAATACTTAAATTTTTAACGAATAAGAAAACCGACTCAAAATAAAATTCTAATTATTAAATAGTAAAATTATTACGTATACCTTGAAAGCTAGACACTTGTCAGATCTTAACTGAATATAAATGAATAAATGGGCCCACATCATTCACCCAGTAAAAAATTATACCTATATAAAAATACAGTCGACTTGATTACCTCCTCCTTTGTGATTTTTAAAGATTATTTTATAATCTTTCGACAATCCTTTCTCAGAATTACTGTGATGACTGACATACTGAGTATGAGGGTTTTGTTAACATTTTACGTTAAATAAAATCTTTGCGGTTTCCGTTTTTATATATTAAGGCTTAGAAGATATAGGTAAATAATATATAACTATTATTATTGAAAGTGAAAAAATATAATTGAACTTTGAATGACATTCCTAGTCGTAACCGTTTGGGTTACTGAGTGCCTGACAAACAACGTACAGGTGAGGCTACTGGCCATAGAAGCTGAAATTTGGCATATAACTTATTGGGTCATGTAGGGGAACGCTAAGATAGTATTTCTAAATATTGCTACGAAAAATTAAGCGAACGGAGTTTTAGGTTTTAAAGTCTGCGCAAACGAAATCGCAGAATACATCTAATAAATAGTATATATTTGACAAATTTAACTACCCATACCTATTGTTCCATTGTAGCGATGGAGATTTTCTAAAAACAGCAAGAAGGATTTCTGAAAAAATCTTGCAATAATTTTGCATTGGCTTCTTTATTATATGTATCAGGCATATGAGTAATATATTTATGGAAATAACACAAAATAAATTTATTTTTTCATATAAGTCACAAACAAGTTACTCGGTAATATTAGTCATGAAGCTTGGCAAAACAGTCGCATTCGTCGCATAAATAATAAAGAAGATCAAAGATAAGCGCAGAAATTTGATATCAGTGAAGTAATAAAATATAGTTTACATTTCTCTATTGCAATTTGTATCGACACATGAATATGAAATGTTTCATACGATACAATTTTGTTTCTTTTATTAAAGCTATCATTATAAGTATGTATATTTTCTTACATACATACATACATAGCTTCGCGCTGTATCCCGCATATAGCGGGGTAGGCAGAGGGCATCTAGTGTTAATACACTCCGTTCCCGACTTTCCGCCGAATTGAGGCATTGCGTGCTGAGTGGCGGAACGCCGCGCTTAGCCTTGTTACCAATCCAGGAAATGAAAAATCCCATTTTCTGAGTCGGAATGGGAATCGAACCCACAACCTGTCGCACGCTGGTGCCTCTGCGCTACGACAGGTTACTAATTAGGTTACATATTCTATTATAGATTCATCATTTATCTCTATTTTTACTTCAATGCAAAATTTATTCGAACTTATTATAGCAGTGGGATATAGTTTAATTTTTTTTGGCATAATATTACTAAAACAAACAAGGTTTATATAAGCACATAATAAATTCGCCAAAATGACTTCACTATTCACATTTTTCATTTGATGCGATGATTGCATCTATAATTCAGTCGACTGCATAATTTATGTGTAGTTTATTTAATTATGCCATTTGTTTTCTTACCCATAATTTCAATGTATTGTAATTGGACATTATATTAATATGTTAAACGACATCTCGCTGCTGAAGTATTCGTGGACGGTATTAACATTTTTCTTTTGTTTGTGATTTAAATCACGATATTCTTGGAAACAATACAAGCTACTAAGGGTTATATTTAAATATAAACAGTTTCCCACAGGCTTAAATATTTCTACTTCTAATGTTCATTATTTTCCGTTTTTTGAGTTTTTGTCGTTTTTTTTTAACTTAACGCTGTATCCCGCATATAGAAGGGTAGGCAGAGGGAACCTGAGAACCTAGTGTTAAGACACTCCGTTATCTTTCAACAAATCCGTTCCCCACTTTCCGCCAGATTGAGACAATGCGTGCTGAGGGACGGAACTCAACGCCAAACCACAATCAAACCCAGGAAATGAAAAATTCCATTTCCTGGAGTGGGAATCGAACCCACAACCTGTCGCGTTTACAGTCATACGCTTGCGCCTCTGCGCTACGATAGGCGTCGTGGGCTATATATATTTTTTAAGCCTTTAGAATCATATAATTTACTAATAACATTTGTAATACAAATTACATATTATTCTTAAACTGATATACACTCGACGACTTAAAAAAAAGGCTCTCTCATGTGATATGACCCTTATAAGTTCAAGTGAATTTATTCCATGCCAAAAACATTATGATAATTTTAATACTACTGTCTTTGACTACGCCAATTTGAATTTATTTTATTCGTCTGCTATGAGGCGAGATGTTCATACTGATGGTAATGTCACGTTCGAGACGGTTTATTATATGAAATTTAACGGTACGTTTGTTAAAACATATTAACTATGGAAACATAAACAAGTGACTTTATGTGTTTATACAATGTATTAGAACAGTAGCTGTTAGCTTAGGATTCTTGCGAGTAAGCCGGGGGCGGCGCGACGTTTGCTTCTCGTTGCGTAAATATAACGAAACCCAAAAGTCAACTTGTTATTAAGTTCAGAAGCCTGGCCGGCGCGATAACTGTTTCATAATGCATAAGTGTCGATTGCTCTCAAAGGAATTAAATGTATTGCTCAAATTTATATCTCTATCAGCGTTAAGTATTGTTTACATGTGCGGAGCTCACGCGTCTCGGAAAACATACGCAACTGCCACCTGGCACGGCTCTGTTCTCGTGTCTAACATTACGGACGATGAAAGAGTTTTCTTTCGAAGGTCAACGACGACTGGTCATATGTTTGTTTACAGCGCTCAGCGTTTCTGCCGGTTTGCATAAATGGAGGGTAGTCTCAATAAAAACAAATTGCCTGGCCGCTGCCCGGAGTTAGGCACTTACACACGTACAAGGAAGCGGGGCGACACGCCCGAATATGATTTACTGCCACTTCTCGCCGCTTGTGTTGCCTATAGAGAAATATTGTAGCTATGATATTCACTCTCGCTTAACTTATGTGCTTTTCTAGAAACGATTATTGTTCTTGCTTACAAAAACTTCTAAGAGACTAATTATTCAGATTACTAAAAAGTCATTAAATTGAATTGAAATGGTAATCTAAAACATAATTAAAAGTTAAAAACGGTTTTCTGAACATACTTACGAGATATTTTATATTAACTTAAAACAAAAGCTATATAGCAGAGCAGCGGAAGATGTAATAAAAATAAAATGAATAAAATAAATAAATAAGGAGATAAAGGGATGGAATAATGTTACAGTCGTAGTTTGTGCTGCAACAACGCATTAATCTCGGCGATACCATCGTGTGGCGGGTAAATCAGATAACGCCCTGATATAACGTAAGTACCTAGATGGAAAGGGACATTTTCACCTTTGTACAATACACTTGCGGAATGGAAACCTCTAAAGATATTCCTTTGTTTATTACAAGGATGCCAGATAAGATCGTATAGTAACCTATTTAATTAAAATTAATTTAATAAAACTAGTATAAAGTCAACTTATTTAACTTACTTGAATTCGTAATGAGATTGCAAAAAAGCTTGTTCATTGATATTTATTCTTTGCTACTATGTTCATAATAAAAGGAAATAGTGAGTTGGCATTCAAGCTTATTAAGGCAATGTTAACGAATTTAATTGATGTAAATATGTAATTAAGATATAATTTTATTATATAGAAGCTTGATAGTGAGTTGGCGGGAGGAGACCTTTTGCGGTGATCATCTAAGCTCGTTGCAACCTGCTATGTAGATGCGGAATACTATGGAAATATAGATTCTAGAGATTAAATAGAGACTTATATTACTATTTTGTCTTTGTTTATGTGCTGAAAACAATGAACATATACGACAAATTTTGTACGAAAACTCACTTTTAATTTCCTTCTTTTCCTTTAGGGACCTACATATATTTAATAGAAAGTGGATGAATAATTCAAAATGGTTTGATTACAAAATTGTGAAATTTATTAAATAAATTTAAATATAAATCTCTATATCTCTATTAAATATATGTTCTATTATTTAGTTTCTATAATCTACTATGGGCAGTTAAAATATTTTACTAGACATATCTTCATGGATAGTCATTTGTTTAATCCTTAATGACGAATAAAATAAACGAAATTGCGAATCGATGCCAAGTTTCTCGATAGTCATCAAATGAAATAACTCTAACTAATTAAAACCGCATGATACAGGTAAAGCTGGTAACTCTTATTTACTACATATTAACATACTTCTTAGTAACTGACCGGATAGTAAAGATAAATGCCATAATAATATTTACATATCGTCTGCGCTTTATTATAATTCGTATAATAAAGCGCAAGCAAGCTTTAAATGACAAACACTTTAAGTCGGCTACTTTAGCCGGCCAATGTTGTCGGTAAGTAATTTTTCTGTCGAACACGCATGGAATAGATAAAGAGGTGTCAAATCTAAATTTGTGATCCCACGATAAAATCTATGGGATTAATATAATTTTATGTGGGTTTTAGCCCTTAGCATTCGCGCGGTGTAGTGTAATGTATGTTACAAGGATCGAGAGAAT
This sequence comes from Philaethria dido, assembly GCA_033558755.1. Taxonomy (NCBI): domain Eukaryota; kingdom Metazoa; phylum Arthropoda; class Insecta; order Lepidoptera; family Nymphalidae; genus Philaethria; species Philaethria dido. The sequence continues at coordinate 449,778 of JAKGSA010000121.1, forward strand.
ATGGGGGACTAAGGGTAGGCGAGGGGCAAGGACAGGGTGCGCCTGACATTGAAGTAGTGCCAATAACAGTGGTATAAATAGAAGGGGCCGGCGCTGCGAAGGGCGTTACATCGGTACGAGATCAGAATATTTTGTTAGTTCACCCGATATCGCATCCTAAACAACGGATTACAATGCGGGAAGGCTCGCCGATACCGCTCCGTACGCTGATCAATTGCAAACTCTATACAATTTATGTCCTACTCGCGTGAATTGATGCTTACTTATCCCTGGTACCTGTGCAATATTGTTCCTTTATACAATCGTAAATTACAGCGAATGTAACAAGGACAATTGTTGGTTTAATTAATATTAATTAATTGTACGTATGGTATTTGGTACATAAGACTGTCACGAGATTAAAGTGAGATATGCAAAAGTAAATCGATGTTTAAAAATAAATACTTTTGTTTGTTCAATTCATGACAGATAAGGTTGTAACTTTTAAAAAGTCGGTTATGATTCATCCATTCATGCTGATTCATAATATACAGTTATAAATGTCAGGTGGGAAAATCTTCCACTGGGTAGATAAAAGTACCTAAAAGCATAGTAAGTAGGAGTTAAAGTGTAGGTTCTAGTAGACTTGATACATATCTAAATGTTTGGACTAGACCAAGTGGTATAAAGGTATAAAGGTATTAACAAGTATAGGTATAATAAAAGCGATAAATTCTCCCCTAAAAATCGGACACCCTCGAAGTAAAAAATGACCATGATAAATTGGGATGGTAGTGGCAGCCTATAAAACATTCAGTTTATGGGGTGTCATACTTACATTCGGAGATACCGATGTGGGAATACTGATACGTATCTATTACTACGACAGAGGGACAATATGCTGCTATTGCTTTAGTAAATGTTTACAAACAAATATATTTTATGACGTAAAAATTAAAATACAAATACAATAGACATACATACATATAGGTACATATACTATAAAGTTTAATAAAAAGGTACTCTCGTATATCAGAATATTCGGAAAGTTATTCATACGAGTCATAAAAGCAAACTAATTGATTAAAATCATAAATATTTCTTGCGAACGAATAACAAATAGCGTATAAGATTAAAAGAGCACTTCCACTGAATTACTGAAAGAAAACACCCGCGTAAATTTAGCTGTTCACGTTACATTACGTAAAACTTAAGCATTTAGGTTTCAGAGAGACGAGTACAGAGAGAATAGATTCTCTCTGTATTCTTTATTATAAAAATTATATTTCCTGTAATTTTTATAAAGTATCTAAACTATAATAAATAAGTAAAATTTAAAATAAGAATTAGGAAATAGGTACAAACGATTTTTTCCTACTGTATAAATTTTATTTCTTCTAATATACAAGGGTGCTAATCGATAGGTAATAAATTTTGCCTTCGACTTAGTACATAATTTTATGCACCCTTCACACGTTTTCTCAACATTTATCTGATAAGAAAACATTCATAGGTTTACCTACGGTATGCATGATTGAAATTATTTCTTAATATTTTAAAACAATGTTCCTTTACAATATACAATCAGCTATATATAGATCTAACTTTTATTGAAAAATGTTAAAAAAATCATATTACGTTATATAAACGGTGTGGCTACCAAACAAAATGTTTACAGTAATTTTAACTGGCAACGAGCGAGCTCCCGAGCACCAATGGATCCCTTAGCCCCTAGGGATACTCCGGAGCTATCGGCAGAGCTCACATAAATTTTTGGCAGCGAAATTTGCAATCCTATCTTTTTGCTCCTGTGTAAGGGTCCGACATTAACATAACGGCGCCGGGCAATTCGCCGTGTAATTTTATGAGTACAGCCACCTATTTAAGAGGAATGGGTATCTTATTTGGATCTTATTTTTATACTAGAATTGCATATATATTACTGTTATATAACAACAAGATATGATGAAATTTTTAAATAGGTATATAGATATATTTTTAATTATAACTATAATGAAGGTACCCTCTAATACCCTCTAATACCCTCTCTATAGAGAGGCAGCCTGAATGCTTGAGATACGATTTAATCGCTACAATTATAAAGAGGGGACATATAACGCGCATTCTTGAGCTAGAAGGGCTTCATTATTGCATATTAACTTCATTTCTCTTATTAATATTCCAAGAGAATCATTTCATTTCTTTCATGAAAAGCACTTAAAGATCGCTTTAAAATTTAATCTTAGAAATAAATAGGTATGCCTTATGGAATTTCATAATAAATATTGATGTTAGATAATAATTCAGCAATATCAACGACTTAACAAAACCAAAATATGTTGCGAAAAAGCTCCATTTCAGAACAAAGGCCAATGGTTTATTGACGCATGTAAAGTAGCCTTTGATAATTTACGTCAACGGTTATAACACATAATTAAGCCGTAACATAGTTTACAAGCACGTTAGAGCACATCACACCCTTGGAATAGAGCTCTTGTAATTAAAACGCTCTAAACGGACAATTATGTAGGATGAGCATAGCAACGAGCAACGTCTCTTGAGAAGGATTCAACAGTTAGACGAGGATAAGTGCAAGTAAATTTAATGTATATGAAATTTGACGCTAGTACTAACATCACCCTAACTAAATTAATTTTAAGACCTTTTGATGCAGCTTTAAAGGCATTATACAATATATATTGAAATTAAGATTAATGACATATATGAGTCATTTCGGTATCCTCCAATATATTTAATTGCGTAGAAGCAATCAACGTATTGCATCCACACTGCACATCTGAGCCCGCATTAACTTCCAATCAAGGGAATTTATGCGAGCCGACATAATCTATAAATAACATCATTGAATTAATAAGCGCACAATAGGACAACTAACGAGCGCTGCTGGAGGCCAGTGCCGTCATTTTAATTTGTATTAAATTTGCATGTTAGCAACCCTATTATACCCTCGCCCCGCCTTGTCCATATCAGAATCGTCTGACGCCATTTTTGGTCAGTGCAAGGGTGAATTTGATTAAATGCAGCAGACATTCGTTGTTATATTTAGTGGTTTTAAGTTTATGTAAATAAATACTTATGTAGTCATGGTTAACTACAAAAACGCAAATAATTTCTCAGTTTTTTTCAGTTACAAATAAAATAATAGAAAAAGTATTACTGATACTAATTTTTTCTATTTTTACATTTTTTTATATAGAAACGTTAAAACTAACTACATTCTTTCAAATTCTATCTTTATATATTCTATCCCTTTAAAATAATATATAAAACAAGTCATGCTTAAGAAGTAGCTCTTAACTTCAAGCCAATAAATATAAATTTTCTCTAAAATCATTTCCCAAATAGCAGCAAAAATTTTACACAAAGCTCTATCTAGCTCTTTTACATTACGGAGTCTATTCGCTGGAACATTTGTGAGCTCTGAAAGGTGGAGGTATATTATAAAATATAACAATGTTCCTCCCTTTGTTTTTAAAAACGTATCAGGTACTTTTGGAATGGGGCGCGAGCGTTGCGGTATTCAAATTCGGCAGTCTGTAGGGGAGGCTAATTTGTTTTAAATTACGTTACGATATTACATTCGGAGCTAAAATATTGCTGATATAAACAGCGGGAGAGGGTTGGATAAGCCATTCAGGTTCAATGCTTAATTGTAGAATCTTATTATACGGACGCCCACGTTCACGCCATTTGTTCTAGATGTTTAGAATTATAAATGACTTGACATATATGGAGAATTATAAACAGGAACTACGTTTAAACTGAATAAATACATATTGATTTTATATTGAATTCTTAAGCACACATTTTTTGAATTAAATAATAAATATAACTAATGTTTGGAAGTCGTAGTAACGTAGTATGTTTTTCTAAAGCTTTGAAAAAGAACGAATTTAACTAAATAAATATATCTTACTTAGCTCATATTGTAGTCTGAAAACACAAGCCTTGTATTCTTTAATTTTAATAATTAATTATTATTTATTGTCTAAATAAAGTTCATTTTTACACAATTAAATAATATTTTACATATTCTTTGATGAACGACTGAGATTATTTTAATACGAAATTTAAATACAATAGTAAAAAGAAACTACCATACTTGAACTGGATAAAAATCTTATTTACAATAAGCGAGATGCGAGAACGTTAATAAAGATATAATAATAAATATCTCGGGTAAAACCTTCGGGATTCGAATCAAGCTAAGGGTAGGAAAATTGCGATAGTCCCTCAGGAGGTGCGGGTGAGCGACAGCTGTAGCCTAATGTTCTTTCTATTTATCTACGATTTCTTCAATCATACACATATGTACATAGATATAACATTGTCATAATGTTTAATAAGTATATCCATATGACGTAAAACTCTAAAAGTGTTACTAAACTGTAGTTTTAGTATTAAATAAATTATTAGTTGATATCTAACTTTAGCTGTGCTTTATATATTTCAAAGTAAACATTTGAAATTTATATATTAGTCTAAATACGTCAAATATTAAGATTTACAAGTACTAAACCACTTGACAAGTGAACTAATTTCTATTCGATGTCATTGCTTGCTCAAAGTGATGTTGAGCAAACGATGATAATCTCAGTTTTATGATACAGAGATCGTAAATGTCTATTAATATGAATAGGCTCCAATTACTTTTATGATTCGCGTTTTGTTGACAGTAGCTCTAAAAAATTTTACGATGTTCGCGCCCCCCATCTGCCTGAACCGTTGCTTATATTGAATCGTGGACAATCGCCATCAAAGGCAGATGGCACACGGATTGGACTCACCTGCAAAGCTTTATAAATTTAAATTAATAACTCTAAGAACTTAATTTTTGCAATAACATATTAATTTAATTAAGTTTTATACAAGGTAGGTGCATATATATAGTGTATTCATAACTATTATATACCTTTTTAGATCGCAGGTAGCCAAAAATTAGTATAAATAATGTGTTCTTAGAAAAAATATAATGGATAAAGACCATAGTCAGAAGCTATTATATATTCAGTGTATTCGTTGCGTATTGAAGGATGTAATTCTTACTGTGTCTGAAAATGCTTGTCAAGACGTGCATGTTTTATGATGCTACTTCCTTTTTACCGAACACAGGATGAATTTGAAGTACAAAATTTTTTCCTTGGTCTAGATTATACCTAACACTAACAGATCTATTTTCTAGATATATTACTATAATATCGATTTATTTTCGTTCTAATTTCTCATTGCAGTAATCACATCTCAACTAACAGCACTCATTTGCCAAGGCTAAGCCTGATATTAGATTAGCAACTGCGTCCAACACATTCAATACGAAATACAGTTCCACTATGAGTCATATTATTAAAATAATACTCAATAACATTGGCAATTATAGCCCCTTTATACCGTAAAATAAGCAAATCGACATCGGAACATCTGAAACGTACAGTAATACCTATTGAGTGAATGAAAAAAGTGTTGATTTGAATGAATATAGCCCAATAAGGGAATATCAACTTCCTGTAGTGTGTGCCAGCGGCCCGGTGCGTCTATCAAATCATATGACCCGTTGATGCTTCTTACTCCACTTTTATCGGTCGTATCACTCATAAAATGCAAATGAACGAGCGTTTCGGACCAAACATCCGAGCATGATATTCATATGACGATATAAAACGTAATCCGAAGTCGACACTTCGTTGGAAACGTAATCGTAATCGCTGTGTGCTTTCAAAACATCGCGTAACTCGACCGTCTCAATGGGCAAGATAGAGGAATGTTTTTAAAAGCTCTTTTATTATACGTATCCTAATAATTGGAGCTTCTTGAACTTTACACCTAACATCAAACACTAGATGTTTCAGTCGTTTAATAAATATTAATAGGATAGAAATTAGCTTTCGTAGACTATTCTATTCCTTAATAATATGTTAATAAATAACATAAATAAATCAACACAACGACCAGCCAATCATTTCAGATGGCCTGAACCGCGTTTGAGTCCGCAGACTGCCCATTAACGTCGGCTACACAATATTTAGTTATTTGGAAATAGTATGTGACACATAATACTGAGCGTAACTGTTTTTTGTGCCTCTCAAAGCGCGTTATCGGTGAATGATGGAGTCATTTTCAAAAATAAACGTCCCTCTCTCCTTGTCAAGAAAATGTACGACCGCTTCATATTAATATGTTATAAAAATAATGATCTCTAAGTCTTATGTATACGTATACTGTGTGCCCAAACGGCTTATCTCTAAATAAGAATACCCACAAATAATATGTGATAGGTAATGAAGTACGTACTTAGCATGGTAATTTAAACTTTTAAACATCCTGCTATAGTATTAACACGTGGTGGGATTAGAGTAAATATTGATGATGAAAAATTAAAGCTATATAAGCCAATTGTTTCCGGACATCCGAGATTGTTAGGTAAATTCGTAGAATAAGCTTAGATTATTTTTTTTAGCTAATGTATATAGAATATATATAAATATATGCATGAATAAGTGCGGTTTTTTAATTAACATGCAATGTCTCAAATATAGGTGAAAAATGGTGAACAGAGTGTCTTGGTACAATATTCTCTCTGCAATATGGGAGAAAGTGTAAGCCTGCTGTACTATATATGCATTTCACATTTTATAAATGAATTTAACTTCAAAACATGTAAAAAATGTCAAATATGTTGATTATACGCAAAACACTCGCCGCATACTGCACTTGTTTTATTTGTGCAAAGGACTAAGCTTGAAAGAATGTCACGTAGCCTCTATTCTGAGTTTAACTTTCATCTGTAAAAGCTTTTAGTATAAAGCTCATTTTCGTTATTATAATAAAATAATTAAAAAGTTTGCGACATTGTTTATTTTGTTTTACCTATGTTAGTATCATTTATAATGCTAGAGAAGTAAAATTTTATAATGCATATGTATTTACGTTTATTATCTCTTTATACGTTCAACACAGTACACCTGCTGCTCGGAATCCACTTTAAGTTCGTAATCCTGTTAATAATTACTGAATCTTGTATATTTGACCAAACCATCTAGACAGCATGATAAATATTTGAAAACAATATTCTTATTACCTTAAATTAATTCTCAGTTATTTTTACTTGATCTAAGAAAAGCTCTAATAAGTCAGTGAGGTCGTGAGTGTGGCCGCTTCATTCACATGAGCTTTTGCGTATTCGTACATTTTCATTACCCATTCCGGGCAGGTTATGTTGAGAGTTGAAACCAGTTTTGTCGGCTACTGCTTTACAGTCAAGACAATGATCTACAACGCCTTCTGAGATCTGCATAACTTGACTTGCATTTTCCTCATAAAATAAACCTTTGTGCGATATTTAAGATTTAGACTTGCTTCGTTTTATAAATTGCTGTTGTTGGTAGTAAGAACTTTTTATTAAAAACTTTTTTACATAAAAAAATTATGAATTAGGTATATGTGTATAAAGTTACTGTGTTTCATATAAAAATATATTTTTTTTATTAATTGCTAGGTAAAAAAGTAATATTACATTCTACCTGATACTCATCTATTGCACTTAATTAGGTATTGTACAAAAGCATATAAAATATAAAATTAATACAAATTTCATATGAATTGGCAAACATAGGGACAACTGTGCATAATTAACCGTAAGTGTGCGGTTCCACCTTGCAAGCGCATATGCATACACATATAAATTATGTAACGTATTGTTAATTAAAAACTCTCCACGACTTCTTGATTATTGAATACCAAATGCATAAAATGTTCTATGTAAATATTTATCTAGTAATGTAAATACAGCATTCGTTCGACAATTCATATAAATAAACCATGTTCACCGACGAGGTTTAACTAAAAGTTACATTAGCTGAAACAATAAATTAAATTTATTTAAGGGGCCGCCTTATTATTTTTGGAGTGTGGTAGGTCGAATCCGATAGGTGCTAGACAATGTTTGTAAAAACATCATTATAGTATGTGTTTAAAAAAAACTTGACTTATTTAATATTCTCATGATAAAATTAAAATAACGCCCGGTAAATTGTATTAAAATATGCAACTTACTTTATTATTATCAAAGTATCACTCATACATAGATAACTTACTATAATGGAAACATTCAGGCTAATTAAATCGAATATTATGTGTCATTTGCGATATCGTATATGACCTTATTATCTTATTTATATCCATCAATTTCAATAATAGGTGTCACGACGCTCTACAATGCGTATATTGTAAGCTAATATATGGTATTTACAGCGATGATATGTGCAATCTGCAAGAGAACCACTGTGAGCAATACGTAACACGTAGATATAATCAAGTCGTTGAATAGTAATAACTTGTCTTATCTCCTTTAGATAGCTTACTTAATAATAATGCTAGTATTTAATATTTATCTGCCAATTAAAACCTCTTTAGTTGGTAACTATTTTTAAATTCAAAATGTTATATACATAAAATCTTTGTACGACTTTGTGGATTGTAATTATTTATTAATTAAAAATTATAGAATCTGATGTTTTGTTTCAAAAAATTATGAAGATATAATACCTAAATATTGTTACATAAAAGAGCAAGAGTATTTTTTGTTACTATGTTACGTATATAATTTTATACTCATCTTTATTATATGCAAAATGAAGGCTATAAAAGTAATGAAAAATCAATTAACACAGCCATAAAAATATGTCAAAATAAAAAGTTACCGGTTCTCTTGAGATTTTTTAAAACCGGATTATGAATATAATTAATAATTTTAACTAATTATAATGAAAGATAATCACTTCAAAATGTTTTTAAAATAAAACAATTTGTTTGGAGTAAGTAGCCTTTGTAATAATTTTCTTTTGTATACAAAATATTATACTAAAATATGCAAGTAGTATTTTCTTTGTTTAAAATAAATACAGCTCACTTACTGTTATGAACTGCTTTATTATAAAGTTAATTTGGCAAGGAAATATTGTCTTCATTTTGAAAGCTCTATGCTAAAAGAGATTCTCTATTATAATTTGCTCTGCTGGCTAAAGATTGATTATAAAACTTTCTCGAATGTCCGACTAGCGCTCGTAATTCATTCATGGGTAATAAATTTACAATATACATATATGCAAAAACATATAGGTGTGTTATACAAAAATAAAAATATAAATCACCTATCAGTCTCACCGTATTTTTACGTTTAATGCGTTCACTTATTTTAAAATTTGACCTAAATACAATGACATTTTTAGGTTTTTGGTATGATATTCGTAAAGTTCACTTATATCTTTCGTCGCTTTTCAATAACACGTTGACAGTGTTTTTTACAATTTAAGAATAAAATCGTGAATGCGTTCAAATTTAAAGTTTTGACAAGTGTCTGTATTCAAATAATTCATTATAAGTATGCGTATCTCTCTAAAAGGGATATGGTTCTTAACAATATTGTAGCTCTGTAGGCACTTAAGTGATCAAGTCGTTGCCCCGTGCACTAAATCAGCTTGTCTGCTGTTAGTTTGGGCGACCGGCCTCGCGTTAACAAGCTTACAGTCAGTGTGGATAGGTTTATGCAAAATAGGCTTATTTTGTAAAATCCCGAAGAATCTTAACTTTTAATCTGTGGCTTGATGATTATTCTCTTTCATTTCCCTACTATTCTTTTTTATTTGTGACTTTGATGCTACAATTGTAGATTTTTGATATTTTTATATATATCCATAAATTGTATGTATTTTTCAATATATAAAAATACTTTTCACGCCATTACATGAGTTTCCTCTATAACATCAATAAATCATACCATCAGCAAAAGGGAGATCAAAGAACGTTTCACTTCAACTACGTTCGTAAAGTTTGCGTAGGTTAAAACAGCTATTTTTATTGGACTACACATAAATTATTTCGATTTTAATGATCCTACACTAGTATTAAGATTTTATTTTTTAAGTAGCACATATTAATATTTATGTACAGAAAACAGATTTAGCTTAAAAAATAAATTGTAAATACAAAATAAGCCGCAAATTTTTAATAATTCATCATTTTGACGATTATTGTAGAACTAACTGTAGCAACTCTCTTAATGCTCACATGGAGCTTAAGGAGCCAAATTTCAGCTTTCTATGGCTAGTAGTTTTACCTGTATGTTGTCTGTCAGTCACTCGGTAACGCAAGCGATGTATAGATAATTTATATTCATATACTAAAATATATATTACAAAATAATGTAGTATGAAATTTAATACCATTTCCAAGTACTTACATATACCAGCCCTACTTTCAAGGCAATGTCCTTTTGCTAAGTGAAGTACAGAACAACATTGTGATGATTTAACTGGCTCGCAGTGAGCAAAAATAGGTCTTTCCGTCTCGAGCAAACTAGAAATATTAACTCGAGTTAAATAAATCACCATATCTTTGAATATTGCCTCATCCGCCCTAAGGAAATCGCCCTATGCTATTCTAAAACTATATCTCGTATTTAATAGTTATTATATAATTTATTATTATATCTGCAATTTGCAATGTTTAAAAGATATTAGGAAAGATATATTCAATTTCATAACAACTTCCTGGTACCATCTATACTTCATTTTACGTAAATTATTATGAATTTTTTAACGTTGTTTTATTATGTGGTGTAAACGTAAATGTTAAAATAATAGTCTGTAAAACCGCATGTAGCTCTTTCGAATACCTACAAATTAAGTAAAGCGTGTTTCACGACATTAAAATTAAACTTACCGACCGAAACAATTCAAAGCGCGTGGGTAATGGAGGATTTCTTTTTCACCTAACATGTGAAATATAGTCTTTATTATTTCCCTCAGTGGCAATTTTAACTTGGAAGAATGAATTAATGGATAATTTTATGATCATACACGTGTTATATCTATTCAAATGAGATATGAATTAGAATTATGATTACTGTAATGGCTAGACAATTGCAGAGTGTGAAGAAAAAATATAAAATTTCCTACAAATTATTCGCACGTAATTTTTAATTATTACCCAAAGTAATCCTAAAATACAATTGTTGTTAAATACAACAGCGTACTATTGAAGCGTTTAAAGTAGATTATAGAATAAAAAATGTTTAATAATCTACCTTAAGCGCTTCTTAAATGATTCACGTATTATCTCGGCGATCAAATGTACAAAAAAAATTCTTAACACGTATTTTTTATTAATATTTCGAGTTTTAGCTAAGAAATATCTAGATATCTAGAATTCTAAGCTACATAAATTTAATACTTAATGTAAATTTTCATTTCTGTTCATATATCAAACACAATTAACCTCGTATAAATGATCGAATAGAGTGTAAATTATTCATTACAATACAATTGACAACTAACAATGTACTGATTAAATTAATTGAACTCACCGCACCTAGTTGTTGACACGCCTACACTCAATTCGATAATTTGGGACAATATAGATTCTTAATTAGAATCCTGTCGAATCAATTACAATATGTAACACATAGGTATTTATATACTTAAATGCAACTGCTAAGCTAGTAAGCCGCTTTGATTTGTCTGTCTATCACAAATGAACTTCTTATTGATATTTAATATTAAATTAATTTAAATACATACTAAAATAGTTAAGTATCAGTTAAAATATCGTTAGATTTTTCGTTATTAAAGCTGTAGGTACCTATTCATATGTGCCATAAATAATAATAAGTCACAATCTTAGGGTACTCTCATAATTTGTTACGTTCGTCTTTCTAGACACGATTCTCCAGAAGCTGAACCGAGCTCGCTCTATAAATAACCCTCTTAGCAGGCCGCGATATAATTCACAATCGGACCCTTAATATGCCATCCCGACGGGGCATTTATCGAACTATGTAGAACGGGTTTAGTATAAAAGGCGAGCAGGTTTATACAAAGTTAAATAAAATAATAAATAAGCAAGAACATTCGGTGAGATTTATTTCAGAGAAAAAAGCGAGGTAAGAGCCAGGTCTTGTCTCCGTGTGTTTATAGTCGTCCGGTGACGGCGCTCGATATACGTCTCTAATTAATGCCGCCGCCCCTCCTCGAGATATATTGTGTTCGATGTGTTAGTTCTTTTATTTTTAATTCTTAGATTACACGTAAATGATTGTTCTTTTATCTCTTAAATTAACTATAAAATAGATTTTTAGCTTTGATATTGAATACATACATTGAAAAAATCAAGTTTCATACTATCTATAAATTTATTTGTACTGTCATGTGAAATTTACAATAAAAAAACAGGTACAACGTACAGACGTACATGGCGGACTTACTCCCTGCCACTACAATGCAAAAGAGAATAATAGGACCCAGCTGACGGGAGGTGCCTTTGACCGTTGTCATGGCGACCGAGCGAAGGGTGGCCAACCTGCCTGCGCTAACATATTACTGGCACCAACAAAAAGCGGATATTCTCACTTCCATCACAATCCAATGTGAACTCTATGACGTAAACACAGGGATCCGTTTCTAAAATTGCCAGCTTCCGTTACGATCTTTAACTTTCATGGGATAATCGGGACGTGTGTATCGTATTTTGGGTTCCATCTTTGCTTTTTTATAATTAGATTGAGTAGCGCTGTCTCGTTCCAGCGCATCGCATTTGGCACATGTCCGAATACTGCACTTGTATAATTATTCATTCCCTATTTAAAGTACTTCAATCATTGTTTTAAGTTTTTGTTGAAATAAGGATGGGTCGTAAATGTTATTGCGGTAGTAAAAATGCAATTACGTAAATTTATAGTTCATATAAAATGCTGTATCCTGATATAACATTTTGGCGACATGATTTATTAATATTTTATATTCAAAGACAAAAGTTTATAGCTTTTAAAATTTTCGGGCTTAATTGCAATAAATTCCGATAAGAAACATTAATTAAAATAAATTAAACAAATGTAAATACTCTATTCTTCTTAATTTTGAATGTGTAAAACAATTTAAATTAATTACAATTTAATTACCTAAGATTGAAGTAACAAGAGAAGTATAATAAAATGTACAATTAATTACATTTTTCAGATAACTATAAACATATGCACTAAAAAAATATGCATATATACTACTAAATCTAGCAATATAGCACTAGAACGATCAAAGGTCCAAATGATGATTTCCATTATAGTCTTTATTCATTGGAGAATAAGTACTTTGGTTACCTTCGTTAAGCCGACATTCCGACGGTTGGCCTGCTATCAATTATATACACAGGGAAGACTATTTATCTTGCGTTATTTATTGGCTGACTCAAAACCAGTCTGGGCCCGGCCGAGCCGCCATGTGAGTAGACCCAAATACATGCATAACTATACAGTAGGTACAGGAAATTCTTCGATTGAAATATGAATCTTGTTTATTTTAACAAGTATTTCTAATTAAAAAGATAGGTTATACGTATATATTTAAGAAGAAGCGATAAACAACTAGATACTATTACCACTTATAATGTACCTTCGCCATTATCAAATATATACAAGTATATCAAGCCAGTACTATAGCTAATACGGATTAGTTCCTAAAAAAATTCGCCGTTACAGAACTATATTTATTAATAGAACAACTTTTAACATCGAATGTAATCTTTTATACTTCATTTTTACATTATCATAGTGTTGAAGACTCAGCCACAGTTTCTTTAGAAATGTTCTTGGAAGATCCAACAAAAAGCGCCACCTTACAAAGATTTAGAAAGTTATGCAACCCTTGCCGTCCGAACTTTTTTATAAAGATTTCATTTAGAAAGCTCTATTGTTAATACTCGGTCCGTTTATTAGCTTTAACCCTTTCCGTTAACTTTCTATTCGAAGTTATTTTTAACTGTTAGACGATTTTTTTTTCGGTTTTCTTCATTGGCAGTTTGTTAAAAAAACACATTGCCTTTAACTCGATTGTAAATCTATTAACTTCGATATTTGGTCTACTTTGAGGTTGGTCCCAGTAGCGGATAACTCTAAAATTAACTTTACAGCTGCAATAAAATATTAATGAGCTATTAAAATCTAAGACGCTATAAAAGTGAAATTTAATGGCTTGCTCGAAGCCTTTGCGAAGCGAATCGGAGCTCAAACTGCAGCCCACTGATATATAGATGCAATAAATCGACTTTATGTGAAAAAAATGTGTCCTTATTAACATAAAAATTTGGTCGAAGTCCCGTTGTTTGTCGCGAGCGAGACATTAATTTATGTTTTCTTTTTCTTCAGGACCTAATGGCTGCCCACGGCGACGGGGACGACAAACATACACAAGGTTCCAGACGCTAGAGCTAGAGAAGGAGTTCCATTTCAATCACTATTTGACACGCCGGCGCAGGATAGAAATTGCGCACGCACTTTGTCTCACCGAGAGACAAATAAAGATATGGTTTCAAAATCGACGCATGAAGTTAAAGAAAGAGCTGCGAGCCGTTAAGGAAATAAACGAGCAAGCGCGCAGGGAACGGGAAGAACAAGACAGAATGAAGCAGCAACAGCAGGAGAAGCAAGCCAAGCTGGAAAGCCAGCACCACGGCCACCATGTCACCCACCACCATGATCCCATGAAGATGCCCATCGATAAGGGCTCCAGCGACATCCTCAAAGTGAATAAAGTTCCGACGTAAACCTTAAACCGCTTAGTAAATCCTGACTGATACTGTATCATATAGTGTGAATACATTAATGGAAGTGTTACGTCCATACGGACCTGCGGGCAGCGTTATCGTATCCACTAGTTTTATGTTTTGCTGCTGATTTAATAGGAGTGTTGCCTCGTTGTGGAGGTTCGTGACTTTAATTGTATTAATGTTCCTTTAGTGCGGAGGACTTGCCTCGTGTCGTTCGCTAGTGGACAGGCTGGTGAAGTGCTTTAAGCATTTATTTTGTTGCCATAACCACACCATGTATTGCAATAATATTTTACTAAATTTTACAGCGTTAGTATCGCTCTAAGGTTTACACGTCCGAATGAACTTCGGTATTGTTAGTTTAGATTTAAAATCTGTGAATCTCATAGTATTTATTGCTACCACTTATTTTAATTCATTATGTTTATATTTTTTTATTAATAGATATTATATTATGTACATTTTGATGTATATTTTATTATTTGACCGCTTTTAGCGGATCCATTGTTTTGGAGCTCGAATTTTTATGATTGTAAAATTTGTTGTTTTATCAGTTGATTTCGAGAGTTGCTTTTTATTTGTCCATTTTTGTGATTAATTTCGATTTAAGTCCATGAGTTGTTATTTGAGTTATTTTGTATTCTATTTTCAATTATATAAATCATACCCATATATCACTATTTCCATTTGAAAGTAAGACATACATATGATTGTAACTATATACGTATTGAAGTACAATTGCGAGTAGGTTTTTATCGTGAGAATTGCGTTTTGTATTCAATGTTTTCGAAGAATAAAAAAAGATATTTTAATGATAATTCTACATTCTAATATTTGGTCCAGATATTTAAATCAAATCAATGTACAATAACAGCAAACACTGTCCATACTTTCAAATCATCAAATGTTCAAAATTATATACGTAACATTGATACATATAATAATATAAATAAAATAAATTTAACATGTAACTTTAAAATTGTTAAGATTAAGTGTAAAATACATAGATATTATACATAGGGTCTTTAAGAAATATCGCTGAAGTTTACAGCTGCAGGACTCTACCATATTGTAGAAAACTTTGCCTAATGATATTTTTCTAATGCTTCTTTAAGGATCAAATGCTAATGAGGATTTTTTTTAATTCTATAATTATATATTCAACATACTGAAAATATTTAATAACAATATATTGAAATACTAAATTGCACGATGAATTTTGCATTTCAATAACGTTTTTAATTTGCTTCCAAATGTTCATGTTGTGCCAAAATATATTAAAAATAAATTAAATTTTGTAATTGATGATAAAATTCACATATTTTTTCGCATACAGAACAAAGCATGTTTTCTTTGTACGTAAAACAGAACAAATATTAAATTAGATATTTAAAATTTAGTGTTGATAGTCACCATTATACGTAAATTAATGTCAGGGTAGAGTTAAAGAAAATTAAAATTAATATTTGTATTAACTGAGAATGTTCGCTTAATTTTTGTATTCAACACTCAATAGATATCTGTCCACTTCGTATTATAATATACCATTCAGTAGTAATATACATATAATCCGATATTTTTAGCACAACCTTCTTAGATTTAAGGATTTTACAAGTACATATTTCATATAAAACGTAAACTTTCAATTCTATATCCGGAGTTTTTTAACTTGTTAAGTGGAATACCTATAATTTCCATTTGCACAATGTAAGAAACATGAAAAGCAAATATTAATAATAGAGCTATTATCAAACAAGTCAGTAGAGTTACCTGCAAGAAAAAAAATCATATTTTCTCAATTTATCTATTGTTATATCAGCCATTACCTGATATGTGCAATAAATATAACTTTTCATGAGCCATACTTTTCGTAAGATTACTGTATAAGGTTGTCACTAGCGATTAACATAGGTTGTTTATCCTACCTTACTTTTAACTATAAATCGAGGATGAAAATCGAACAAGATGTACTTAAGTAAATTTGATATATGTAGGCTTTATAAGTATATATAATGCGTAGATTAACGTAGACAGTGGTAATTTAAGCGTAATAAACCCGGGAAAGTATTTGATTGAAAGCGCTTAGTTATTTAGTATCGTTCGTGTTTGAAAAGCTGGAGTGGAGTTGCTAGGCGGACACTCTGTACACACTGACATCCATCTGAGAAAAATTATTGTAACGCAATGTGTGTATACGAACTATTAAATTGTTATTTCTACGTTTTGATACTATAGTTTATTCTGTTGTCATAATTTTGCTTTGGCAATTTGTTTCGTTACTTTTATGGGTCTGTGCAAATGTAACAGTTTATTTGCGTGATACGATCTTGTACTGTTACGCGATTCCTAATTAAGTTTCATTTCTAACAATAGGTAAAACTCGGACTAAAACTCATATGAGTAATATTTGTGTTTACGTACGTCCGATGATTTATGTCAGGTTCTCTTTATTGTTTCTGCCTCGTAAAGAACTGTAGATAATTCACGAGAAACAATGAGCAATTTGCTAAATAGATTATATACGACCTCCATCCGTAATGCTGTCTTGCCATACTGCTAGTTTCGTAGACTATAGGTATTACAGTACCTTACTATATACACTTCAATATCTATAATACATACCCTTTTACTCGATTTTAAGCAATTTTTATATTCCTTACATTTTGAACGAGCAAAATTAACCAGTTAAACTATAAACAAAATATATTTAAGTTTATGAAACATCGTTAAGTTATAAACCCTTTACGGAAATATTTTTATAATTTAATAATATTAAATTTTATTTTTACAAGACTTCCGTTCTATTAGGTCTTAAGGGCCGTTTAATTTTAATATGTAGCTATGTATGTATTTTCAAGAATAGTAATTAAATTGTCTTAATTATTAAGTATCTACTGTAAATAGTTGTGAAAGTGTTATGTGGCGCATTATTTTTTTGTTCATATTTTGTTTTATGTTATGTATTTATGTAATGAGCGTACGTTTTACATAGGTTTCACTTGACTCCTTTCTATTAAAACCAATTTATTATATTTTCGTCTCGAGCATATTTAAAATTTTGCAAATATAACAATTTAGTCAATTAACTAGAAACTACTATACTTCGAAAATACAATCCAGCACTGAAATGCATTTTTTTATTTTATGACTTTTGATATCTTTTTTTTTGTTTATAGTAAAATATTAACGTAAACTTATATAAATATATGTTTTTAACTTTTTGAATTTTTAAATTAATTTAAGTCAAGTGAAATCAAATGTACGATCAACGTGACTGTGTCGTGTTAAAGTAAGAAATAGATGGGTTATTATATATGAAGCCCGCATTCAATATTGTAATATTAATTTCAAAAATTGAACAGAATAAAAAGTTAATAAAACAATGGTTATTTCAATTTCTCATATTTCCCTACCTATCGTTGTTTGTTTTCATTGAAATAAGAGTAGTATAATATCTATTGTATTGAAGATATAAATTACTTTTATTCTAAATTTTACCTCCTTATGTTATGTTCAAAACTAATTTATGCTAATTTACACTATAAGAATACTTTAAAATGGGAAAAACATTACCATTATGCCATATTTATCACCTAAACTTTTTGCCAGTTTTGGTTACTTAATCCTGATTAGATCAGAAAAATAAATAATAAAGATGATACACTTATATTTAGTTTTATTTTCACAATAATATTCGACTATTGGTAACATACAATTTTATGAAAATTATAAGTACATTTAAATCTCTTAGTGAAAGCAAATTTTTAGTATTCAAGTACCTACTAACTTTTAAAATTATTAAAAATTCTCAAATGATGGATGAATGTATTATATTAATATAGTACAGTAAAATTAACTGATGCCTAAATAAATAGTATAAATACGAATGTAATGTATGCAGGTACCTTATGGAAATAGAATAAAAAAATAATGTAGTATTTTATTAAAAAAATATCTAGTTTTTTGCATTGGAACATTAAAAAAAGCACAATTAGATACGTCCGTTTTTCATATACGAGTATCTATGAGAATTTGAAATTTTGAATAAAAAAAATGACTTCTTGTCCCCTATGCCAAACATATTTAAAACAATATTAATTCCCACCGTAACTAACATTTACACTGTCGGCAACTTCTTCTTATAACAATTTCTGTCACATAATTTACTATAAAAAATAAAATGCCATCGTCTAATAGTTTAATGCCCCTAAATACCAATAACGTTTGTCGGATCCCCGCCAAAAACAAACCATGAGTTATATCCATAATGTAATGTATTCTGCTATTCCGCCATTTTCCATTCTCCACAGACACTGGAGCTGTCAAATAAATTTCAAACCTACAGAATTCACAATAGGTGGGATCGCTCCCCGTTGAAATCAAAACTGCTTGGCCATCCATTTATACTGCAGAGTAAAAGCTACGCAAAAATATCCACGTGTTGCAAGCGATTTTGCCCTCAAATGCGTGAACCATTTTTTATACTGACCTTTCGTTTCAAATTTTGAGTCTTAGTTTTTTGTTGATACGTTTTTCGAGTACCCCTATCTCCTAACATTACCTTTATGGCGCCCGATACCTTACGGTGTAATTTTGGTATTTCTAAAGTGTGACTTAAGCTTTTAAAATGCTTTATAAGGCAATAAAGCAGATTATTTTCTAATTTTGTAGATGTTTAAAAGTAAAAATGCTTCTTTATTGGAAGCGAATATTTAGAGCTATTATAGATAAATTTATTGATTCATTTATTCTTGTATTTTCTATCGTTTCTTAAATAATAAAAATACTATATTGTGACATATTCACAATTAAATTGTTTATAAAACAGTGAAATGTTAATTTATACTTTTATACTTAATTACATACATAGTTATCTCTGTTTTATTTGCTACAGCGACAACAAAACCCTATAAGTATTAGGTACACACAAGTTTCTTGTTACAGTGGGAGTAAGATACATACAGTAAGATGAACGCAAACTTTACACCACGATTTCATAGAATAATTAACATAACATTTAGAAAGTATTATTTACTACTATTATTTATCTTCACGTGTAAGCTATGACGCTAGAGATGTCATTATAATTCATTTTAATATATTTAAATACGTCATGATTTATTTCATTATTTTACCCATATCAGTATGTGGTTAGCATTTCAAACTTGTGAAATGTTTCACGGTAAAAATATCCAAATGCTTTATATCAAAGGAAAATAAGTCTTCACTATCAAAAAATGTAGGCACTCTGTCTGAAAAAACCTTACAAATATTACCTACGGAAAATATTTTTTAAAACTTCAGTGTGTTAGTGAAATTGATATAAAATTACAACAGGCGAAATAAAATAGAGCAGCCTATTTGACGACAGAAATAGTAGAATAAACATTTCTTACCACATTTTTGTCATAAATTCTTTAATTTTTTAACTGATTTCAAAAACGAAGGAGGTTATCAATTTTATTCTATTTTTTATGTGTGCGCATTACTTTTTATTGGATGAACTAATTTTGAAAATTTTTATATGATAGAAATTTGTGGGACCACATCAGAAGCTGCAAGCTTTTGATATGGTTTCTTTTAAATTTAGTTAAGATCTGACGAGTTTTTATTATAATTCAACTTTTTAGTGCATTTACTTTGAAGTTATTTTTTTTTTTGCTAAAATTTTAATTATTCGAATACTCAATACAGAATTGTCATTTAAAGCAAATTCTTGTTCTCTAATGGTTGTTTAAATTCATTATAATTCCATTAATATTATGCTGTTTATGAATATGTACGAGCATTTCACTCTCACAACTAAGTTGCCTTGATCACTAATATAAATGGAAATCTTAAAATAATTAAATAATCGATTGAAAACGTTCAATTTTGTAATAAAAGTAACATATGCATTTAAAAACTGCTAAGTCCGTTAATTTATGAACAAAATGATGGCTTTAATCCTATTTGCGCTCACGATTAAGCTGCAGTGAGTCGAAATGGCATAGACTGGGCCAATTTCATGCTCTGACGCTCCCTCTGCACCAGAATATATACAAATACGTATTGAAGTAAAACACTCTACAATTACTTTTACGGACATTATGATTTTTATTCGCTTTTTTCGCTCGGGCAATGCACTGAAAGCAATAAACGTTTATTTTTATTTTTACTCAACCTAGCTAAATGTACTCGACTGTGATTTTTCAAAATTAATTTAATTATGAACTACTTCCTAGAATTTAGTTATTCCCGACAGTGCTATTTGTATGTTCGACTACCTTCTACAAATTACACTTAGTATTAAATTATTCATGCAAGATATAATATTCTTACTTATACATCGAAAAATAACTTAATAATTTAACTACTCGTAAAATAACAAATAAGTATTTATTAGTAGAGACGCTCATGACATTTATCTTAATACTTCTTCTCTATACTTTAATAAAGTCATTCCCGTTCAAATTTAAGTAACTTTAGAATATCAAACTGTAGAGTCTAAAGCGTAGTCTAAAGCGAGTAGGTACCTATATACGTAATAGAAACTAAGCAGGATTGAACATGGCGACTGCGATCCGCTTGCAAACTATACCGGATGCGATAGAAAACTCAATTCCTTTATTTTATTTCGGTTTTGTTTCTATTCAATCGGGAAAATTGTTTCGTTTCAACATTGAAACTTTTGATAGGGTGAGCAAAAAACATACGGCTATCACTCTGTCTCGAAAGCCTGAGATTTAAGCGGATAAAATAAATAAGCAAAGGAATGCTTGGTAAAAGAAATATGTATGTATTAAATTATATCCTACCGTCTGTCACCTACTGTTTACCGTTACCCACATCTCATATGTCATTTTTAATTTATTCTAATGAATACTATATGCGCTTACTTATTTAATTAAACCTGAATATAAGCAATTCTAGGTTATTTATATTAATTGTAATTACTTACTTTTGTCTATTTTAGAAATAATTTTCAAGTGATAACGATTATCGATAATTAGCAAAAAGGTAGTATTTTAGTTTATATTTTTAGATAATGAGGTAAAAAGGTGAAATAAGAATAAATTACATAATTTAAATATGTACTGCTTTTGAATTTATTAAGTGAAATGAATTACATAGAACTTAATATAATGCTTAAGCAGAGAATGGAAGTTATAAAAAATATAATAACGAAAGTTAAAATAATAATCTATGTTATTCATTGTAGCTGGATTAAATGGCATAAATAAACCTGTTGTTTGTGTAATAGAGACTGACTATTCATTATAAAATACGTTAAATGTAAATTTAATTGGAACATTGCGTCCAGTAATGACTTTATAAGCCTAATTACCTATAGCTTGCTAAGCTTCTAAGTTATATACTTCGAATGCTCTATAATTTTAACGTAATAAGATAGTTCTAAAATGCTTTGATAATTTTTAAGGTTTATTCGTGCTTGGAAACGTTTTCTACTTACTATATTCATTTTACGGTATAGCATATAAGAGTAATTTCATTGTATTCTTAGAATACGATTGATACATGCATAGCATATTAGAATCTTACATGTTAAAAAATAAATCAATTGAAAAATGAACTAATATCCATAAACCACCTAAAACAATTTTCCATTATATTTTTATCGATATTTGGAATCAATAAATAATTATTTTGAGTTCTACGAAACAAATTTTAAAATTATTGTAACATTCTCTTTCTTTTCAATAAATTCTAATAAGAATATTACTAAAAATGAGGTATATTTATGTTTCTGCATTGGAAAATATCCGTTATGTAAAGAGCAAAAAGAAAAACGGTAATTAAATACATTTCATTAGAAAACAGCAGAAGCCAGGTTTATTACGTTAGACCAGCGAATATTCCTTTTACTTTATGGTACTTCGTGCTTGGGACGACATCTGAAGCTTGAGGCTGCGTCAACCGGTATTTAGTTGATTAATAGTGTTAATAACACTAACTGTATAAAGTATGCTTACTATTTATTGTTACTAAATGTATATAGAATTTCTCTAGTAGAAAATATATGTTGTTCAACATAAGTCACCATTTATAGTTCCATTGGAATTTAGAACTCAAGGAAGCTGTATAAATTGTTAATAATTAAGTACTAGGTAGATACGTTTCATCATTCGCTTTTCACTTTTTTAACGAGAATAAATCCGTATCAGATGAGGATAAGTTAATAAGTCGAAAATGCATACTTTGCAGGGCAAATATTTTTATGTTTCAGTTTTATCTCTAAAGCATGTATCTATTTTTTTTTCAAGTAGTTTCTCTTACCCTAAAGATTATTTATTGACCTAAAAAGGCAATTCTACTGCGTATTAATATCCAAAAAAATGTATAGACATGCATGACGACTTATAAACTTATTCATGCCTGTTACGGGTATGTTCAGAGACTTCGTTTGATATTGCGCTTTGTCTGTCTAAATCAAGGAAACATCCTAATACGTGACATTATAACAAAAAGATACTACTGATAAAATATCTTTCCGATTTTTTAATTGTTTTCTTTCTGGGGATGGCAGAACTTTTTACTGTGTTTCGTACTGCCGGACCAGAAAATCGAATATCTTCTATCTATAGTAAGAATATTTTTCCGAGTGTTCAAACGTATTCAAATCATTCGTATGTAATATCCGACACGTTCTAACTGCGTCACAATTATGTCAATATTATAAATATTCCTCTGATTAAGAATTATATCCATAATTTGGTAAAAAATTTAAAATCTATTCTAAAAATCAATTATACCTACATAATTGGCAATGACTTACAGTCAGCAATACATTGACGGTAATGGCGCATAATTACATATTTTGTCTAATAATTCAAAACTGAGAAATCTTAGTACAGTATAATAAAATTATACTACAGTGTAAGCACCATCAAAAGCAACTCAGTAGATAAACACAAATCACTTCGCATTGCAAAAGTAATAGAATTGCAGGTAACCTGAGTAAAACCAGCCTACACTGTATAGTTGCCAGTTAACTTAATTTGCAGCTTTTATGCCTCATAACTTTAAGTTCAAAGAAAGTCCCTAACTCATGACTCACTACGTAGCCTATTATAGTATTTATGTTGTAAAATTTTATTATACTTATATTTAGTGTCTATATGTAGTGATGCAGTGGAACTGCGTCTCACTGTATTCGCGATTGGTTGTGTGTTCGATTTCCACTTCGGGGAATGATTATATTTAAACTGTTTTAATTTTTCTGCTCTGATATGACAAGCCATGGCGTTGAGTTCCGCCATGTCTCGCGATGACATACGCGATGTTACGAATTCGGGCGCATAGCGGGAAACAGTTTATTTTGACTCTAGGTTCCCTCTGACTTCCCGAGACATAGCGAGAAGCTGGTTTTTATAACTACACAGCATAATCGTTTTATTGTGGTAAATATCAATTTATGAAAATTGAAAAAGACCATTTTCCAATACGTAAAGATATTTAAACTCCATTAATTGATTTATTTTTAAAAATGTCGCTTTTTTGCTTTATCGCGTAATTTTGAATATTAAACAAAGAAAACTAAGGAATTCATTAGAATTTAATAACAAATTCATTTAATCTTTTAAAGTGAGTTTTCAATTAAGTATACAATTTCTATGCAAAACCAGAGATTAAAACACAGCCACGGTAGGTGTATCTGTAGATACGTAATAATAGAGATGCTGGGACTGCAGTATCGATTGGAGGTGGAGTATATACGGTAGAGCAACTTCAAGGTTGCTAAAGTGAACGGTAAAGTTTTGCAATATTATCCTAAAGGGTATTGAAACGTTTGATTTAGTTGCTATAATAGTGTTTTATTAATATGTTCATTAATTAATTAATTTCATTCATATTGTGAGTATGCAAATTTTTCACAACCTATTTTTATAAGACCACTTTATAAAATAAAAGCTTATAATTATCATTTTCATCAAAGATACATAAATTATATTGCTCAAATGATATTAGTTAAGACAGCATAAAAGAATGTTTATTTACGATTGTATATTATGTATATTTTATTAGACTATAACAATATTTTTATATAAATTCTTTAAAATATTTGCATAGGAAACAACGTGGAAAACAATGTAACTCTCAACCGTAGTCTATCAACGTTTTGCGACTGCGCGAAAACTTGCTAATGGGCACATTGATTTTGCAGATAGAACCCAGCTCGGTGAGCAAACCTACCTGCTACTACTAATAAAATAAAAATCAACAATTACAAAATCAATACGATCCATTGACATCGCAGTACAGGTTCTTTCAATGAGCTGTGCTTAAAAAATCGCAATGAATAACAAACATAAAGTATTATCACTATTTTATTAGTTATATAGTAAAAGATAGATCGTGGGTACGGTAATGGTATTAATATTATTACCTAAGCTGCCTCCAAGGGAAGCTGCTTTTGACATTTATTAAAGGTAAGAATTGTGTGAGAATATAGTTGAAAGTTACGTTTTACATGTACTATGTTAAAAATTACATAGTAACTTAATATATGTACAGGTCAGTATATAGAAGTAAAAATAAAAATAATAAAATATTTGTTAGTCTTCATCGTGGTATCTAGTATTATAGGAAATATACAAAACTAAAAGGAAATCCACTTCACTCTCTACGTGACGCTACTCTTTTTTAAGAAATGCATGACATGCAATATGGGGAAGCCTAATGTTAAATTTTGAAAGACAAAAAAATATATAAAGTATATTAAATATATATTACAAGTGTAACAAAAGTCACTAAAATAATTACCATACACAGTTAATTAAGTGTATGGACGGCAATAATTTTGTTATTTAATATATTAGTGTTAGGCAACACCTCGTAACGGGAGTGGCAATATCTGCTGTTATTCGTACGGTTAACTAACCGGTAGACGTTGAGGCCTGTGCATTGTTTTACTAATATTTTGATCATATTTTGTATTTTCTTTCATGTTCTTAATGAAATATAACCTACTTAATATATAAATTACTTCTATGATAGAAAATGGAAGTATTTTTTTTGTTAACTTCACGCTGTCTTCAGCACATAGCAGTGTAGGCAGAGGGAACCAGAGGACTCAATGTTAGGATACTTCGTCTACGTTTAACATGTCCATCCACCACTAAATTTCGTTTTGCATAATTAAAGTATCTTGTGCAAAATTATAGAGATGGTCTACAAGCTATTGTTGAAACGCATTTTATAATTTTTTATTGTTTTGTAACATAAATACATGGGATGTCATAAGTAGCTTAATTAAAAATGAGATTATCTCTAAAGCAAGTGAGAAAAAAGGAAATATAAACAGGGCATGGAATCTTAACACGTAACACAGCATCCATTCTTTCTTGAACTCCGAAAACTAGTGTTAACTCCCTTTATTTATCGCCGTATAATACATTGAGGGGAGAATGACAAGCCAAGTTCTGCTGGTCCATATCATTGTACGTGGGGTGAATCTTTGCGTATACAGGTGTGGAACAATATGTGCCTTTTAATGTACGTCTAATATAGTATATGTATTGGGCTTATATGGTAATAAAAGAACAAAAAATGTTAATAATTGTAGATTTGAAACAAAAGTGTTAGGTAATAGGCAGACGACCAAATTTAATAGTGCGAAAATTATATCAAAGCTATTTTTGTCTTAGGGTTCTCACTTTCTTTGCGATATACATAATACTATGTTAAATATCTATATAAATATGGTTTACTATCAAGAATTTAATACGGAACTTCCGTAAACTGTGTGTTACCTACACGCTTACACATTTTTAAAATAGCCAACATCACAGGTGTCACAGGAAAATTATTTTTGTTTACAATATATTTTTGTTCTTTTTACCACACATAACAGACAAATGAGCTTTTCAATGCACACCTCTAAAATCTGAAATATTTTTTAACGTTTTTTAGCATATTCAGTGACAAAACACTTTTCGTTCCGCTTAAAATCGAAACATTGTATATTGAATAGCGGAACTCAGTCATGCTTTATTTCGAAGGAAGCATCGAATCCACAACCGATCGCCTTTCTGAGATATCATACTATCTTAATAATACATACATAGAGTAGGCGGAGGGAACCTAGTGTTAAGACACTCCGTTCCCCACTTTCCGCCGAATTGAGGCATTGCGTGCTGAGTGGCGGAACTCATCGCCGCGCTTTGCCTTGTTACCAAACCCAGGAAAAATTCCATTTCCTAGACTGGAAATCGAACTCACAACCTGTCGCGTCTACAGTCGCACGCTTGTGTATCTGCGCTACGACAGGCGTTATAACATATTTAATTAATAAACAATTATTTATTAATAAAATATGATTAGTATTTCTATTCTTTTACATTGATTTACGTGTAAGCGTTAAAATAAAAAAAGTCCCGTTACCTACTTTTGGTAAAGAAAAATGTTTTACAATCTATGCATATAAGATAATATACTTATCTATATTACAACATACCACATCGATCTCTTAATTATTAAGACGGGTTCGCGTGAAACGATGCTTCGAAAGCTGCATTCCCTATTGAATCGCAATGCTGATACTGTGCGTTGCAAAAGTTTTCTGCTTAACAAATATATTTTTTATTTACAGCAAGTTTATATCTTAGTTTATCTAAAAATAGGACAAAATAGTTATGGTAACATAAAATATATTACCATTAATGCTATTTATAGTGTCTATTAATATTAGTTACAACGAAAGAACCTATCAGTTCATTTCAGGTGTTAAATTATGGCGCTTCAAGCGTGCGAAAAAATATATCTGTACCAGGCCTAAATAGGATCACAAGTCGACTTGTATATATATATTTTCTTAAATATTAATAAATATTACATATTAGGATTCTTTTATTAATAGAGCGAATAAATGGGTAAATAAAAAAAATGAATAAAATTAAACACTTGAAGTAAAAAAATATCTATAAATGGCATAGAAGACCAGAGATAATAAATAAAAGTTAAACTTTTTAACGCATACATACATACATACATAGCTTCACGCTGTATCTCGCATATAGCAGGGTAAGCAAAGAGAATCTAGTGTTAAGACACTCCGTTCCCCACTTTCCGCCGAATTGAGGCATTGCGTGCTGGATGGCGGAACTCAACGCCGCGGCTTTGCCTTGTTACCAAGCCCAAGAAATGAAAAATTTGGAATAGAACCCACAACCTGTCGCGTCTACAGTCGCACGCTTGTGCCTCTCCGCCATGACAGGCTTTAAAATGCCTGTCCTGAAAATTTTCATCTCAGATTTATCCATTTATTCACGTCTGACACGAATATAACTAAGTGACATACTTCGTAATACTAATTTATTATTACGCAATTAAAATGGTAATACTGTGTGTATATTAACATAGCATTTAGTGTATAATACTAAGAATGATTATTTATTTTTCGAATAATGCGGGATGGGCAAAGAGAACCTTATTTTGAAGAGCACTCATTTTTCCACTTTCCCATCGATTTCAGTTGACCAATCCAAGAAAATTAAGAGCATGTATCGATTATACATTTATTAATTTTTACGAATGGATAGTCTGTGTTAGACGGCACGCAGTGTCTCGATAGCATCTAAAACGTGTAGATGAAGTAAAAATAAATCCAGATTTACTATTTCTTTATAAAGTAACATAGATATGTTTTACTTTCTGTATATTCAAATACCATTTAAATGGTTTAAGAATAAAACTTAAAAGTATTTATTTAAAATAATACTTTTTGGGACGATTGTACAAACGAGGGTCCGTTCATCGAACGAGTTTGGGGACACGCTAACAAAAAGTTAGAAAGCTCCATTGCAGCCAAAGGAAAAGTGAACTAAATGTTAAAAGCAATACGATTGATTTTTCATTTGTACATAGTATGAGATAGGCCCTTTTAATTTGGTGTCAAGTGAAAACTCTATACAACGAAACCGGAAGGTAGTAAGTCGCTTTGTAGAACGGACTTATACGACTTTTGAAGGTAGAATAGAAACGGTCTTATCTCGCCGGTAGCAAGGTGATTTACTATAATTACAAAGATAGCGTTAGATGCCTTTTGTTATAATTTTCCAGGCCGGCTCACGAGCATTTTCCCGCGCAAACTCATGAAAATGCGGCCATTTTGTAATGTGCCTTGTTTTTTGATAAGGGTATTAAAATAACGGTATATTCGGACTCTTCATTTAGCTATATAACGTATTTGCGTCGCTATTATCTGCAGGTATCTACGTGAGCTCCCATTCTGCAAACTAATTTTCTGATGCCAATTAAATTAAATGTAAATAAGTATATTATTTATTATGTTTTTAGTAATACAAAGGTTATTCAATTTAAATTTATAATATGTCAAAGAAAAATAGTACAAAGTACCTAAATACTTTCTAACATTTGTGGCATTACAAGTTTTAATGTAATGTGTAGAGAATGTTACAAAATGAGAAGAAAGCGCGTTACTATAAAGTATTTAAGACGTCGAGAAACATGAAGAGCCATTATAAATGTAAATATGATAGATTTAATTACTTTTATAGTTATATACGTAATGTTTATAAATCTCTTAATATTATGTTTTGTAGTAGTATCCGGTTCCACAAACCAGGGCATAGGGCATAGGCATAATTTCTCTGAGGCTTTCCGATCCTACATTTGCGAGTAACAACAGAGTTTTTGTATAGCCCCGGCATTAATATCGCGATAATGCAAATTCCGTCGGTTTACGGCCCGGGAGCTCGTTTTAAACGCCATTACCGAAAATTCGGCAAGGTTTCTCCTCTCGAGAGCTTTTCATGTATTTTCGCTGCGTTATCAAGTGCCCTTTTAATATTGATAAATGTTGGCTGGAATTTTTTATTTTTCTAAATGGAATTAAACATTAGTTTTTATAATCTCTCAATCTTATGGATTATCTTAGTAATATCGATTTACTTACTAAATGTTAAGAAACAAAAAGTTTAGATTATATTGCATATAACAATAAATTATTTTATAGATAAAGTGGTGAATAAAACTTAAAATTTGCAAGATACAATCGTTATTGCAGCAAAAATGAATGGAACTGCCATAATATCCCATTGTGACGTCAACACACCATAACGTATTCTATTCAATTGCTTGGAAAATCAGCGGGATTTCAGGGCCCACCCTGCTGGCGAGCCTGTCCCTTTCTCTCTTAGACCTCAATAATAGGTAAGTGAGAAAGGGAGGTATAAAGTTAATGTAATTGAGGGCAATATCAGAATAGTTTTAGTCTAGACGGGTAAAGTTGTAAGTTGCAAATTACAGGCGTGATACGGAGCTGGTTAAAATATATTGTAATGACACTTTAGCTCACGCTTACTTAAATTTATGGGCCTCGGGATAGTGTGGAGACATTTTAGCTCAAAATATTCGTGAACTGTACATATCTTGAAATTTCCTTCACCACTCAAATTCCACAAGTTGTTAAGAAACTTTCATTGCTGCTTCAAATGAAGGGTTAATTTGAATGTACGTACATGCGAAAATATCTTAACTTCACGAAGAAGTGTAGTGTTACGTAAACAAAATTGTTGTAACTTTATACTATTGTATTATTGTTGAACACAATTTTTACCCCACAATAGAAATGTAACTTTAACTCTAAAATAATAAGCTTAATTTAATAGAAAAAGTTTACAATTAGGAAAAATCTATTTAATTATTATAAATTATAGTTTACTGATTATTTGTATGTGAAAAAATGTAAAAGCTTTATTAATTAATGTATTGTGAATGTCAAAACCGATTATCAAATTACTTATCTTTTTTTGATTTCTATATAAATTAGATAAGCCTATATCAGTACAAAAAATGTTTCTTTTTATTTGTATACAACTTTTAAGCAGACATATTTAAATATGTCTGCTTAAAAGTTCTACTAAATTTAAGAATATGAATAATACATCCATAAACAAAGAGCTTTTAAGAATTAGCATTATGAACCATTAAAGTCGCGAGATGAATCTAACTAATGCTGTACAATAAACAAGATCAATAATTTTAAAACAATAAAAAAACATGTGGTTGGTCAACTTAAAACAAACACGTCCTTCATTCACCTGCCACTTTATGACACTATAAAAAGTCACAAGTGCCCATAAAAGCATTATTGCCTATTAATTTCACACCACATTAGCGAAACACACAATAAAACTAACATTTAGTAGTGATTCTAGTTTTGTTCTAAGCGCCATCTATGAGAGATCGACGGAGGTTTCGGTAGAAAAAGATTATGGGCTATAGCGGGTTTTACGACGTCGTAAAAGTATGCCATAAAGCCGAAGGGCACGCACGCCCTCTGTTAATCGTTCAGAAACCGATATTGCGAGGCCTCGAGATAGATTGCTTTAGGTTACGAATAACTTCTCGACGTTTGTCTGTTTATGGTCGCGAACCGAATTGCGCATTAGGTATGTGGTAACTATAACCTTTTAGTAGATGGTAGATGCTATGTACATTGAGGTATTTCAGTTACCGCAGTACTCGATTACGTTATTTTGTATAATCAAAGACCGCATTGTAGGTTTTAGAATAGTAACCTCGAAAAAGATAATGGTACCTGTTCATGTAATGCGTCATTTTGATTTTACCTAAAAATTTCGACCAATTTTTTTGCAGACTATGTTACCACATCAACATCAAGTTAAAATTTAACTAAGTACTCGATAACTAGGCAAGTGTAATTGATAGATATGAACCTGTTAAAATTTGGCTATAAAAACAATTTTTATAGCCGCTCGTTGTAATTCAATAATAGTCATAAAGTATCATAATATTATTATTAATAGTCAATTCTCCTATCAATTACATACACGATCTCATCATCCAAATGAGTTCTTCCTAACCGGAACAAACAACATAGTACCGTAAAACATGTAACAATTTAATTCGAGCACCCTCACAATCGTTAAATTTTTATTGACTCCAAACAGCGTGACTTTAAAAATACACAAATTTATGGTCACTCAGTGAAAAAGATTATTCAGCACGTCGTAACTATTTTATTGCTCCAATATAAACAACGGGACGGGGCGTCTATTAGGTTCTTATTATCAGTGATCACTGTTGGGATAATAAGACATGTAGTACGCTATTTAATTGATACTTCATTTTAATACAAAATGTTATAATTATCTCTTCTACATTGTTGATGTTTAATTTAATTACAATATATAAAAATGAAAACTAACATTTTCAAATTACGTTCATAGCTTCACACTGTAGCCCGCATATAGCAGGGTAGGCAGAGGAAACCAGAGAACCTAGTGTTAAGACACTCCGTTCTCTTTCAACAAATCCGTTCCCCACTTTCCGACAAATTGAGGCATTGCGTGTTGAGTGGCGGAATTCAACGCCGCGCTTTGCCTTGTTAACAAACCCAGAAAATGAAAATAGTTCATTTCTGGAGTGGGAATCGAACCCACAACCTGTCGCTTTACAGTTGCACACTTGTGCCTCTGCGCCACGACAGGCATTCAAACGTTCAAAGTTTAATAATAACAAACGATTCTACGATAGACGAGATGCTATTTTTTACACCATTTTTAGGGTACTTTTTCGCACCAAATGGCTTAGGTACAGAACTTACCAATTCATTTTTTTCACATAAGTATAGTTCTTAGATATGGACGAAAGTGGCATATGGAGTGGTTTAACATTCCATATACCTAAGCATAATTTTTTTTTCTGCCTATTCCGCAATCTTTGGGAGATATGTAACTTAAATATCATAGCCGACAAATATCAGATGTACCACGTGATAAGTGCAATTTTTATCTCTATTTTTTTTTATATTGTGTCATGTTGAAAGTTACGTTACCATGCGTAATAAATAAATGTTATTTTTACATTAAGCATTTTAAATATATTCTTTAAAAACATTATTTGCGGGTTTAATTCCCACAAGGAATTAGGTACAATTTTCAGAGAAATTTTCGACGAAGTGGCGAACAACTGAACCGAACAGGCTAGTGAACACTGAGTACAAATTAAATCGCAGACAATAGTAAACTATTGCTTGAAAAGGTATAAATACAAATTATTTTAAAATCTAAGGTGACAATCATAGGAAAAGGGATTAATAGAGAAATATGAAAGATTTGGTTTTATTTCGTCTCAAACATACGATGTAATTATCTTTAATTATTATTGTTATTATGTAATTATTATGGACTTAACTTTTTTATTTGAAACCAAATTTCTATAAGTACTAATTTTAACAAATAGTTATGTATGTATGTAAGGTTGGGTAGCCCCAAACACTTAAATTAAACGCAAACAAAAACACAAGTAAAATTTTTTTTTGTCTTATTTCTTATTAAATATTCAATTAAGAACTTCCCTATTTCTATTAAACACAAACTATAGTCATATCATATTTTTCCAGAAAATATACAGAGAATAATTTGGCCTAGGTTTTTGCAACCAAAAAAATGGCGGGTTTTGGGTATGGGACTGTTTACTGTGTCCGGGGCCACAGTAAATAATGATGGCCCAACCGCTGTTTGGCCTTGCAAACATCACAGTTATAATAAATATTGTATGCACGTATATATGGACACAGTCTTCACAGGCCCAGTCTTGGCATTCCTGGCACTGAATCCAGAGTTCACCAAATGCTTAATAGCTTGCAGTACATTCAGTGTATTTTTCTCTGAGAAAGACTTTAGATATTTTCTTTTGCTTTTAAGACCTTTGTAGCTACATTATGTGATTTATTTCGATATGATCGTTTTTAATGTTTATCTTCTTCTGGTTTTTCGCCACTTTTTTATATTATAAAGATATTATAATCTCGCTATATTGATTTTTCGCGCCGAACTATAAGTTAGTTTGGTGTTACATCAAACCTGCCAGTCAGTTGTCTTGCTGAAAAATTACCTTCGACCACATCACTTTTAAATGCTTTTTTCATTTGATTTTCTTTTGGTTTGGTTTTCCCCTTGAATTATGGCATAATATCTTACGTATATCTTCAGTGATAGTAAAATCTCTATTGCTGCAGAAATACTTAAGATACTGTGGTACCTATTGCAGTAGTAAATAATCAAAATAACAATAAATTGCAGTTTATTTAAATAACATTGCGAAATGCAAAACTTAGAATTGTGTCCGGAGGTACCCTTCACATATTATAGTGTCCGGAGCTACTGATGGCGCAACATTTTTAACACAGCATTGCTATAAATACTATTACAATCTTTAAATATATAAAATTTACCAAAACTCTGTATAACTTACAAGTATGAATATTTACCAATTGTAGTTAATAACCATTTATGAAATTTGACAGGATCTATGATTTTTTTGGCGGAAACAGTACATTCTTTCATGACTATTTTACTCAGCACTCACATCGCGATCGAATTGCATTTTTTACTCTAAAGTCAAAATTTTTGCTCGAGCGGAAGTATCTTTACAATAACCTTTTACCTAAGTAATGTGCTTAATTTCTTAGAAATTGAAGAACCCACCGTCCGGGGCAACCCGACATTCCCCTACTTATTTTTCCTTACTTAATTTTAGATCATGTATACAGAGATTCAGTGAACTATTGATTTACCTAGTTGCCTTTACTATTTCTTTTTTGGTTTTATTTATACGATAAATGAATTACTAATAAAAAAAAATCAAAAAAATTAAGGATTTTCAGGTAATAAAAAATTTAAATAATATTAAAATTTAATTTATGCATAAAATTCATTTGAAAATGCCTGCATTGAAATATGATACATTTGGAATTGTCAACTTACTCTTTCCTAATTATACGATACATGACAAGTCAGTCAGTCAATTTATAAACATTGTATGCGAAACCTGACACCGCACTAGAAAATAAAATCAATTTAAATAAAATTAATAAAGAATATTTTACTATTATATATACATAAAATTAAAAAAATATATATTTTTAAAACGTTCTGCAATTTTTGTTTATATTTATTACTAATATTTATAAAATAGCAGCACCTAGCGTCAAAGCTAAAAATCAGAACAACATTAGTAGTGCAGTGCGACAATACATTCAGTATGATTTCGCGCGCATGCCCATAGATGGCAGCATTAACACTGCATAAAATAATAACTGTTCACCTAAATTACAATAAATCGTATAGATGGCGTTAAATTAGAATTTAAAAATTATTGTAAATAATGATAAGATTTTGAAAAGGTATTATCTTAAGAAATAAAAATATCTTGAAACATGTTGATTTATACCTAAGCATATCTTTTTTATACAAAAGAAAAATTCCACCATATAGCAATGCTTGTAAAAGTGTGAAAAATAAAGAATGGAGACTTGTCAAGTCCTAACTCAGCACTCGACTTTGCAAATTATAAAAAAAAATACTTTTATGTTTTGATCTTTTCCGTCTAAATCGCATAAAAAAATAAATATACGTGAAAAATAATGTGTCGATTCCTATTTACGAAAATTTAATCGAACAAAGTATGAAGTTTGGCATAGTTAAAAATTATAATATAGAGAAGAATGGAGAAAGACAATATTTTTCATAATAATACATTTGAAATACATTGCATGAACAAACGTTATACCTTACCATTCGTTTCACATTTATTTATTGTATAAAGCGGCATGCACGTTCCTAAGGCAATGCATGTATAACGTGCCAAGGGGGCCACTAGCCTATTTAAAATTGTTTGAAAACAATTCTGGGTAATATCACTTAATTACCATGATACCAGATTGGACTCTTATGATCTTTCTGTTATGAAGAACAGTACCTATCTAGGTAGATTGATGATTCCTGGGGTATTTCGTCTTGGTATTTCGTAATCTACTAGACAGGATATTTTCCTTTGCGATTACCTACAATACACGTACTTAGTACTAACGGTTTCGTGGGAAAGAAATATTTCTAAACATTATAATTTGAAAGTCAACATAATGTAACTAATCAACAAAATGACCATAAAGAGTTTCAGAGTTAAAGTGTACGCGGTAAAAGTAAGTGCCAAGGTATCCCCCTGTCCAGAACTTAATCATTGGCTAATTTCTAAGTCGAATGAACGCATAATTCGTTTTTCAATTTAGATAGGCAAGAAAGGAGCTCGGATAGTGGAGGCGTGCCCTAACATACTTTTAAGGGGTTTAAGGGGCCCCTTATACTTGTGTCGCAATTTCCAGGCGATCTGGAGGAGCCACTCTGAGCTCTTTGCTAAGCTTTTGAGCTTTTTTTATCTATTAGGAATAGTTCTTTTCCACCAATGTTAATGTTAAAGACTCAATCTAAGACATGTCTATTTAAATTTTATACTTACTTTTTCAAGTGAATTCCACAGTTCCATGAGACAATCACAAAACTCAAAGCTCTTACAAAAACTACACTAGAAAACTTTTCGATCACTAAAATTACACAGTAAATAAGCACTCATAAGCGAAGTTTGAAATTCTGACTGCAATATTTATCTTCTCAAAAAATAAGTTAAAACTGTTTAAAATTATAAAATTAGAAAGCGGCATTTGTACAACCATTGAAGGGTTTATTTTATAACGCAATTTAGTTTTATTGAAACCTTTCAAGTAACCGCCTCGGTACTTAGTTAATTACTGAACAATAAAATTCTAGTGTACTTATACTTATCCTTTTTTTATTATTTTCAGGTACACTTTGAGAAGAAATACGTAACAGCAACATTTGGATTTGGTAAGCTTTTCTTAATACCTACACACTTTGTTCTACTCTTTTATTTTTAGACATTTTAAATATACTTTTTTCTTTTTTTTGACACTCCCACATTCTACCTGATATGCCCCCGCGATTTGATACGGGCGACACAACTGTTTGTCATATTTAGTTGTGTAAATTTAATACAGTTATATTTTTTGTATCAATTTATATAATTTTACTTATTAGATATATTACTACTTAATTTTAAATATACTATTTCGTTCATTATTTGTTAATGTGGTGTGCTGTGCGGCGAAAACTGAGGCCCGTCTAACTATACGGGGATTATATGTATTTATATTAATTCAACGTATTCCAAAACCATTACTTTCATGTTACTTAATGAATTGTTAATATTTTCTTATATTGTTTGATTATTTTCACGTATCTTCTTTAAATCTTCCTCATTTAGCAATATAATAAAAAAAATATTTTGAATTTATTATTCTTGAATTTTTCTAAAATGGCCATTTGTGAGGTATTTTGTGATAGATAAGATCGCCACACCTTATATCACCAAAACGTGTGAAATACAATCAATTTCAATTTAAAATATAATTAATTTAAAGGTATAAATAAGTATTTATTCATATCTATCTACTGTAAAACACCTTAATTGTAATATTCAAGCGAAAGTCCATCCAAGTCGTTATAGTTTTCTGACCACTTCTTCACTATTTCTATACTAATTGATAGACGATATGCTGTAATTAAGACATAAGAAAGGCAACTGATGCACTTTGACAGATATCCCGAGGGTCTTCTATATCGAAAACGACCACCGCATGGCAGTGCGTATATATTTCATATAACCCTACTTCTGTCCGACAAAAAGGGTTTTTTTGAAAGATAATCTCTACGAAAGCAAGCGGAAAAGATAGACCTCTCACCTCTACTCTACAGTGTGCTAGAAGCTCATAGAAATAGGTTCTCTTTTTCTCTAAAAACTCATAGAAGTAGGTGACCTAATTTTTCACAAACGATGACAATTATTATAATAACTAATATATAATCTACCATATCAGTTGCTATACTACTTACTATATTACTTGCGGTAAAATATATTAAAAAATACGGTCGAACTGAAACCCTCCTCCCCTCCTTTTTTTGAAGTCGTAATTGTTAAATATTCTGATTACATTCCAGTTAAAAATAAAAAGAAAACAAAAGTAAAAAATATATTCATAAAATAAACCTGTAAAACCCATCATATTTTGTTCGGAAATGTATTTGTTTTTTCAAATAAAATACAATATATGGTAAAATATTTAAAATACGAAATTATCAAAACATGAACATATACTTTACCAATATATAATATTATAATTTGAAATTTAAGTTATCAATATTGATGTGACTACCTGTTGTGCAAGAAATAGATACGTACCGTTCTACAAAAACGTATTCTTAATTATTAATGTATGCTACGTTAATTACTGTGCAAGAGTGGTCGTCCTTCAAACATTTGTGAGAATTATTCGAATTTAACTTTCGAAATTTCCTAATATTTAATAGTTA
This sequence comes from Philaethria dido, assembly GCA_033558755.1. Lineage (NCBI taxonomy): Eukaryota > Metazoa > Arthropoda > Insecta > Lepidoptera > Nymphalidae > Philaethria > Philaethria dido. The sequence goes on from JAKGSA010000121.1 coordinate 487,583, forward strand.
AAATGGAAGATTAGATTCAAAATTATTAGAGATCGAATTACTTAATGTCATACTCATTTCTAAGAGCTTTTGTTATGCTCTACACTCTTATTACTATCCTGCATATAGCAGGGTAGGCAGAGGGAATCTAGTGTTAAGACACTCCTTTCCCCATTTTCTGCCGAATAGAGGCATTGCTATAGGAAGATTATGACAAATAATAAAATTAGACAGCTGGCGACAGATAACTTCAATATCTTATATTTTATTTAAATGCAGGGCTTAAAATCTGGTACGTAAAATTATTTATTTTGTATTTCAGTGTTTTTCTAATTTTAAGAACGTGAACCTTTTGTGGTGCAGAGGCACAAGTGTGCGACTATAAAAGCGACAGGTTGTAGGTTCGATACCCACTCCAGGAAATGAAAATATAGTATTTTCATCTTCTTGCTCGGAGCTCAACGCCGCGCTTTGTCTTGATACCAGATATCAAGACAAAGCGCGGCGTTGAGCTCTGCTACTCAGTACGCAATGTTTCAATTCGGCGGAAAGTGACGATCGGAAATGTTAAAATAGAACGGAGTGTCTTAACACTAGGTTCTCTGGTTCCCTTTGCCTACCCTGCCATGAGCGGGAAAAAAGAGAAAACAAAAAAATGACATGAATATTTTTTTTAGATACGTTTATGTAATATTTATTTGAATAGAATAACTATAGCTTATCAATATGGTGTACGTTTATGATTTTAAAAGCTGATTTTTAAATTATGTCAAGTTTAAAATAATTGTAAATATATTCATTTGCCCGATTGAGAATCGAACCCACAACCAATCGTTTTGAATTCAGACACAGTACCACTACGCAACGATGAAGTCACAATAAATATCGTTAATATTTTATTCATTTAATATTGTCACGACAAAGACTTACTATCCTGTTGTTATAAGTATATATGTATGTACCTAAATCCACATAAAATTGAATCGATGTAATAAAATGTACGTTTGACAAGGTCCACTCTCTTTGCTTAGTCATTCTAAGACTTTCTAATAAAGAGATTCTATAGAACTTAATAGTAGTCGTAATAAAACGTCTCAATCTTAGATGTACGTAGTTATTTTCTAACACTAGCTATCCTAACAAAACGTTACAATCTTAGGTATACTTACTTCCCAATACGAAGTTCACAGGGTAATTCAATACAGGTCAAATACAATGTAAATCTTCGCTTTCTATAGCAATAATTGTCTCAAAGGTTTATGTTTATCTTTTCGTACGTAAGCTTTACTTTTAAAGCGTCTATTGTAATACCTACCTATAGATTAATTGATTATTTCCCCTGTTCCTTTACAATAAGATAAAGACGCCTAATAGGGGCGGCCATTTACGAAAATCTTGTAAATCAATTTTTGGAAGTGCGTTATTTTGTAAGACATTATGATGAAATAAGCTGTTTATATTTGAAAATATTGAACTAAAATGACGTATCAATGTCCAGCTATTAACCAAACAGGGCTTTTTAAATCTTGTCTAGGCCTCTTTAGGAACTAGAATTCTAAATATAAGCCATAATTAACCTGCAAGATATGGCTTTGCATAGCAGAAAAATGATATTTTTAGAAAGCAATAACTTTAAACTATTAGGTCCGCATTACTCGAAAATAATAAAACGGAAGTTCATATAAATCTGTAATGTGGACCTCATTAGGTCTTAGGAAACGTATATAAATTTTAATTATAGCAAATTGTAGATTTACGTTGGTTTTTATTGACACTAATAAAATACATTACTTATAAAATATCTAACAGTTGTCATTCTTGTCTTTACTGAAAATAATCAACTCATATTAATATGTGATCATTAAGTAATTACAACAAAAATACTGTTGTGCGAAAATAAAATCCGTTAAAAGTACGTAAGACGAATACCTGTATTAGATGTGTAGCTAAATAGAAAATTGTTTATTTTTCAATAACATTATTTTATTGAAGTCTAAAGAAGGAAAGGTGTTTAGATAAGTGGCAATTATCTTATTATCTCTAACAGCAACCTTTGAAGAAAAGAGAATTCGAGTCTTAGCAGAAAGGGGTTATTTGAAATCAAAAAAAGAAAAGTTTTTAATGATCATATCTATTTTATAACTCAGTTTTGGAGGCAATATAGTTAGTCTTATTAGGCAAAGATATGTCCTGAGAAACATACACAAATGAAAACAATAAACATCCATTCTAGCACACGCTCATGCTCACGCACGGTGATCTTCATCATCACACTCTGAAATTGGTTCAAATAAATATTTTTGATTTATTTCAAAGTGACCGGCTTTGTTACTAAAATAACTGGTATGCTTTTGTTATTCGTTACTAAGGAGAGGCTCTGCGATGTCTGTTTTGTTTTAAGTATATGGGAATTTATAAAATATCTTATTGGAAGTAAGTGAATCTAATAAGGTCCTTATTAGGTTCACTTACTTTAATTGTCAATGAATTCGTTCTGACAGTTCTTGATAAAAAAATAAAATTTAAGTAAGCCTAAATAAAACTGTTACAGCCACATGTTATTAGGAAATGACTTATTAAAGCTTTAGTATATAAATAATTATTATTTTTATTATTCATTTATAATATTGTCTAGAATATTTAAGAGAACGTTTACCGTTACTTAAATTTTTGACTATTCTACCAATATATGTTCAAGTTTATCTAAATATAAAAGTGTAACATTAGGTATATGTTTGTACAAATGTAGCTACATACAATTCTAGTTTCTATTTGATTTCATTTCAGTTAAGTCTCTCATCATTCAATAAACAAAAATAGCCCCAGTATATTGAGTCTATTTTATTATTATACATTGATGTTATTATATTGAAACTTTACTGACAGTAAAGGTTCGTTAGCGTAATAGTATTAAAGGAGCTTTGCAGACATACCAAAAATTTAATTACACATATTTTTTCATTAAAATGAACTCAATAAAGATGGCATCAGAAATTACCTAATATCTCACCTTTTGTATAACATGATGCGTATTTGCAAGTTATTTAATGGCACTTATCAGGTCCCGCCATCAGAGGGCGCTCGGCAATTTTTATCAACTGATTAAATCTGTAGCTACCCCTTTATGGCTGTAGCGTGAAGATTTCCTTTACTTTGTTTTTGGATTAACTGCTAGATAAACTTGATATTTATAGAACGTTATTGTCCTGTTATGTTTGTTTCAAAAATGTATTTTTTTTCATATGCAGCTTTTCTCATAAGTAAAATATTTGCTTATTTGTATTATTAAAAGCAACATTTCTTTTTTCAATATAAAACATATTTGTTTTTAATATAAATTCAGTATTGCTCAAAAGCCAGCATTCGTCAAAGGACATTTCGAAATGAACAAACTTTACTACCACGTATTTTAGTATAACTATTCATATAAATATATTAATAATTAATTAAATTATAAATGTTAACTTAAAATTTATAATAATTAAAAAACCCTTTTAAATAGTTTCTCAAGGAAAACTTCACTAATCACGAGAAAAACTAATCAGGTAATAAAATAAAATTTTATTACCACGCCATTCCTTGTATTTGCTTGCTATGTCACTATATTATTTTATCTAAAAACTGCTTAATCGTCCATTAAAAATTCAAAAGAGAAACAGGCACCGTGTTTAAGATTTATCTCAATGTACGAACATGGAAAAATCTTAATTCCACGCGAAGATTTGTGTCCTACGTATAAGATACCATTAAGAGGCGTCTGGGGATTTACGATCAATTAAAATCTATATCATGGCCCCAATTAAACCTCTGTTGGTTTATTAGTATTGGATGCTGAGTTTATCGCCTTTAGATGGCTGCGAACCGGTCATAGCTAGTTTTCCAACAAACAGACGGCTTCGATACGACATCTTGTTTGTAGGTATGTACCTACTTTTAATTAGGTATATACTTTATAGCTTTACGTTGTATAACAATATAAAATAATTAAATATTTGTTTAATTTATTTAGACCTCAATGGAGACGATTATAACAGTAATTTTACACAAAACATAAAGTAAGTTTTTTTAAATGCTCTTTTTTCAATCCTCTTTAATATAGTTATAGCAGATTATTAATTTGCATAACGTAAATTACAAAACCTTGCGATATTTATTCTTACGAATATATATAACAAGAATAATTCATACAAACATAAGAATTATAATGTAAATCATAAAAATAGGATAGAATAGGATAGATTTTTTTAAGATCAATCATAACTGTTAAGTAAGGAAGTAAATAATATTCACACATAATAACAAATAATAAATTGTTAAAGAGTCTCTTCAAAACAACTACAGTCAAAAATCACTAAAATATTCGCAGCAAAAATATTAATAACTTTTAAAAAATTATTAAGATGAGCTATATTTTCTTACTACAAAAAATACAATAAACGTAATTGCTTTTTATTAAATAAACTTGCTAGCAAGAACTTCACGTTGCAAGTTACACGAACTTATATTCAAGTTGGAAAATATAATGGAATCAGAACAAAAAAACTCTATAGATTTTTTTCACCGACTTCAAAAAAATTAATAAAGTTCTCAATTCGACATTTTTTTATGTCTGTCGGCATAACTTTTTACTGGTTGATTTGATGATTCTTTTAATATATGATAGCTAGTACTAGTGATATAGTTCCATTTAAATTTAGTTAAGATCTGACTAGCAGTTTTTGAGTTATTCGTAATAATTTTACTTTTTAATGCATTTTATTTTCTGTTTATGTTAAAATTTAAAGTATTTTAAAATTACTTACCTTAAAAATATTGTGTTATTATACGTAATATACCTACTAAAAAAAACATTTTCATCCCATATCGAATTTTCAAACAATAGTAAAAATAACATGGACCTCTCTTTTTTTTATTTTAAGCGATAGCTAAATGAGTGTTTCTCATCAATGTTTATAATGTAGGCAATATAAATAAAATCATATAACGTAATTCAGATTTACAGGCTCGAAAACATAAATATCATTTGAATGAAGTATAATTTCTTATATGATTCTAGTTTAAATAGACTTCTGTCTGCGCATAAGTAATCTAAAAATAATATTTATTAATAATATTTCCTATAACCTTACAAAATATAACATTTTTGTAACAGTTGAACTACTGTCATAATAATATAAAATTCGCACATTAAAATGTTCAATTAAAATTGGAAACACATTGGTAGATAATCAAATTAATCCGTAGGCCGTCGAGAGGGTCAATACAACAAATTTTCAATTACCCATACTGGTCGCAAATTCAGCTAGAATGTAAATTATTTGAACGTGTGCATTATAAATATAATTGTAGGTGGTTGTAGGCGGAGTGATGTTAGCCAATGGCGGAGCTTCGTTCGCGGTGGGCGTGGCTTGTGAAGAGACTAATGTTATTCCTGCGAAGCCTTCGCCGCGAGCAGTGCTACGGCTGCTACACCGTGCTTGCGTTTGAATGCTGCGAACGTTACTTGTAGCGCCTTACTTTTCATAGCCTGCAATAAATATTGAGTCAATATATTTATTACAATAATAATTAATATTATATAAGATAAAATATAATTTTAATTAAAATAAAAAAATGATAGATATATTTTTATTGTTTTCATGAAATAATTGATATTGTCTTTGCAACTATATAATATAAAACTAAATTTATAATTTTACAAATCATTACTCGTACAAATATATTGGAAATCACATTTTTATAAGTAACTTTGAATTGACAAACTATTATTAAAATAGGTACTAATAATTGTCTAAATAAAGCAGTAAATTAACTAAAACGACACTATCATTCATTATCTTTAAGTAACAATTATATATAATACTTACTTAACTCTGGCTTAATAGATACACTTCTTACTTAACTCTGACTTGAAAGAGTTAGAAACGACTAAAGTTACTTAAAATTCCTTATACCTATGCACAATTTGACTTAAAATAAGTATCTCATTTTACATTAAAAAATTGTTTATTACTATATGTTAAGGTTTACAATGTGAACTTTTTTCATTTATGTATAATTTAACAACATTATTTATTATAAAAAAAATCTCTAATGAAACTCATCAATTACAAAGTAAAAGAAAGCTAAGTCAATATTCATATTACACAGTACATAAAGTGTCAAAAATAAAAAAAAAATATAAAAGTAATGGCAAAAATAGAAAAAACCTAACTAAAACATCTTTTTTAACCTAATTTATACACGATACCATTAAATGAATCATAAAATTGCCTAAATATACCACAACATACGAATTTATCGTCTAAAATGTCGCTCAGATCGTAAATGCGTCGTGTATCGCAGTTACCCTTACGAGAAACTCTCCCATGTCAATCACTTACGTCAAACAAAATATAAAAATAAATTTACAGCCACATTTGTACTATTATGTGGTAGGGAAAAAGCTTCATTACCACTCACGATATCTATAAAAGCACTCGTATCACAAAGTCAGTGATTTAATATACGAATATATCTTAATATGTAATAATACTTTGTTCATTGTTAATTCGTACTACTGCGAGCCTCGCAGCAATAAATTTGCGATTAGGTACAAAGTAAAGTGTCTAGGATGATTTGTTGACGAAGGGGAAGCCATTTTGGATCGCTCTCTTATTATTTACCTGAACGTTGCATCACAATAGCGTTTGCAGTTATTTAAAATCGACCACAATGTGGATGCAAAAAAAAATTTTTTTGTTACCTTAAAAAGCGCTTTTGCACATTCATTATTAGTGCTATTTCTTTGCTGTTGCCGACGAATAATACTGCGTTTTTAAATCAGTATATGGATTTTCTAGCGTAAAATAAATCCAAAGGCTTGAGATTATGACTGGTCAATCAATTTAAAACATCTACTGTCGACCTATTAAAACTATAGATAGAACCTAATTTAAAGAAAAATTATAGAACATGATTCTGAAAACTAAAATGTCGAAAATCGAAACTATGATTGTAATATATGATAATATTTAATATATTTAATTTTTGGCATTATTAGGAGAATTTTCTAGTAGCATCATTTAAAACATTACTAATACCAAATAGATATACTCATTATTCAAAAAATTGTTCTTTGAATTATTACTCAAATTATAATAATTTAAAACATATGATAAATAGATGCCTATCAAGTTTAAATAACCTTATGTTGGATAATGATAAACAGATATTGAAACTAACTAACGATCATAACTAAATTGACATAGGGAAAGTTTCTTGAAAATCTTTACTGGTATATAATAATTTATTGTTATTATTATATTTAAATATATCTATGCTAAAATATTTCATAGAGTACCTAACAAAAATGTACATAGCGCGTAAAATATTTTTATAGCTGCGTGATAATATTTTTATCTTTTTTAACAAGGTTTTGTGAGTCTGCACGACATTTCAAAGGTCCACAAATCTAATTATTTTACCAATTTATACTACTAAGAATGTTTTTTTTTCTTTTTTTTTTCAACTTCACGCTGTATCCCGCATGTGGCGGGGCACACAGAGGAAACCAGAGAACCTAGTGTTAAGACACTCCATTCTCTTTCAAAAATTCCTTTCCCTACTTTCCGTCGAATTGAGGCATTGCGTGTTGAGTGGCGAAACTCAACGCCGCGCTTTGCCTTGTTACCAAACCCAAGAAATGAAAATACTAAATTTTACATTTCCTGGAGTGGGAATCGAACCCACAACCTGTCGCGTTTACAGTCCTACGCTTGTGCCTCTGCGCCACGACAGGCGTTTTAGGCGCAGAAATTAAATTTCAAAATTAAAATTTACTCCTCATCTAAACTATCATATCGGCATTTCAGCAAAACAAAATGTTTCCACAGATCCTTTATGTTAACGACCATGGGATACGGTCGTACTTGAGTATCAGCGTATTATTTAAGTGACTATTAATATTTTTTTCAAGTTTTATTTATAGTCGTGAAGGAACGGACCCAGGCAGGTGGTCCCTACTTAATCAAGATGTTACCAAAAAATGAAAAAAACCTGTAGTTATATGTTCCTTGCCTGAGTTATGGGTTTGTTTGTCATGAGTAATGTACAGCGTCGCGAGGGACTGTATTGTTTAGTTATTTATATAAGATTACAATGCAACGAGAAAGCCGTGTACCTAATGAATATATCAGCAATAAAGCACTGATAATGTTGGAAACCAGTTGTATGCAATAAAATAACCCCCGTGACTTATTAATATAGCGGGTAAGTGGTTTATGCTACGTGAAAATGTTAATCATTTCGTAGACGTGTTGGAGTAAAGATACATGTTGATATGCCTTAACATTTTGATATTTATTTAAGATCAATTTTTTATTTCTTTATTTCACGTATTATAAATTATCTGAATAATTAAGAAACATGCAACTACAGACACTCGACACCTTTAAAATCGTTGAAGTATAAGTAATATTACATAAATTTTCAAGATGAAACACGCTGTTAACCGAATTCAGTAGGTAAGACTAAATATTAATAAGTAGGTTTTTTTCATATAATTTTGAAATTTTGTAAATATTTTTAAACTTAGCAGGGCAGTAATATAATTTTTAATCAGTTTAAATGATATTATTTTAAACGTATTCCGTTAAAATTAGCGGATCATATTATATTAAATGACTTAGTAAAGATGAAAGCCGGCTTCGTAATATATCCACAATCTATAGTACCAAGGTATGTCTTAACTTGCTAAAGCAAGAGTAATAATAAATCCGCAAGATTGCAGTTCTGATAATGATTTGATTCACACAACCAGCCTGTTAAATTTGTGTGCTTTGCGACAACACTTATGAAAGTGCCTTTTAATTAAGATGCCATGCCTAGAATCTTTGAAGATAACTTTACTCACCTACCTCATTCGTTCTGTCTTTATTCCACATTTGTATATTATTTTAAGGTCAATTGCTTTGCCATGTTCTAGAATGGAATATAGCAAAGCAATTTATGCTCTTTTAATTAATACTTTGCAAATATATCATTGAGATAAAGTTATCGACAGCTGCGTTTCTAATTATTTTATAACTTGTTGAAGCTATATTTTCCAATTACCTATCTAGATATATGTTTTAGATACCATACTGCATATGCAGAGGCCATTAAAAGGACGAAGGACACTATTTTAAATTACCTAAGTAAATTCAGTAAAATCTATAATCGTAATTGCATGAACTGAGGAAATAAAGGAAATTTCCTTTGTATGTAATTAAATACTAACAAAAGCCTGGATTTGATTTTATTTTCAATAGAACGTAATCTAGTTTTCAGTATAATCCACTAAAAAGGGCCTGATCTTTTATCCAACACAAGGCAAAGGGGCAAGGGCCAACAAAAGATAAAAGAGATATATAAGTGGCCCTTGGCAGTGCCATCAAGTCGTTACAAGAGCAGTAAAATATTTCAAATCGTGCCCAATGCCGCGGAAAACGGAAGTTACACATTTCGCTCTCCGCCTGGGGATCGGCCTTTACAAAAATAATTATAATTTGAGAGTACCTTTTAGCATTGGTAATGTAATTTTTGTATAATTCTTTGGCTCATTATATAACGATGTTATAGAAAATATTTTTTATAGATTGTAATATCATTTTTTCTGATTGTCGACTAAGAACAGGAAATGAAATGTTGTTTATTTATTTAGACACCTACAACTACCATTGATAAATAGCCGTCTATTATTACATATGCAATAATCAATACAGTCATGTAGTGTCATGAAGCACACTTCGCTATAAGTAGTTACGTGTGCATTCATATAATAGGCATAATCAAATTTATCGCTGCCCCGCGGCCATTCCCATGAAACAACAATGGATTACAATTAGATGCAAATATCATTCAAAGGGATGTTAACGCGTCAGAAGGGTTACCATCCAAGCAAATATGGACCGGAGTTGTTAAATTTCCCCAGTGACCACCCTCATATGAAGCTATAACGGTCATTTTAAAGTTCTGTCCGTGGGTACATACCTACTATAGATGTGAGAAGGGTCAAATTTATATGTATATTTTTATGAAATAGATGTAGCGTATAGAGTATAGATGTAGTGCATTGTACTATGAAAAGTATGTAGACAATAAGTATAATTTTCTTATAAGAAACATGTAGGTACTTTAAGATATTGCTGTCATTGGTTAATTCGTGACAATAATATAAAACTATGCACTTACTTGTGGATGCCTATTTTCAAATTCATAAGATTAATAAGCTTTATATCTTATTAAATCGTAAGAACGTTAATTTTTTTTCTTATAACTTTCCTTGTTGTTCAGTTACATATGGATTAATTTAAAAAGATTTTAGTATATTCCGCTTGAAATAGGAATTATTTGTTACTGAATTTTTCGTATCGATTTCAATACAACAATAATAACGCGAACATTAAAATAAAATATTCTGCTACAATAAGCACTGAACCTATATTTACCGATAGTGTATCAAACAGGGATATGTTTCTGTTTAACGGAGCGGGCGGTCGTTTCACGCTTGGTCGCCATACACGATACTGCAATGGATACAATAAACCGAATTTATTTTGCATTTTGTCTTTATGTTTTTATTTTACCCCAAAAATTTCATAAAAGCCTAAAAAAATAGTCTAAGTTTGCAATCGACCAAACATAGATGGCGCTATTAGTATCAATATTCATATGTATTAAATAAGAAAACTATATTGTTAAATATGATTTATTTATTTATGAATGATATGAGATATTAAATTATGACATATTTATATTTATAATAAGTAAAGAAAAGATACTATAAAATGATTGCGAAAACATATAAGTATCGCTTTCGATTTTCGCAAGTTTCCCATGTGAACTTGTTACCATAAATTCCATATTCTTCCCAACATTATGTATGGAAATGTACTTTGGATGTTGGAGCGAAAATTATTCTATGTAGGCGTTCCCTTTGACGTTTATACGCTTGTTGAAAATGTTTTATATCTATAGCATTTTTGAAACAACGCCACATACTATTGCTATCATCTACAGCTAGATAACATAAAGTTATTGAGATTTCATCGGTTATCTATACTTGTAGTTAAAATGAGATAACTGTTGTTAAATTAAAATATTAGTACGTATATAAAACATAAATACATATATTTCAAAGTAGCAAAAATGTAGTAAATATTTATATAAAATCAGTCACCAAAAAGTAACTTCAAATAGCATTTTTAGAATAATTACAGTGATAAGTATAATAAAAATAATGACTAGAACCTAATCTTTTATTATTTAATGAATAGAAGAACGTATTTAATTAGAAATAGTAATAAATGGTCGCGTGATTAAAGACCACTAAACGTTGTTAGCCATTGTGTTTGTTATAAAGCAATTTTGGTAAGTGGGTTAAACGAAGTTTATATGTACACATGAATATAAAAAGACACAAGTTTACATTAAATATTATTATAGCATCTATGAATCTTATGTTGAGTGTATGACGCTAATGTGTAAATTTTAATCGGAATGAGTAAATATTATTAAAAATTAAGGAATTTCCAATGTAATATATTTATGGATATTTAGTTTATTTTAACCCCTTGCACAAGTTGCGCGAAACATAGGGAAACTAACATAATAATTGATTCAGAACCACACTTATATCAAAAAATAGAATAAACTAGTAAAAATATATCAATAGTTTGTAATATAATATTGTTGTGCCATAACGACCTACGATCAAATTATATAAAACACATCAAAACTAACAAGGAATGGCAGCGAACGTTAGAGTGAAACAATTTACGCCTACAAATACGTAAGTTACATAACGATACGAACCAAATACGCTTTCGGCAATAACCGGGCAACATTCTAACAATTTAATGTGGCATAAACAATACAAATACTCGTACTGGCTGGTTGTACGCGCCTCCGGCATATGTAGCCGCGTACGGGCCATATTTATTGTCTATGGTATTGTGGTGCGATCGTTACCGTATATCTGAGTGGGGGCGTACAGGGGTGCCCTATCATGAATCCTGATACGCACCAACCATTTCAATGTGACCCGCAGAAAGTTGCTAATGTTACCACAATAGCACCGCTTTGATGAATCGCCGAGGTCACCTGAGCTGGTGGCAGTAAAAGGGTTGTTGATTGGACAGGGACTCTCCTGGGCTCGGCCGCCCGTGTCCGTTAATGGTTTTAATCGCCCTTAGTGTCCCTCTACAATTTATGTTTCATTTTCGATCTCGTTATGCACATCGGATTATGCGCGCTCTGATCCTCAAATCGAAATACGTAATGGCCAGGGAGATATGTAAATTTACAATAACGTGCCACTTCGATAATTAAGCTCATATAAATTATTGTTAAATTCTAGTGTTTATGGCGTAACTATTAGTTGTGAAATACAAATATTATAGCAGTTGACTAGGATTACAAAACGAGGGAAGCTCCGTTTAGTTGGTTATGTATCTAAATTAATGTCGATTTTATGTTTATATAATACCTATACTGTGTTTGAGTCTCTAGTGACAGCTCACACTGTCACGGTTGAGAGGCGAATCCCAAACCCTTTTCTTGTTTAATATACAAGAAAAACATTCTCTACAGTGAAATTTAACCTCATAAAACAGGATAAACCAAATGCCCTATAAAAATATTGACGTGCCTAATGTTTCATTTAATCTAATTATTATTCGCCAACTAAATTAAAATAAAAAAAACTTTTATCAAACTCTTTATTCCATAATTTCTTACTAATAACGCCGTTATTACAATAAAAATATATAAATCAAATATGTATTGTATTAATACAGGTACTATTATCAGAATTTAAAACAGGATTACCACCGAATCGCTAGGCCGGGGTTATCGCGACGCGCCGGGGCTGGTCGGATTTCAGCGGATCCAGCCGGATTTGACTGGATTTGGAAGGATTATTCCGGACGTTGCGATACTGGCTGCTTTGTCGCGATATCGAAAGTTTATTTCACGTTCGGACAGCTCTTTTATTACTGAATTTCATTAATATTATTACTCAATTAGTTATTATATATACGACCTTTTATTGAAATTTATGAAATGTTTTTATAATTATAGCTTTGAAATTTCAAAATATTAAATAACAGGTAATTAAACTACTTGATAATTTAATAGCCAAATTTCTTTTTTGGACTTATAATACAAAAAGGTAATAAAAAACGAGATCCATACTTTATTAATTCTTTAGTTTTATGACATTTTACAAATTATTTTTCATATTACTTTATTCACGTTACTTGTAACAGCATTATAAAATCTCATCTAGAATATTTACATAATACAAATAAAACTAAGTATATTCAAACAAAACTTCGTCACACAATCTCTTGAATCCCCGCAGCGACGTAGACCCGCTACGGCGTAGCACTAACATATAATCCTTTTCGCTACAATGGCAATTTCAAACTTCCTTAGGGGCTTCGGATAATCTTTCTTTATATCGAAGTACAAGCGACTGCGAATTTTCTTTCCCTTTCGCACTTTTAAAGTAAATAAGTTGTAAGAAAAGGACAAAACGTACGATCTAAGAAACTTTAAGCTTCACTTCTCAATAAAGAGGGGAGAGCAGTAATGTGTATTTAAATTCCGAGTTCAAGTGTTATAATTCTATTTTTTAATTTAATTTTTACTGTTACCGAAATTCTTTAGGGGTGAGAGACATATAATTATTGGGCAATGTATATTTTATTACTACAAGATTAAAGAAAACGATATAATAATATATTTAGTAATTATAATTATACAAGCTTGGCAATAAAATACTTAAGTAAGACATAAAATTTAATTGTTACAGCTTAGAACATGTTATTTAAATGCTTGCATACTGTATCAGCTTATTATATATACATATATGTATTTAAGCTTACTCAATACTACTTATATATCATTGAAAATAATATTAATCAACGAAAATAGTTATTTATTAACATTTTAAATTGAATTACCATTCAAAATATCTAAGCGTAGGCAATTAAAATAATTTTACATAATCATCTCATACATACATAATTACAATAAAATATAAGTAAAATATACAAAGGTTGTAGTATAAAATAATCTATATCAATTCTTATTAATTTCAGGAGTGGAAAAGTATTACTTTCATAGCTATTTTAATGGGTAATTTTCATAAACAAAGTCGGGATACCACGGGGTGGTTTGAGGGGGTGAGTGGCGCGGGTTCCTTTCCAAGATAGAAAACAGCTCTGGAGCTCGTATAATGGCTTTTTGGAATGGCGTCGTCCGTCTTGCCTCCTTCTCCCTCCCCCAGCCGCCCCCGGGACGAGAAAGGATGAATTCTTATTTCCTCATCTAGAGGCGTCCGGTGCAACCCTCCATGTAGATTGCCTTTTTCTCGTGGAACCTTCGTATAACATAACAATGGCTTGTTTTCAATTTTGTTTTGCCTTTCTTTCTTCGTTTGATAATATAATATGTACATTTTGCCTTTGTCGATGACTATTATTGTTTGGCGATTTTTTTTTACTCTTTGTTCGTTAATGTTTATTCATTCATAGAAAGTACCTGTAATTAAAAAATAATGATTAGGAAAATGTATTTCTAAACTAATACTGTGCTTCATTTTAGTAGCACTAACAGTTATAGCTGTAAAACTAATTAATTTTATATTTTATGAATTATACAGTTGATAGATAAGAAAGGGAGAATTGAGCATCAATGCAATTATTTTTTTTACGATAATTGTTTTTTTAGTCAAAATTTGTTTTATTTTAAAGTTTTTATATGATAAAACATGATAGCAAAAAGTCGACTTTCATTATTCATAATACAGGGAGTAGCAGTCTAGTCTGCAATTGTCTTTACGCCAACAATAGGTACAGGATTAAATAGTTTCTATTCAGTAGACAGTAAAATATTTAACGTGGTTGCATTAATAAAGCCCAGTCTTTTATTTTCAATTATAGGTTGACATATATGAATAAGCGTTAATAATATTAAACAAAATAATGTATAGTTCATTTACTAATAATCCCGTCCATAAAATAATAAACATCTTACTATAATTAAATCGTTCAATATATACACAGATCGTTATCGTAATATATTTAAAATGGCAAAAGCAACTGCATTCATGAAGTGAAATGCGAGCCAAAAATACTTTGAAACCGTGCCAAAACACGCAGAGCGATCATAAAGCATCCCATGTTATAACATACTTTAATTTGCTTTACCTTAAAATATCCCGGAACTTTTAAAAGTTTCATCTTTTTATACGGAAAACGTTTTGAAAAATTATAAACTCCAAGATATCATAAAAATAAACTTTTAAAGCATTGTGCTTATAACATGCAGATGAACTATATATGGTAACTATATATGTATTTAAGTATCTGCATTTAACTATATACTTTTTTATTTTAGTATATAAAAATATTATCTCTAAAAAATAAAGAAAATAATTTTAGTTTAGCAATAACTATATTTCTTTTTTTCTTTTTTTTTTCCACTTCACGCTGTATGCCGCATGTAGCTGGGTAGGCAGAGGGAACCAGAGAACCTAGTGTTAAGACACTCCATTCTCTTTCAACAATTCCGTTCCCCACTTTCCGCCAAATTGAGGCATTGCGTGTTGAGTGGCGGAACTTAACGCCGCGCTTTGCCTTGTTACCAAACCAAAGAAATGAAAATACTAAATTTTACATTTCCTGAAGTGGGGATCGAACCCACAACCTGTCGCGTTTACAGTCGCACGCTTGTGCCTCTGCGCCACGACAGGCGTATAAACGCGTCTAGCTAAAAAAGTAAAAAAGTGTAAAAGGCGTCTAACTGTATAATAATAAAAATTTTATAATATTATAACAAGTTAATGGATATTATAATTTAATAAGAATAATAAAATACATACATATAGGTCTCTCGGATAAATGTAACGTGCGCAGTGGAGCAGAAAGACAGTGCTTGACTATACACACAACAGCTTGTGGGTTCGAGTCCTACTCGGGGTCACGAATACATCTAAGCTATTTTAATTTCTCACTGCGGTAAAGAGTAAGCGCGGCGTTGAGTTGCGATACTCGCTACGCAAGTTTGAATTCGGGCGGAAAGCAAGAACGGTGTGTCTTGTAATTACAATCTCTCTGCCCATCCCGCTATGCGGTGAGAAACGTGAAGCTAGAAAAAAAATGTGAGAATTGTAACGTTTTCCACCTCTCAATTTTTTTTTTCTACCTAACTAAATAATATAAGTAAATAGGCTCATGATACGTCTTGCGGTTAAGATCCGTTATTGTTATATTCGTAAGTAACTCAAGTTCTTTTAGAGATTCAGAGGTAACAGTGTTAGAAGAGATATGGTTTGTAATAATTATTAAGTATCATAGACATAGACGTTTCCGTTGAAATCACTCTCAGCCCATCCGAAGACAAGTGTGAGCACGTCCTTTCAATCCCTCAATTATAACTATAAAATGAAGTCATAAAAGAGAACCGAAAGCAGAATGGCACCGCCCCGCCACTTTGCCGTGAATTCCTACCTGACTGATTGAACTTTGCAACAACCACGCAGTCTTATGAACCCTCCGGGACACAACGAAACAGTCAACGTATATGATACTTACGATGCCTCAGCAAATGATCGATCATTAGTTAGCTGTTATTTTTGAATAGTATTAATATCGTATATGATCTTTCTTAAGACTAGTATTTCGCTCATTTAATTTGTGTTTGAACTTTCTTATAACTAGAGTTACGCTCGTATAGATTGTATTTGATCTTTCTTAAGTACTACACTTATTCCTAATATATGTTAGAGTTGTAATGTTTTATAACCATTGATTTGTGAGATCAATGTAAGTGTCGTTGTTTCGCATTTCAATTCAGATATTTCTTAAAAGTACTGTTACGCATATATATATTATGTGAGGTGGTTCTCATATTCATTGTTTCACTTATTTGTATCTTATAACGTTTGTTATTCGTAACGTAGATTGGCTTGTGAGACCAACCTAAGCCGTCGTTACGCATACCAATTCGGATCTTTCTTATAATTAATATTACGCTTATTTCTATCTTATAACGTTTGTTATTCGTGTTGTAGATTGATTTGTGAGATCAATCTAAGCCGTATGATACGCCTATCAGTTCGAACGCGCAACCCCTAGGCGGCCGATTAGGTTATAAAACGCACGGCACGCACCCAGCAGTCGATTGTCAAAACTGACCGTGCACTCTACTATGAACATAGCGCTAGACAGACAAACAGGCGGACACTACTACATACACCAGTACTCCGGGACATATTAGCATCGCGCTCCCCGTCGGAGGACACTAGTACATACACCGGGGCCAGGACATAAAATAGCATCACACACCCATCGAACTCTAAGAGAGTAAAGACAGGCGGACACTACTACATACACCAGAACTGGGACATAAAATAGCACCACACACCCGTTCACCACACATCGAAGCACAGTTCAATAGTAGAACGCTTATATAAGGTTTAAGTTTAATTGTGTCACCAGTTATATCAACGTCATCCGCCGGACAAGTTTCGCTTTTACTACCGCAAGACAACAGTTGACATGATATAACCGACCAACGCCACTATAGCGGTTCACCTAAGCCAAACACATTCGGCTCCAGTGATGCAAAGCAGTATTGGGTCGGGCCACCAACATCGGTTATCAGTAGCCCATAGAGCTCGAACGCACATCCACTAGGCGGCCGATTATGTTATAAAACCGCACGGCACGCACCCAGCAGTCGTTTGTCAAAACCCACATTGCATTCTACTATGAACATAGTGCTGGACGGACAGACAGGCGGACACTACTACATACACCGGCACTGGGACATAAAATAGCACCACACACCCGTTCATCACGCATCCAAGCACAGAACAATAGTAGAACGCGGTTATAAGATTTAAGTTTAATTGTGTCACCAGTTATATCAACGTCATCCGCCGTACAAGTTTCGCTTTTACTACCGCAAGACAACAGTAGACATGATATAACCGACCAACGCCACTATAGCGGTTCACCTAAGCCAAACACATTCGGCTCCAGTGATGCAAAGCAACGTTGGGTCGCGCCACCGACATCGGTTATCAGTAGCCCATAGAGCTTACCGAACCCCGACAGTCGCATATCACAATGTTATACGGAAGTTCTCTGTTATACAAGTATCGCTAACGCAATACACGACAACCTTCCGATACAGTTTAACTAACCAACACTACTATAGCGGTTCACCTAACCCAAACGCATTCGGTTCCAGTGATGCAAAGCAATATTAGGTCGCGTCACCGACATCGGTTATCAGTAGCCCATAGAGCTTACCGAACCCCGACAGTCACATATCACAACGTTATACGGAAGATCTCTGTTATACAAGTATCGCTAATGCAATACAAGACAACCTTCCGACACAGTTTAACTAACCAACACTAATATAGGCGGTTCACCTCACTTCAACTCATTATATGTAGCGAACCCTCTACATATTATTTTCCATATCCATTTCAAATACGGTACGCGTCCGCAGACCCGACCGCTCGCATGCCATGCTACTTCATTATTATATTTCATATTCAAATACGGTTCGAGTCCGCAGACTCAACCACACACCCACAGTGCTGCCTCCCTATATATGCCGCGCAACTGTTATGACAACCCGGAACGTCGTACAGCATAATATATTTTTTTCTTAAATTCGATATATAATCCTATATACATAATCAGCAGAAGGCCCCTATGCTTCTATCGTTTCCAATTTATTTCATTTCTAAATAAATCCTACTATTTTGACGATTTACGCTCCTGACAATACACGAACGCCTCCCGCTCTCGGCACACTACTCGACGGTTTACGCTCTCGGCAATACACGAACGCGGCCTGCTCTCAGCACGCTACTCGGACGGTTTACGCTCCTGACAATACACGAACTCCTCCCGCTCTCAGTATACTACTCGAACTTTATCTATTTAAAATATGAGATTAATTTATTCATGTTAATTTATATTATATATTTAGATAAATTGATATTCATTTAAATACAAAAGTACTGATCGTTACAGAATATGTAAGTATAGAAAAGCGGAAGCGTGACACTTATTAGTGTTAAAAGTGGTTTTATTGCACATCTTAGCTATTATCAGACTAACAACAAATAAATTAAACTCAACACGCTTAAAGTAATTTTCTGGTTATTCTAGTGATCCTAATTCCATAATGTACTGCTATGAAAATATTGTATTGTCATTGTATCCGGACATTTAGCAAATTTTTTGAAAAATGAGATGATAAGGAGTAGGTAAAATTAATTGCAAGATTTTCTAACAATGTTTGGTGAAGCTAATAAAAGTGTATCAAAATTATTATTATACTAGTTGCAATTGCTTATATAAGAAATACAGTAAGTTATGTCATTTATGTTATAAGTAAGTTATACCGCTTTGATAAAGGTCTTAAACAGACTATCATTTCTTACCCAAATTTACTCCACAGACACGCATTTTGGCTATATAATAATACTTAGATTACTAAACTTATTAAACCAACTATTAAGAAACGTTAGGGAATATAAAACATTTGCTGGTATACTATAAATGGTAAACATCTACCACTGCAATATGATCCTTATTTTCATATTCTTCGACACCAAATCAGAGTTCCATTGTAATTGGTAAGGGAGCCAGGTTGAACATCTCAGGCTATTACGCGGCAATCATGACAGTTGTCTGAAATGAGGACTTACCCCAAGTATAAACAAGTAACGTGTGCGCGAAATTACCGAATTCATATTTCGTTTCTGCGACTCCCTTTGAACCTTGTAATGTTAGTAAAGAAAGTGAAAGAAATTACACTGTGTTTTAAAATTTTGATTTATTTCAATAAATCTCGTACTATTTCCTTGACGTAAGCCAATCATTTTGGTCGAAAAGTTTTGTAATATTTGGACAAAATATATTATTATAGCAATAACATTGTAAATGATGCTGTTGAACTGTTTAAAAAAAAAACAATTATTAATCATATATTAATTTTACGTGTGTTTTACGCAAAACCATATGACAATTTATTAGCAGCAAAATATAGATATATTGCAATAAGTAAAATGTAGTAATTGTGTTATTATACATAGAAACAAAAAACATTATATATTTTAGTAACATAACTTTTTATCAATAATTATTACTGACATTTTTTTAAAACTAGAGGCTAAATTTTTATCTCCTTTATCCTATTACAACATGATCCATAGAATAAGAAGAAACTAAAACTAAAATCCCAAAGTATACTGCACTTGCCCAGCAATTTGGTTCCAAATAAATTTAACAGAATAACAATAAAGTGGGATGTAGTCCCTGTTCACTAGATTTATACTTATCTCATAGCTATAAAGTCGTATTAACGCATATAAACATATCAAGAGGCGGAGGACAAAAGAGGTTACACATAAGTTTAAAATTATTTCAGACACTGGTAAGGGCCATGTTAAGAAAGATGTATTGAGTTAAATAGGCATATACCGGTATTTATTATGGCCATTGAAAATAGTTAAATAAGTTGTTATTTAAATCCATATGTACTCGTACATTTTAGGATCTAAGTTAAATTAGAATAGTGATTACGAAAATCGTGAAACTAAGAATAATCCTATTTTATTTTATTTATATTTTTATAGGCACGTATAGATAAAATAAGACTACTTTTTCGGCGTTTCAAGGAACAGTTATCTATCATATTCTATTATATTTGTTTTTTTTTAATAGATGCTCGATACGTAACTAAAATACTTTTAAATTTATTTATCAAATGAATAATAACCATTGTGCAAATCTAAGTAAAGTCACCCTTCTGTCGTTTGCTCGACGGGAAAGTTCCCGGCATCCATTTCCTGTGTTTGCCATCTCACTCCGCACTCGGGACGCGATCTAACACAAATACATTCTCCCCATGAGCCTTGAATAAATCTGAGCACTCTAAAATGTATGTACGTAAATTCTTGTTATGGTTTTTATGTTATGAACATATGTACTTAGGAATTTCTTGGCCATTTTATGTTATAATAAAATATTTCTTTAAAATAAAATATTTCTTTGTATTCCAAAATAAAATATTTCTTCGTTAAAAAAACTTATTATGGAGTTTTACTTTGAAGTTCATTTTAAGTTAATAAAAAATGTACTTAGGTACAGGTACATACCGTAATATTCGTCAACTAGACCACTTTTTCATCATAGCCCTATACTTTTTTTGGCATACATTCACTTCGCTCTATTTTTATGTTAGTATGACATAGTATATTATGTTAGTATTACATTCAAGGAAAGCGTAAAGGTCGAAGGAAGACTTGAAATAATGAATCGCATTTCAATTTGATTTTTTTTGTTTTTGTTATATAAGTTTAACACACTTACATAAAAGAACATTTTAAAAACATATTATTTTTGCCGCTGGCAAAAAAGTCAGACCAATTATTTTTGTAGATTCGATGATTACCTTTTTATACTTAAAAAATAATTAAAAATAAAAGTTTCTGTTAAGAAGCTAATTTTAAATGTTCATTCAAACGCAGTTAAAAACTTCAATCCCTTAATAAAAATATAGATAATTTTATCTCTTTTATTCACATATATGTTAGTCACAATCAAAGGATGCGGTCGCTCATAAAAATTAATGGTTACAAACACTCCATTCCAAAGAGTATAAGTTGAAAACAAATCTTCACGGTCTGATCGTGGAAATAAATATTCTAGAAAAGACTTCATAAAAATAATGATATAAATAAAAACTGCTCATACATTTTTATAATAAAATACCGAACACTTTTTAATTATTTATTAATTTTCAATATTTTAATTCCTTACATTAATTGAATCGGCGGAAACTAGAATTACATAAGACTATACTCAAATTAGTACCATTTAAGAGTATATATTCATACTTATTTTTTAAAGAGATGTCTTGTTGCATGTCTCTTCTATATTTTTTTGTCGTAGTCTCAAGCTCTACGTCGCAGTCAACAAAAGCGCTCGATAGTGGTACAATAACCCGCCTTAAATGGCCCGGAACTTTTTCTAATGGTTTATTTAAAAATCACAATTTTCTTTCAAAGTTTCTTTTTCTCATATATCATTTTTATGTCTGTAGAAGTTTGATCTGAATTACTTTTATGCGATGTTTGCGTTGTTCCTCTGTATAAATGTGATTTAGTAATATGTTTTGCTCATACAGTTATTTTATACGTCTACCTTTAATATTCTGTGTGGTTCAAATGAATAGAAATAAGAAATTCTATTCTATTAAATACTTCACGTTGCGTGTGCACTTATAGAAATATATGATATTATTTAACTATGGAACTGTGGAATGTAGTTAACAAAATTAATTTTCTTATTGTTATGATATCTTTTACACTTTATAATGAAATCGCATAAAAATGTGTTTATTATTATAATACAAAGTACTAAGTAATTTTCTGAGAATTGATACTAATGCAAAGTTAAGTTATAATATCGTTTTATGTCATCTGTTAATTCATTAGAAAGTTATGTATATATTTTTTACCTTGTTTGTTTCATATTTTGCGAGGAACGTAAAGGGAATTTAGTGAGAAACGATAAATAGTAATATAGATATGTCTTAATTCTCCGCTTTCTATACTTTTCACGGTTATATTTTCTTAAATTATGAGACGCAATGTCATTTTGAGTAAATAGGTGAATGAAAATATTTAAAGTTCAGTTCAGTTCTTTATTTAAGACAATATTTTAAATATAATAAATTCACAACCATCCAGTCTCACAAGAACATTTATAAATTCACTTAAAAACATTTACAAATTCTAAAACATGCCTATATCACTGACAGTAGTATTATTACGATAAAAACAGCATATTTCACAAAATTTTTATTCATAAACATTCCTTCAAGATCGTCTCGAGTGTTTATAGTCTCATAAGCGGTTTGTTAGAAGTCGGCCCTCCCGAGCCAGTATCGGAGTCCTTAACAATCGCCTTTACGACATATAAAACTTAGTCTTTATAGTCTCGATGTACATAAACGCTGCTTTTACGTCTTTTTAATTAATTGTATTGTCGTTAAAGACCATATCAGTTTTGTCGTGATGACGCCTAGTGATTCAATAAAACGGATTTGATGGGCTGACACTTCATAAAAAACTCATAAATGTCTCACAAAATGATCTCGCTAGTATTAAATCTTTTCTATATTATTTGATGGCTGTCTTTTAGGAACTGTATAATATCTTTATTTTCTTAAGTTAATTTTGTAATTAACTTGTCATAATAGGAAATATAAACGACTTGGTCATTGCTAATTCTGTAAATGGCGTCGCGCAAGTTATTCAAATAAAAGCACTTAATCAGTCGCTCCTCGAATGATACTAAATATGTATTTATTAGATAATAAATTTAATTTAAGATTGTGAGCGCAGCGTGTTAGTCACAGCATGCGACCGCATTGTTACTTACAAATAACTTTATCTATATGTATCTTCTACAAATAACCTTTAGTAATCGTTTAATGCTCTATTTTGTTGACTTTCCTTCATTGCTTCAAATATACCTATGTATATTATTTCGTGTGATTTTATATGTAATTAAATATATTGAATATCTTCTTTTTTTAATTTAAATATAAAAACTTATTTAAAAGTAATTAATTTAACCTAACAATCAAAACTCTTTCGATCGTTATGCTAAGAAATTAAATCATTCCTTAATAAAAACAGACATCAAAATATACAGTGCATCTTAAAACCTCAACCCCCTAATACTCCTGACCATATTTACGAGCAGTATCAATTAATTTTTCCCTCTTTTTACTCCGTCAACAGTAAAGAGTACAAAGTGGCCATAGGCACAAATACAAGTGGCTATAAAATGAATGTAGCTGACTCAGTGCGAGTTGGAATCTCTATTGCGCATGTGCGGTACATTCCGGCACTTTTATTGATTTCAGTAGCACTAACGGTCCATAAAACCGACGTGCCGGACTGGAGCCTTCTCTCTATGCCCCTTATTAGGTACTCGCTATATCCAGTGAATTCTACTTGTTAACTTTTTAAAAGAAAGCAGACTTTTCATTAAAATGAAACTGAATTCTTTTATAGTAATATATTGTTATTATATTTTGAATAAAACTATGAATTTAGTATTAATAAAAAACATTCACTATTCATATAACACACATTATGAAAATAATATTACGCGATAAACTTTCTCTTCACGTAGATATGATATAATAAATGTCATTTGCAGCCAATAATCACCAAGCGCACGTATTTTTGGATTAACTACATAGGAAGTCGACGATCTTAATTGTGGGCGATGTTGTCGGGGAGTCGCTTGGTCATAACGACCGGTGGACCTGCACTATATTATTTTGTTAGTAGAGTCATTTAGGAGGGTTGACTTAATGTAACGAAACATGCGGTTGCAATTAACAGTTCAGACGTTAAGTTTTTTGGTCAGTTTATTTATTACATTGTAAGTTCTATTGACAAACAGAAGGAAGAAATGAAAAGCATACGTACTAAGACCAAGATTGTAGACCGTAAGTACACAATATTTCTCAAATGTAATACGAAAAGAGAACATTAGTGGGTGTTCGTCGTGTAATATCGACGGAGCGACGGCTGCGGAGGTTCTATTGCGGCCTTTATTAAAAGTAAATTTCTCGCCGCAGAATGTCCTCAAAGTCTGTTACAATTTTAACCAACGAAATGGAACCACAGAAGCTTTTATTTTATTCAAGATATAAATGTATAATTAACAAAACTTGATGATTTTTATTTTAATATTGTTATGTAACTGTGAACTACAAGTAATTAGAAAGAAAAAAGTATTCTGAAAGCGAAACATTCCTATAAATAAATATCTAGTAAAGTTACAAAAAGAAACAAGTGCGAAAACGACATCCCAATCAACTTACAAAGTGATCGAGTTGCGAATTGAATCAAACATCGTACCTACACAATATGTACAATATGTTCAATAGAGAAAGTAGCGCGGCAGTGAAGCGATGATTTCGCTACATTTCCCGCGACCGTAACGACGCTTGGAATCGCCTTGATGGACGCCATGAATGAGCTCTCACAACATAAAGAAATCCCCTTAAAAAGGGTAGCGAGGGAGGAATAACGAAAGGCAGTAGCGCTCAAACCTTACGTATCTAACAAAGATAATGAAATATTTTAATATAAGTACGAGTATCTTACTATTTTTTATCAGACTATTGGCCGATTATTATCAAATTCAGCTTAATATAGTCATTGTTCAATACCATAAGTAGTTTATGCGTTAGACTATTCTTCTTTCTATCAACTCTGTAGTTATCTTATTATGCAGATATATTGAAGTTTTATTATTTTAGAAAGCAAATGAAATTTTTATATTCAGTTATAACAAACATTGAATTGGTATCTGAGTGATATATGTAGAAACAAAATTCCATGGCTAACGGATATAGCGTTAGCCACGGAATTGTGTTCTATGATGCAAGAATCACTTCTTGCATTCAGATATTATGCCTGAAATAGAGATGAAATATCTCTGTCTACTTATAACAATATTGGACATATGTGAAATTGTAACATATAATTGATGAGTTGAGGTCTTAGTTTCTTTATCTGCAGTTCCAAAGGTCCCGGCTTGTAGCGATTTAGGAGTAAGGTTTTCGTCGGCTTGCCTCTATCTACCGGCTTATAAGTTTCACATAATTCGTCCAAGTCCCTAATAAGGTGGGTACCTGTAAAGGGGTTTACAATAAAATAAATAGTTTCTAAATCGAACTCTTCAGATTCTCAATGGAAGGAAATAAAGGAAATGAAAATATTAATACCACTGTCCTTTCCTGCAATGTAAAAGAGTAAAGTTTGAGAAACAGTGCAGAACAAAGTTTGCGACGTAGACGGGACTAAGCTTAGGGTGCTGTCTCATTACGAGCTAGATTCTGGATTTTGCGCTGTTGGTATAAGCTGGTCTTAAAATAAGATCTAATTACCCACTCGGTTATTCTTAATTAAGTATTTAATGCTTAAAACATACATGGTGCTGGCATTTTGGTTAATATTACTTTAAGAATCTTTAATCCTTTTATAATATTACTAAATATATATTATATAGGCTTTAATTGTTATATAAAATTGCAATAAAAAGTAAATAACTTAAGTCATGCAATTTACTTCTAATACTTTTTTACTGTAGAGTACTATTAGATACCTACATAAAAATAATATGATTTATTATTTTTAAGCTAAGTAAGGAAGTAGAAATATTTTAAATGTATTGTAGTCAGAGAAATAGGTATATTTAGGTAACCTTTAATTAATAACTAATCATACGTTGACTAAGAGACACCAAGAAAAAATTCTATTTCCACAACTGTCTGATTCTTACTTCATTTAGATAACATCACAAGTTATATTCATGTTTGCTTTGTATTGTCTTTTCCTGAAAATAGCTGTTTACAAGTAACAACAATAGGTACGTTTATTAAACGTTTATGTTTTTATCTAATTAAAAAATACACAAATAAATTTTAAGAATAGTCCAGAGTGTAACTTATTTGTTAAAAATATTAAAATCAAAACATCATGAAGCCATACCTTATGTTGGAATTGTTATAAAGTACATAAATATTTATTTCATTTCAGTCGCAATATTTGTAATAAAATACATACATACATAGCTTCAAGCTGTATCCCACATATAGCAGGGTAGGCAGAGGGAACCTAGTGTTAAGACACTCCGTTCCCCACTTTTCGCTGAATTGAGGCATTGCGTGCTGAGTGGCGAAAAATTCCATTTTCTGAAGTGGGAATCAAACTCACAACCTGTCGCGTTTACAGTCGCACGCTTGTACCTCTGCGTCACGACTGGCGCGTAATAAAATAAGGTTAATATTTTTCGATTTACTCTCCTACTATACTAGTACAGCATTACAGAATATCTAAAATATAAGCTACCCTTAGCCCGTAGCTAAGGGAGAAAGCAAACATTACGCACAATATAACTCTTTAGATTTACTGTAACAAAACAAGCAAAAATATCTTCCTGTGTTGCAGTAAATCGCAAACTTGCTACCGAAGCGTATGACCTCCCTCACAGGGGGAGTAAACAAAACAAGTTTTTCCTCGGATGAATAAATAAGAAGAGGGTCTTAGGATGCTATCCCCACTTTTAAATTGTGTGTTTGATTTGAATGTTTTAATCCTTACGCGTAACACGGTCTCAGCTGCCACTATGTTGAAATTGCAATTGCTCTGCTCGTTATTTTAATTAAAGCGACGAAATATGTATAAGAGCTTAACTTGAGATAACAATTTATAAGATTAGTTGCGAATTGGTAATTATATTAGATACTATTTTAAGAAGATACTTCTCAGTAATCTTCTTACAATAATACTTACTAAATGTGCTATATATGTACTAACATTTTATTATATTTAAATCCTTCTTCAAGTATTTGTTATGACAATATCGTTTCTCTACTGTTCCACTGCTTGATATAGTAATAACAATATTAAGATAAAATAGCAACCTACCTTTCCACTAAGCCTTCTAAAGCCTCGCGTCGAGGGGTCTCCTTGGTGACCCCTGGCGATGAAACTAACGACCCGGGGTATCAACAAAAGAGCAATAAGATATGCTGGGAAAAACTAGTGTGTGAGCCCCAAGAGAGAGATCCCGCTTGCGCCGGTATCGCCTTACGGGAATCAAGGAAATGTGTTTTCACGATTTCTTCAGATAAATAATGCATAAAGTATTCAGTATAAATAATAAATAAATAGTTTTATTATTCTAGATAGAATATTATTTAAAGTAAAACATTTCACAGATTCAAAACGTAACTAGCAATATAAAAACGCTTACATTAAAAGGACAAGGTTATGTTTTTATAAGAGAAACGCGACTTATAGGTATGTCCAAAAAAGACTAGAGGCAGAGTTTTTGTTTAAATTGATAACATTAATAATTAGGTATATTTAATTGTTAATAAACACCATTGATTACTTGAGAACTGTCGTGGATTCGATTCTCACTCTAGAAAATATTTTTATTTTTATAATATTTTGTATTTTCATTTCTTTGCTCTGGTAATAAGTTAAGCAAGGTTCCCTGGGTCCCTCTGCCTACCTTGTTATGCGCGGGATACAGCGTGAAACTAAAAAAAATAATTATTATTTACTCATAATTAAATTATTTTTTTTACGAATAGGGTACGTCTGATAGTTACTTGCAAAGATTTGCAACCCTTGATATAATGTTTATTTGCGAAACTCAAAACGAATGTTATAGTTTGCGTAGTATATAGGTATAATTGCCTCGTCCCGGGGACCGAGCAACACGTCACCGGGATTGCCGCGTATATCCTCGTAATTGGAGCGCAACCCAAGATTCCACTTTCTTTATTGCAAATAAACTAACCCCGCACTGTAGCTAGCCCCCGTGCAATTTAAAAGCGATTACCGGATTAACTGTAACATAACCTGTTATTTAAATAATGTTCACGTTTACTATATTTTATGAAATTTAACCGATTTCAAATAAAAGAGTAGATTCTCGATTCGACTGTTTTTTTGTGCATCATTTTTAATGAGTGAATCGATTTTGATTATTGGTTTTCTTTATAATAATGAATGCTTCTTATTTGGGTCTATTTAAATTTAGTTAAAATTTCATGAGTAATTTTTAAGGAAATGTTACTTTTCAGTGTATTTTATTTGAATTCGGCTTTTTTTTGTTGAAAATTTTAATTATAATGAACTAATAAGTTAATTTAGGCAAAACGCCATATTGGCACTCACTGTTACAAAAAATAACAAGAGAATAAGAATTGTATTGGTTGTAAATTAGCACATTCCTATTTGAATTCTATTTGAGAAAAGGTAAATTTATTTAAAATATTTATAGTTTCCGGGAGAAGCATTGACCACTTGATACAATATTAGGTTTCACCAACAGGAGTATTTACAGAGTTTTTCCGTTAGTCTTATTACACAAATAAAAAAAGATCATATTTAAATATTAATACTACGAAATTTTCAAATGTATGTTCAAATAGTGCTCAGTAGAACTATTTTTAATATAAAATTTAAATCGGAAACATCTATTTTTGTATAAAGAAAAACGTATCCAGCCCCGTCGGTATCCACTAGACTGAATAATTGCTAGCTTCGTCCCTTTTTATTTACTTTTAGATTTATTTTGTACTCGGATGTGCGTTATTGCTTTTTCTTTGTTTCAAAAAAAAACTACGAACTTTGTAAGCTTTTTTAAGAATATTAACGACAATAGCTTTGTGGGATGTATGTGACAGTACAATAGTTAATTTAAAATAAAATTATATACAACAGTGAAAATAGCCAGACAAAACTTTTGAAGCTAGCTAGACCTAACCATGGACCTCTTTTAGTAATAATTGACATTAAAGGTCATTTGTGTCTACCGAAACTACAAGTAGGTATGTAGGTACCTTATGTACCTCGTACCTCTTGGAAAAAAAAGCAACATAACATATATAATGTAATTGCAACGGTAACTAAAGATTTACTAGAAGTATTTCCTAGTCTAAAGTCCCTCTAAGTAGCTATTTACGCTCAAATATAAGTTGATAATAAATAAAAATAATAAACAAAAAGGATATAAAGGTATTTTACAATATTTAAATATCTTTTCAATTTTCTTAGTCTTTTGAAATAGATCTTTTTGTAGACTTAATTCACATTTTTTATGTTCTTAAGTAATTATATGGTATAAAAATAGTCCTACAGTTGTAAATACAGACATTAAATCTTGTTTCTTTTTTTTTTTATTTCAAATACGGTCATCTAATCATGTATTAGCAAAAATTTTTACAAATTATTTTCCTCTACATACTAAATGATAAATAGCATTTAAACCGATTCCTTCGTTACGTCTTTTAGAGTAGACTTTATATCACTCTTTTGTCTTTTCTTTAGCCAAAAAAAATCAATATTACTTTCATTATAACGGAACTAGTTTTTAAAGTTAATAATTGAGAATTTAAGATCTGAAACCACATTTATTGTGAGTATTAATGCATATTTTAATAAAAACATATCATTAGATAATTTAATTCTTGACACAAATTTATGTTTTAATTAGTAGGTAATATACCTTATTATGAGTAAAAATTTTACACCAACTGTTATATTGAAATTGATAACAAGTTCGAGCTCTGTAAGCAGACTCAATGGACAGCAATGAATACCAATTTATATGCACTAAATGTGCCAAGTAATTATACTGCATTTGCAGTACACTGCTCCAAGCTACCGGCATGTTTATGAGTATGTGACATTTATAACTAGTATCGATACGTCTATAAATATTTATACATTTGATATCATCGTTTTGTAACTAACATTTTTATTATGTGACCTATTCCATAAAAAAAATTATAAATATTTCAATAACTTTTTACTTCAAATCTAAATTTGATTGGATTTAGGGAAGTTTGTCAATCTAGATTAAAGATAAGGACATATAATTTATTATAAAGTAAAAAAGCAAATATTAAAATGATAATGAAAAAAAATACAATTACATACATACAATTTACATTATAAACTTACAAGTGTATGAAATTGCATTATTCTAGCATATTAGTATCTATCAATAAGATTATATATGAATCCCCATAAAATACAATAGAATACCAAAAAGAAAAGAATCAGCTGCCATGGTTTGTACAAGACGCAGCGGCAAGGGACGTAGACCGCGGCATTCTCATATAGAGTTGTCAAGGGCGGGGTTTCGTGATGAATTGGAAACATCGTAGCGCGAGGGGACGAGGGGGGTTTTTTTAAGGGAAACAGGAGGGTGCGGGAGGAAGGGGCTTGATTAATGGCCTCGCTAGAGGGAGCCATGTTCATTATACCGACGGAACGATGTGTTACTTGCCTACTAATATATTTTACTTTCGGTGGCTCCGAGCCGAACGTTGGGTATGTTATTAGTTCATTATTTTAGGCATTTTTATTTCTTCCGGAGATGAAAAATGACATCACTGATTACGGGACGCATACAAAAATAGGTTATGTTCGATATTCTTTAAGATAATAACTCCGAGCGGCACCGTATGATATTTGAAATAGGACGTTAATTGACTTTATGGCTCAATTTAAACATGTTATGGGGTCGGCGAAGCTTTTTTTACAATAAACTAAACATTTTGTGCTTGTTCTAATTATGAGATAAATGTTACGT
Source organism: Philaethria dido (assembly GCA_033558755.1). NCBI lineage: Eukaryota > Metazoa > Arthropoda > Insecta > Lepidoptera > Nymphalidae > Philaethria > Philaethria dido. Next base: position 518,833 of record JAKGSA010000121.1, read on the forward strand.
TATAGCCTCATAAGTTTTATGGAATCAAATTATTAGAATCTATTAAAATTTAGTTTCGAAATCCATTTGAGATTGACTTACTTTCAATATTAAAGTACCTTTTATAAGGTGTTTTTTCTGAGAAGATCAACTACCTACCCATGAAATATTTAAAGGGTTTTCCCCGCTTACGAAGATAAGAATTCGACTAGTACATTTTTAACGATAAAGGAGTGTTTTTAGCTCAGGCTGTAAATATCTAAGCTTGTAATAAGAGAGCAAACTGAATTTTAATAGAAGTCTAATAATGCAAACTGTTTTAAATAACATTCGTTTATTTAGTCATATGTATGTACTCCTTATTAAATATTTATCGACTTTCATGGTATGTATCTACTTATTAGCTATAGTTTGAAAATAAAACAATATATTTACTATTGATATTCTTTATTTATTGATAAAACAATTATTTACGTTAATTAAAATGTTATAAAGCTCTATAGGACAGCAGATCTGGACAGTTTTATAGAAATTTAGCGAAACATCTACGACCAATAATACCTAAAAGTACTTAAATTAATAAATTATTATAAGCTTGGCACTTACAAAAATATCCAATGTACCTACTTATTTACAGGATGTACATATAGGTAGATTTTTGTAAATAAAGTTTTAAAATTTTCGTCTATGTTTTTATTTAATATATTTAATATAATAATTCGATTTGACCTTTTCAATTCAGTAGCAGTGCAATATTTTGCGATCATGTCCCGCGTTCTGCTATGAGTTTTTTTTCTCATATAGGTAATATTAATACAAATCCGACGAGCATTAAGTCAACAATATCACGTCATTATCATCTGTACGCACGCCAGCTAAGCACATAACATTAAGCAAACAAAACGAGTCGACTTGTGTATTCCATTCGCACGCCACGCTTAAAATAGAAACAATAGCCCCATTAAAAATCCGCTCTCGGATATTTTCCCGGCGTATCCCGTAGCTCGCATAAATCGGTAGCTTTCCGCCGAAGCTATTTCCAAAGGAACGTTTTCTATTCCACGCCGTGCACCCGTTTTTCTTAGACTCCCATTATAAGACGTGGGGGCATTACTCCATCCACGAGGGGGCGACCCACACCCGAAAGTAGAGGTTAAGTCGACGTATAGGCCGTTATGAAAGTTTATAAGTAAAATGGATGATAATTATACAAGTAGGTACGTATAAGACATGTTTTTAAAAGATATCATTTGAAGAGTTTCAAGCGCACACCCCGCATAGAAAATGGATCTTTGGATTAATCTCAGCGTGAAAGCAATGACGTGATCAGAATAATTTCATGACAAAGCCTTATAATGTTGCGCTCAGGTTTCTTGTATAGTTATTGACAATTTATATTTTTACCGTATAATATTCATTTTAGAGTTCATCTATTTATATTAATAAATATTTAAGCATTAATTAAATTAATGTAAAGAAATTAATAAAAGTTCAATCATTAGCCTAAAATTGATTTAATATGCATCTGTACAGTATTAGTATAGTATGAAAATATATAAGTTGGACTTAAGAAGGTCGTATCTACGGTGTGCTGAACCGCAAACTTTGTAACACGCCAACTCTATTTACATGTAAATACTTTGAAAAAGTAATTTGAGCGTGGCGTCTCTCGCGCCGCCCTCGAGATTGCGAAAACGCGCATTAAGCGTCTTCCAGGTGATGCATGATAACTGTTATAGCCGAATATAATTTTCTCAGGCCCGCAGCGCCCCCTTAATCCTCGCAAAAAGCCTTCGAAATTATTCCTAAAGATATTTACGGTTTCGTGAATAAATAAAATTATGAGCGCTTGTATACGGGGATCTAACTAAGTCGAGTCGGGCTTGTTTATTATTATGCCTATATTAAGTTGTTTATCTTTTTAATGGCCGGCCAGAGTTATACGGGTCGAGGCGATTTATGCCGTGTAGGATAAGGCTTGGAGTATAAAAAGGAGGAATGTCGGGATTCGTCTGATGCCACGCTGAGATTGTTTTTTTAAATGTAGATGTGATATTGTTCTTTTCATATTTTTTGTGGAGTGCGACAAAATATGTACCTGAATGTTTTTCATTAAAATGTCTTATAAAAATAGAAGTACAAGTTAACGTATGACATTTTACGTTTAAACCTAAACCTGTAGAGGTTATATTGTATACAACATAAATATAGAACACAATGCATTCATTTTTTAAATTATATAAGTACGCTGAGTGTCCTTACGTACGTGTATCTATTTATAGATATTCTAAGCGTACTTACTTGGTAATTAATAATATAAAAATCATACTTGTCTTGGTAACAGGTAACTATCCCTTAAAACACTTACAAACGAACTTAACGTTTACACAAATTTCTCAATTGGTATAACCTCTTACACAAATGGCACGCAACTTCTAACTAGCCGTAACTTTTGCCGTTAGGTGTAATAAAATAAGAACAACTGGCCACTATTAACAAAAGAAACACTGTTTCCGTTTAAATTTTTAACAATATTACATAAAAAGCCATTTGTGCAATCCTTTATTCTCAATATAACAATAAATAAAGAAAGGGTGACAATGACCAGAGCTCTTAAGCCCCTTTATTTCTCGTCTAAGAAAAACAACCCTTTCATTCAAAGGCTTTTGTATCACAAGATTCCGTTACTTTGACGCAATGCTTTTATACATTTCTAGGAAATGAGCAAAAACGTTTAAACAATAAGGGAATAGTGCGCGATGTTGTTTAGTCTCTATTTATCTTAACATTGTTTTAGGACGTAAAGAGAAAAGCTATTACTTAAATATTTGAATTTAGTGAAATATTTCTATATATTATATACAAAGGAGGATTTTAAGAAATTACCTATAGTAAACAAATTTGTATGTATCTAACATAAAAATATATAATGAATTTCTTGTGTCAATAAACGTTTACGATTATAAAAAACTGTTTTGTACATCCCTAATTTTTTTTTCCGCATAGCAGGGTAGGTGAGAGAACATAGTGTCATGATACTCCTCTCTACGGTCACGGCCCAATTTAAAGACATTACGTGATGAGTGGCGGTCAACACTGAGTTTTATTTCACCAGAGCAGTGAAATGATCTCCATTCAAATCAAAAATAATTGTAGTGTGTAAGTAATAGAAACACTATACATATATTGTTAATCGTTCCATACGATTACTTTCTTTTTTACGTACTATAAGAAGCTAAAGAAAGTTTTATGTCAATCACTCGTCACAACTCGAAGTCAGAAGTCGTAAAGTGGAGTGCAACGACCTCATTGCAGACCCTACCCAAGGTCGAGCTAGTAAAATGTTTATGGTCTATAAAAGCTCGTCTGCACTGTGTTTGTATGTCAAGGACTCTAAACAAAATTCTATTGACTGCTTCTGACTATAATATTTACTGTTTTATGACATGTTACCCTTTTTAGGGAAACAGATGTTACTACATCTTTTTTAACACGTCGTGAGGCTTGTTTAAGGACGCTCTACCATAATATTGTGTCTTAAGTTTTTTTACACATTTTTGTATTAGCTGTAGTTATATTTTCTGGTAGACATTCTCACTTAGGTACATATTCAAATGTATCGATACAAAACGTAAATAAAAATTTGATCCCCTACGGAAGGGTCCAATTGTTCAATAAAATGGTAACAGTACTCAAAGAAAAGCAATATCGGATACGCGAGTGGCTAATGACAATTTGATGCCGACGCGCGACGGAGTGGAGCGCTCGTAAAAAATCACTAGAAATGATCCAATTTTGATTAAAAAATCACGTGATCTCACCCTAAACGACAGCCAAAGGAAAGTTCCGAATGATTTAAAAGTTTTAATAACAAAATTCAAGTAAAATGACATTATACTTTCAAATTGGGAGTAAAAATTTAATTTAAAAGAGAGACAACTCGACGCTCGAGGGGCGAATGAGATCCGCCGTCGTAAAAATGTACAAGCTCTTCTTTCACTGAGTTTCTTTTCAGTCTGCAAAATTTATGCCGCTTAAATCTCTCCAAGGAAAATTAGAAGGGGCCTGTATTTATTACGCGAGATGGCTCGCACTCGTTAGAGGAATTTTAATCGGCAAAGTTTTCCTTATGAATACAGCATTCAGCCCCACTCTCGAGTTATCTTTTATTACATTTTAGGGCTTTTAATTAGTATCGTTGAATGTGCGAGAATGAAATCTTAAACGCGCTTTCTTAGTGTCGTTTTTGTCCCAAAGCGTTTTCATAGATAATTTGCGGAGAGAACATCTGCTCATGTACTGACAACCATTCAACTTTATTACGAACAACTGTATAAGCAGTAAGTACGCGGTTCTTAGCATATAAGTTTCTATATATAAAATTGACAACATGTCAATAGTATATTCTTGAGATACCTTAGATAACTTAAGACCATAAAAATAAAAGTATGTGAATTATTTAATAGACGTAAAGAAAAATAATTATAAAATACACCTTTTATTGTAAGTTCATTTGTATAGATGCACGTGTAAAATTTGATAAAAAAAAAGGTTATTTGAAACAGCTAATTTGAAATCTGAAACATTTCTAAAACAAACTAGGGCGTATGATATAGCATTATGTTTTGGCATAACGTGCTCGCATGGCGCGCACTCAGAACATTTCCGTGTATCGCTAATTAAAATACGGTGTCATCTAACGAGACGAGGTCGCTTTACTGCCTTATTTCCACTTTATGAAAATTAAATTTGGTGGTTTGCTCGTAATACCAAAAAACAAAAAAAATAGTAACGAGTTGTTAATTAGTACATACATACATATATAGCTTCACGCTGTATCCCGCATATAGCGGGGTAGGCAGAGGGAACCAGAGAACCTAGTGTTAAGACACTCCATTCTCTTTCAACATTTCCGTTCCCGACTTTCCGCCAAATTGAGGCTTTGCGTGTTGAGTGGCGGAACTCAACGCCGCGTTTTGCCTTGTTACCAAGCCCAAGAAATGACTGAATGAATTACTTCATAGGATCATTTCTATAGTAAGCTCTTCCACACATCTTGTGAGATCGTAATTAGTAAATAAATAATAAAATGGTTTGGATTCAAATATGAAAGCAATGAAAAGAAACTTATTAAAAACAATTTTAAATATTCATACTACATACTTATATCGCAGGAATTGCATATCTTCACTAATAATATCATAAAAACCAAATTCATTTTATGTAAATATTAACATTGATTGGTAGCACTTAAGTACTAAAATAACCAGCATGTTTTTAAATTTACGAAGTGTTTGGTGGCAGTTTAAAAGCTTTTTAGCTTGGCTATTGACGCTTTATAACCCATTTGCCAACCGTTTGCCCATAAAATTGACACAAGACGAGCCGTAAAGATTAGTAGAAGTGTAACGAGCGATTTCACAGGTCCGGAATCTCTTGCTAAATTCACACTTGGAATGTGTTTAAATATGACTTAATTTTTAATATTTTAGTAAAAATACATTACGTATACTATACCAATATATATTACTATCACTACAAAACACAAAAGACAAGAATCTAATGATTCTTTAAACATTGAATGACGTAAAAATTGCTCCTCATAATCGAACATTGCCCGTCGGACGTTGTATCTGGATACGCGGTACATACCGTACGTTTATCTTATTATATTTTGTTTTTAAAATCTTTTTTATATACATATATAAACTGTTTCTTTGTAACTGTTTATTTTTAAGTATATATCTTAATAACAATATACAAGACAACAATTATATTCTGTATTTACATATAAATGTCCTAAATTCTTACAAAAGAGTCATTATTATTCTATTTGAGTTTGTCATTCAACATTTTTTTTCATTTTAGGTATTTACAAACAAAGAAACTTTACTTTATCTTCATTTGCACTGGGCGCTTGCCAAGAATGGGTTTTTACTTGACTTTAGTAAATAAAAATCATCCTAAAGTATTCAAAATGCTACAAAGACTAATTAATACATATATAATAACCAAAGTGCTTTGAAGCCTAAACGCTTAGCACACAAATCATAATCAATATCAGATAAAAGATAAGTAAATCTCATATAAATATATTATTTTAAGAATACCTCCGACTTTACATTAAAGTGAATTTAAAATAACAAATCAAACATTAATATTGTTTATTGGCTATAAAAATAAGTTATTAAGGCATTCTGAGTTATTATTATATTTATGAGATATTCATATACGATGTCATCGTAGTCAGTTATTTACGAGAGTCATTTTTACTTGTCATCTTATTTCTTCGATAAACAATTTGGCAAATAAATTTATTTATTTTTGTGTTTAAATAAAGAGTTAGGTATATTGAATATGTGTATTTTTTTGATGTAGGTAAGGAACAATTAAATATTTCACTTTTATAATTTCCTTATTCTTTATTACACAATATAATTTTATATAAGTTTCAGTATGGGCATATAAAGTTCGGCTTTAGCAATAGGTGAACCCCATAACGAGTGGGAACGACCGATTAGGGCACCTTTAAACGTACTAAATCCATCTTATCGGTGGACCTGTCGTCGCCCTGACCCCTGCCTTATCACACACCACTCAGGGATATGTACTGCTCATTTCGGGCTTATTCGTATTATGAGGTAGGTTTTATATATAGATTTATATACTTGGAGAATTTATATAGTTGAAAGTATTTTAGAATAAGAAATATTAGTATGTTACGTAAGATATTTAACAATATTATACATCATTGATATTTTGATAATTGTGGCTGATGCGTTTTTACTATATCAATATAAAATGTAGAGATTTCCTAAAGACCGAAGAAACATAAAATTACCATTTATTTAACCTAACGCTGTATAATTTTAGCCCTTTTCAAAAAATTATTTATCGATTTTTTTTATCCACAAACCTTTAACCATGTAGTTGAATAATAAATATAACAATGCATATTATAACCTATAAACAGTATTTTTAGTAATTAGATATATTGGTTTGGTATAAGTATATAAATAAAACAATTTTTAAAGAAATCTACGTAACAAATGTGCGCCACAGTACCTTGTGGTTTGTGTAGCAATCAATTTGATAGCGTCAAAGCCTTCGCTACAACGCAGTTTGGGAAAACACCACTAGATGGAAGCACAAGTGTCAATATTTTCCTTTTGTTTTATTTTATGGTGTATTTTATTTTAAATAGGAGTTTTTGTCTATGAGAATAAGTCCAAGAAGACTGGTTGGCGCGTTAAATACGTATTGCTTAGTAACATGCATGTCACTTTGTACCAAAGTACAAGTGTGTAATAATTATTTTCATTATTTATTTATTATATATTTCTAAAATGTTTAAAACAAATTACCTTCTGCGCTTATTTTCTACATACACATTAATTATACCAATTTTTTCACTCCTCAGTTCACATAATTTTCGTTAAAAGAGATGATCCAAGGCTTTTAGTTCATATTATTATGGTTTAAGATTAATAAGTTCTTTGCTTCTAATATGATGTTGATATAAGATTTATAATAATATCGAAAGCCTAGATATGACTTCAAACAATTAAATCATATATGAAAAAAGTAATTACTTTAAAGTGCAAGGCGTAATTTTTCTACTCCACTCACTAGAAGGATACAGTTTCAATATTTTTTAGAAAAATGTAAAATTATAATATATAATTTTTCACATTTCATATCGTTGGCAGTTACAAAAGATTTTTTTTGGAATAAGTATTGCTCTTTATAATTTATATTGCATCATGGAGAATGTACGTACGTCCACCAATACTCAACCTATCTACTAATATAAAATTAATTTTAATTATACATAACTTATCTCTACTTAAACTAACATCGTTATAAAAATGAAAAGTAAACGTACTTATAAAACATAAACAATGTAATGCCCATTTCTTTCACTTAAGAGCGACAGTACGCCCCTATATAGTCGCCATTTCACATCATTGCTAAATTGGTACCACATAAATCCTACTGTTTAATTTAATCAACGCCCGCGTAATTCGTCTGTATGTCTGTACGCAGCCAATAAATAAAGAACCTTGATTTCATTTTTTTTTGCCTTCGTCCTATCATATTATCAAAACATTGCTCCCTCGGTACAGATCAAATAACGCTGGTTCGAAAATTCATAATTATTAAATTACGTGGGTGAATCTTTAGCTCGTAAAAGTTCACACTTATGTTAATAACTGTCATACAAAATATAATTAAAAGCTTTTACCAGACGAGCGGCGTGATTTAGTTAAAAACACTAACTGAAATATGAATAATATGAATAAATTATTTTTCTCTTGACATGCAATGTTTAGTTAGTATCGTGGTAAATAGGCTAGCTTACATTTTAATTATCAAAAGAGCTAGTTACTTATATTATACTTCTAGTATGTAATATTTTGTTACATATATATTTTTGTGATGTTAATAGACATAATTATTATTTTAACCTAAAAAGAAAGCCGACTTCAAATTAAACGCACTAAAAATTATTACGAATAACTCAAAAACTACTTGTGAAATCTAAATTAAGTTTAAATGGAGTCACATTAGAAGCACTAGCTAACAAATAAAAAAAAATAAAAATGGTTCATCCAGTAAAACGTAATAGTAAAAAGAAGTAAGTGGTTAAAGAAGTGAGTAAGTGGTTACATTAAAAAAGTCGAAATTAAAAATATATTATTAAGGAAAGTACTTACATTATTCTGTCCAAGAATACTATATAGATGTTAATGTGTGGAATTAAATGCTGTTGATGCTCGCTTAGGAGACTTATTGCTGAAAATTTATTATAAAATTTTATTTGAAAAGAGCAACTGTTGAGTTTCTTGCCGGCTTTTGATGCGGACTTTGATTTTGATACATAAAAAAACAGTCAGAGTTGAGAAAATTTTCCTTTTTTTAAGTTGGTTAAAAAACAAAATAGGTAATACACGAGGCAATTTCCAGAAATCGATTACGTCATAGATTAAAGATAGCTTCACAAAATATTTATGATTTCTCTATTTTCGGAATAAAAAAACGATTACTATTTCAAAACAAAATAAAACATTAAAAATGAAAAATGGCGTCGCACCAGTAGGGTGTCTCCCTCTTTTCGTCCACGCGTCAGAAGTGCTTGATTATTTATTGCTATTTATGTTTTATGATAGATATTTTCCTCATCATGGTGAATAATCATAATGTTGGATATGTATTATAAAATATATTATTACACGGCTATTGTGGGATATAACAATTAATTTCCATATAGCTTAGAAAGCGCTTAATATACACATTCAAATTTGTCAATTACTATATAAGAGAAACTCCTTAGCAATCCATGGATTCACCATGGGGGTACCAGGCCCATCGCGTTGCAAAGCGAGGAGTTTGGAGAGTGCCTGGGACTTACGACCCAGGTGTAGGTTTAAGGGGCCCCTTAAAATGTGCATTAACGTTCACCTGCACTGTCCGCACTCCTCTCTCCCTAAACAAGTTTTAAAAGGTCCTAATAATGCCGCCTTCGAAATGTGTGTTAGAAATGAACCGATAGTAGTTCTAGAGATACGGAGATATATACCTATTGGTAAATTGTGTGAAATTGAAATGAATTCTTAAAATACTTTTTTACGTTTTTATCTTTACATTTTGTAGGGTAGGCAGCGACAGTCTAACAATAAGTCACTTCGAGTTCTAGCTTAGAGATGATGCATCTGAGTAAACATAAATGTCACCGCAAAGATATTTAAATCACAATTATTGCGTTCTGTAAGGCCAGGTTGCGACAATTTTGTTATTATTACTTATCATTTTAAAATATCGTAGTTATATAATAATAATATCACTTTTAAAAGGCCACTCACAGTTTAGTAAGGAGGTACATTCCTTCCAAGAGATCGCTTTTCTCCTAATACTCTTCTATCTTTCGTACACAATTGAAAGAGTAAATAAAGCCACTAAGGCAACAAAGGGACGTTTCGAATGTTAGATAATGAGCGTGGCTAGCGAGGAGGAACGAAACAGGGAGCCTGATATTTCCACGCCATTTCACACATTGTTGCCACCCTAAGCCGCACGCGATGGTACTTAACTACCATATACCTACTGTTAAAAATATATTTTATTTAATAAATAATTATTTCTACAGTGATAATTAAGCAATATTGACATGGTATAAAAAGTCATTTACCTTTGGGAGGGAGCAATTAAAACAAATACTTCAAACGAGTCCTGTGTCATTTCTGTACGCGGTCTCCTTTCTATTTTAAATTATTTATTATTATATACATTGATTTTATTAGCAATATGTTAAGCAAATATTTAGGAATACAAACATGAATGACAGAAAAGCTTTTTCGTTTGACCTTTCTAAAATCATGTACTTATACCTACTGCTCACTAATACATAAATTAATATGTACTACTCACATTTACAAAATAATTAGTAAATAAAATGTTTCAAATCTGATTTTTTCTCGTACCAACTCAGATTCAAGAGATGTAAGCTCGAGATTTATTTTGAATCATAATTTCCGAGCACTCGCAACGGGGGGCGGAGTGTGCACTAATGATAAACAGCCAATTAACCCTGTACATATAGATAGATATATGTGTGTAAATATTACTTTGTTGTAAATATAACAATTATTGTTTTTTGTTATAGTAACAAAGCTAATCAGATACCTTAAAGATATAGGCAAATAAAGCCATTGACACTGAGAAAAGACAACATAGGAGGACGTACATTACTTTTTACCAACAAGTTCATGTGAAAATCTTTACGAAAGTAATTTACATAAATAATATTTTCCTTTTAAGATGCATACATTTTTTTTATACGTGAAGAAAGATTAGTATAATATCCATTGGTACTGGATTTGGAATAGATATCTTTTTTATTGTCTACTTTTTCTTGCCAACCCTAATAAATTATTTTTATATTTTTCATTTTTCATTCATAAATAATTTTATTTCAAACCAGAACCAAATCATAATAAAACGAAGAAAAGAAGGAAAAAAGCTTTCCCGTCTTTTTGAGCTCATTTACTTAAATTCATATTTAATTACAAATAGGTATATAAATTGAAAAAAATATAAGTAAATATTATACTCTAATAAATATTAAATTTATAATAAGCTATATTTTTAGTAAAACATTAAATAAAAAATTATATTAGTTTCTTTAATTTAAAAGCAACTGAAACGGTATTCAAAAGCAAAAAAGCTAGTAGTAGGTAATTTCTTTTAAATAGCATTGTTTGTCTGTACATTCCATAAAGAAGGGAATAACAGATATACGTATTTCATTCCAGGGTCTCAAGCCACATCTAAACCGTAGATAGGGCTTTGTTCATCTAACAAAGCGCTTACCGGAGCGAAGCCTGCTTATTTATCGCGTCGATATCTAGCCAATAAAAATGTCAACGATCGCCCGCTCGCTTCCTATCGCCTATCGGACCTGCCGGCATTCAGCATAGCCAAGAGAATTCTGAAAATTAAAACTTTCAATAAATTTCACGTTTGCATTATCTGTTATTGGCTTATCATCTATGCATTTCTACCTTCAGGCCCTACAACCTCCACGGTGGGTGGAGAAAGTAATAAAATCAATAGAAAGTGGCATAACACCTTTTTTTATATTACGATATATTTTATGAACCAGTTGAAAAGCATTCCAGTAGTATGCCTGATTATATCAAAATGTATAATTCGATAATAACATTGCAGATAATATTGTATAGCGCTCCCTACAAGTAAGCATCCACCTTGTAGTTCGCAGTGTGATACATTCATGTAGCAAGAAAGGCTTTGTCACAAAAGGGATTTCCATCATGATATTGATAGCGATAATTTTATGAAACATTTATAATATATTTTATAAAATAAATGATTATAATATACTTAAAATTGTTGGAATAGGTATGCACATAGTATCTTCATAAAAAAAAAAATTAGCTTTACATTTTATCCCGTTTAACAGGGTTGTTAGACAACCTAGTGTTGAAACAATGTTTTCGCTTTCCCCCCGAAATCGAGATATTGTACGTTGACTGGCGAAACTCAACACCATATCTTGTCTTAAATAATTAAAAAAAAACCTTTTTTTGTAACATCTGTCGTGGCGCAGAGGCACAAGCGTGCGACTGTGAGCGTGACAAGTTATGGTTACGATTGCCACTCCAGGAAATGGAATTTTTCATTTCCTGGGTAAAGCGCGGCGTTGAGTTCCGCCACTCAATGCACGCACGCAACACCTCAATTCGGCGGAAAATGGGGAACGGTTATCATAACACTAGGTTCTCAGGTTCCCTCTGCCTACCCTGCTATATGCGGGATACAGTGTTTATTTAAAAAAAAAATCGAATATTATTAGTGAAAATTTATTATCAGTCTGTTTTAACCTTACTATACACAATATAAATGTACACATCTATTGTTGAATATATTAACCTCCATGAAATAAATATTATATTAATATAACTGATTTCTATTAGGTATAAAACGCATAAGTATAATTTATATTTGTTTTTAATATACAGGCACTAAATTAATAGGTTCACCGTGAAGAAATTTGATTAAAATAATTACGACTATAAAAATTATTTGGAATGTTCCAGTAGGAAAAAATAATGGTATAAATTATCTTAACAAAGGAATTAAGTTACTAGTTATATTTCAGAAATGTTCGCTACATCTGCTAATTTATTAATCCACGTATTTAATTTATTACTGTAACGTACATGACACGCACCTAAATGGAAACAGTAAAAAGCTGCAAATTGCAAGACGCCCAAGTCGCAAGAGGTCTTAAATTAAATACATTTTGAAACTTTATATTAATTTTCTGATAGCCTATCTTGAGTTACTGCCTCACATAGGTATAATGTTTTGTGCTGTTCAAAAAATATTGAATATTTATAAGCATTTCTTATTTTTCTGGATAACCTCATACTAACAGTTAGTCTCATACTAACAGCACATACACTAGCAAAAAAAAAATTGTCAAACTATCTACGATTGAATCATGTTTATTATCTGACCCTTTCAACAGTTACCTTCTTCAAGTCAACTTTGAGAGCGCATTGAAATTAAAATTCATGAACTAATTACTTTAGGGCGTGCAGGAAATGAAATAAAATAATTACAACCAGCGCTTGCCGACCAATTACATTCGTTGATTTATCAGTACTGTGTGATCAAATAATTAAAAATATGCCGACCGGTAGATGGAGTTTGCGGTTGTAAATCGTGAATGTCCGCGTATTCAATTTGCGAAATGAAACCAAACGCGTCAGTCCAACTCGTGTAGTGCTATAGCTTGTGAATTTACTGCTGGTTCGTGTTTTTCATAATGGCTTCAGTCAGCTGCTATTTAGATCGAGTATTAATCAAAAAATCCTTATAAATTCGGTTGTGCGCTCAATTTTAAAATAATATAATGAAAAAATTATCATATATAATTGAACTAAACAATTAGATTATATTTTAACTACATTATATAAAGAAATAGGGATATACGACGAAAATATTACAAGCAGTAATCCCTCTTTTTATCAATTCTTAACTATCTAAAAATTCATACACAATATACATGAAAACACGAAAGGAAATATACATAACATGACACAGTGAGTGAGCGTTATAAACAACGGTTGCCATAACTTTTCACCACAGCATGTTTACGAGTCTTGTACTAATTGACGTCACGGTGACCGACGATGCGCCCAACATACACGCTGAACGTATTTATGGCTGCTGCATCCGATATTTTTCCTAAAGGCATTAATGCGTGATGCCAATTGATATACGGCGAGGTCGAGATGAGTGAAATACTATGTGTGCTTACATTTACACGAAAGATTATCTATTTAACCACGGAATATGCAAGAATGTATTGTCAAAATTTACAATACCATTGTTTTCATTTTCTATGTTCTGAACGAAGTTTCTATGACGTTTTGAATAGTTCAGTAATTATGCTGATGTTACCATGTCATCATTTATAGTAACTAAGTTTGTTTGTCTTGTCGATCGGTATAGGTAATATTAAATTCAAATAATAAAAACAATTAATTTGGAGTTCAATTCATTATAAATATTTTGATTACAGATCTATTAATAAATAAAAAAATCATAACGCACGAGTATATTTTTATATGTTTTCATTATTATTTATTGTTTTGACTATGATGAGATAAATTAGGTTACAAAGTTGTCTGACTGTAAAGGCTTTAAGTTCTAAAAATCTAGTAAAAATGTAAGGTCAAATATAAGTACCTACTTATTTATTACATGAGATATTTTATTATTTGATAAAAATATAACCCATGATAGTTTGTTATTAGTAAAATTACTCATTAACAAATTGAATATTCTCCCTAAACTATACTCATTCTAAATCTTACTGTACCAACTGCCTATAGGAAAAATGATATTTGGCGTCATAACATTTTAAAGTTAAAAAATTCTACTTCATATAAACTTGCTTTTATTCTTTATTTTCTTTTAAAGCTTAATTATTATTAATCTGATAACTATTTTTCTTTTTATAACAACTCAAGTAAGTGTCTAAACGAGTTACAGAAATCTTTTACATCGCAATTGAAACGCGCACTGGAGTATGATTAGCCTGATCTTGTCTTGCCTCAAGTCCTTTGAACCTAAAATATTAGTTACACTACTCCTTGGGCAACTTTGTAATCGTCACTATAAAGATATATTAAATTTGTCTTGATAACATTTTCTAATCACTGGCATTATATTAAAGTTCATTTTCCTTCGAAACAAAATTCGCAATTAAAATTTCTATAACATTTTTTAGCCATATATTTATTATAAAAAGTATAAATGGTGTAAAAATATACACGTAGGTGTTTGTAAATATTTCTATGAACAATTATAGCTTCCTTTGCCTTAAAAGTATGTACGAGTATTGCCTTGATTGTAGAAGTGTTTTTACACAATTTTAATCGTTAAATGTGTTTTATACTTATTAATAGATAAATAATGTTAAAAAAAGTGAAATAATATTATGCTAATCATTCATATTTTATCCTAATGTTTCCCATCCATTACTTACAAAGGATTAAAAACACGTATTCAAAATTGGCAATATTTCAAGCCACTTTTAAAGTATAAATTGGCCTTTAAGGCATCTATAAATAAGAGAACGCTATCAGTTGTCTACATAAAATACCGCAAAGTGCCAATGTTGATCAAGACGCAACATAAAACGATTTTTGCACGTACAAAAATAATTACCCGATCCCCTTGATAAATGCCAATTAAATTTTATCATTTCTGAGCACGTTATATTATGCGGTTATAGTATTCAGGTCTCGGTCGAGGTGCGAGATATTCATACAATTAAATCGATCTTACGTTTCTTCGATGTTAAAGGCATTCGAGTATGAAATGCGGTTTTTCAATGCCGAGCGTAACTTATTACGTAAATCGATGAAAATTAACAATTTCACGGACGTGCTAAAAATATTTTCAAACCCATAAACATTCCTGAACCTTCAAGATATGGATCTTTAGCGCTTGTTTTTAATTTTTCGTACTATTGGATTATGGATGGTATAATCGCAACGTTTTCACGCAACAAGATTTCTCTATGGGATAATTTTAGTGGTTTCACTGAACAAACGCAATATAATTTTCCTAAATCAAAAACTTTAACGGCGTCTACAAACTTCTAATGTATATTGCGCTAACTTCGTTATCTAAAATTAACAACTAAGTACCTATAGGTATTATATCTGTTATATTTTTTTTTCATACAGAATTCTAATAATTATTGTTTTAATGATCGTTAAAAAAAGTAATTTCTCGAGTGTTTTTTATATTTCTAAGTGTGTATGAAGTAAATGGTATGCGATGATAAATGATATAAAATAATTTTCAAACTTTTATTGCAAAAAATATAATAATTTTATTATTCGAATATAATTCTACACATGCACATGGTGTTCCGAATTTCGGAAAACGCTCTTAGTGGCCAGCATAAACAACACAAGCTCTCCAAACTTATTTACATTTACACGGGCCAAGTAATTGCACTGCGCTTCAGGGAAAACTTTAATTAAACTAAGTATCTTAAACATAAGTAGATATAGCTTTAAGAACTTAATAAGGAAACTTTTAATAATAAATTATTTTATGCACCTCCATACCTACTAATTTCACTTAAATTCATCTAAAACTTATATGATTAATATATTTATATGTTCTAGTGTCCCCGTTGACGCGTTAACAACGCGTTGTCTTTAGCAATGTATATATATGTCACTTTATATAAACGTGAATGTCAATCCAGTTTAGTGTGTGTAACATTTATTCTATTAATTTTTATATACTTTTTATGCATTATTTAAAAAAAATATTAACATCCTGCACTCCTTCTCTATATGAACTACAAGTGTGCCAAGTTTCATACTCCTCCATTAGGGGTACAAAGTTTTTGCTTCACGTATTTATATATAGATAGTCTATAAGCATAAAATTTAAATGTAATTGAAAGTATCAATTTGAATGTAGGATTTAGTACACGATTAGTACCACTTACAATATGAGTATAATATGTTATTTTTATAAATTGAGCTATCATACTGAAGGGCATAACAAATTGATCACCGCGTAATGGTAAGTAAGACCCATCGAACACTAAATGTTTATGGTAGAGAATACTGATAGAATTATTGTTTGCTTGTAATTTAACATACATTTATTACTGATTCTTTTTGAATATTTTTAATGCAAAAAAGTTTTTTCTTTTTTTTTAAATTAAATATCAAATAAAAGGACGTAGTTATATAAAAAAAGAATCCAAAATATCTTAAAAAATAGTACTTTAATTAAAATTAAATATTACAAATTAAACTCCTGTGTTGGCAACACTGTTTAGTAACTAAGTAAACGCCAGGTTACATTACATTACACTACAGATATTAGTGTAAATTATTCATAAATTTTAGGTTCTAGTAATTCTGTTCACATTTGATTCTGTTCTGTAATCCTGATGAATGTAGACGTGTTTACGAGGGTTGCGACGCAAATTGAAAACTATGAGACAAGTGAAAAGCAACGAGTGTCGCATGCCCCATTATACAGACTCGTAGATCTGCCGATTCAAAACATAATACTTCCCATTAAAACATATAATATGTATGTATGTTCAATAATTATTTTTATGACTTTTTAGTAAAAGCTTAAGTAAAAGTTGGAAAAAATTTAAATATTAATTTTATTTTCTTGTTATTGTTAACACTAGATATACTAGTAGTAGAACTCAAGTTCGTCATAGTCATCGTCGTTTTTTTGAAAAATGACATAGGTAGAGTATACATCAAACTTACATAACAATGCTAAGAATTTTCTCACGTTTACATCTGCTACTACATTCAAGGCGAGATGTTTGATAATGAAATCACAGAGTAAACGTTGTTGTAGTCATTCTATGAATTTCTTTACCTATAGTTAGGTATATGAAAAATATAAAAAATATAAAGAAACAAAATATGTTCGCTTCGAAATACATATGAACTCTCGTAAATAATTATTATAATTTAAAAGTAAATATAAATAGTTATCATATTAGTTCACCATGAAAACGAATCATCTAAACAGGACATGAGTCTCCATAAGTAATAAAAAATATATATATTTATAACAGGTCCATAACAATAGAAAAATATTATTTGTAAAAACAGAACATCTGTCGTATGGTCCTATGCTACTGCCCTTATGCCCTTCTATTTACATTGCATACTCTGCGGTCAGTCGTGGTAAAAAATGTAGTTTTCGACATAAGTTGACCGTTGAGGTCAAAACGATGTAGCTCATGTAGCCCATTTAGTCCGACATCTCATAAACATTATTATAAGAGAAAATATT
This sequence comes from Philaethria dido, assembly GCA_033558755.1. Lineage (NCBI taxonomy): Eukaryota > Metazoa > Arthropoda > Insecta > Lepidoptera > Nymphalidae > Philaethria > Philaethria dido. The sequence continues at coordinate 536,707 of JAKGSA010000121.1, forward strand.
GTGTGAGCATACTTTATCTCCAAGCTTTTTCTCACATTCTAATAAGTTATTTTTACATAAATTATTTATATATAATCAGAGACAAAAAATCAAAAGATAAATTAGTAATTTATTATATTATATGTAGGTATATTTATATCTCAACAAAAAATGTTTTTTAATTTTACCTCTCGAACGGAACTTCACGAATTTGTTGTGTCCCAGATGAGTGTAATTTTGTCCATAGTTAAATAGATATAAAAAAACATGAATAAATTATTCCCAAATTAAAAAATATATATATTTTTTACAAATGCGCTGACATATTATATTTAAGTGTAACATAAATATTTCTAAAAAAATCATAAATAGTTCTCATTTATTTTTTACTAAGATATGTACATATCAGCTAGATGTACACACTATTTTATTTACTTATTATTAGAAACTGCACAAGTACTAACACGGATGTGATCACAATTCAAACATCCGAAACAAGGAGATCAAAGCTTTGCAATTCTGCTCACTTAACGCATTTAGACTCATAAAGGTCAAATTAAATTTTTACGATGTGCGAAACGTCTTTGTTTTCTGGACTTTATCGTCTTCAGTTGTCCTTGCAGTAAGTAGGTACAGCGCATGTGACATCTGTTAACTTGTGAGTCATGTTGGTTAATATCGCTAGTTTCATGTTTTGATTTAGTATTTATATAAATTCGGGATAATTTTTTAATACTTATTGCTTATCTTACTCCACTTCATACCTCTAATAAAAGTCTTTTCTGAAAATATTTAGATATAAATAAATGCCTAAACTTGGTACCATGCGTGATTTGTAAGCTCGATAAGTCCTTCTTTATCTGTAGAAAAATAAATCGCCATTAATTGTATACTTCTCCTGGCGCTGCCCCTTATGATTTCGATGACGGTAGATTGGCTCCATCAAGTTTAAATACCAGGTGCCTACTTCTTAATAATTGCTTAACAAAACCGTTATTAACACTCTGTTCAAATAAACTTATTAAATAATATTTACGCAATATAAAACAACATATAGTAAATCATGAATAATCTATACTAAATAAGTAAAAACAGAACATAATTCGTTTAATGTAGGTACTTACGTCTTTTTGTCATATATCTATCGAAACATATACCTATATATAATATACTATCTTATAAATAATAGGTATATTATTTTCCTAGTTGCTAAGATTTTCTATTGCAATGCTAGTTGCTTCGCACATATTTCTATTTAATCTTACCTCGGGCTTGTCCTATTGTAAGCTGAACCAATCCTGCGTGGGTTCAAAGTAGTCCTTCATAACTTCTACTAACAAACCTTTTGTGTTTGCGAGTTATTGCCTTAACTCTAAACCCTGTCCGTGCCCATCATATTTATACCAGACGACAACTTATAACCGTGAGTAATGGAAGTTATGTACCAGCTACATTATTCCATACTAAATCTCCCGTAGTGTCGCATTTACTATTTAAATGTATTCATCCGTGAGCTTATCCAGGCGTCATGCAGGGCCTTTTGCGTGGCGAGTGTATGAATAATATTCGTATAAGCTAGCCTTACCTTAGTTTAGGTGCTATGCGTTTACGGCACTACAAATAAATATATGTAGTGTTCAAACTTTTCACATTTCATTTCATGTAAAACGTTAAAAATATTTTCTTACGTCGTCATAACATTGCTTGAATGTTCTTGATAATATATAATGGATCTGAGTTAAAATTATTTTCCACCGCTTAACCCAATATTTTAAGCAATTGAAAAGTGGAAAACTGAGTTCAGTAACAGTAATGTTATTGTGTCATATTTCAAACTATGAAAAACGCATGAAAAAATTTTTTTGACAGTTTACCGAGAGAGAAGAAACTTCTCAGCTTCCTTGGATTCACCTTGTGGGTCATGTCTCCGGGCACATCGTATTTGAACTATAAGTTGAAGGGGCCTCTTTAATATGCTAACGCTTGACTCTACTGTCCGAGGTTTTCTCTCTTTCTGGCTAAAGCTATTATAAATATTTAGATATTTACCTATCATATTATAAGTAAAAAATTAAGTATATTTTAGTATCTGATGTTTTTATATTGACAATAATATGCAAACATCAACAATCTGAAGAACGAAAATCTTAAGAGAACGGAGTGTCTTAACACTAGGTTCTCGGGTCCCCTCTGCCTACCCTGCTATATGCGGGATTTGAATTAAAAAACTCTATGACAAGTAACATTGTTCAAATTATGTTCGTAGACACCAGTATGTAGTTAAATAAAAAACAATAATTGTGCCAGTTCTTTATATTATAAATTTAAATGTTATCATTTTACTTTCAAGGCAACATTTATAATTATGACTCCCAAGCACCTGTAAAATAATAGCAAATAATTTATATCATCGACTCTGACGTAAATAAATAAGTATATATTTATTTTTAAGTACTCACAAATTAATCTGCATTTAAACATTTAATCTTTATTATAGGATCTATTATATTATCCAAAAAAATAAGAAAATACTTTATTTTGTTATTAATATATGATATAGTATGGCAGTTGGTTAGTGTCCGATTGGAAACACGATGGTTGTGTTATGTGTTATATCGATTGTTATTCATAGGAAATGTTTATATTTTACAAAAATATATATTTTTTATTTCAATTATTCCGGTCACATAAGGCAGAGAGTAGACACGGCTTTAGGTTCTACCATCCGTCACTCAATTAGACGAAAAATGGAAAACAATTGACCGCGACGCCATGAAGAAAATGTAATTTTCGTGCTGCAAAAATAATTTGACTAGTAAGACAAAACTTTCATATAAATACTTTAATAAAAGTTAAAATCGCCAATAATACAAAAGTTATGTTAAATAGATAGTTAATGGCTGTACAGGTGTGAACGTAATGTGACTACTGACTATTAAAAATCGATGAAGTTACGCCAAACCTGTATGTACCTACTATAAATTATAACTAAAATATAATATACCTAATCAATTATGAATCATTGTCCTAAATTTAAATATTTACTTTACTTCATTTTTTATAGCTTCACGCTATGTCGCACACAAAGCAGAGGGAACTAGAAAACCTAGTGTTAAGACACTCCGTTCTCTTTTTAACATTTCCGTTCCCCACTTTCTGCCGAATTAAAACATTTTGTGCTGAATAACGGAACTCATCGCCGCGCCTTGTTACCAAAGCGAGGAAATGACAATACTAAATATTATTTAATATTTTCATTTCCTGGAGTGGGAATCCATACCACAACTTGCCGCGTTTACAGTAGCTTGTGCCTCTGCGTAATATTTCATTTATATAAAATGATTCCCATATTTTAATCATATCAAATATAAATAAATATTTTGATAACTTAGTTATCTTCATAAGGTTATTATATTTTCTGACGTCTTACAATATCCGCGTAAACATAATTGAATTTAAGGAAAATAATGATAAGGTTATAAAAATCGAAATCTATAATATGACTTAATAATATGCTACCAAGCTATTATCTGGAATGCCTTGGTATTAAATTAAATATAGTACATTAGTAAAATTACCCAAAGCTACATGAAATACACGCAAAAGGTATTTTTGACAGTATGTAATAAGAGACAAAGTATCCCACAAACAGGTCAGATACTTAAATTCATTTTTATTGGGGTCAATATCGTTTCGAAATCATAAATATCGTCATGTAAATTACGTACCGCAAGACAAGAACCCCGTTATGTCTGTAAATATTATGCGGTTAAAAGAAGTTAATATATTTAAGGAATCCCAATCCAATAGCGATTATGGAACGATTGTTAATGGTAAAAATTTAAGTTTCAACTTACGGTACAAGAATTCAATGCATACTGTAAATTCTTGCGACTCACAATTAAGTAATATGTATAACAAGGTACGCAAGAAAATTTAAATTACAGGTAACATTTTCAGTATAATGTACAAAAACTTAATAAAATATACGAAATGACGTACATGACAAAAAGATTAATTACAAGAGACATGGCGCAATAACTCTCTCGGGTACGACAGTATTCAATTTATTATAATTTTTACCACACCTTACGTAAAAACAATGGCATATAATTACCTACTTTATTCTACCTAATATGGTATATATGCCTGTCGGCATCTCATTGATTTATATATAAATTAAACAATGTTGCCATATCATACGATCGCTACCATAATAAGTGAGCATCGACCCATTGTACCTAAGCTGAACAATAAATTTAATCAGCTTTTAAAGGCAGCACTTTCATTCTTGAAATACTTAATGAAACTATTTTTTTATTGACATTTACGGATGTTTCGAAATTTAAAAAAATCGTTTGTTTATTGTACCTAAGTATGAAAAAATAATAGTAAAGTCAAAAAAAAATAAGTATAAGAAATACGTATCTTTTATTTATAAAATAAATAGGTACTATGAAACGTGAAATTAATATAACGCTAAGTAATTTATATGCACTTGTCTCTTGGCAATAGGAGTGTCACTTTTAATTAATTTTATTAAAAAGAAATACTTTTACTTTTCTTAAAAATTTTTTTTCTTAAAAATAATTGCATGTAGTTATTAGGTAACACATACATTGAGAAAGTATATCTTGTTTTTACAATATTTTTTATTTTTTTATTTATTAATTATTATCTTTTTTTATCTTTACGCTGTATCCCGCATATAGCAGGGTAGGCAGAGGGAACCTGAGAACCTAGTGTTTAGACTCTCCGTTCTCTTTCAACAAATCCGTTCCCCGCTTTCCGCCAGATTTGCGTGTTGAGTGGCGGAACACAACGCCGCGCTTTGCCTTGTTACCAAACCCAGAAAATGAAAATACTTCATTTCCTGGAGTGGGGATCGAACCCACAACCTGCTTTACAGTCGCACTTGTGCCTCTGCGCCACGACAGGCGCTTAATTTATATATGTACGTATTAATACGAGATTAATAGTATCGAAAAATAAATGGATATCTACTATATTTTACAAAAATTATGCGCTTGGGGGAGTACAACAAAAAGTTTGATTCAAATCCATCCAGCAGTTCTAGAGCGTGTACAAACAAACTATTTGACAAACAAACAGACAGATAAGAATTTAAAAAATCATTTTTATATTCTTTTATGATTTTTTTCAATATACTTTATCATTTTATATAAAAGTACATTATGTATAAATATTTTAATGACTACTAACTATCTATATGTACTATACATATAATAACAAGTGCGAGAGAAAAATCTTCAATACATACATACATTCATGTTGTACTTGTACATAAACTAAAATTATTAAATAATTTCCACCATATTATAACTTCAAATTAATGATAAAACTTTTAATGAAAATCCTTTAAAATGCAGAAAAATGCATATTTCAAGTTTATAGGCACTGACGGCAGGCCCTAATTTGTTCCCGAGTCGCGGGCTAACTTTTAAGCACTAAATTACACCAGGCACCTACTTTATAGAACAACACTGTACCAGTCTCTGACAACGCGCCAACTTGGCTTTCAACTTATAAACTTCAAACGATTTATATCAAAACGGTAATATTTTTAGTCGCTTTTGTAACTTCATATAAATTATTCACTACAAGTCGTAAATCATAAAATTTACGATGTTAATGTACATGAAATATTCATATGAAAAAATAATTTACTGTTTTCGTAGAAATGTCTTTTTCTTTAATATGTATCGCATAATATGCTTATCGCTGGATGGTGCAATGCTAATAAGCCGTTAACTAATTTTTAATCGATTTTACGATCAAAATATAAAATTATAATGAAACAGTCATTATACAAGCTATTTGGGCCACCGTTAGCCACTTTTATGTAAGAAAAATAGGCAATAAAGATAATATATTCTAATTCATACTCGACTGTAAATCATTACGATTTCAAAGCCCATTGGACCTTTCTTGTTATGATAAGTTAGTTACTTTTATACTTATAAAAGTTTATTTTATGAAAGAATATTGGAGTAATAAATCGCTAGGTGCAAAAAGATAATAGGACAAATGTGCTGATGTTTTTAAAAGTGCAAAATTCACATTAAAGAGTCTGACAGACATTTACATTAAATCAAAACATGAATAAAAATTCCCGTACAATTGAATAAAGCTTATATAAGTGAGTAGGCAAAAACAAAAGGTAAAGTACACGAAGTATATTATTAATTTATCTGCTTATCATGATGAGTATAAATTCGTGGAAATAAAAACTTCGACGCCTACGATCACAAAAAATAACCTTCTGACGGGATGATAAACTGGTTTGCAAACAAGAATCCAAAAAGCAACCATTTGTCATGTTTCCTTTTTCATTCACACATGCTAAATAGCGTGCGGGCAAAAAGGACACACAATGATCATTCTTTAATAGGTATCGAAAACGTATGATTTATTCAAATTAAAATCATTACATGCAAAAAATCGTGTACATAATCGAAAAATTGTGTAAGATGCACCTGCTTCGTAATAGTAGTCATGACATTTAACTAAAAGTCGATTACGTAGAATCGATTACGTTTTTTCTTAATTCGAAAATTCTCTGAGTTTTTGATGTTCAATTACTTATACGAATGTCATTTTTACTTACTTTATTTTATCCAATCTATATTTATCAAATTATTATTATTTTTTAACTCTTACTTTACTTATAACGCACAGCGTGCTTGGCCCCGAATCCAATATATTGTTCGATTAAACTGAGGAAGCGACCCTTTTATAATCACTCCATCACTTGCCGGCAAACATACAAAACATTCGTCTTTCAATTGTTAAAATTATGAAATCCTAAAATTTGTCGAATTTAATTCTTTAGTTTACTGTTTCTAAAAGTACCACGAAACCTACTTATAACTACATCAATATCATATTAAACAGAAAGATAAACGCTGCCTCAAGTAGCGTTATGGACTACTAAAAAGTACAAATTTGACATTTACGAAGAAATAAATGCTTCACTATATCGCCTAATACTTTAAATATGTAATATTAGTGAGTATAAGTATAGATTCTTAAACCAAAGACAAGTACATTCACAGTTCCAACACGAGCACCACATAAATCTTCAATCGGAATCCAAGACGCTTTAAATCATTGCCAATACCAGATACAGAGCGCGTTATCAATTAGAACTACTTTACTATTATACATTTGCACCTGATCAAACAATGAAAATATATTAAGGTCTCTGTTTCAAGGGGTTAAAGTTGCAAATTGATCACTGTTTGTTGTAAGCAGGTGTAAAGTAGTTTGGTAAGCGCATTGCTAGCTCAAGGCACGTAACGCGTAATAAATATAGACTAAGAGTTAGTGTTCGAACAGAACCTTCCTTATCTATCGTGAACTAGACAGCGAATCTTATAGTAACTTCAATTTTGAAAACTTTTCTTATTTTTAACTACCTCTTATATACTGACTGTATTGTGCTAAATACATTTTAGATGAGAGATGAGATATAACTTATACTAACTAACGCCTGTCGTGGCGCAGAGGCACAAGCGTGCGACTGTAATTGCGACAGGTTGTGGGTTCGATTCCCACTCCATGAAATGTAAAAGTTTAGTATTTTCATTTACTGGGCTTGGTAACAAGACAAAGTGCGGCGTTGAGTTCCGCCACTCAGTACGCAATGCCTCGATTCGGCGGAAATTGGGAAACGGAGTGTCTTAACACTAGGTTCTCAGATTCTCTCTGCCTACCCTGCTATATGCGGGATACAGCGTGAAGCTAAAAAGAAAGAAAACAACTTATACTTAGTCCCAACAACATCAATATATGAGTTACTTTGAATTATTATCTCCATATAACATTTAAGATGATGTTCAATATTCTACCAAATAGTCGACATAAATAAAACCAATTCTTAAATAATCAATTGTGCTAGTTTTGCAATTTCGCTTATTGCAAAGATACCATTGCAGTTTCTTAAGAAAACATTTTACAAAAATCTCTAAGAAAACTTATATCTACATTACTTTTAATGGATTCGTGACTATTCTTATTCAAGTTGTCGATGTAAAATAGATTTTGTTATTTATAAAATAGGCTCCAAGTTTGGGTGTAGGCAAGTTTGGCAAGCAACGGGGTGCCAGGCAGGGGCTGATTTATACTGGAGCAATGCAGTGGAGTAGTGTGCAGTTAGTATTGATTTCCATTCGCCCCTCCCCTTGCATCTCACCTCACGCACAATGGCATAAAGCCAAGTGGTCAATCGATGTTAAATAAACATAATAATATTTAGAAATATGTCGTATAATCAGAAAAGCTAGAAAATCTGAACTGAACAAAACTCAATCATACTCATATCATTTAGAAGCAAAATATTATCTTATAAATCAAAGTATAAAGACGCTGAGTAAAGGAAGTAATGGAAATATATAGTGCTTTTTTGTTTCCTTAATATATTCTCCACATGTCGTCGTGATTCGCTAAGTACTAGTCAAGTGTATAATACAATATAGGCAGAATTACATGAGCTATATAAGTGATAAACGTTCGGCCTCGACCGACCGACACACTCCCGTTTAGTTCAATGACCTCCATTTCGGTTATGAAACCACATGGGCGTACACTGGTAGACAATTTTTTTATTTAATTTCCTTTTTTAATACATATAATTATTTTTAAATGACAATATGCATACTTCTTATCATCGGAAAGAATATAAAAGTAAGCTAAAATTAAAACTTTTAAAGATAAATCTTCTTAATTGTATTATTAAAAATTACTGTGCTAAAAATGTTTTTACCTACACGTGAATTATTTATTACATTATTTAAATATAATAATTTATAGAAAATATCCCGGTTTTTGAGATCAACTTGTGCACCCTTTGAGAAATTTGTATCTTTTGCGTTATGGCACGCATAGAGAGCTGAAGTGTAGCGAAATATATACATCATTACTCCTCCTCATAGTCTCATTTTTCTATCAGTTTTAAAAATATAGCATACAGCGAAATCACCAAATTTTGTTAATACCAGACTCAACAGCGCCACGTTTGCGTCGAAGAGTCTAGATGGTAAGAATAATATTTAATATTATTACCTAAATAGTACTCAGGGAAAGCTAAGTACTTATTATAAAACGCTTATTTATTATATGTATTTTATATACGACTAACTGTATTTGTTGAAAATTTAGATAAGTAATAATTACAACACTATTACAATCAAGAATATTTATAGCTGTAATAATTCACGACATAGATACAAATATTTACTTATTATTGCTTTCATTGTAAATAAATGTGTTTAATGATTTGTTGAGAAGTTTTGTTACTATATACTACTTAATCTTTTGAATGTAATAATACGCCCCTAGAGTTAGATAAGGGGATAAAGACTTTTCTAAACATAGATTTTTCAAATTAACAAGAATTGTAGGTATTTATAATTATTTAACTATTATAATACTAAACTAACTCATTAATTAAAGTGAAAATGAGAGGGAAAGTGGGGAAGGGAAATGTTAATTGAGAACGGAGTGTCTTAACACTAGGTTCCTGGTTCCCTCTGCCTACCCTGCTAGTGCGGAATACAGCGTGACACAAAAAAAAATATATCAATATACAAATAATTAAACATTTTCGTCATACACTTATAAATTATGCGATAACATAATATATATTTTTTATATACCGAAGTATAATAAATTAGAACTTTGTAATATTCTATCACTCTTTTCTCTGTACCACTGTACGAGTGTCTTTATAATACCCAAAATATATGAAGACATATTTTGTTTTGCGCATCTTAGCAAGCACTCTAACAGATTGTACTTATATAAAGAATGTAATATATGTATATAATTGAATTATTTCGCAATAAATAAAAATGTAGAAATATTAAAATAGGTATCTGAATTATAACAATGTCTTCAATTGCATAATATTTGATGGTAAAAAAAACTATTAATTATTGAAAAATCGGAGAACGGAAATAAAAGCCTCAGTATTATTATTAAAAAGTACATTCTTTTCGTTGTTATGTTTATTTAAAAATTACAACACACAAATTTTTAAATTAAAAATTGTGACAACCAAAAGATTAATTGACGTTTAAAGCTCAACTAGCCGTAATCAATTTCGGAAGAGAAAGCACAAGGTATCAATATCACTTGGCATGTAAACGAGATAAATCTGAAGATAACTTTCTCACGATTCGTATTACTAGAGCGTTAAGATCACAATTTACACAGAAAAATACCTACATACATAAAGTTATCTTATTTTCCGGGTATATATTACGTAGCAGTTGTACATATGTGGCGTATATATAAAAGAGAAATAAATAAATACGTCGCGTGAGGAATCGGATTCTTATCGTGTATTCGAGAGATTTATTCGGAGCTTTAAGTTGGGATTTATCGAGTTACAACGAACCCGTTCCGTGTCTACCTACTTAGCTTAGTAAATAATGTCCCAACAAAATTAACGGCGTTCGCTTTCTTTAAATAGATGACTAAATACTAAAGCTCACGTTATATCAGTTGCCAAGCCTTGTTTATATTGGGTGGCTTTCGTAATCTAAGCTTTTGGCTCCATTAAAATCGAATGCCCGTACTCTTGTTATAATTGTTTTTTTATAAAGCAAATACAATTTTTCTTAAGCCTTGTCCGTTTACGTTTTTTATAATTTTGTAAATAGTACAAATAATTACATTTATTTGTAATTTGTTGCTTATTTAATATAACTATATTTGACTTAATATATACATAATTGTAAGTAACTAGGGGAATCTGCACCATGCACGTTTCGTTTGCCAACGCCCGCTTTCAGTGATCCAGAAATAAAATTATAATATCGATTTAACGTATTTTTTTTTTCAATAATTCTGTGAATCGCCACGCGTAGCGGCGACTACCCAAAAAACAGTATAAATCCAAAAAACCATTTATAAACGTAAATATAAAAAAATATTATATCTACATTAAACATTGGAAACTCGATCTCTCGGTGTTGTACGTAAATGCTACAATAGTAGGGGTATCCGACCGTAGCTGCTTTTTCGTTTTTGTGTTGTGTAAAGCTAATGTCAAAACATTAAACAGAGAGCACTGATTCCGGACAATTAATGGGATTCAAAATTAAACAGCCTTGAGGAGAACTCGGAGTTTTTTAAAGAACTTTCAATAAATATCGTCATAATAACGCGGAAATAACCGTGTCGATTTGTAGAAGCTGAGATCTGAACGCTTGTTCAGTTTCGTTAAGTAAGTTATGTAGTTTAACACTTGTCTATACAAAAAACTACACTTTTTTTTTTTTTTTATGGATAACGGATGGCAAACGAGCAGAAGGACCACCTGATGGTAAGTGGTTACCTTCGCCCATGAACATCTACAACACCAGAGATGTTGTAGATGCGTTGCCAACCTAGAGGATACAGACGGATGGGGAGGACAATGTAGTAGTCCACAATCGGAACCACCACATTTTAGGGAAAGGATGGGTGGGAAAGGGAAAACCTGGCTTACATGCCATCAAACCGGAACACATCATAAGATATTTGGCGGTTCGTCTTTGACATGACAGTGGTCGCGAGCCAGACGGAGGACGAATCTCCTACCACCAAACAACTACTTGTCTATATAAAAAATTAATGTGCTTGATATATTCCTAGAGATAGAGATTTTAAATAGGTATGTCTTTTTATATTTTTTCTGCATTGAACATTAATGGATTAAGATATTACAATTTAGCAATAATTATTTCACATATTAAAATGCTAATCGCTAACTTGTGATCATGAAAGCATTCAAAATTCGCCTAAAATTCAGTATGTATATTTTATATTTCATTTGATTTTTATACTGAATTGTAGGCAGATTTTTAGGCATTTAGCAGCTAGTAGTCCGTTCACTGCATAGCAGAGATATCTTAGCATCAAGACACTCTGTCCACCTGTTTAATTTAAGGTCATAAAATTATTATATATTTAAATGATGTTATAGTACGCTGAGTGTTAAAATCAACATTATAAAATTGTCTACGCAATATATTAACTTGGGTAGCTTATGCGTGGTAGCTTAGGTTAGTTACTTTTACAAACCTTCTGTATTTTGCGACATTGTACAAAGGATCTAAGGGTTGTTTTGCTCTTCTACGTTCCGTATGGTGGAATCCGATTAGGTAGGTTCAGGTTCCGAATTTTAAATTCATTGTTGTCGCTTCAAATGGGACGTTTTTGAGTTGCAAAATCATTGATACAAACTTCTAATTATTTTTTTATTTATATTCATTCTTAGATATAACGAAGAATAAGCTAAATTTAAAGGAATGAAAAAAAAGCTGCTTACTTAACTTATATTTGAAACAATATAATATTAGCTAAACATTTATTTTAAATGCAAATGTTTTATTATAGTTGAAAACTCGCAACCATAGCATGATGTCCAATGCTTGTCTTACCATTTATGGCGAAAAATATCAGATCTTTTATATTTTTATGAACCTTATGAACATATATCTCTATGAATAACGTAATGTAAGAGTTATGTAAGCCTATAATTTATTTGAAACCCTTTCCGCATTATTTGCAACTTTCTGCGCGTATTTTGAGCACTGACACCGAAGCGTACTTACGTATATAGCACAGATAATGTTCAATACAAAGATCGGGTACAACACCGAAATCCACTTACCCCTTACGGTGGGGCTTGTACACGTTAGCTGTTTACAAGAAGGGCTCAATTTATTTATTCGTTCATTAAGCAATGCGGGGGATCGCTGCGAGAGCTGAATTTTAGGATAATGGCAGTATGCCATACTTATAGACAGTTAAATTAACATTTAGGCGCCTGTGGCTTCTATATTTATACGTGTAACTATCGATTGTAAAATATCGATAGATTGGTGTTATTTTGAAACATGACATACATTTGCTGATGTGTTTTTGAAAAAACTATCTTTTCTTTAAAACCACCTGTTTTATTGTTATCGCTTCTAATAAAATAAACATAAAAATCTTAGTGCAATAACGGGTCCAAGCAATATAATTTTGTATTCTCAAAAAATAATCGGTTAAATTTGCAAATTAAGTAAAATATTTAAAAACATAAAAGTAACCGATGCCAAATCAGTTAATCAAGCAAAACGCGCACACGAAAGGTTAACGAGACAAAAACGTGAGAATCGAGACAATTCGTCTCGGTGCAATAATCGGCTAGTTAGAAATGAATCGCCTTTCGAAACAAACGTTATTAAACAAATCGTGCGAGGGATTTATAATCTATAACGTTCACGTCGAACTTCACACTTTAACAGAATAGTAGACTAGAGAATATTTTCTACCGTTTACACTCAGTAGTATCAATTTCCAGTATGAGCCTTGCATAGTCTGTGGCCGTTTACAAATTGACGACGATAAAACAATTTGAAAATTTATTGACCTCTCACACAAAAACATTAGATCGAATTCAGCGTGTAATTCAATAATGGTGTCCAAAGACCGGCGGCACTAACAGTCTAGGTTAAACTATTATATATAATCATCCATTCGATACGCTAAGACCGACCTTTTCTGAGAAATTTTCAAAATAATAGGATGTTAGGAAGTGTTAGAATGCAATTCGCTAGTGTCGAGCTGGACTTTCGAATACTATCATGAATTTTATGTTTTTTAATAGGTGATTGTTCTCAGTTTTTATTGTATATAAAAATGTAATTAAAACCACTTGGGTAGATATATTCCGTTAAAATCTGAAAATTTCGAAAGCTTACTTAATATTTAATGCAATTACGTAGTGGGTTATTAGCACAGCGATTTTTAATTTGAAAGCTTCAACACTGCTTATTAACATTTCAAAACATTGCTCGTAGATGTGTTTACGGAAGAAGCCGAACGCTTAACGTTATCATGTCGGAACAGCCATCTTATAATCCTTTTAAAAGTACTCGTGTTTGCGTTGCGATAGTTAAACTTCCAAAGAATTTGTTAGTAAAGACATCTCCTTTACGGTAATGTTCGATTTTCTATTAAACTCCAAAGTGTTCCTCGTCCCACATTCTTATCTCGAATGTTCTACGACATATTTTTCCAAAGTTTCCCGGCGCGAGCTTTCAGGCTGGCGCGTATAAAGCTCTATTCACACATGGCGGGAGATAAGGTAGCTTTCACACCATTAAGCCGCGCGCTGGAGCCCGGGGCTTTCCAGATTAGATTATACACTCGATTTATGATGTCATTAAAGCTTTGATAATTACTCGGGACAGGCTGCGTAGGCGAGACGCGGGCGCGGGTCTGGGGGGTGCTCAGTGGGGGGAGAGGTAGGGAGCGCTTGTACTGTTTGATTGGATTCCTGGTACTGCGAGGGTTAAGGGATTAAAGTTATGGAGATTAGTTCGCCGCCCGAGGCCGCTCACTTCGTTTATGTTAAAAGGCCTATAGAGATGTATGCGGATAAGAGATTGCTTATTGCCAATTGTGATACCGAGGCGGCTTTTAATTTCGTTTCGCGCACGATACGTATGTAAATAAAGGTATAATTGGTTCTGGTCAGTTATAATTGCATATCTATCAAACATAACATTGTTTTTGTTCTTCAAATCAGTACTGAAAGAATTTCTAAATATCGGCAGTTTCAATAAATGTCCAAATAGGAATTTTTATATGATTTTTTTAGAGACTAAAACAAATTACTTGGTTTTTTCTGTAAAAAACCTTAATTCTAAATTATTAAAATAAGCTAGAAAAAAGATATTACTGCATTGAAGAAATGCATTATTGCACCATTCTATACTTTTAAACTCTACACATTTTAGACTTTAACTAAATTACTAACTAATCTAAATTACTAATTACTATTAAAACCGATGTAATTAATTTTATAATATTTGAAACACCGGGACTAGAATTATCATTTAATTTGATAATGTATGCGCTACAATGCGCATGATGTAGCACTTAAAACAATGGTCTTTAAGCCCGTTTAGAAGTTCCCAAGGTCCTATAAATTGATGTAAATTATAATATAAGGGATCAATTTCCCTTCTGCGTACACTTTAACATACAATGAACGATAATGTTCATTGTAATGTATGCAGTAGACACAATTTTCCAATACATTGCTTCTATAATATGAAATATTATGTTTTCTTGCCAACAAAAGCTATTAAACGACTTTCTTTAAAACCTTGTCCATTACACCTGCATACTACAACACGTTTAAAGACAAAGCAAGCGAAAAATTGAGTTCCAAGGTATTATGTTTACACTGGAATTGTTATTTCAATTTTATTTTATAACTTCCATGCCATATTTTAATATTATTATCTTTGAATTTACGAATTTAAACTTAATTTCGATAACGGTAATTAAAGAATTTATTATAATATTTCTTTGTTTATTATCCCGCATCTTTTACATACAGCAGGTGATGTAGATAGCCTAGTGTTAAGACACTACACTCTCACTTTCTCTCTAATTTTGAGACATTGAGTGGAGATAGGAATGTAATATAATAAATCCCCCGATTGAGTATCGAACCCATAATAACGATGAGAACAATTACCTAGACACTCTCACCGCACCACGATAGCGTCGTCATTATTATATTGTTAACAAGTCATTTACAATTTACATTTTACTTTGATTCCTTTTAAAGATATCCTATACATAAGTGGATTTGTACTTATACATTTCATCTATACTATACATACATAGCTTCACGCTGTATCCCGCATATAGCAGGGTAGGCAGAGGGAATCTAGTGTTAAGACACTCCGTTCTCCACTTTCCGCCGAATTGAGGCATTGCGTGCTGAGTGGCGGAACTCAACACCGCGCTTTTGTCTTTTTACCAAACCCAGGAAATTAAAAATTCCATTTCCTCGAGTGGGAATCGAACCCACAACCTGTCGCGGTTACAGTCGCACGCTTTTGCCTGTGCGTTATATACTATAAAGAAATTTAAAATTTAACATAAAATTATATTTACATTTCTACTTGGTAAATATATTCTGACAAGTTGTCTACTGGTGAGCAAAGCTATTCCGGTCAAATTGACCATCAGGGCCTAACATCGTCCGCGAATGGCCCTACAATTAAGTGTAATGAGCCGGCCCGTACCTTGTCTACGTATGTATTTGAGCAAATATAGCACAAGTGCCTAAGTATACAACATATAAGATATAACTAACGCTTATTCACACATTATTTTAGTAATTTTATATCTCAAATAATATATTCTAATTAAGTTTAGTAAGCTTTTCAATACGATACAAATTTATAAAATAAAATATGGGTTACTAAATAAATTTAGCTGTAAAAGCTTTTTTTAAGTTTAGTAGATTATCATTAGTGGAGATTCGGATTCCGTAACATGAGGATCAATAATTTTTAGATTTCTTCATTTTATAAAATTGGTATGGCTGGTAATGGGACATTATTGTACATTAAAGCAATTATGTTTCGGACTAATAAATATAAATTCATTAAAAATATTTTAGTATTACTTACATGATCAACGCTTAACATAGTAATAGTTGCTTCGCACTTACATACACAACCCTTATTCAAATAGATTATTCTAACCTCTAATATTTAACGCGGAAGTGCGAGCCTAACGCGTTTTCCAAAGGACTCGAATCATATTTTGCTAGAGGTACCCATTAAACTCGATTAGTGGTCCCATAAAGGGTCCATTAAAAGTGACGCGTATCATAAGTCCAGGCACATTTGGCAACAGTATTGTGATCCTGATACGTCGAACAAACGCGTAATAATGATGGTTGTGTACACTTACTGTAAGGTCGATGTTATTTAAACAAAAAAAAATATTAATTACATAACAAGTTTTATTAAAAATATTTTTTTTAAATATAATTCAAATTACCAATATAAATAAATTACTAGTTCATATTTAAAACTAAATAATTTAAACTATTTGTATGTAAGTAGTTGCTCATGATAATAAAAATTGTACTTAGTATATTATGTACGCTTGTAGGAAATTTAATAACAACTTATTTAAGTATCAATATGTCTAGTTTATAACCTAAGCTTCAAATGCGAATTGCGTAGCAGGAAATAGCGTAGAGCTACCGATAGAGGCCAGTCAAAATAGGCGATAATTATGAAATGTGGCGCCGATTGTCGCTCCATTAGGCGGCTTTGTGGCTCTGGACACTACGTGCGCTTCTAGATATGCAAATGTATTCAATATTTATGAAAATAATTCAACGATGATTTATGATTATTCTCTACTGTTTATAACCTACGGCTACTAAGGTGTTCCGGCCGAAATGGGTGCAAGGCAAAGTTTGTAACATAAATAGGGATAAGATAAAAATTAAAGCTTATGATTAAAATATAATAAGGAATAAGCTTACCGTTTTCCGATGTTTTAAATACTACTAAGATATTATAATTATTAACTTTACCTTCTCTAAGTATAAAAATATTGCGAATTACTAAACAGAACTTAACAACACTTATTAAAATTTCTAACTGAAGCAAAAATACAAAATTGGGCAACACTCATTGTTACAAAATATGGCCATAATTCACCTGTAAATATTTGACAAAACGTTTACAACGATTATTATACTCATTGTGCAAATATTGGTCAAACAATAAGAGAAAGACTTTCTTTTATCGACGCCTAAGGTGTAATTATACTTGTAGCTTTGTTTTTTAACAGGTCTAATAGCGCGGAACACCTTTTTACTTTGTTACGTTTAAAGTAAAGTACTTTAGTGGTTTACGGGGCAATAAAATTGTACGGACAAGTCCAAACATTGCGGGATTCTTGCAAATTTATAACGCAACGCATTAAGAAAGGTGCTTTTACTAAGCTTTCTTAAAATAACAGTTTTATTTCATATTTCAAGGCTATTTCTATTGTAACATTTAATCTATTTAAAAAAGTTGACGTAAAACATTGAAATTCTTTGTCCGTAAATGTAAGGGTTATTTTATGTTTTTTTAAGTTGAGTTTTTTAAGGAGCAGGGCATCTTCTGCGAACGCGGCGAGATACAAAAGATTAAACCGTTTCCCTTGCGTGTATTCTTTGTTTTGTTTTATTAAAGTTAAATATACGTTTAGGCTATTGTGTTAGACGCAGACTGTAGTATACAATTTAGTCAGGAAAAAATCTTTCAAGTGTACACTCGATTTTATGTTTGCTGTTACTTAAAATATCTAAAATTAATGAAAAAAAAAATAATTATAATTTTGATACTTTTTATTTATAAAAAAAGTGTACACGAACTTGATGATGACAAGCAAAATAAACAGGTAAGTGCTGTGCATACTTTGGTGACCCCATATCTTTTAATGGTGAGCTTTTTATTTTTTTTTTCTTAATACAAAAACAGTAGTTACCTATATATATTTAAAGAGGTGAATAAGGATCACAACTTATTAAAAAAACGAAGTTTCATCTTTTGTCTGTAATTTACTAGTACACGATTAGAATAAAAATATATTGACACGCTCTTATTTTTGAATTACTAAATAAGCGCCATTTGCGTTTACTAAGGAATTCAAAAATAATCAGATTAAAAGTTAAATCAACAATTATAGTTATAATAATTTTAATAAAACACAAAAGAATTATATAAAGAAACACCAAGCCCACATCACAGAGGCAAAATGGCTGCATTCCAGCGTATCATCTAATACTTGAGTCTTATTGTCATATAAATACAGGTCAAGAAATTTGTATAGGAGTGTAGGATATCGGGTACAGTAACTCAAGCCGTGTCCGGAGATATCGGCCCTCGCGACCTCCCACCCACCATATAATTCACAGTCGAATAAATTATTGCTATCTTATATTTTAAGTTATTACTGTATTCTTGCTAGAGCTCCTTTTTCTAGTCACAGTAATATCTATTTATAGTTACTTAATGGCTCGCATTAGCAATCCGCGATAAATGATTTATAAGCCGCTATAAGATGTAGTACTATTGATGTAGGGACTGAAGCGTGTTACAAAGTGCTGTGATAATTTGTGCTGCCATAAATATTGGGTTATGTGGGTAAGTTATGACGAAGCGTGAAAGTGGTAAATATGACGACTATATGCTTAACGTTTCATAAATATGTCTCCAAGGTAAAGGTAATTTTGTCGATGAATACTTAGTTACATTTCAGCATTTGTATTATTTAAAAAACTTATATTTTCAAGTAAAAAAAAAAATATGGAAACGGACTATACCTATTAGATATTTACCTACGCTTAATTAGTATTGATTTATGACATTCTTTAAACAAAACAGTGTTCTTCACAATGTAAAGAGAGTGAGCCAATGAATGCAAATTATGCAAATAATGGTAGCAACAATTGAAAGACATTAAAGAGTGCAATCATTGCTCCCGAGGTCTTCAAGTTGGTATCATTCAATCAGGCGCATCTGAGCTAAGTGCTAAAGAGGCCCAGTTTTTTTTTTCCGAGCGTGAGTGTGCACGATGATACCAAAGAGTTTTTATCTCAACGTGATGTATGTACTGTCACGATTGTGGGATGAACGTGACTGAAATACAAGGCGTTATTTTGGATTTAAACCAGTGTTTCTTCGATACATTGCTCCTTTTTAAAATTGATAGGCACATAACAATATATACGATTAGATAACTTCGGCGTAGACATTATCTTGGGGAGAATAAACGCGAAGTGTAAAGAGGTTGTCTTATCCTTACACAACACGCTAGCAGAGTAAATATAGGCGGTACATCGCCCAGTGGAGTCGTTAGAAATAGTTTTGAGTTCGCGAGTTATAGACACCGTAAAAGGATGTATCTACACCAACAAGGGGCGATAAAACTACAGGACACTAAGAAGTTTCAACACGGAAACTAGATTTGTTTGCGTGTAGATCGTTATCTTTACTTGAAACGTAAAATTTCTGCACCTCGTTCGTATCAAAATGTTTCAAAAATTTATTTTCTTATAATTTAATTAATATTAGCACCTCGATTAATAAAAATAAAGTTAGTTAATATTTAAAAAATAAATTATTTTTTGAATGACTTTCTAAATAACTTATAAACTTTTATTATTTTTTGTGATTAAATATAATTTTTGGCGTATCTACATTTATTTCAAAGTCATACAAAAATTAATTTCTTGGAATTAAAATAAATAACTACCGTACATCACATTAATAGAATCTTTGTTTTAGGTTATTCATATTGTATTGTTAGTTGAAATATATATATGATATGCAGTAAATTTGTCCTAAAAGAACAGATATCTTTTAATGTAAACAACTCACGAGACTCTTTCAAGTAGGTACCAACGACGCTATTGCAAAGCAATCACATGCGCAGACGCCATTAATTCAATCAAGCTGAAACTTGCATTAACATACGCCCTTATGATTCGTTATAAGATTAATATCTTTGTATTTTTGTTTAAAGTTCGTATTTGCGTAGCGCAAATAGGACAAATGCGCCCTTTTCAACAAAGCAAAAGGTACAATTTATAGGACACAGAACGACGTGTAGAATATTGTTTTCGGTACTGACATTCATGTTTAATGTCTTTGTTGCGACGAGATTCCAACAGCAAATTATGGTAACAATATTACTTGAATTGTAATTTTAATCCTAGACATTGAATTAAATTGTTATTCGCGAAACTGTAGAACTTACTGTATTTTAACTAAAAAAAATCGTGTTTATATCGTTTAAGATGTGAACATAAATTTTAATATCAATTTTGTGTCTTACCTTTAAAAGTTCGAATGACGAACACGTCGTAAAACCTGTTTTATATGAACCTCGAGCGATAAATGGTTAACTGTTAAATAATAAGTCACCACACACTCGTAAAACAAAGATTAACATACAGTTACGAGTGTAAATAGCCTATTACTTTGATTTTTACGACTAAATAATCGTAAAGGAACCCCGATAACACTGCCATGTCTAGAAGTCGTTCATTGGCACAGTGCTACGGTATAACTTTGCACCTTTCAAATTCAGTTAGTTTTTAATCGCGTACAATGCAAACGGGAGACCCGTTTTGATGCACTTTTATTTTACGAGGAACTCGTAACATAAAACGCGGAACGTCTCAACAATGGTTACGAGCCCATCAGTTGAAAAGAGACAGTAGTACTCTGAAAGAGTCGGTCTTTTTCATGTAAAAAGGATAGTTCTGGGTTTTTTTGCAAACAATAAATATTTAATGTCTTAAAAAATATATATGTTTTTATTATACATTTGCGATGATGTGCCATTGTTAATGCCAAGCATGATGATGTATGATGCCAAGTATAATTAAAAATTAATTTAAGCTTATACCAAAAAATATCTATGTTCATGTGTTTTTTAAATATCGAAAGTCACACATACATTTACATTTTAATAATATAAGCGCTATATGAAAATATATACTAAAAGTCCCTATACAGATCTGTAGCTTCGTACAATTCTACTTCATTTAGCCGAAACCAAGCGGACAGAGGCCATTCGCGGTTACCCTTGCCCAGAATTCCGAGTAATTAAACAACTGAAATTTAAATGTATTCTAGTATACATTTAATAAGGATGGGCAATTTTGAGTTCAAACAGGCTGACCATTTTGGTTAAGCTTAACCCAAATGAAGGTTTGGAACTATGGCTTGGTAAATAAATTTATTAGTTGAATCTGACTTGGCTTATTCGTTTCTATTAAAAATACTTAGTTTTCGTCTTCGATATTTGTATAATTATAGTATTTATACTATTTAGCTATATCTATTCATTGAAGTAGTTAAGACAGATAGTACTTCAACTCACAATTAGTAGTAACTTATTATCCAATATAAAAGTTCAATTAACAGCGTAAGACCACGTATAAATCAATCCAACAAAAAATAAACTTAAAAACACTTTTTTTCTTTAGTAATTGAAATGAAAAGACATAAAACGAAATCCCCCTATAAAACAAGGGAAAATCGAGAAATAACAATCAGCCAAATTTTAATTGAACGGTGGAACCGAGATTCAAGCAAACGTTGGGTAAACGTCGTGAATCGCCCGATAATAATGAAAGTGATGGCAGTGACGCCATCAGTGTATGAAGCGACCATTTCGGCTACATAAACAGTCCGTATACTGCTAAGACCGAATTAAAATTGTACTTATTTGCACTCTATTGTATGTGTAGTAAAGGCGAAAGTTGAATGTAATTCGCTCAGTTAAAACAAGACGTCCCTATAGCTCCCTCTACCGGAGCCGGGAGGGGCTCCCGCGCTCGGTTTACATAGCGTTCCAAAATGGCCGACTATTTTGTCGCAAATAAATCGTGACCGTCAGACGGACGACGGTGCGTGGCTCGCAGTTACGACGAATCAGAGAGCGGTCGTGTCTTTTGTTAGCCTCATAACTTGAAGCAAGTATTTTGTGTTTTAGATATACCTAAATTTTATGTTATTTCTAAATGCAACATTTTGAAAGTGGAGCTGTGTTTGTTTCGTTTTTTTTTAAATATATGAAATTTAATAAACAGTATTAAGAAAATATTTTAATTAAATTTATATTTTAAAATATTTTGCAGTTAAGCATACTTTAGAACTAGCGTACTAAGAATATAATATTAAACATGTAGTAATTATAAATGTGTAATAAATATAAATACCTATTTATTCTTTTATATTAACATTTATTTGGTAACGGAGGCAACAGGATGCCAGAGTTGCAGTATGGTGAAATATTTTTTTTATTCAAGAAATACCTACCAGTATTTCTAGGAGAGCTCGTGTTTCGCGTATGTGTCCCATTCAGTAACACCATTGATGATTCAAATGTAATTCCGACCTGAATTCCTGGATCTATGCTATTGTAACGCTCATGTTCAAAAATATTTTTATTTTTTCGAGTCGAAAGTGATTGTAATAGCTTATATAAATAAAATAATATTTTCATTTTATAATTCGGTGATTACACATCGGATTTATTCTTTGTAAAAAATAGAGTCGCTTTGAGTCTATCGCCACTTGTTAACAGCTATTCGTATATCTGTACCAGACAGCGGTTAGGAATATATGTAGTTACAGGTGATCCAAGCAAGTAGCAAACTTTCGACATGCCGTCCAACATACATTTTCAACCCAACTGAAGAGTCTTTTGAAATAAGTATACATCTTATTTTAAGTTCTCTACATGCAAGTGATTCGTCAGCTGCTCTAGTTCTTGGATTTTGTCGTAACCTCAGTTCTGTCGGACACCAAAATAGTATTGTTGATGCCATAGACAATTATTTTAACATTCATGTTTGATAGTTGGTACATGACCAAAAGCAGTAACTTCTAGTATTGTTAAGATGCAACTGGTATATAGGTACCTATATATTTATATTTCTTAGAAAGTTAAAGGTATAATGATTTACCTTCTTAATATGTTTATTTTAATAATTTCGTTACATCTATTTGATACTTTGAAGCGACGACACTCCAGATAGGAATTTGTTTAATATCCTAATAGGTGAATGAAATTCAGTAGCTTGCTACACCATAAAAGTTAAGTGTTCTTTGAATAGAAATTTTACAGAAATGCAACAAATGTTAATTTATAATACTATGTATTTGTTCTTATATCCGAAACATTAATCTAATTTCAATTAAAAATCTATGGTAGCGGTTAACATCAATATAACCATGGCTTAAAGAAATCTATTCAAAATACCTTGAAAATTATAAGTAGGGTAATTTCGGGTTGTTGGTCATAAAGAAGAGATGACCCATCAAAATTAATCATGGAATAGTACACTAGATATTGGTATTCATACTTCAGTTTA
The DNA here is from genome assembly GCA_033558755.1 of Philaethria dido. Taxonomy (NCBI): domain Eukaryota; kingdom Metazoa; phylum Arthropoda; class Insecta; order Lepidoptera; family Nymphalidae; genus Philaethria; species Philaethria dido. Next base: position 560,453 of record JAKGSA010000121.1, read on the forward strand.
CTTCAAATCAATCGTGGAAGCTAAAGTAAAACCAAAATATTAAGTAGGTAAAACAAAAATTTCAAAAAATATGTAAAAACTACATTTATTGTTTTGCACGCTCATCGCTCCCGGATAAAAAGGAGAAATGGCCAGCTGTAATGTAATAACTAATACCGCCGATCTAGAAATGGAGTTTTATTTAAAGTATTTATTAAAAGTCAAGCCATAAATAGATAGAAAGTTAATACATAATTTAAGCTTGTTGAAAGTGTCCTTATTGAAAATGATAAAGAATTATTGAGTAATAAACAGAAGAAAACATTAACACTACAAAATGTACAGTAGAGAAAAGTCCTTGTGTTTTCAAATTCCTATTTTCTGTGGGCGAAAATGAAAAAGAGAGAAGAAGAAAGTGTCAAAATAATTCTGTGAACACAAGAAAAGCTGTACGAAAGGAGTCTCATAATAGAGACGATGTGCAATTAATAATGACAAAGGATCTGAATAAGACAAAGAAGGTTAACAAAAAGGAAATGCTTCGAGTGTGGAGAAAATTATTTTGAAATCGTCTCTTGTTTTAACTGACTTTTTCAACTTCAACGAAACACGCACACTTCTCTGATTTTGAAGATATATAGGTCGAAATGTGCTCAAGAATAAAAAAGGCAGTTTTAGAAAAGATAGTAAGACCAAAAACGATGTTACTGCTAAGTTCAATTTAATTTTATTTATAGTTAGTTATGGCCATTTCACCTTTAGTACTAAGGCTGTCATTTCCGGGTACCTCGGAAGATATGGCCATTGTGATATATTTAAATGTTTTTAGATGTGGGTGATCTCACTGCTTTTATGTTTAGTATCTCGAGTTCAAATAACAAAGTATTTTTATAGGAACAGAAATTCCTTACCATGGATCCAGCGTGCGAGTGGCGGGCTCATCACATTTCTGAGAGAGGAGTTTGCAAAGTGCCTGAGATTTACGACCCAAGTGTAGAATTAAGGAGCCCCTTTAAAATACGCATTAAAATTCCCCACCACTGTCCGCGCTCCCCTCTCTACTTAACCGAATTTATAAAACTCCTACCAACGTCACTTCCCAATAAGTGCAAGAAATGAACTGATCATAGTTCTATACCCAAGATCTTTTAAAAGAATATAGAGAGATTTCGCTGTTATACCTCTCGCGTCTACCTCTATGGCCAACTACCACAGACGTAACCTAAGTAATAATTGAAATAAGACAAACTTGTCATATTCTTTATTATTATTTTTTTTTAGCTTCACACTGTCTCCTGCATATAGCTGGGTAGGCAGAGGGAACCAGAGAAGCTAGTGTCAAGACACTCTATTTTTACCACAGATTCCCATTCTCTTTTAAAATTTCCGTTTCTCACTTTTTGCCGAATTAAAGCATTACGTGCTGAGTGGAATTATATTTTATTATAAATTATAATTATATAATAAATAAATATGCATATATTTTTTCAAGCCTTCAATTCTATTTGAATACCTATTCAATTAATTAAATCGATTATAAATAATGTGTATAAATATATAAGATGCCAACCTCCATGTAAGCCTCGCGTAACTGGTGAGGCGGGGGCGCCCAGATATTTTCAGCCGCTTCCCGCGTCGACCGGCGCCGACTGTGCTCTTTCTTTTTGCCTTTTTCAACATTTCACCTTTCATACGGATAACTCTTTATGGGCTCAGATGGAAAGTTTCCGAATAGAATTTTTATTCTTTTGCCTTAATAAATTTCGAGAAAGAACGGAAACTGTCTAACTACATTAAAAATAATTTGTATTAAAATATCTGCTGAGTAAAAAATTGTGTAATTTAGTATATATATATATATAAGAGGAGTATGAAAATTGGCATTTACCTATCTATTTGTACCTATGCCAATCTTCATACTCCTCTATTGAATCCTCTGAATTTTTTATACTTATGTACCTACTTATATCAGTAAAACATTTTTTTAGCTTCACACTGTATCCCGCGCAGCAGGGTAGGCAGAGGGTACCTAATATGCTAGTGTTAAGACACTCCGTTCTCTTTAACATTTCCGTTTCCCACTTTCCGCCGTTAAGTAATATATTAAATTAATATAATATTCACACTACCATATGTTTGACATATACTTTTATCACATTGCTAAGATATCGTGTCTTTTATACTATAATATTTATTGTGTAGGTATAATAATAAGTATAAGTCATAGTAAAAAACGAGGAGTAAACAACGACAAAGTGTGAAAGCTAACATAAAGCTAAGCGAGCTTAGCCTCCCCAAAGCCAGCTGATTATATCAAGGCTCTTTTTTTTTTCAAATGTTTATTTTATATAAGGTAAATAAGCATGTCAAATTAGTGTAACTAATATTATTTGTATAATATTTATAGGTACATTAAAATTGATATAGATATTTTATTCAGCTGATCTACAAACATTTATAATTTTAATAATGAATCTGTTCTGTTCATTTCATACCAGGATTGATGAATATCTTATTTCTAAATTCGTTATATGTTTTAACTTTATTAAATATAATTAATACATTTATTTAAGTGATTTTCGACTATTTTTAATTAATATTAAAATCAAAGTCATTAGCTCTTCTTTTTAAGCTATTTATGATCTCTATCGAATTTCTATAATTCAGCATTGACATGTAATAAAGAATACATAATTATTACCTAATTATATATATTTAAATATTCTGGTAATACAACATTGCTTTTTGTTGATATTTTTTGGTATAAAATATATATTAACACTCTAAACCCATATATTAACCTAAGATAAACTTATTAGACAGAGAGCAGCTTTAAGTGTAGAAGCGAAGGAATATCTTAAGATAAAATCAAGGTTATCGCGCTCATAGGCGATAGATTAAGAAAGCTATAGAAACAAATCGTAGAAAATGGAACAAGGAACCGAGTATAGTATTAATTTTAATTCAATACGGCGCGTACCCGGTGGCATGCTAGCTGTGAACAATGGTGGTGGTCCTATTATCACATATGCTATTGTATCCGCAATACTTTATTATCTCCTAGACTTACAATATACGTATGTAGAATTTGATTACAGAAAAATTAGCATGATATCTGTAGTCGATGTTTGATTGATTATTTTTTTGTTTAATATTAGTTTTAAAAATTACAACATTTATTATTTATACATAATTGTTAGTTTCATTTTTTTAATTACAGATAAATCTTATGAAAATCAAAAGCCTTCACTCATTATTTTATTCAATATTATAGCAAGCTTTATTTGACTGTGACATGTATCATTTGTCTCTACACGGCCAAACCAACTGATCACGGTTTTCTTTATTTCCATCAGAATATTTCCATCTTTAAAAGCTATTCTGTAGGTCACATTGCTAATACATACAACGTTTTATTTGTTCATAGTACAAAAATAAGTTAAGGACATATTAAATTTTTATTTAGACAGAATATTGACGTTCGGACAAATGTATTAACATAATATTGTTATATAGGGCTAAAGTCTCTGAATTATATAGAGAGCCAAGAAAAGAGTTAAACCGCCGAAACAACAACGTGCGGGAAACTAGTAACGACTAAAAACATAGACATAAAAAAGCAATGTTATTTATACCATTTAAATTTTATAAACATAAGGCGAATTTACCTAAATCTCTAACTATAATGAATATTTTATATTCACTAATATTATTATCATTAATTAACATCTGTTATAAGAAGATTCTTTGCGCCATTCGTAATATGTTTTCATTAATTTATAATAATATAAATTAAATTTAATTGATAATTTAAAGAACTGGTATCTACCTACTTAATTCCGAGTAGAAACAAAAACTATAATCGCTGTAGGTGGTATTCCATATAAGAATAGTTAAATTATTACTAAGTGTTATAAGCCATTACATAATCGACATACCACATACTCAATAAAACGGTCACGCGATTGGGCCTCCGTCAATGGCGTGAAAACAAACAACGCGCGAGACTTGAATTCTAACACGCACCGGCGCCTGCGCACGCGCCGCTTGATATCCGTCGAAACATTTATTTTTATTTATACATTATGTCCGGGATGCAACACTGCGACGATAGAAAGACGACGAAACTGATGCTGAATGATTCGTTGCCTTTGTTTTTACTAAAACTGTTAACGCTGTTAAGCTCCCCATTAAAAAGTTCTATTATACCGCGCCCAATCCTATTATTTCTTATAATGACTTTTTTAAATTGCTTTGGAATCAGGTTGTTATTTTGAGACTTATTACAGAACTCTATATAAAAATTCTTCCTTAGACAGTATCATCATCAGTGGTATATTCTTGTGGTTTGACTTGCCTAATATTTTTTAGAGGTACATGAAGATTGAATTGAGCTAAGACACAAAATATCTTAAATATGTTCTATTTAATGTGACTTCTCTTCTAAAAATTCCTTTTTTTGATTACTTGGAATAAAGTTTTAGGTTCGTTTTGGTACCTACAGTAAATAAGACAAGTATTGGGGATCATATGAAAATATGGAATACCATTCCATATTTTAGTAACATTTATCAATAATATAAGAATTTAAAAACACCATAACTTCTACTATTAAAAAAAGAGATTATTTGTTCAACATGATTCTATAAACGTCAGCTATGTTTCGATATCTCAGTCTGGTAAAGCAATTCTAAATCTAGTTATGCATTTGGCACATAGTTATACATACTAATACACCTGTAAACATATCAAATACGAATTGCCAAGCAACGCGTATGTCAATTTATATAACAAATGATGTATTTCTAACGCATTATTATAAAAATATCAGCACTTATCAATATAAAATTTAACTGCACCAATATTCATTTTCCTCGGTTCGCATAGCTTTCGTAAAAATCCAAAGTTTTTATTCATGTAAGTATAGTAATAAATAAGATATACGGCAGATTAAATAAAAATTAGGTATCAATTGCCAACCAGTCTATTGAGAGGTAGGGAGAAAGCAACAACAACCACAAAGCAACACTCTGCACACATTTTAGAAAATTTAACTATACTTATATGTTAGGGATATATAGGTATAGTTAAATTTCTTGAAACCTAACTCATATGCGGCATTTTGGCATTAGTTTTAGACCTTGACAGGTCTTGCCTTTTCTGGTTTACAATTTTGTGTTTCAAAATTTAATAAATTGTAGCATGAGATGTGAATTTATTAAACTCTACAAATTAAATTAGCTATCTGTTATTTTCTATATGAAATGCATCAGGTATAAAATTTTATATAAATTACTTATAACTAAAGTCATAGTCTTCATACCAATTTTTAAAAACTAGTGTCACGTTAAGAACGCGTTGTCTTTAGAAATGTATGTATATGTCACTTTATATAAACATGGATGTCAAACGCACTGTAGTGTGTGTAACATTTATTTTGTTAATTTAATATACTTTTTATACAATATTTTTAAAATTGTTAGCATAATGCACTCCTCTATAAAAAATATAATTGTGCCAAATTTCATGCTCCTTCATCCGCTTAATTTTCGTAAAAAAGGGTACAAAGTTTTATATAAATATATTAAAAAGAAATCAAATATCACCTATATTTAATTTCCGACCTTTCTTGTTCTTTTACCACACGCCTAATATACTTCATTTCTATTATAAAAGCTTGCTTAAAACCAAGGTTTGTTTATTTAGGAACTTGTAGAATAAGCGGTTGCATCTTTAAGAGTTTACTTGATCACCTAAATGTGGGTAAAACGGCCTATTTGGAAGACCTTACTTATCACAATAAGTGGAATGACTTTGTAAGGAAACATTTGGGCACGAACTACATACTCAAACTGACGTTTATTTCATGTAAACTTGTAAAATTAATTAGTTAAATGTAGAAACTTGCTAGTTTATGAAATAAGCAAAAAACTGCTTCATTCAAAATACAAATTACACTTATAATATATTTTTTATTATTTTGGTACTTTTAGGTAATACATTTGTTTAAAAAACTCAGAACAGATAATTACTAAAATAATATTATACCTACTGCTTTTAAATAATCAATTATATGGAAAAATTAAGAATTTCGTTTGTATTGTTATATAGTATAAAGCACATCAAAATCATCATGGTGCAGTGGAACAGCGGCCTCTGACTGAAAATGCGATAACTGTGAATTCTAACGCAGTCCTGAAGGAAAAGATTATTTTTACATTAGTATTTTCGTTTTCCGACTCTCGTAATCTAAGGCGTGAAGCTGTTTTTTTTTATAAAACATATTTAGACAGACATTAACACAGTCATTTAAAATTAGAAGCTATTATAAACTATGATCCACAAATCCTATATCTCTCATCCATATCTGTGACATTACAATATGTTAAAATATTCACGCCGACATGAGATAAGCGAAAAATAATTTCAAGCGGAGATTTCTTAACCTTTGACATAGAGATTGCTTATCTAAAGTGCATTCATTTATATAAATAAATTCATCTTCTGAGATTGCTTTTGCTTCTTTTAAATATGTTTATATTTGTGTAAGTTGGGAAGCAAATACAATATGTTGGAATAATTACGTGTAATAAACTATAGGTATATCATTAGCGATACTATGAAAAATAAGTAAAATTTTTAAAAATATATAAATAGCGTGGAATATAAAAGGTTTTATATGTACAGTACAGAACAGTATACAGTAGTAAATGCTAGATATAGTAATGCCTTCATATTTAATATTAATGAGAGAGGAGAATTTTAAAGGTTTAATTGATATTTTTTTGTGTTTATCTCTGTTATAAAACAGCTAACTTTTAATAGATTTTTATCTTATCATTGTATACTAAGATAACTAAATGCCAACAATTCAAGAAATTAAAATTGTTACTATACTATACTATACTTTGTTTATGTTTTTCAATATTCAATATGTGTTAGTATTAAGTATAGGTAACTATCTCTGCATATGTATTTAAATAAGAAATTTTCACACGTTAAATGATAGAACTCAGTTCTAAGAAATCAGTAGAACGTATTACCAAACAAAACCGAACATGTCAAATTTCGTGTAAGCTATTACTGCTGACGATGTATAAATGCGTGAAAATATTTATTTTATTGGACACAGTCCAGAATAAGAAAAACTCCCTAAAATCTTTTCAGTAGCGTGACTGTTTAAACAGTAGGTAAGCATAAGTAGACTTATGGACCAAATTATAATGGGTGCTACACGCGTGGGTAAAAGCGTTCACCGTCGGCAGGGAAACGATGGACGTGATCCTGAATTTAAATTGCCCAATCAATTTTTAATTTCGTTGCCGTAACTGGCTTGTTAGGCATTTTGTTTATATTTATTCAGTCAAACGTAATGTGAGGAATATTAAGTATCCAGCTAAATATAATGCTGGTAGAAATAACATATTTTGTTTGAAAAATATGAAAAACAAAGAAAATCATAACAGGTAGAAATGGCTTACAGTAGGTAAAACATGTTTAATTTTTCTTTACACAAGATAGATATTGGCATAGAAACATTTAAAAAAGTTAAAGGGAAAGAGTTTATTCTGTTGTGAGAATTTTCCACTCTATTTATAATACTTCTGAGGCTAATTACAAAATTTAAAAGGGATGTAACAAAAGAATTTATATTTGAATGCTTTTTAAAGTGTTCATTATTATCCATAACATTTATGTTTTTATTGCAAGCTACTGCAGGTGTATAATTTTATTACTTATATAAATAAATAGAGTTCCTAAACTTGAAATTAAATTATAAATATATAATAAAATGTATTATTTTTATAAAATACATTTACAAACATTTGGCCACATAAGCCATAAATTAATTATTAAGTTAACATAAAATATACAATAAAAAATTAAAATCAAAAAGAAATCATACCTAAAATCAGCGCCATTATAGTAATCACAAATATGATTTTTAAATATTTTTAAAAATCTAACCATTATTTTGATTCTGGGCTAAAAGGATTCATCTTGCATTTCATTTATATCATAGTAAAAGAAAGAGACAGCGATATCTAAGCGGCATTCAACGCAATATAGGATCATAATGGCGGACACAAACAAACAATAACATATTTAAAATAATATAATGAAGCTGCGCTTTACTGAAAATTCACTCACTATGCACTTTTATATGTACATTACTTAAAAATGTAACTTTTACTTTAAATTAAGCTTAAAATAATAAAAATAAAAGCTTTAAAAGACACACAATTATATTTGTCGTTCGTCACACGAGGCAACGGTCGCCATATCTAAATGTAGCGCTACAGAGAGGAATTGTGAAATCATAAATTCCGTATTTCTAAACTTTGAAATACCTATTAAATAAACGTTTTTATACAATTTAAGACTTATTATGAATATATTATGTAGTAATTTAGTGATTTAATTTAATTTATGTATTATTTATTAAGCAAAAAAAATGAGGCAAATGTCTAAAAATAATATATAAATTTTATAAAGAAAATTATAAAATTAGATAAAACAAAAATAATATGCTCATAAATTTTGAAATAAATTATGTATTTAAAGTAAATGCATAAAAATTTAAAAATTATATAATCATTATTTTATCAAGCACAAATTATGTCATTCTAGATAAATTTATTAAATAAAGGTTTTTTTTGTATTTGTAATTTCACATAATAAAGAATAAATATAAATGATTCATACACTATTTAACGAATAAAGCTAGTATTTTTCACATTTAAAAAAAATATAAAGTCATACAATAATAAATAATTAAATTCTCTTAATAAAACGCTAACTCCAGCTCTGAGTAAGCATGCTCCGCCCATTACAAGCAACAAAAGTCGGCGCAGCGTTCCTTCAAAACATCTCGTTTGGAGGCCATTTTGACGACCGAGCGAGAAAGAGATAGAATAATAAGCTGTATCGTTATAATGTACGTGCGTGAATGAGACAATTATGCAAAGTTAGTGCCGTTTTAAGTAGCTGTGTAGGAAAGAGGGGACAGTTTCACAGTTTATTTTGTACACACGAGCGCATCACGGTGTCTAGATCCCTTTTGCTGGAGCTTCTATTTCCCTTTTTTTAATTATTATTTACTTTTAAAATTAATTAATACTAATAAAATGTAATTACTTGTATTTTTTGTATAGAGGGTTTCTATAAAATCATATTTCGATTAAAAAATTAAAAAATGCTATGGTATTTACATAGCTGCGTAATTATTTTTTTTAAATACATAATTCAAGCATTACTTCGTTTGAATCAATGTTTTTTAAAAGATTTATTTCAATTTTACAGTTACATAGTGATAACCCCTAGCGTCGGTTTGTCAGGCCACTGACAGCTGCAATCGGTTCTGACGACATAGATAACTTACATTTATGGTTATATTATGCAGATAACCTCCTACATAGGTATAACTATAGGTACCGATGTATCACTTAACAGGTGATATACTTAAGCGTTTTTTTATCTTCTTCTAAATTAACCTTGAAAGTATCTTCATGGTAATTTGGCTGAGTGCTATAAAGTAATAAAATCAATTAAAAAATATTCCATTATCAAAAAAACCATAACACCATAATAATAACAACGTAAGCTGAGGCAGCTCATATAGGTATTTCTACAACCTTATATAGTAACGAGTATCATAAAAAAATTAAAACATCCATATAAGGAAATATTAATTACATAAAAAAATCAAGAAACATTTAAATTGCAATCAAGCTATAAGGAAGTTTCACTAAACCTTCAAATCGTTTACGACACCTCTATTCATTCTGACGTTGTAAACGAGTCGTAAAACTCGCGCTCAGATCGCCATCAAGTGGCGTCAAGTGACGTTGTGGTCCCACACGGCACCGCGAGATGGCGCTCCGCCGGGCCGCACTAAGCGCGCCCATAAAAATAAATTTTATTGTTATGACGAAAATAAAACGCTTGTCGTCAATTTAAACGTCATTTTACTGTGTAATAAGATTTATTTTATTATTAACAAGTGTCTTGATGAATTTATATAGCCGAATGATGAATAAAGCTATAAAATCTTTTTACGATCGTGCTATCGTCTCTATTGGCAGTTACGCTACGTTTCCCGCCGATAGTACGTCACATGTGATAAAAATATAATAAAAGTGATTCATAGAGAAACAAAATGTTTTACTGTCTCATTATTTTTGATAAGCATATTATATATATTACTAAAGCTGTTTTGAATCGGTTAGGTATGATATATTTTTAAAGTTTTATTGACTATCAAAGTGTCATGTTTATAATGAGTTATCAGTTTAATAACAATTTTATGTGTTTTATGCTTAATGAAAACATTTATTGGTAAGTGTCAATGAAATACATTTTAATAGGTAAGGTGTCGTTTCGTCTAAATTATACTCTGTAACACTAGATGGCGCAATATTGAAAATTAATTTCCATTTTTAATATAATTAACAATAAATAAACTAAATTAAATTGATCTGCATTTAATTTTCTAGAATAACAACATTTTTAAATTTAAATATACACTAAATATCAGTTTGCGACAATTATCGATAGATGGTGCAAGTGTCGCAAATGCAGTTGCATTGTTAAGCCACTGTGTTAAGGTTCTACCACATATTTTTATTTAATTATTCAAAGATATTTTATGAGTATAAAAAGTTTCTATAGTAACGTTTTGTTGAAAGATGTATTTTAACATATAAATTTGGTTAGATATGTAGAATAGGACAAAATATTAATTTTCTTTGTTAAATACCTACCTATCCCTAGATAGTGTTCTTTAAGTGATATTTAGTTGGTATGGGCCAGGGCTTCTTAAATTATGGGTCGCAACCACAATGGAGTCGCGTAGCAAAATTCTGGGGTCGAGAGATTTGAATGTCAAATATTTATATATACCATTTTAGCCAATTACCAATTTGTATGGGGTCGTCAAGAAACTCGCAATCACAAATGGGGTCATGAATGACAAAAGTTTAAGAACCCCTGGTATAGACAAACGTGAGAAATTCCAAAATAAAAATGATTTAATTCTATATGCATAACACTCTCTGAATGAAATATGTATATGTAGGCTCTATCTACATATGAAATATGTAGATAGAGCCTAATTAATATTAAGTATCTACTTAATATACAATATTTGTTTTCTTTCCCAAGAGTCAGTATTAGTGTACCCGCATATCCATTGCATTAATACAGTTTTAATAAAAAATATAAAATCATAATTTCTATGTTTATTTACATTTCGTAGAAGGTAGCGTTGGTTCGTAGAAGTATTTTTTAGACATTGTTAGATGTTGAGAGGAGTTTTAAATTTTTCCAAAATAATCAACATATCGCATAGTAACCTTGAAAAACATTAAATTGTTTAAAAACATGTAATTGATGTTTCTCATAATTTTCTTTATAGTTTTCATTAATAACACAGCTGTTTACTTAATTATAAGTAGGTGCCTATTGCATTGTTAATATATTCTATAACACACGTACAATAACTCTTAAAGACTTCATTCACCTGAGACTTAGTAAACAGAACGCGTTGGTCATAAATCGATTCTGTTCACATAGACGTCATAACAATCTATTACAGCCGCATTGATTGATATCAATCATATAGCCAGCTATAAACCAATGAGGCTCGATAAAAAGGAAAATTACAGTCATAAAACTGCAGTCGTCGAGTCGAAACAGACTGGCAGGCGCTGTCTCGAGGCTCCGCACCGCAACATATCCTCGTACGATAAAGACATAAACTATCAACGACTCCTTTATCTCTATTAAGCGGGTGATACTTTAAACGAGTCAATAATGGTTCAATAAATGTCTAAGGAACGGCATAATAACAAACCACGTGCGTTCGCCGGGCAGCTCCATAAAGTTTCGAATTTATATCGAAGTTTAGCCCCGAAGGCGTATACGAAATAATCTGAGCGGTGTTTACTGAGAGTTCTACAAACGGCGCAATTCACGTGACGTTTACGAGCGTTTAAGTGGTAGTAAAAATCGTGTTTACGAGCCGCAGAAGGCACGCGCGGGCCGTGCGCGCCGTGCGGGTGCGCGGGCGCCGCCGCCCGCCACGCGAATATCACCATCTGTCGCCTGAATGCGAATGAGCCTCCTTACACCTTACGTGCACTCGCTAAACACAAATATAACGCTTAATATATCATATCGTAAATTCTTACAATATTGCTTTGGCGTGTCATAAATCCACTATATTCTAAACGAAATTTTAAATTCAATTTACTCTATAATGCAACGTATTCGCCTACATAATGTATGAGCTTTGAATTTAAAAGAGGTTCTTATCTTTTATATAGCGCCATTTATTACTACACTGACTTTATCAAGTTAAACCTACATAGATTTAACCAAAAAAATCGTCTTGTAACTAATTAAAGAAATGTATACTTAATTTATTTGTTTATTTGAGACTATGTAGGTGTATTATTTAAATAAAACGTAAACATATGAGTAACTATATATTTTTATAAGTACTTAAAGTACCCGAAAGCATATTAGGTGAAGGTGTTCATATTGTAATATTTTATCTTTGCTACTACAAATATTTATTATGTACATATATAGAAAAGATTACAGGTCAGAAAAATATCGCTTAAGGCTATAGTTTTTGATAAGGTACATTTAAATTATATTATGTAACATATTTCGTATGAACTTAAGTTCAAAATTGTTTTTTATTCAATAATATTTTTGCAACAAAAAAACTACCATCGACTCGAAAGGCAGTAAGGCTGGCAGGAGCCGGCAAGGCTTGAGGGTCCTTGAGACCGTGTGAGTTTTATTTCATAATTACAATTCAATTATTTAAGAAAATGGTAAACTTAATACATGAAATAATATTAATTCCATACACTTTTATCCATTAAATATTCTCAGCCAGTGTATATATTATTTTAACAGTTACTTTAAATTTCTGTATTGATAAATTTAAATAGCTACATTGTGGATCATTAAAGACTTGTATACCTGCTCAAGACTCATAAAAGATTTACATATTAATTTTTTGAGGCGATAACTTGACTTTATAAAAATATTTTTATTTTTCATTCATATCGTTTGTTGTTTCATAAACAAATATTATATAAATAAACTTGTAAATGAAATGTAGATACATGTAAGTATAATAACTGTCTCTCTCTGAAAAGGTTAGAAATTCCTTACCTACCTTACCTTATTAATATTGTCCCATTATCGATAGCCTTACCCATCACTTATTTTTTTACAGCGTAATGCTTAATCCCGCTTAGCAGGATAGTCAGATATAATCTAGTGTCAATATACTCCACTCACAACTTTCTGTCCGCATTCGAGAAATTGCGTGTTGAGTGGTGGAACTCAAAGCCGTGCATTATCTTACTAGAGCGGAGAAATGAAAATGAGTTAAATATAATCTTTTCAGCAAGTAGGAATCGATCTCAATCTGACTGATTGAATTGAAATGAATTTGACTGATCAAATAAAGTCGCTAGTTGGGAGGCCTTTACACGAGTGTACCAGAATGACTTTCAACAGGGAAAGATGGCGCAAAATCGTACGGCGAGCTACAACTGCACCCCGAACAACATGTTGACCACGAGCACTCTGTCAAGAGTGATAGGAATAAGAAGAAGAAGAAGAAGGAATCGATCTCACAACTAATTCTCTGCAGTCAGGCACCATCCCACTGCGCCACGCAGGCTTCAAAGATACGACAATAGAAAGATAACATTTAACCACAAAATGTTTGATACTTATGGCCATGTACACTACCATTGGTAAGCATTAACGTTGTTACATACTTTAAAGCTTTCTCTATTATATATACTGTCATGTACTACTTTTAAAATTGATAAGATAAGTAGGCCGTTCCTTTAATAGAAGAATTACTTATACTACTCTGGGGACCTATTTTTTTTCACTTCCGCTATGTTTGAAGCTTCATTTACGAGTTTATTTAAATGGTTCTCTTTAATGTGGACGGTGTAACGGAGTGTCTTGCCATAAGACTACTATAATATCCGAAAAACCGCATTATAAGTACTTCTATTAATAACTCTTTGGCACATAATGTTATAATCTAGCAGTTACAATTAAGACAGGGGAACATTTAGATACTAATACAGCCTTCCAGCCTACTTCTACTTTAAAGTTATATCATATAAGACTCGTTTCTCGATTATTGGAGAATGAAAACAAATGTAGGCAGGCATAGAGCTCTATCTTGTGAATTCGTTGTTTTACTTTACATAATGATCAAGTATATAAAAATAATTATAATTTTGTGTGACCAACAGCTGCTTTGGGTTGTTTTTCTCAATGGGCAATGTTTCGAAATTTTGCGAAAAGTAGAGAGACGAATGTATTAACACTAAGCCTTCCCTACACTGAACAGAGTAGCTGTTATATGCAGAACATACTTTAATCTGTAACACTTAGAAGAATACATTTAAATCAGTAATTTTGAGTTAAAGATTTTATTTTACCTATAGGAAAATATTCATATAAGAAAAGCAAAAGTGTAAACTCAGACTGAATTCTTATTAGAGTCGTAATGGAATATTGGCTTTGTTTTTATTAAAAGATGTAGCTTAAGTTACTGCACTCTATATTTTATTCCAATAACATTCTATCAACTGATTTCAGTTAGGTATAATCGATATTCAATAGATACTTATAAGTATATAAGTGTCTATTTTGACCAAAACCGAAACTTACCTATATTGGGCTTTAACCTGTTAAGGATAATTTTATGAAATATTCTATAGTAAAACTATTCATAAAAATAACTAAATGTTTTTATATTAGAATTTATATTATTATTATGGTAAAAGAATAATTATAATTTATACTTATTCTGTCAGCCACTCTATTTTACCTCTGTATAAAAAACACATGTGAAATTATACGAAGATTACTCTTTGGATTTCGCAATTATTGTGACCATATACAATTATTATTTCTAAATAATACCTAGATGTTTTGTGTATATCTTGGTGAGACACACACAAAACACTAAGCATAACCAGCTGAGGAATCACAGTTCAAGTGCCAGGCTCGTCACGTCGTATAGAGAGGAACGCGTAACAGTGTCTGGAACTACTAGAGACCCAAGCGTAAGTTACATAAATAAATCTCACAATAACTCACCTCCGCTGACTAACCATCTTTTTCTACTAAACCAAATTCAAAATGATGATATTAATGTTAACTTTGAAATACAATCTAGAAACCAATTGTTGATAATTTTCAGACCGAATATTTGAACTCTATATCGACTATTCGTTGTCGCAAATACACTACAATTAAAGATTTTTTTATTATAGGTAAAGTACTTATTTAATACAATTGCAAAAGGTGTTAATTTTGATATCTATAAGTAAATATGCAATTTTAAGAGCCATATATTTAGCATAACAAACCCATTAAAATTGGAAAAGGTGTTCGACTCGAAGTGGAAAAAGTCAGAATAATATTTTAGTACAATTAAATATTTGATTAAACTTAACACATTAGCAATCCAACGGGGAGAAAGTTAATGAAAATAACTATAAAGAATATCAAAAATAAAATGTAGGTATATTACAGAAAATATAATGTTTCTTACGTAGTAAGTACATATGTGGCTATTTATTTGTATAGAATATTGTATAATTTTTCTTAGAAATCTATTTATTTATTTATTTGCCAATTTAATATTTATTATTTTTATATATTAAAAAAATAAGTAAGTGTATATAAATAAATATAAAAAAACTATCAATGAATAATCTGTTTGAATACATAAAATATTTAATAACAAATTTTATATATCATAATCATATCTAAAAATTAAGCTAAATATATTTTAATGACCATAAAAAAATAATTAATAACTCATATCAATTCTAAAACACAAAATTTCCGGTCCTAATCACTAAACATAATAAAAATGTATTATAAAGTCCGTATAATTCGCCCTTTTATATAAATATTTGTTCAAAGAGGTGAGACTACAATAAAAATGCAAGCGTGTTGGGTACACTCCACCGAGACCATTCATTCGTTTGATGACTTCATTTGCCCGCGAATCGACGCTCTTGCGATAATGCACTATTGTTTACCCTTCGATAGTGCGTCTTCCACTGCACGCGACACCGCGGCGGAAAGAGATAGCTACACATGCCACGGCGCCCGCTACGTAATACGCTGCACACAAATATCGCCCATCTCGCTCTGACAATCGTAGTTCTTATATATGCAAGAGGGACGGGAGTATCGCTCGTATAAAACAGGTAGTAGAAGAAATAATAATCATCTTTACGACTTCTCACTCTATTCAGCACCTTGTTACGATACTGCGCGCTCATTGTGGCCCGACCGAGAGTGGTTGTAAAATCTTTTCTTTACTGGCCCGTTTCACTAATTGTACGTTTATGAGTTTACGACTTTGCGGCTTAACTTTTCAGTAGCCGAGTCATTATTGGCCTTTTGTAGATGTTTTTTTGCCTGTTGACTGCGGTAAGCCGTGTTAAGTGGTTATTAAACATTAATAGGAGCCACTTAAGAACTTAATAGTGAAGTTGGAAGATTTTCTGATCTTACCGAATGTTAAGCCATTTGGGCATACTAGCGAACGATAACTGAGCACCTGAATGCTCTTATAGCCCCTGACACTTGAGTGTAGAGAGAATAGAGCGCGGTCAGTGTTTAGATGTTCAGTGTTCAGGAATGTTAGGCACGTGTTTCGGGAGGAGTGATAAGCAAGGGAAAAGAGAGCGTTACTGATAATATTTATAGTCATTAGCGAAAAGGGGACGGAACAATCGTCGGTGTTGCGATCGCAGGCGGCGCGCGGGGCGGCGCGCGTGTCTACTCTCAGTAGACTGCGTGAGCCGAGTCGCGCCGGTCGCTCCCGGCACATAGTCGCGCTCCCGCCACACGCGACTGCAAACTTCGCTCGCGACGTACGTCTCCACCACATGTCCACATAAGCTCAGAGGACCACTCCTGAGACACTCGCACGTGACTGTACGCTCCCGATACATCGCACCCAACATAGAACGTTTAAAAACTCGTAAAACCCGCAGCACGTGCTTTAGACTCGTAAAATAATCGTAAAAAGTAAACACACGACCGGCCTTTATCGCCGATGAAACACATTATGACGCTTGAGTGACGTTTAATAGGCAATAAAATTAATAAAGTTAATATTCACTCATCTATTTGGAGTGACGGCGGAGGTCGCGTTATCACGGCGCGCGGGGCCGCGATGACATAAGTGTTCCCCGAGTGACGTTAGTGTCGGTGACCTATCAGAATGAACTCTTATTTCGAGCAGGGCGGTTTCTACGGGGCCCATGGAGTGCACCAGGGCGGCGGCGGTGGCGACCAGTACCGCGGGTTTCCCTTGGGGCTGACGTACGCCCAACCTCATGCACTGCACCAGCCGAGGCCGCAGGATTCGCCTTACGATGCATCAGTGGCAGCCGCTTGCAAACTATACGCAGGAGAACAGCAATATGCTAAAGCGGATTGTTCGAAGGCTGGTGGCGAGCAACAGAATGGCTATGGTGGAAAAGAGGCATGGGGATCAGGTCTGGGAGCTCTGGTGAGGCCTGCAGCGTGCACACCCGAGGCGCGATACAGCGAGTCTTCAAGTCCTGGTCGAGCTCTACCTTGGGGGAACCAGTGCGCATTACCTGGAGCTGCGGCCTCAGCACAACCAGTTCAACACCAGCCCACTAATCACACATTCTACCCTTGGATGGCTATAGCAGGTCAGTACAAACACTTTTTATATGAAATTACTTATGGTCAATATATTTCACAACAGTTTACAATAAATAATTAAAATAATCAACAAACTATAAAATACATTTTTCATTATATTAGCAGTAAAAAGACACTAATTAACGGTTAATCGAAATAACCGTAGAGCAACTTTCAAGAACATAAGAAAGCTCTAAAACGCTGCTTTATCTTTTTAATAAGATAAATAATCATATTACAGGCCTGGAATTACCAATAAGATACTAATGAGAACGTAAACAGGTAGCGCAGACGCTCTTAACTTAAATATCAATAAAAATCACATAAAATAAAAGACCCTCGTTAACACCTCTTTAGTGCGACAGATTTGAGTATTATTCGGAGTTTATAGTATCATAAGAACAAACATAAAAATGTTCGTTATTAATATAGTTTTGATAAAATAAAAATAAAGTTACATGTTATTTGACAAACTTTATAAGAACAGATAAGCTTTTATTTAAGACAGGGGTTTTATCAATAATGTGCACAATTACTTTTATATATTGTACATATACAAAAAAAGACGCGTTATAGGTACATAAAAATAAAATTGGCCTTCGTAAAATCGGATCACATTGTCAGATAAACTAGAGTTATATTTAAAATAATTATTCTATATAATATTATCCTACATAAGTACTTATGTTAATAATTTTAGGAGAAAATTTTCATACTTAGTTAATACTACAAAATTAATAACAACATTTTTTTTAATTTAGTAAATCAATTAAAAAACCCCACAGACATAGAATACTCATAGTAACATAAATAATAAGATTCAGGAACTTCATTCATTAAAACTTTACACATGATGGCCAGTGATAAGTATTAGATACAATATGTAGGTACATTTTAGAGCCCACTGGCAGGAGCGCTCGCGCCGCTCCACCCGCCCGGGTCAACGGCCCGATCTAGTTTGGGTATTTTTATTATCTTAGCTTTAATACTGACTATTTCACATGGCCATTTATATAGTGAACTTGACACCTAAAAATAATAATGCCAAAATTACCATGCCTTAAATAAATATGTAGGTTTTAAAACTACAATAAATTTGTTTTTTGAAGAAATAGTAGTATAACATTTAGTATTATATCTTATACTTGTATAAAATATTGAAAAATAAGCAAAAACATTTTTTCCATGAGTAAAATATTTCTAAAATATAAACCTTAAGAATAATTTTTTTTCTTATAGGTACGTACATATGTGCGTTCGTAGCTCTTATTTGAGTTGTTGGAATCCTTTAGCTGGTTAGAATATTGATAATATTCAATACAAATCTAATAAGAATGCTGCGTTACCGGTAAAATTTGTAACTCTATATTGAAGTGACCTTAATACATTTATATAAATATAACTGTTGCAACAAGAAATTATATCCGAAAATTTTATATAAACGCATGTTTGAATAAAATAATTGTTAGTTATATCTAACCGTATCCCGCGACGAGGGCAAGGCCATCACAAACGCGTAATTAACACGACGCGCGTGTGGTCCCAGTTCTCATAACTCATGTGACTTGATAAAATTAAGTAACACAGCCTGAAAAAAAATAAAAATAACTAAAATGAGTAGTCGAACTGTCGGCCATATTTCACTCGAGTTCACGCAACACGGCCCGCGAAAACAATACAAGGCCGCGTCCATGTGGACCGTATGAGCTTTGACCGCTCTCGTCCTTATAAATTCGAATGCATCGGAATTTCATTTTACGTAAGCTAATATTCTAATAGTTCGCTAACTTTCAAGTATCTACAAAATCTTTTTAAAGTAACATTTTCTTATACTTCACTTGATTTACATAAACGATTATATTTTTAAAATAATTTATTGCGCAAAGAGTTCATTAGCATTTTTATGAACATTTTAAAAAATCATTACAGGAAATTTCAAATTTATGAACTAACAATTAAATCTAATTGTAACAAAATGTAGCTCACAAAGTATTTTAAAGATAAAAATTTTCATTTATCATTATGAGTTAATTAGACTTTTTGAGAAACAAAATTATTAATCATAAACGTGGAAAAATGTGAAACAAATGCAGGTATATAATTAAAATAATACAAAAAAAGCTTAGTGTAGTTCCTTATAAATCATTCGTCAGAAATTGTTTGCATACAAATAATGATTTAGGGGCCTTTGGTAGAGCGGCGACTGCGCGGCTAATTTAATGTAATAAGCCTTTATTATTATAATTGTATGAAAGAAACGCGTGAAATAAACAAGTTTTAAAAAATAGTTACACAGTAATTGATGTTGCAAGACTAGTTTAATTTGACAATTTATTTATGTACCTCAACTTAGTCTACAATTTCTCATTCCACTAGTTTAAGAACAGCTCCTATAAACGTTGATTAAATTTAAGTAAGATAATATTCACTTTATATTTCGATCTTTTATTTTGTACTCGCTTTCATTGTATGAGAACATACGCAAGCAATTAACCGGACGAGCAGAAACTAGGGATTAATTTGATGTATTTAAAACTCAGCATCATTAGTACAATTACGTTAGGTGCAAAAAACTTGTGAAGCTATTATAATTGTATGTGATTCTTTGTCTAAATATAAGAAACAAGTTTATAGTAAAAAGAAATGTTATGAAATTACATGAACATTTAAAGAAGCTCCATTATAATTTATGATGCTATTTAGGGAGACATGAAAATTGCATATTTTTTATTTCTCTTAATAATAATTGTTTATATTTTGAACTTTACATGTAATGGAGGTAAATAAAATAATACATAGTGAAGTTTTTATTTTGTTGCACTTATAGTTTTTCTACCTCCTGTTACAATCTGCATCTAACCTTAAGCCGAGGCCTGACCCTATAATTTCTAAACAGGTTCCAAAATTGGCGACTGAATTTTGCTCGAGGCATAATATTTTAAATGCTCCTTTATTAAAGGGAAATGAGATATTGTAATCACTACCTAGTTGCTACATACATGCGTCTTGCTTATTATTTCAGATTTTTATTTTCAATTGGCATTCAAGACCATTCATTGATTTAACTTTTCATTGCACGACATACTCGATATTTGAACGGTACAAAAATATTTTTCATGGCACTTGTGAATATTTTAAGTAATATTCGCTCCACATATAAAAATGATAATAGGTTAATATGGGCAATTAAATAAATATATAGATAGAAGTATATCAATAGAATTTACCAAAAAATTCTCAGGCAAACATTAGGTGAAATAATCACATTGTTCAAAATCATCGAACCATCTCTACATATCTGTAATAAAGATTAGATAGAGTCGGTCGTACTTTCTAGAACGGTAGCTAAAAGATAAGTACCTTCAGCAACATAATTATGAAACTTGGTGTTATTTAAAAGGCCGGCGGTGTACTCTACAAGTAATTTGTAAGAACCTATAACCAATCTTTTGTATAATGGACGAACCTCAATTATTTAAAACGTGCGATAATGTGGCTTGAATCGAAGGAAAGTTGTTTCACTAAAACGTCGTATATTAAATAAGTATTGTAAAATTTATGTGCCTTTATGAGCCCATTACCTAGAGATTAGGAATAACAGAATTTAAAATTTTTTGATCTTATTAGAAATATACACTAGAGATCATACTTGTTAGAAATAAAAAAGAAAACACAAGAAGCACTTACTTAACTTAGATTTTCGTTGTAAATATAGGTATATATATATCGGATTGTAACCAAAACCATGTAACCAAACCATCCGTAATAAATCTCACTGTAGCATTTATTATGCTAAAAACGTCTAAATATCAATAAAAAGCCAGTATTGTTGTGTAAATTAAATAAAATATTTGCATTATGACATGTTGAATGTACAAATTGATTATAAAATAAGTAATTATATATACAACGTGATATAATGATTTAGTAATAATATGTTTTAAAAAAAATATGAACAATTACTAGATATTATTACATTAGGTATAAAAATATTCCGTAATTATTAAAATATAGCTTCACTTTTATGTTTATTAGAATTTTTTTATTTTTTAAATTAAAATATTTAATACAAAACCGTAATAATGTAAAAATGAAGAAATTATGTAATAAAAAGTTATACACGAGTTAAATCGTGAAAGTAACTTGAACATATTTCCAATTAGTTAGGCATATTTCTATTAAATATTGTAAATTTTATTAAACGATAGATTAATAACATTTTATTACGTACCAAGTCAAAACACCTTACGTAGTACATGCGTGAGTCATACTGAGCCCGCCACAAACGCTACTCTACTTTACAACATCGATGCGCATCGAATAACAAATTGCTAACAATTTATCTTTAGACAAACCAAACTGTTTCTTTATTTTTAAACTTCACACTCATTTTATTTATTTTAGTTGCAAGAATATATTGCATTTTCGGTTTTGTCGTATGTTATACTTATTTGGAGATCATTGAGGTAGTACTCATTTCCTCGCTCTGGTAACAAGGCAAAGCGCGGCGTTGAGTTCCGACACTCAACACACAACGCCTCAATTCTGCGGAAAGTGGAGAACGGAAATCTTAAAAGAGAACGGAATGTTTCAATACTGGGTCCTCAGGTTTCCTTTACCCTGCTATGTGCGGGATACAGCGTGAAGTTAAAAATATAAGTAATAATATTTATGTATATTATATTAATATTCATTATATAACAATGTGTATATTTATTTGGCTATAACGATTTATATTAAAAGGAATTAAATTTGTTGTGGAAGCTGAAAATACTGATGTAAAGGAATGTTTTCTGTAGCGTAGTGAGTAATGCTATGACGTCTGCCAATAGCTTGTTCGACTAGAACTATATGCTCAATAAAGTTCCCACCAAGTTCATTGATTAGCATTTAATAAACTTTGTGAGAACTGTATTGTGCATAAATAATTTTTATTGTTTAATTTCAAATTAATATTCTGTTTTTGGATTTTATTATGCTATTTGTAAATTTCTGGCTAGTTTAAAATATTAAAAAGCCTGTAATATTTTATTCTTAAGTCCAATAATTTCTTTATTAGATATGTATTATGACACACATTTCGAGTAATATTTAAATTTTAACCCAAGAACTAAAGAATATAAATTTTCTGCTAGTGTAGAACGCAGATCAACGCATCCATGACTCATGAACAAGAAGAGTGCTCTACTATATGTTATCAATGCGTTCCGAATGCAAATTAGTGTTTATTTTGTTACAAGATAAATGTTTTTATATGCTTTATATATCGTACCAATATAAAATAAAATTTATGCTAAACATAAATAAACATTTTGCATGTTAGAAGTAAATTACTTAATTTTGTCTTACAATTAAATATGATTACGATAAAGCTTTTAATATTGTAAAATTCTTCAAATAATGAATATATATATACATATTCTATCTAATTTAATTTCATCTTCTATTGTCTAAATAGATGAGCATGTAGAGAACAAGTAAAACGACCTTGAATAGACTTCATAAAGAACTCTAAGTACTCAATAGACGTTTGTAATAGTTCCCCAAATTGGTTCGTCCGTCCACCGCACACAATCAAAACAAACGCTGAATACACACAAAAATAACAACATAATAGCCCTGTAACAGTCGCAAACCATAAACTAATAATGGGGGAGATATGTTTTATGGCTTTCAAGTTTTGAATACGTTAAGTTTTTTGAGTTTTAGTGCAGCAAAAATCGTGTACGTGCGAGGACGTTTATTCGGCTTTTTAATATTATAATTAATAATTAGTGAATGATTAAAGTGCAGTGTAAAAGATTGACGTGAGTATGAAGGAGGTGCGTCTGCGCTTGTCTCCCGCCAGTTGACGCGGCGCGCCGGCGGCCATCTTGGATAAGGATCGATCATAGGTGTGCAGCTGTGAAGTGATAAATATGAATCCGGGTGCATCTTCGTGTGCGTACTTTCTTTTTGTGTGCGCCGACGAAAGCTACGCGAACTCCAGGAACTCCAGTGTCGCGCTGCAAAAACAAATTTAATTATAGTACTCGAGTTCATTAATTTCTCTTGTTATAAAATATCTAAATCAGATGTAACCATTTATGTGTTCATGTACAAAATGTTAGAAATAACCTATTTTTAATAAGTATTTTTAAGTAACACTACACCACAGCCACTGATAAATCTCTCCGGGTCTTAGCTTTTCCTTTCACATAATATAAAAAAATTGGTGATGGAATCTAAATAAATTTATTTATTTTAATTATCTCCACATTTTAGAGTGTAATGCCTATATCAAAATCAAACGATTTTGATTGCCTGAAATTAATTAATTAAAATAGATAATTTTATATACGTAGCTGTCTATGTAAACTACAACTCTCCTAAAGCTTACTCTAGTACATTATTTTATCAGATAATTGAAGTAGGTAAACGAAAACCAATCTGAGCACCGTGAGATTTAGTTATTAAGCGTTGCATCGGAAATGATCGGTTATCAACCTTATGCCGAACCGTATGGTACAATTGTGCTTACTTTTTGTTTTCTACAATGCATCTAATATTAACACAATTATAATAAATTTGACTAGAATTACTTTTAAGAAGCAAGCAATAGAAACATTTTTTACTAAAGAAATACGTGCTATAACGGATTTTATGGTAGTTTTTTAATTTTTTTTCGACAGCGATGGAACATGAAAATATCATTAGGTCCGTGGGTATTATTACGCGTTGCATCGGAAATCATCGGTTACGTACAATCGAACCGTGACTCTCTACCTTACAATTGTTACTATTCCACTTTTTGTTTACTGAGAACAAACTCAATGACATTCAGCTTTAGATGACAATGAGCTAGATCAACTTTGTTTCTATTTTAAAGGTTTTTGTCTTTTAAAAGACAATTAGTGTCAACGCGAAAATATTCACAGCATCTTTGTAGAGCTTCTTATATAGGTATTTTTCTAAAATACATGATATCTCTAGCTTTAATAAAAATAAATAAAAGTAATTATAAAAATGATTATAATATCAAAAAATTATAGTATTTACTAAGCAATTAAATATACAAATAGAATGCACTTTAATAAAAAAAAATAGATCTGTATTTGATACATATATGAAATGATTCTTACATTAACTAAGGAAATCTACATATAATATCGCACGTATCCACATATCTTCGTATGTAGTTACGTAAATAGGTATTATTATACTCGAACTTGGTCGGTTATTTTGCCCCAGGGATGTTCTTTTAGGATACTTGACCATATCGAGCGTTTCATATTTCAATTTCACATTTAGTTGATTTATGTTCAAGTTAAAAGAATTTTCCTTAAATATGAATTATAACTTAAATGAAATTCCAAAATGTTTTTTTTATCTTTTATTAACTTATAGTAGAATAGGGTAGTTTGTATGTTATATATTTAATTATACGCCTATAAAATGTTACGTAGAACGTAAATATTTATAATGTTCGCTAATTACACATGTAAGCTATAATACAAAAAGCACTGGATAAGATTACAAATAAGTACAATAAAAATTATCCTACCGCATAACCTTAAGATTTTTTTTTTCATTTCAATGCAACTTAGTTGCATGTATAATTATTCACTACAATAATTTATTCTCAGTAGATTTCCTTTGACATATCATGAACTTTAAAATATCATTAATTTTCTTAGAACGTTAATTATTAAGGTGGTCTGAATAATACATAATGACACCACGATTTTTTTAAAGTTATTTTTTTATATATATTCAATATTTTTTAAGGTAACGACAAAAAAGGACAAAATGTAAATTTGACTCACCCAATTTGTCGACAAAAATTAAAAACTAAACATAAACCTTTTTAAACTCAATAAAAGATAAATCGTATTTGAAATACAAAAAAAAATAATATTGCAAAATAATTTAGTACCTAAGTAAAATATGTACTATATTTTGTACTGCATAGTTCGATGACTATGGGTTAGCGTCAGTAATTACTCTGTAGAATTCTTTTTATAAATCTGGTATATTTATATGACATTTTGACAGTTGTTTACATTATGACAAAGATTGATTCATTTTCTAAGCACATGTACCTAATGCTTATATGTGCACATTGTTTTGGAAGCGCAATTTTGATGGTCCATATTTATACAATTACAATATATATTCAATAATATATTTCACATAAACGTATTATATAAGCTTATAATATATCTTGGCTCGTAGTACGGGGCCGACCTAACCGCACCGCTTCAAGACTGCTTGGCAATTAATAATTTTGCACGATCCTCCACCACTCCACAATCGCCGACACGAAACAAAAGTTTCGTATCAAACCACAACGTAACAGAACATTATATTTTACGTATAACTATATATTTTAATTTTTATTACATCGTTTACACTTTTAAAATATCGTAAAAATATCTATAAAGGACTTCTCATCTCTAATTAGTTGCAATAAATTTTCTTTTTAATCGTACTTGAATATTTAATATAAACTCATTCGCTTTACATAATATATTTTGAAATAATTTATAATTGAATGCACAATGCAATTACATCGTCTACGAAAACACTCGTATGTTTGCTATCAATCATTTAAATAATCAGCTTTTTATTCGTATTGTATGTCGGAGTTATTCTAGATAGGTATAACCCTGCTTACTAAGTGAGAAAATCAGTATTGACGTGTTTGTATCGGTACTTGATATACATTTACAATTTTGTTTTAATTTTACACATTTAAAAAGCGTAATACACGCAAAATCATATTCATCAATTCTTATAGAAATGAGTTACCAACTTTATTCTCTCATTAAAACAATTTCAATTTGTTTTTTGTACCTACTTGTTCAAATAAATAAGCTAAATTGTTTATTACGAATTATAATAATCACTTAAAATATAATTATACAAAATAAGTCACTCTGTAAATGAGGTACGATATAAAATTGCGCCAACTAATTTAAAAGCCTTAACCCGTTCCTAGTAAACTATTAAACCATATTTAATTTCACATAAACAGTGCATGGCAACATACACCTTGTATAAATAACCACCACCTTTCCATTCGATGCAAAAATCTTATATATGTCAAGCGATATTAAATTTTATTTCTTTCACACTTGAGTTAACTATTGTAGAACACGTGAATCGGACGTTTTTAAGTTCATTAAACCTATGGACAGCTTTGTGTCTTGTACAATAAAGCTTGATATTGCGTAACGAGACTAAAATTTAAGGCGTTTTAGAATTCCTTCGTTGATATAGGGAGCTTCGTGCCGAAACCAGCGTTTAACAGAACAATGTGTCTTCTTTTTAAACTAAGTCGGTTAATCGTGTTGATTCTACTATGAGGTTTTTACTTGAAATACTTTTTGCTCTTATATCTCCGTTTTTATAACATGCAATGATATTAACATGAAATATCATTAGGCAAGTAATTAAGAATGAGTGTTAGACTATAAATAAATTTGCTACTTCGTCATTTACATACGGCATTTTTGCTTTAGCTTGCTAATTATGAAATTAAAATCTTATCTCACTAGTAAAGATTAAATTATAGTTCGGATGCTGATCATTAAACTGAGAAGGCTATAAAGCTATGATAACAAAAACGAGTGAACCAAGTTCATTAAACAATTAAATAATAAAGACTACCACATAGATATGAACTATCATGTATTTAATAAAGCAATAAATTGTTATAAATGTATACAAATGTCATTTTTATCGTAAAAAAATATTTACGTTAAGAATAAATACAATTAATGCTCGCATGTAAGTTCACTTACCTTTCATTGGGCACTTGCTACTTTTTAATTATTCTTAGTCAATCTCACGTTGCGTTATAGCCCGTATCGAATTTGTTAGATCCCTCACGCCACTCAAAGATTCGCTTCGGATATCGATATAACGATCAATAAAGTTTATCACACCATTTCGGTAGGAATCTGATAATTATCCACCAATAAAATTTTATAGACGTTTCGATTGTTAGCGTTTTATAGTCTAGCGGTGAAAGTTCGAATAATATTTTTTCTATGGCAAATTTTTGATAATTGGTAATACTCTAAGTATAGAATATATTATGAGAAACAGATACTTTAATTAATTATTTTTGTAAAGAAAGAACACTAAATGATACAATGGTTCATATTTGAAAGATTACACACAGCGGTAAACGAACAGAAAGCTTGCGCCGGCGCCGATAGCCATGATGGATGGGCCCCTCCACACACTTAACTCATAAACCCTTCTAATATTTGGAGGCTCACGTTCAAAACTATATCTATCCTTTTCTAATCTTGGTATTTTTGTAAAATTATTATTTTTTTACTTTATTAAAGTGAATATTTAATTATTAAAATTAAATATTTATAAATTGTATTATACACTATATGTCTTTTATACATATAAAGAAGTTTTATAAGTATAAATGCGTAGGTTGGTATTACGTGTGAAGTATATTAAAATGATATTAATACTAGTAGATAATTAGTTAAATTTAAAATAAATAATTCTACTGTTTACTTAATATCTCTTAATATACTCCACTTTAAATACTACACATATTTGTACATATTAATTTCATATTAAATTAACAATGACTAAATATTGATGTATTCCACGAAAATGGTACATAGACTCCACAAGGTTTTTGTTTCAAGGCAATTTTATAAAATGGTCAGAAGACTCGTAGCGCGATAGACGACCAAAAAGATGTTTCTATTAAAGGCCCGCTTTTTTCTTACCAGTTGATGCCCATAAAGCCGTAAATTATAATTTATTGACCCACAGCAGAACAGAATTAAGTTATCGACCATTTCCTATCAAGGGCGGCGTTCTTTTGGATAATAATTAGTGAGACTAGTGGTGTTCGAAAATTCGTATGTAACGGACGTTCGAAAACAGTCCTATACTAATAGTTAGTTTAAGTTGTGACAGTATTTCTAGTGTTTTTCATGCGCATAGTGTCTGACAATGAAGGCGTCGCGACCTACCACAGTTCAAAACGACGGCGGCCAAGTATTCGATATGCAAAGCGTCATATATGCGACACACGTAATGCCAATTTACGCACTAATATCATCGGGTCTATCGTTTGTCATCGCAAAACTAAATACCAGCATAAAATTCGGACTATTTGTAAAAAAATAATTAAAATGTAGTTAAATAGGTATGTGACTGTTCTATGTATTATACTTTATATATAGGGATTTGCTTTTACTTTTCACACGCCTCGCGGGAGATGTGTTTGACTGTCAGCTCACGATGTTGGAGGCAACGACATCCGCGCAGAATTATAATAAGAGTTTCCTTCTGAACTGCACTCGCGATACATAAAACATAACGCTACCCGCCGTCATGTTTACAACGGAAAATACGATCGTAGTCCGTGTGCTTAACGCAGTTTTATAATGTGTTTTGAATTAGCCATTAAATTTATATAAAATTGAATTATTAACACTGAGCCTCAAAACGTAATAGCAAATACGTGATTTAAAGAATAATTATATAGTAGAATGTTATGTTGTTGTAGAATTTTGATCTAATATCATTTAAAGTGTTAGTGTTTTAAGAGGTCAGAGACCGGGTGGTTTATGAATGCGAGTGCACGAAGCCGACGCGCCGCGAAAATATGTCTCTACAAACAAGCAACGCCAAACAGTCTTTAACATGTTATATTTTATGACCGATAAAACCCGGTGTTTTGCAAATGATTTGAATAAAATATATAGGTATAAACACTTGTTTGAATAACAATAATATATGTGCATATTACTAATTATTGTAAAATTAATAAGCCAAACAGAGAGAACGTATACCTTAAGAAGATGTAGCAAACATATTTTTATGCAAATGCTTGTGTTATACGAAATTATAATTTATGTGCTACGGTGTGTCATACTAAATGTTTATCTTGTATGCGTATATTCATAAGCGCATTCCGATACCACGGATTGAAATATAGTTATAAACCCAATAATTCTCTGCACAATTTTTAAAGTAAATATTTCAAATTCTTTAGCTTTTTATCGTATAAATATTTTAAAATTTAAACTGTATTTAATTAGATAAATTTTTAGTTTTATTTTTACTCAACCAAAGAGCAAAAAACCGCTTATGAGAAACTTGTATCGATCATTATAATTATTTATGGCAGCAGAACGAATACTAATTTTTATACTAGCATTTGAGTCAACCAAATGTAAGCTCCATCCGGGCAATTTATACTTCAGTATCTATATATTGATAAGTAATTTTGTGTATCAACTAAGTAGTATGGATTACAGTTAAATATATATATGCATTAAATCCTTTACAAAACAAAATGACACAGATAAAGTAAAAAAAATATACTTGTGTAAGCTAAATGAAAGTGCAATGTAATATGACAGTGTAACTGCGGGTGTAATTACAGTGTAGTAGAACTTACCAATCCATCTGTATTAAATTTTCCATGTAATATTACAGACATATTTTACCCATTCCACGTTTTTGTGAACTTAAAATATACGTTTGCCTTCGAGTTATCATTAGAACAATAGCTTTTTATTAGTTATTGACATATCATCATTTCAAACGCTAAGTTCAGTGGAAACAACATACGTGATTTAAAAAAAATCTTTTTATCCATCATTAATATTTTTTTCAGTGTGTAATTGTGATATGAATAACAATTACGTGCTCTAATATAAATACAGATATGTTTTTCATATTGGCAATATAAATAATTGCCTATATAATTACTAACGTTTATTATTGCAACTACATATAAAAAAGTATTATTAGTTTATCCACATTATTGTGACATAATCCTACAGAATGAAAAAATATCGAATAAGCAAATCGAAGTGAAGACAGAAAGCATATAGGTAGTTACGCCAGGGCGAATTGCGATCTCCGCCCTACCGGCCTCCTGACCTCACTAAAACTGGAACTATGATTTAACTTCTAATTGACTTAAAAGTTGATGTGCACAGAAGCAATATTATTACAACTCTAAGAAAATAATAATTATGGAAAAAATAAGTAATATGACACATTTTGCTTATTATTAATAAGTACTTATTTCCTACTAAAAAAATATTTTTTCATTTTCGGCAAAAAATGGTGTTTTTTTTAAATGAGCTCCAAACAAAACAAGATGGCGATTGCGTGCCACTAACTTCATATAGCCCGAATATAAACTGATTACTTTCTGTTCACCGCAGTAACCAATTTTCACGCCATACATTGTAGATGTAATATTTGTGAACCTTTAATAATTTAAAATAGCCACGTTACGAGTGTGTTATGTACTTAATTATACAAGTACAATTTATTTTATTAGAAATATTAATAAATGTTATATAAATAATTATAGTTAAGGCAATTATTCTAACAAAACTTAGTTTACAATTTCAACGTAATGGAGTAATGGTCGCTTAATAAATTAACTAAGGCTAGACTTTTTGATTATATTATAGAAGCTCTAAGATAGATTAATTAATATAATATGAATTTGTTATAATTACAATGTCATAATTTACCACCTTATATTATTTCCATTACTTTTCTGTTAAAAATTGAACTTTATAGTTATTATTATATAACGTTGTTTATTCAGCGTCTTTAGTATGTTTATCAAAGTGTATCGCGTACAGACGGCCGCGGCGTTGCAACATTAGATCGCAATTTCAATAAACGGATGAAAACAAGCAATTCGAATAAATTAGCACTTAAATAAGACAAAAAGCAAAATTCTATTCGCGCCAAATAAATGATCGAATAATATATTTCGGGAGTAAGTTTTGTAACTTGATTAGCAGATCTTAATTGCCTGGTGATTACAATTTTATTGATTGAATAAATAAATTCATTAATACCGACGTCGGTAATTAAGGAGATAAGCGTAAATTTTATTTACACTGTTATGTGTGTGATTATATTTTTTTACCTTAATAGTCACATTTTATCTAATCGGAACTAAATTAAAAAGGATTCAAACCGACAGCTATCGTGTAGAGTACGGCGTGTCTCTACTGTGCCGCGACGGCATCGTTAATTAAAACTATTTAGCTCATTCTATCAAGCAATGCTAACATAATGGCTTATTTGATTTTTACTAAAATTTTATAAAGAAATATTATAAGTTATCTGAAGTAGAGATATAGATGAACAAGTAAAGCGCCAGATCAGTATTTAAATGGCTACCTCTCGATCGCAGTAGCGGCAGAATAAAGATAATGTTCACACGTGGCCGCGTATAAACGTCACAGTACCAGTCCGATGCAGTAAGATGAACACTTTACGACTAAGCCCGGGTTGATAATTTTTTTTATTAATTTTACGATCGCTTAAAGATATTAAGCCGATATCAGTAATGGTTATTGAGGTTACAACAACGCTATAAGTGTTGTTTATTTTCATTAAATATGAATTTATTTTTTATTTAATTCAATATACTTTGGGCGGTCTCTTGATTATCGCACTCTATGTGTATTAGCTTGATGAGTCTACATGTATTCAGAGATTCATTAATAGCAATTTGCTAGAAATTTAATTTATCTATATTTTAACAACAAATAATTTAATTTAAATAAGGTTATAGTAATAAAATATACCTACGTGTAGTAAACGGGATATTGTGAAGCATCCTTACGGTCCCTTCTTTTTATTGCGTTCTGTTTACAACGTATTTTATAGAACCAGCTGCTTGATTACGTCATTCCAGCTGGTAGAATCGGTACTTTAGGGAAATTTCGAATTCAAATTCATTAAACAAATTAGCCCGTCTATCTAACTGCTCAATAAAATTCTTGAAGTGTCACGACTACTTGCATTCTAACACAAATTCTAGCTGTATACATTCTACTTGACATGAGATTGTCTAAATTATAATATTATCTACTGAATACTAAAGTAATAAATTTGCTTATATTGTATCGGTTTTTACCATCATTTTTAAAAAAATTAGGAACTGACAGGATGTGGGTACCTGAATTACGTAACCGTAAAAAATTAAAGACATAACTAACTTAAACTTTTGAGCAATTTGCACAATAAAATCGTAAAACTTTGTAATACAAAACATGCGGTCGGAATAATAAAGATATAAGCAGTCAGGTACAAATCTATTATTTACCTTGTTCTGTGTTGAAAAGTTAACTGTTTTATGACCAAAAAAGTTACGTAATTTTAACGGTCAAACTGAATTGTTTTTTTTAAAACAACTGGCGTTTCAACTACAAAAGGATGTAAATAAAAAAATTACATTGATTTCTTAACAGTATATTCCTAGCTTAACGATGAATTTATAAATATTTGTACCAAGTACATGTTTAAGTCTGGTCGATAAATAATTAATCGTCGTATGCAAATGAATTGGTTTAGAGATGTGCCGCATGAATAATAAGGCAGGTGCTCTATTATCGGTGCATTTGAAAATTTTATCATTAGATTTTCTGTTTATACTTTTAAACACATATTTGTTAGTATGCATCTATGTGATTAATTACTTATTCATTATATTAAAATATTAAAACCTAACTTTAATTACTTATTTGACGCCATGTGATTATAGATAATGGTAATGATCTTAAATCTACTTGCAGAAATATTATATTTAAAACACAGATGTTTCCCCAGTTTAGTTACATTAGAAACAAAAATAGATGCTTGTGTCTAAATTCTCTGTTTTGGTTGAATTCGATAAAAACAATATTATTTTACATTTTGCTGCTAAAAGTACATACACATGGAGCAAAAAAGGTAACAATAAAAATTCAAGGTTCATACTGTGATATTAATTAAAAATGACTATGCGCGGTTTTTAATACTAAAAAAGTTTTTACAGGAAGATTGTACAATATTGCTTTAACGTTCAATAAATTTACGCTTGTTTTATTATTTCCCTCTCGCACGGAACCCGTTCCCGCTGATCCCGTTTCTCATCCGCGTCACGTGGTCGCCGGGTCGCTCCGACCACACTGAAACTGCGACAGTCACTGCACATCATAAATCTAAAGTTGCGTCTCTCCATTGTTTTCGCTGATGTCAAAGATCAGCGATTTACCATTGTTATGCTGGATCTCTACCACACAGTACATTACCGATTAAAGATAATTAAAAGTTTTAGGTGTTACTAGTTGATTTAGTATCAATCCTTACGCTTAGTCTACGAATTATGCGAGTAGGTAATTAAGATGTAGATAAAATGCGGAGTTATTTACATCAAGACTTGATATGAATATTCTACTGCTTTTTTTAGCTCCGGATGTTTAGACGACTCAAATGTCGCCTACGTGTCTACGGAATGTGTACGAAAATAATGTAGATTGAAATATTTTAAAGGGGTAAGAATATGTGAGAGTACTTTAAACGTAAAGTTGAAAAACCACCTAGAGTATAATTGATATCATAAAACTAAAAAAACGAGGCGGCCTTTAGTACCGCCATAAATAATTTTAATATAAGCTCTACGTAGTTAAACAGAGCGTCAATTTGCAAGATATTCGTAGTCCGTTAACTTGTTCTTCGAGCCCCAAGGCAAGTTCACTTCTTTAGCGTTGGCACACGGATCGATTTTGTTTTATTAAGTGTCTTAGAAATACTATCTTGCACATAATAAAAGAAATAAATAAATTTGCCAAAATATTTTTTTATGCAATATACCTAAGTAGTTAGGTATATTATTATACCTTCATGATGATAAATTACTTTTTTTTCTCTTGAATGATATCATAGTTCATATATAATCGCGGAACTACACTACGCAGCGGAATTATCGACCGACCAAAATGTATACAAGTTCAAGGACCCAATAAAAACCAAGTACCCACGTGGCTGAGCGTATCATTATGAAACGTGACAAGTTATAATAACGTCAACCATTAGTTGAGATAGCGTTTACAAGCCGAAATCTCTTTTCTCTTGCCACTTATAGCGAGTAGAGTAACTGAACTAAGTTGAAAAAATTAGTTCATAGTAATTTTTATGTGTAAAAATTGCTGGACTTACTTTCTTAATATATTAAGTATTTATAATATTGAATAATTAATGATTTCCTTTTACAGCTTAAGTTCAATGTAAATGCATTGTAGCATGAAAATAACATGAAATTTTAACAGTTCTTACATTTTATTAACTCACGGTTATCTTTGTTACCTTCTACCTATAAAAAGCTTTTTTTTACTAAGTAATGGCTAGTTTAATGTCAACCCGATAACTTTCCCCTTTGTGACAAGCTATAAATGTACATTTCTATCATACCAAACAACTTTAAAACACATTGCTCTATTTTTATTGTTTTTTTAATGTTCCGAATTGCGTCTTGATAATAATCTAAATCTTCAACGCAAGATTGTAATAATACTGCAATAAAATAAATATTAAGGCTTAATTAAGTTGTTACTGGTATATGAATGTTTAAGATTAGTTAGGGCAGTAAAATTGTTTCACTCTCCTAATTAGTACAAAAGTAGTTAAATCTATATCGTTACATCAGCATAAGTTAGCATTTTAATTTCATTTAATGTCTTTTTGTGCCACAATTAGTATGAAAGCTGAGACAAAAATTTTAAGAATAAAAAGTTGTTGTAATAAAGCTATACAGACAGTTACTTCCTATAATAAATATTTTACAAATATAAAATTACGAGATATCCTAAATTGTAATAACTATTATAGAACAATTTAACCACCTATTTAACGTTTGAAAGTAATTTTAATATTTTGTATGCATATAACTTGATATTCTTGTTATGAGTAATAGCTGTGACTGGGTTTGAGTCCGGACGTAGTGGAAACGTTTATTGTTACCACTGTCGCCTGCTTGACACTCAATAAAAGTAATAGTGGGACATGTATTAAACTTCTTAACATCAATTTGACTATCATAGTTTATATATTTTTTTTATCTGTAACAAAATAATGAAAATATTTATTGATTGGAATTACATTCTATGTTATTTTTTGATTTTCATTTAATGTAAAACTACCAAAAAAGAAATTCTATCTATTTATTTATTTTAAATAAATATATTTTGTGCGAAATATAAACATGAAATATATTTCCTTCTATCTGTTGTTAGTACAAAGATATATCCGTATTTTTCAATTTCATTTAATGGGATTTTAGACTATTGTGGGCATTCAAGGGTTGAAACGAAATATACAATAGAACGAAAATTTTATTTATAAAGGAAATATAACAGTTGTTGTCTCCCACAAAGCCATGATACGTTTCTCTTGTGCTTCAATATACTATATAGGTAATATATAAATACATATGTAAAAGTTTTGACATGTAAAGCTTATAATAATTTATATATTTCTATGTATTTACAAGTCATTCAAGTAAAGTAGAAATAATATATACTAATATTTGTGATGATGTATTTTAACAAATAGCGTAAGTCATCAAATGGAAAATTGTTGAAAACATTTTCAAAAATGTTTTTTTATGATGTTTATATTTGATATATTGTGTACTACAGCATTTTATTCTATTGTAATTAATTACTTATTTTAGGCAATCTTATTTGTCGTTAATGCTAATCAAAGTTTGTTTTCTATTGGCATAAATTTGTATACCCGACTAACATGGAGTATGTAATAGATTGTAGTTTTATTTTAGAAGAATAAAGTTTTTATGGCGCCTGTGTTTCACTTCATAAATTCAACCCTACCTATTTCCTATTTCTAAATCACGCTACATTTTGCCGTTATGCTATTTTTTGTTGAGATATTTTGACTTTAATGCAACAGCTCTAGAAGTTTCTCAATAAAGGAATTTGGGTTAAACTTCACTTTCCTATAAAGTTGTTTTAAAAATAAATATTTCATTAATAAATAATGAAAACCACATTTTTCTTATCAGATAGATATATAAAAATTAATTAAATATTGTTTCAGAAATATTGATTATATTTTAGCTATAGCCTATATAGGTCTACAAACTTTACAGATATAGTATTTACACAATTCGAAAAATATTTTCTTTTTAATTAATGTAATGTGTTGTTCGTCTGTCGAGGCAAAAGCGTGCGACTGTAAACGCGACGTTATGGGTTCGATTCCCACTCCAGGAAATGGAATTTTTCATTTCCTGGGTTTGGTAACAAGGCAAAGCGCGGCGTTGAGTTCCGCCACTCAGCACGCAATGCCTTAATTCGGCAGAAAGTGGGGAACGGAGTGTCTTAACACTAGGTTCCCTCTGCCTACCCTGCTTTATGCGGGATTCAGCGTGAAGCTATCATAGAACAAAACAGAGTAAATCAGCACTAACTATGAATTATGCTACTATAGGTTCATCTTTCAAGTACGTAAATAGTCCCAAATAATGTCTTTATAACGGGTTCGCGTGTGTAATGCCAGTATAAGATCACGCGTCCTACAAATTACCTCTTTTCGGATATTATCAATTATCTTTTCTCAGGTGAAAGGCTTTATTACACTTATCTCTACTAATATCACATATTTATGTACGATATTGTGCAAAGATTCTGGAAGTTTTGAAATTTATTTGTATATATGGATAAGAATATTTTTTATTGAAGCAAAATATAGATAAGTATATAGGCACGTATTTACGTGTGGGTTTGTTGGACGTAGTAGATGATTGATCTAAGCATGTATAATTCAAATTAAAACTCGATTTAAAATTATGTCTATCTCGGATATCTATATGAATTTTTCAAAGTTATATCATTATGAAATTATTCTATACATGTGTGTCTATATCTCCCTATATACTTATTTTTCAATATAAAGCATTAGTAAGGTAAATTTTTAATTTTTGGAACATTTTGCTATGTCATTAAATCATATACCTACTGTGATTGATGATTACATGTGATTTTTTCGACACAAACTATAGGGTTTTAATGATTTTCACATCGATACATCGTTTGAAGAGGTTTTAGCGTGCATCACGACGCTGAGCGGTGAGCGCATAATTTGAAGCTACAAGATGTCGGATAAAAGGTCTAACGTAACTATTAGAGGCATTGTTCCCACAAATATTCATGGGCTTTTTTAATTCAGGAAAAAAATGATATACCTAATCAAAATTGATAGATATAAAAAAATATATTACACAATTCTACTTCAATACATATTTATGCACCTTTTTTATGAAATGAAAAAATTAAATAAAAACAAAAGCTTTTTATCAGATAGACATATCGAAATACTATCAGATTTTAAAAGCTTTTAGTTGTGTTTATTTCATAGTCATTCATTGTTTATTTGATAGATTTTAATAGTAAATTTACCTGAAAACCCATTGCAGCGATCAATAGATAATTATAGTGGCATTACCTACACATTGAACCTTCCTGACCTACCTCGTGTAACTGCAGATACACGTGTAGCGTAGACTTTGTCGTTCAATCTATGAAATATCATAACGAAAACGTAATAAAATATTTTATAAATATATGTACATAATAAGATTTTCAAGTGCTTAATACTTGTACAAATTTTATTGAATAATTAAAAGAACTATTGTCACCATTGACGCTTTATATAAACTGGATATCTAACATATGGTTGTGTATGTAACATTCATTTTATTTATTTAATGAATTTTTAGATATTATTTAAAAAAAATGTATTTGCATTCTGCACTTCTCTACATAAAATATAATTGTGCCAAGTTTCATTACTCCTCCGTCCGCGTAATTTTCGTAAAAAACTTTAGACAAATTTTGAGTTCACGTATTAATATATAGATTTAAATTCTATTATTATTATTTTAAAGTCTAATAAATAAAGAAGAAAATATTTATATAAAAATTTCAATCCAATTTTAAGAAAATTATCAAGAAGAAAATATCAGAAGATTTAAACTCATCCAAGTTTAAATTTGGGAAGTTTAAGATAAAAAGGATAGCAAAAAGCCAACATTTTTTTAAATAACGCATTAAAAATACATTTAATTAATATAACATTACACATATTACACACATACTAGACATATTTCAATCTTGATAAATGTCTATACATATATTCTTACACAATTTATGATATGTAATTATTATTGAATAACGAAATTACCTAAACTGGAAAGCTTAACGTGCAGGCTATGAGGTAGCTTTATAATGCGATATGTTTTAAGGCCGACCTTGCTTTGGCCATAAATTTAACAATTGTGACATGCAAATCTCTACTAACCGCGCCTGATTTATCGTCTGAACGCGAACAATTTGCTTTGCCGTGTCTGATAGCGATAGTTGGGATCAGGCACTAGATTGAGTAATAGATTCGTAACTGACGTTATTTTTACTTGGCTTTTGATAATGGAATGCTTATTGGAACGCGGTAATACGTTCATACATCTGTAATTTTTTTTCCTATCTTTTATCTAGAAAATTATATATGCGGGAATCAAGGAATTACCTTGTACAAGTTTGTAATGTCGTTGTGGTATAAGTATACATAAAAACTTTTATGTGTTCGAGTTAAATTGTCTTTATATTGATATTAATATTTGTCCCTATATTGAAAAATAATATGGGGGTTATTTTGACTCATAACGTTGAAGTTTAACATTCTCTTATATTCGGTATGCTGGTTGTCAATGATTAACTAATATTTCGCATTGTATTTGCACTGCAAAACTCAGCAGGCGATCGTGCGCAGGCGCCACTTTACAAGGTTCCTATAGCCCTCAAGCGATAGGGCTGCCTGTCTAGAAGTAACGAGCCCACACTCTTGGCCATTATAATTGAATTGATTCACGAATAAATTACCTAGTGATGCGTCAAAAGGATGTAAAAGACACTTGTCAATTTTATTTACTACTCAACGACATAACTGTCTATACACATACACATCGCGATTCTTACAGGTATGAATTAAATTTTGACATGATTTGATTTCTTCAATATCCTGAAATTTTGTGATTTGTTCTTATCTTTGTGGATGTGAAAATGAAATTAGGTGAATTTAAAATAGGATATTTACGAATCGTGTAGCGAGTAGAATATTCGCATTAAATCATACCAGTCATAAATCGCACAAACCCGTTCCACAGCTTATCAAAACAATACACAGACACACTTCCAACTGTACGACGAAAAACGGCTTCTATACCTCAGCCTTATATATGGCATTATTGAGCCTATTACATGAAGAACAAGGTTGCGCTTGCACTGCCATTCATAACGCGTTTAGTATATTGTGGAAACAAAACTAAGATCATTTCAAAATTAAGCCTCAAGAGTATGATAAATTTTCATAAATCAGATGTTATTTATTGGAGTGTAGACTTTAAGTTGTTGCCAATCGGTATATTTTGGTTTTACAGGATTTGTTGAGTTGAGACGTTCGTGCATTAAACAAAATAAGCCGAATATTGATTATTAGCGAGCGCGCTATTTTGTATATTACTGGCGATGGTAAAAAAGATTATTACGGGCAGGTAAAAGAAATATTTTACAGAACAATTTTAACTACATCCGTGATCTTCACTCTACTTATATGGACGTAGGTACTAATGTATGGAAGTAAGTCATTTAACCGCCTACAAGTATTGGAGGCACTTCATATTATACCTATCTATACAATTTATAAAACTGGAACTTAAATGCTATATAAACAATTAGTAGGAAGCGCGAACTAATCGCTTTAAATTACTTTTTTACACCTATTAACAACTTGCGTCAATGTTTATGTTTACATCATCGCATTCTAGATTATAGATAATGTAACAAGCATCGAAGCTATCTATTGTACGGTGTTTACTCTCACGTTAGAACTGTAATTCCATAGTTAGGAAAAAAGAAAGTGTTGATTTTTTTACAACGCTCCATTTAATCAATTAAACAGATAAATGTTTAAAAACTAATTGAACGCAGGTAAATGTAATATTAAATATTAATTCTATCTCGCGAAAATATCATGATAGCCAAAATTTTTGAGATTTCACACATTTAATTACCAATAAATTTCAATGAGTTTACCAAATAAGATGCCAGACACCGCCCCGTGCTGCGCTCCGCACAACCGCATCGGACCACCGCGATACTTGATTCTTTGACATCTCTACATAAAAAGAAATAAAATAATCATACTTTTAATTTACTACACTTTTGCTGAACCTTTTCGTTCATTACGTGCCAACGTAAATGCCAGTCCACCTCGTCATTAACACGATTATCTACGAAACGCTCTTTTTTATATAATTATTTACAGAACATAAAAATAATCTTGATTTAAGGTTTGTTATTAATGGAGCTTTGAAATGAGTAGTTGTAATAAATTACAGATTGATAAAGCCAGGGAAAAGCTAGGGCGCGTTCTGTACAAAATTCTTTTTCGAGCAATTACGATAGGTACTAGGTACCTGTGGCGAATCAAATGTGTGTTTACCCACACGATTGAGGTTGACCGGAAATTTATCGATAGAGAAAGTTTTATCAACCAGTCCTTCATGTTAGATTCCAATAGAACATAATAAGTAATTAATAAGAACACTTCTACGTTCGTAACACAGTAGGTACGTACAGTACAGTAAACCTGCTTTTATTTATTTTTATAAAATCCAATTATATTGTTTGTCCATATTAAAACAAGAGATAATAGTTGTCGCGTCGTTATACGAATGATTAATGCAAACAGAAAATTAATATTAATTATCAGCTGCCGATGTTTCACTGGGCTCGCTGAGCTCGCTCACACTGTAGGATATTTTGCATTAAGTTGAATTAAAAAGGCTGCTATATAATTACACGTGTAATCGTAATTCATAGCGGGAATGACGGGATGCGGTTTATATCTGGCGTAGAGATTACGATCGTAATTGTACAAAATATTGTTGTTCGTCCGTCTGTCCGCTTGCATGTAGATGTGAGATAGCGCCCTTTGTTGTATGGATGAACTTTCTCGGGTTTAAGGATAATTTGCACCTTCGTATTACATTAAATCTGAAAACACGAAATCCCCTTTTTAATGCAGCAAACTTGTTAGTACTATGAAAAAGCTTCCATTCTATAATTCTTAGCTAGAATCCTGCTTATTTTTTAACCAAGTAATGAATCTCTTCAATGATCTTTAAAAGAGATTGCTCTATCTACTTTTCTCTTATATATTGAATTGACTATGACGCTTATTTCTATATTAAATATTTAAGTAATTTCTGGGGTACATAAATGTAGAAAAAAACTTTAATTTTATTACTAAATTCATAAACCTTATTGTCATTTACACTTAGGATAACCTTCATTCGTGATTACAGGAGAGTGAAATATTATTAACTTTACAATTTATCAAACTACTAACATGAATTTTACATGGTTAGTAAACGTAATTTTGCTTATAGTATTTATATATTTAATGAAGATATGTATTTAGCATAGAAGCTACCTATACAGTGTCTTTAATTTTCTATCCAAGGTATATCATAGACACGCTTGTAGCTACTTTTTTATTAGTGGTTTGGTTAGCACTCACCTATATTTGACAGTTTGTAGTTTGCCGATACATAAAAGTTTAAAAAAAAAAATAACTGGTTATGGTTTTACCGTAGGGATGGGACAATTAGTGTTTAAGCATAATATACTTCTAGGCAAGTTATGTGTCATCGACATAATCGACGTAAGGGTTGATGTGTCAAACGTAAATCTATACATAAAAGAATGTTTGAACGTGTTATAAAATTATTTAATAATTAAAATATGTATAATTTTTTATATAATTAACTTCGTGATGTAGTATAAACAGGTTAAATTAAACACGCTCTAGGTTGAAGCTCAGTAGAGAAATTTCTATTTTTCGTTACATAAATATTTTCTCGTTAAAAAAGGTGTGATTTAGATTTCGACATAAGTAAGAGAATGTATGGAATGTGGAAAAAGAAGTTAGGTTTCCCTAGACTTTCCCTGCCTACTTAGCAGTGGCGAGGCGTTCATAGAACTCGATTCCCACCGGCTAGCCTAACTTTTCAAAGTTTAGGTATGGAACCTAAAAAAAGGTCACCAATAAAATGTGGAGCTCGAAAAAACAAAAAGGTCAAACAAGGTGTGAGAGCTAAAAAAAAGATTGCAAGGAAAATATTAGGTATATGATAAACATTCACATCCTATACCGGCTAAATATATATTTAGGGATAGCCGATATCGGCTTAACTAAAAATTATCGGCTTCCTTAAAAATTACCGGCTTCCTTAAATATATATACCGGCTTCCCTAAATATACATCTGCTTCCCTTAATTTACCGGCTTGCCTAACTAAAATTTTTCACCCCTCGCCACTGCTACTTAGTATACGAGTATTATGCATTTCTCATATCAAGCTATAAATGCAACATTGATAGCTAAAACTAAGAACGTAGAATGTTTTGGTTTTCTAAGTGTGTTCTATTGTTATAGTTATTTTAATGATACCAATCAAGCTATAAATGAAAAGAACGATAAATTAAATTGAATAATAAAAACGTAATGAATCTATTACAATCTTTAAATAAGTACCGTTACTAGATATTCTGTAACTAAAATATCACTAACTATTCTTGAGAAGCAGAAAGAAAAACCTGAATAGGTTTTTGCTATTCAAAGAAAGCCTTATTTGGTGTATGCAAGTTTTTCTTACGTTATATACCGTTTTTAGTTTCATACCTATGTGTTAAAATGCACATAGGCATTTTAACACTTAGGGTACTTGCCTGAATATTTAAGATATAATAAATAATAGTAATAATTGATATATAATAGACATCGTAGCATGAATATAACAGAACAAAAACTTGTTAAAGGCTTACTTACCAACAAAACGCGCTATCATAGAATAGAAATTTATCGTAAGAATTTTATCTCGCCCGTATCTTAACTAAGCGCCGCTGTATACCGCCGGTAGACGATAATTTACTACCACTTAACAAGAAGCAAATCGGTACGTTGTATTATATTTAAATAATCACAAGTCTTTACAACATGTTACAATATGGTTTAAATTGCTATAGCTATTCGGACCACCAGGTATGGGCATTCGAACATTGTTTATGACGTGTTTTCAATGAAAACTTGGAAAAATCCTACATGACTACGTATCAATATTCCATTGTTACGGAGAAATTAATTAAAGAAACATTCTATCTATTGATTAGTAATACGAGACTTTTTATTAGGTTCCAATCGACTACAACAAAGTTAAAGCTCAAAAGCTTATTGAAATAGAAAATATAAGTTCAAATCGCACAATTTTCTCAACTAAAGTAGAGCAAACTTCTTGTTAGAGTTAGAAAGGAAAACCAAATATATATATCCTTGTCCCGCGCAATCTTTAAACATTTAAAGCTACATAGATGGCAGTAAAATCGGTGCTACGACTTGAAGTACTCACTAGTGTCGCCATCTAGCGGCGAATAACTGAACTTTTATGGCACGTTTATCGAAGAGGGCTCTTTGGCAGGTCGTAAACGATTTTATGAGCGCTGGCTCAGGCCCGTGCTCGATATTACCCGACCGAGTACGGTTGGCAATGCAATATTCGGTGCTTCTGTTGAGCGCTATAGTATTCAATTCAACCGGTGTTCATGGGCTTTTATGTGCGATTCAAGGTGCGATTGGATGGCGTGCTCGAGCGTTTATTTGGCTTTATTGTTGGGGTTTGTTTATGCGATTGCTGTTTAACCAAGTACGGGGTTTTGTACATGCTTTTGTTATGATTATTATGTTGTTGTGGATAATGAAGAGCGCACCGTGGGAATTTTTGACCTTTACTCATTTTAATAAAAAAAAAACAGTATATGACAACAAATATATCAATTTTTATATAAAACATGAGCATTCAGTTTCTAAGGACGGTTAAATTATGGCTTATTTGGGTTAAAAGTTTAAATCTGAAATATCGAATCTACAAGCCGTTTATCATGGATTTATATTTGAATTTTCCCCAAAATGTAGCTGTGAAAAAGGCAAATCATAAATAAGATCCGATTCAAATTTGTAGAAGATGTTATCGGTATGATTTGTAAGCTCGCACCCAAAAGCGTCTAGTGATGC
The DNA here is from genome assembly GCA_033558755.1 of Philaethria dido. NCBI lineage: Eukaryota > Metazoa > Arthropoda > Insecta > Lepidoptera > Nymphalidae > Philaethria > Philaethria dido. Next base: position 605,170 of record JAKGSA010000121.1, read on the forward strand.
GCTAATTGCTGTTGCGTTTATCGATAAGCTATATGAATGGGCTTTGTATCGAAACTTATATAATAAACGTATATAATATAATATGTAACTATACTTTTAAACAATACAATAAAAAATACTTTAATTAAGTTTATTTCATGTTTAGAAATTGAAATATTACAGGTGCTTTGGAATTTAGTTCTCGTTTTTTTTAAAGTAAGCAAAATATTTATTTTTAATTCTTTTATCACAGTTGATTAATTTATATTATCAATACTAATACATATGTATGTCTATATATCTATCATCATAAATTTTAACACGCAGCTTTTCTGTTCGACAGCAGAAAATAAATAGGTATTTCTACGGCTGTTTTGTTATTCTGTAGATAAAGCCTGCCACGAATTTAAATGAAGGGCAAACCTACATACTTATAAAACATGTAAAACATATAAGTAACCGGAAACTGTCGAAAATGGAGCTGACCACATTGAAACTACGATCGATGACTAAAAAATCAACTTTAAATTAACACTCATTTAAATTCGTTACCTACGACTACTCGCCTACGAAATGTGACAATTGATGATTTAGGACGTTAAAATATACGTTATTATATCTCATTATAGATATAATAACACTAATAAAAAATGAAACCATACAATAAGATTATACATAACTGATTACAGATTCTCATATATTATTTATAACATTGCTTGTAATGATTTTTTTTTTCATCTGTTATTCTCATAAAGAGGCAGTAGTGATGCATGATAATTAGCTCCGTCCTCTAATGTTCAAATATTTAGAAACATGGCGTGATGGGTGATTAAACCATTGTAAAATAATAGTAAAATAAACGCGCGACTTGTAAGAAGATAAGGTAATGTAGTTGAAAAAAATTATAAGAACGTAAACAGTACTTTGAATAGCTATTAATGTTTGTAGGATGTACCTAAGGCCATTGTAGCATATAATATATTAAATGCCCAATGAGCTCTGAGCCACCCTGCCAGTAACAAATAACAAGCTATTTGACCGAGTAAACTTTTTTGTGCCTTACGGAGCCCAAACAATGTGTTATCTGTCCTAAATGTGATTTAACAGGTAATTTTAAGAATATATTACCCTTAAACAGAGCCAGATTTATATTCTGACATAATGTAAAATAGGTAGGTGAGCATCAGAATGAGGAACTACATTTATTTTCATTTACCTCCATTTGTATCGCAGCTCCACGTGGAGATTACGTGATTTAACAAAGGGAGTGCTATAAATCTGAGGGCGCTGTCTTAGTAGGCTTTGTGGGCATTTTTGATATGTGCCTTTAAAAGCTTTTTTCTGTATTTAGATGAGAGTTCATTGTGTAATTCATTAGAGCAAGGGTAGGTCGCCGCGTGGCAGTGCGGCCCGCGGTCGATATCAAGAGATAACGCAATATTTATTGTCGCCCAATGAGATATCCAACAAGGGCGTGATATTTACGTCGTCTTCGCATTCGTTAATACAAATAAGCGTCATTACAAACTATTACAAAACTATACTAATCCACAACATACAAGCTTAAATAAACAAATTAGAAAAAGTCGTTGTCTATCCGATTTTAAAAGATTACACTTACGTACACTTATACAATATTTTTAATAACGGATTCAAAATAGTTAGTAATAAATCAATAGTACGGGTATTTATAGCGTAAGTTACTGTTTCGATTCATTAACATGCTGATCACGTGTCGACCATCATTCGCTTTTACAAATGACTAGACAGCGCAATGCTAATGCTGAGGTGTTATTCCAGTTTTACGAAGATTTGTAAAATGAAGTTCTGTTGATTAATTCTGTAATTTTATTTATATAATAAATAAATGAATAAACATCTGATTTTGTAATTAAATAATTCAGTACTTATGAAGCGATGCGATGGTTAGCGTTTAAATAAAAACCAATATAGGTATGGATTTGTTAAACAATTTCGAAATGTTGTATCATTTAATCTAATATAAAGATAGTATCAAATTAGTGTGGGTGGTCCCATAAACTAGGGGCCGCATTGTCTATTCTCGAATCGAACTTGCTATTTGCATTGAGAACCTACTCGGCATACATTATACAGGTGGCACGGCACGTAAGTAATTAGCGCATATGTCGATATCGCTATTGCCATGAATGAGACCCTACATTAAACCTTTTATACATTTTTATTTTATTGCATAAATATACTAAAGCTGTTGTCACACTATTTTTAATAAAGCGACATTTCAGTTGGATTGGAGTTAATAAAGAAAACAGAGCGGTATTTCACTCTGCAGCAACTGACCTGACCGACCGCCAGTCCAGTAATACGTCACGACTAGACAGCTGCCCCCTCCCCCGATCCCAGAGCTCCTGCTCCACGCTAGACTGAGATGACAATATCACAAATAACACAAGAGCGATAGGGATCGCACCATCTCGTGAAACATGGCGCATAACGCCCCTTGATTTATGGTGCAGTGTGCCAAAGTTCGAACTTTATGTATGCGTGACGCTACGTGTACAATATTATATTTTATAAAATAAATTTTATATGACATAACTTGTTATGATCTTAAACTATACAACATAATTTAACTTAATATGTTGTATGGAACATAATGCGTATCTATTATATAATTTATCGAGATGCAAAGATCGATATTTGACCCCGCTCTAAAATTCAGCTGTGACCATGGGGTCACAGCGCTCATTTTGCATGTCATAGCCAAAGGCTTTGTAGTAGATATGGTAAAATAGTGGGAATGATTACATCTATATATTGTTTTAAAACAAACTCAACCACAATATTGTGTAGTGTAATATAAAGTTATTTGTATGCAAAACTTTGTTCTGTAAATTATTCGCACATATAAAAGAAAAATAAAACTATCGTAATTTTATGTCGTTGTAATTAAAATATTACACTTCTACAACTAATAATAGATGCCTATCTTTATAATTTTTCAAACGTTTTTATATGTCTTTTTTTTGTTACAGGTGCGTAAACTTTTATTCAACAAGAGAAGTACCTACGTAGCTACATATTTTTTTATTAATTAAAAGGAAAGTTAAGGATTTTCTATAAACATCTGGACTCTGGGTGAGTTCAATTAGATATGTAATCATCATTAAAGATAAACACTTTCAACAAAAGTGCACTATTTACTTGTTGCTGATATAAGATAAACGAGTTCCAGATATGTATTAAAAGTAATAAATATATATTATGTTACAAGTACTTATTCCAATAATAGATTTTTTATTTATAAATAAAAATAAATAAAACGTAATAAATTGTTATAAATTAGTACTATTAGTCAAACATCTAAAGTTAACGCATTATAAGCGCTTACACGAGCGTCGGGTTCACAGCCGCGGAGCATGATTAAAATTTAAATATGGGAAAGTCCTGGCTTCATTAAGTGGTTATTAGACACGCTGAGCAAACTGAGCAATTTGCTGAGTAAAAATATGCGTAGGTGGGTACAATACAGCTCGGGTAGCGCCGTAAACATCTTCTGGTAGCGCGCTAGGTGGTCTTAACTCTCTCGTATTATTTATTAGTTCACCCGCCCGGGAACAGTAGCTACGTGTATTCAAAAGTAACATCTGTCAGATATTATACAAAACTTTGTTTTATATCGAATATGTAATTGTATTAAATATATAATATTAAATATTTATAGACACCATCGTGCCATAGGTGGGGTGGAACTGTGGTTGTGGGTTTGATTCCCGCGAAATTTAATGTTTTAAAATTTAAACTATTTATGGAGTTTGATTTTTTCGCTGTGGTGAGAAGTACAGCGTTGAGTTTCGCTACTCAACACCCAACGTCTCGGTATCTATTAGTCGGAAAGTAGAGATTAGTGTCTTGTTTTGACATTCATTCTAAGACATAAGGCCTGCGGGATAAAGCGTGAAACTGTAATAGGTAATAAAATAGTAAATACTTATAGAAAGCTCCACCCACAAATAACTTTTATTAACTTAAAAGATAACAATTTTTGAACATACTGTAATTATAATACTAATTAATGTTATCAATAAGTGACATAGTAGCATTGGGACAAAGTATTATTTTTATAGTTCTTTCTCGACCGATCACTGAACTAATTTTATTTTCATTTTGAATGAACATAGCTTTTAAATGAAATTCAACAATATAATGTTTAATCTACGATTAATTCAGGAAAACAATGTGGGTAGCCTTTATGAAAAGTTATTTGTTATAAGTGGGGAACGGATTTGTTGAAAGAGAACGGAGTGTCTTAACACTAGGTTCTCAGGTTCCCTCTGCCTACCCTGCTATATGCGAGATACAGCGTGAAGTTAAAAAAAAAATTGTTATTTAAAAAATTAAAATCATTTACAAATTTTATCAATCTACACTTTAATAACACGTTTTAATATGATACCTTATACATATTTATAGTACTACATCCCTAATACGTCCTATGTCACTAATTAATTTTAACTCATTCAAATTAAACACCCTGTTATTACGAAAAATTGTACGCTTAAATTTTTCCTATAATTATATGAGGACAAATTGAGTAAGATAGTCGATGTTACGAGGGTTCGCATTGTTCATCCGATGACAAATAGTATGGCAGATAATACCACACTATCGGGTGTCCAGAGAATTTAGCACTGTTTCCAGCCAATATTCCGCTTGATAATAAACATGGTTCGACCTTTAATACGTTATTACGAACGCAATTATCATTGGACTTTATTTAATATACGCCATCATTATTTTATTTCGTGTAAAAGCATGCCATTTTGACAAATTATGGTATTTTACAAAAGCTTAAAAAATTTAAATAATATTTCTTTAATATATTTTAAATATTTAGTAAAATAATATAAGTAAATCATTTTTATTTACGAATTAATAATACTTATTATTAAATTGTCTATAATTTTTATAACGAGTATACGTAGCGAGGAGGTTGTAGATTCATGTCTTTCACTATAGGAATTTTTTACCTATTTATTAATACGTGATGCTAAAAGCTTGCTATTTGCTTTTATTTAAATTATGTGGATGGTGGAGTATGAAATTTGGTATAGCAAATGTTTATACGAAAATAAATACAGAAAGCCAATATTTTTCATGATGATACATCAAAATACCATATAATTGAAAGTTATCTCTAACCCCACAATAAGGCTGGGAATAAATAAATAAATATATTTATATTTTATATATTATACTTCGATAATAATTAATTAGTATAAAGAAAAAGATATGACTACCATTGGATAAGGCAGACAGTTTGCGCTAAGCGTTAGTAAGGCAATCCTCGCCGAATCGTGATCCTCGTGACTAAAACTCTATCTAACAAACCCTTGCTATTTTAACGAGACCTCCCAACACCGTTATTTGAAGGGATAGCTTTAATATTAATAACTCCAGTAAATAAATGTATTTTATTTATTTTATAAGACTAAGTTAATATATATATTTGGTATACATATGTATGTAGGTATTTGTTGTGCTAAATTTTCAAAAAAAATACTTCATGATTTCTTCATAAAATGCGTTAATTTTAATATAAATAAATGCATGCTATGAACAAAATAATAAGCACACATCAGTATCTAATAATATACCCACAATGTAGGAAAAACATAAAAAACTTCCTAAACTTTCCTATATAGAATCGTAAATCTTACGTTTTTTAATAGATAAATAGCGCTTCGCACAAACGAGCAATATCGCATTATTTGGCCCTCCCTCAGGAAAGGCCCTTCTGATAAAGCCTCCTTCCTCACACCCTTCATGTTAATGTAGTACGCCAGACGTTGACAATCATTTTTTGGCCCACTTGGTTATATTATAGCCCCTATAAAGTGTACCTCCAATTATGTTTTCCGTGTCTATTAAAAGGGAAATTGGGCAGTCGCCGACTTACAGTTTAAAGTGGCTTTTATCGCAGTTTTGGAATTTAGAGCTAATTTATTTTCTTTCATTATTCTATTCATACACAAGTAACAGTACAGCGAGTAATTTATGCAATTTTTTGAATGCAAATACAGGTAGCGGTGTTAATTTTAAAAAAGTAGTTTACAAAACAACAATTGTTCCGCCGTTGTCGGTCTTTAGACGTTACAAAAGTGTGAGCTCACGGTACAAGGTAATAAAATGTTCAAAAGTTCGAAAAAATATGCCGTCATAAACAAAGCGGTGCGGATGCAAAGTTAGATAAAGAACATCTCACACACCTGAGCTAGAAAATTGCTTTTTTCTAAGCGCCTCCAGTTTTTTACGCAACTTTCTCTGAGAATAAAAGAAGTTTCTTGGAAGAACTTTCTCATTTTTTGCCGCGGGGTGTAAATCATACGAATACCCGTGTGATATGATTCTTCAAAATTGCAAAAAAATACAAAGCAATAAAAATATGTTTTGACATATTTTAAATTTACAGCAGAACTTTCTAATATTACATATTTTATATTTTAGCGTAGGTACCTTCTTATTATGTGGGTACTTTGAAGATAAGTAAAGCTGTGATTATCTTTCATCTAAAAGTATTTAGATATTTTTCTTGTAGAGGGCGCATAAAATAGCAGACCCTTATCACAACTAGTTAAAAACTAATTACTGGGGTGACACCACCTTTCTATAAATCTCGTGGCTCCACGGAATTGCTTTGACAAAAGTTATTTTTAAGAAAAATCCCCTCGAGGTTGGTCTGCCTCGCCCCGCGGCCTTCCCGCCCCGCGGTACTCCGCGAGGAATTTATCACGATTTATATTCATGGCATAACAACGCGAGCCAGTTTAGGGCGATACTGCCTAAATTACGATCTTCCGATGAAACTTGTTAGGTACCTATCCTAATTTTAATAAAAAAAATGTGGTCATTGTAATTATACCTTGTTTATTTTATAAAAAAAATATATTATGAAACAAAAATACTGCTAAAATCTATAAATATAAAGCAAAGGGAAACAATAAGTATGTAGATTCGTGTACATGTTGTATGCATATGTTGTACAAATATGTTTTTTATAGAAAAAATATTTAAAATTAATTTTAAATCACATTGCCTACTTGGGTTATGTAGAGAGTCGATTTAGGTATCTATGTATAATAATTAAATACAAGTTACTAATAAATCACAGGGACATAATTCAGTATGCGTAAATCAGGTGGCATATGGTTAGAAATGTTTCGAACAGCCAGTAACTCTTGAACGGAACAACAAATCAGCTGTGGTTTGGGCGGAAGCGTTTACTGTCGTTGCAACAACTGCTTAAGGGCCATAACTTATAGGGCCCGGCTTTGATTGGACTGTGAATTTAAATATTACAAGAATTTTAAATAAATAATTAATTTTTATACAAATATTATTAATATCTTTATTATTGTACTTAGATATTTTTAAAGGTCTAAATCAAAGATTTGTACGTTTATCTTAAATTTAATAAATTTTCTGTAACCTTAAAGTTTCCAAAAAACATAAAATGAGACCATAAATAATTTTAAACGCAATTCACACCTATTTTTTACGTTCTGCATATAATTGCTGAAGAATATCAAGTACTTATATATAAAGGAAAATTATTTATTTTACAAGATATAGAATAGGCAATCTAATAGCCAAATTTTATTCTGCAAAGACCATAGCAAAAATAAGTTAGAGAATAAATCTCTAGTAGGATCTGGATATAGCCACTAGATTGTGACAAAGGGGTGTAGCCTTCAGGGCTCTGTGGGGGGTGTTCCACCATAATTGATGAGGTTCTTAGCGCAGCAGGGCGGCGTGGAATTATCATCGCGACGCGACACTTCGGTACAAGTCCTCATTAATTTGTGATTAGCCCGCAGTAAGGAGACTTGAGGCTTTCTTCTAATTGCATCACTTTTTTTCTTTGAATAGGATTAGAGAACATACGAGCTGGGGTTGGAATTTATAAGTAGCTTTTATTAGGGATGTATTTTTGTTTGCGGAAGTAAGAATTTCGAAATAATTGTTATACTTTTAGAAAAGTTATACTAATTTTTATTAACTTTAAGCTTTATCTCTGTCGAGTACCTGAACTATGGGATTCAATATGTCTTTTTTTTGTTTTTGGGCTTGGTACATAACATACATGAAACTATGTACATAACATATAAAGATATTTAACGGAATATTCTCAACATTCTAGAAGTTTTTAAGGTACCTGTCAACCAGAATTCCAGGCACATCGTAGTCCAAATCGGAAAAAGATGCGTGTATGTGTTGAGTTCCGCTATCTGACATTTATTACTAGGTCCTTTATATTCTTCAATAATGTGGGAGACGATGAGAATTAAAAAGCTACAAATTTAACCTACTGGAGTTAATCTATTTGAACTTTTCCGTTGGCAAATAAGTGTATTAAATTACTTATTTTCATTATATAACTGCACCACAGTGTTAGTATAAAATCCACTAAATATTTTGTAACATGATCGATAGAGTAAAAATACATTAAACATACATATATGTCTAAATAAGAACGGTTTATTACTTAATCTTAAGGATAAGCAAAAAGACGAGAGGAGGCTGTAATATCTAAAAACTCAATTCATCCCCAATAAATATCTTAAGCATCATTTACTGGGAATGAGGCAAAAACGTTATTCCCCCATACTGTTTATTTAAGGTGGATTTGTTGAATATTTATTCTGGTACACACATACTTTGGGGGCGAACGTATGCACGTCAAAAGGAAGTCTAAAATAAAGTACGTTTTTTTTTAAATATAAAGGTACAATTTACTTATTATTGTTATTTGTATTAAAAGGCATCAATATCCAGAGACACATCTGCTGGTTTTATATATTGGGTTTTTGAAAGAAATAATTGTCAATATAGAGTGCGCGTTGTGCTTTCTACTATTTAACACTTACTAACATCTGCTAGAAAAAAATTTAACTATCAATTTCAAGTAAATATTTTGAATAATATTTATTATCTTAATTTTATTATGATTTCATAATACCACCTGAAATGTTTACCTAAATAAAACCTATGTAGTCGTATACTGTTCGTATACAGTTATTCTATGCGGAAGGCTGAAAGTAGATATTACATCGACTTCCTCGTATATTTCGTAAGTGCTAAGCTAAGAAAACCTACGAATTAGATTAATTCGGTTAGAGGGGCTTGGTCGGAGCCAATTTGTCTGATTGCTGCCAATGTATAACCTACCTATGTATCTCAGTTTTCAATAAATTCTGACCCCCGCCCTATCAATAAATATTTGCGCATGATTAATCCAATAAACTTACTGCGCACTATTAAATTATTTTTTTATTCATTTAAGAAAATGTAATGTATTATGAAGGGGCGTTTTATCTTCCGTAGCAATTCAATTGAATATATGATGCAGTAGGTGTAGTAAGCAAATTGTATAATTTTTACCGCGGCCATATAAAAATTTAGTAGGTTCTTATAATAAAGGAAAGAAATCTGAAAAAGAAGAAAGAATATACAAAAAATATTAATAAGAAAATAACAACATAAGCTAAGAAGGTGAGAATGTTATAATAATTAAACATCACCTAACAGATAGAGCAAATTGTTAATAAGCAGTGCTTTAGTCATTACCGTTGATGGCACACGCCTTTTCCGTATCCCCAATCTAACGAGGGGAAAAAATCAAACGGTAAATATTGGAAAGCAATCCGAGTGATTCTATTAGATTAAGTAAACTTGCTCTGAGGTTAGGGAGTTGGTACTATAACGAGGCTTGATTTATTAAAATTTTCTCAATTCTATTGTAAGAAAAGTAAAGATTAGCTATTTAAATTTAGCTTTCTAGTAATAAATAAATATTAGGCAAATATAAAAATAATATAACTATAATTGTAAAAGGTATTAATATATATATTTCTTTATGTTTAAATCAACGGATTTTAACAAAAAAATATTTTTATAATATATTTCAGCGATCATAAAGTACGAAGTATGAAGGTTAAAGTAAAATATAAAAGTAAAATACGGTAACATTTCTGAAGGTAAGAAAGATTTCGTGTCTGTAGCTCGCGTGCAACTAACAGATGGAAATATATTGCAATTTAGCTGAGCTCTATCTCAATAGGAATCACCAATAAGGTAATCCTATATATTCGTCTCTACCACTTCCTAATATCTTAACAATACATTTATCATTTACTTATTAATGTATTTTATAAGTGTAAAATTAAAACAAAAAATATTTATATCATCAGTATTTATATATATTTTTATTTATGTACGAGTATATGCCTATAACAAAACAGGCATCGTTTTTTCATCAGACTGTAAAAGCACCCGAGTGTAGGCTAAATCCTCAGATCAAGATAAGCTGGCACATTCAAGATATTTAAATCGATTTCCCCAATTTTCCAACAGAGGGCGCTACGGCTCGACTCAATTTATCCGGTGTCGCTGTGGGGCGGCGGGCCAGCATTGTTCACCAAATGAACTACGTTCAATCTACGGCGTTTACACCACTAACTACATCGGAAAATTTGAATACGATCTCGTAATATGGATGGCACCTCTTATTCCGCAGTGGTTGCTTTCATTCAAATGTTATTTTAGTTTGAAAAATGTAGGTAAATTTTAAGATACATTTTATACCTACTGATAATTCTTAATTTTTCTCTATGTACTTCATACTGCATGTAAATTATTTTTATTACGAGATCATTTATAGCCATTATTAATCAAGGCAGCAAACCCTTTAAATTTTCCTTCATTAAGGAGTTTTGCTTATTTCTCCCGACCGGAACCTATTTGTTGGGTTGCTATTTAAAACATTCGCCCCGTCTGTTTACATAGATCAGATACGTTCAACAAAGGCTTTTGTAATTAAGAAAGATATTTTAAGTCAGCGGCAGCTTGGCTTTATACGCAAAATGAATTTACTGGATTAAGTGCGTTTCAACTTTTGTTAAATGGTGTTTTGTTTGTTTATTGCTAAACAGAATCTAACTTAATAAAGTTCCGCCGTAGTTAGAAATAACACAGCAAAATTAAATATCGCTTCGCTGTACCAGCAAATTATAATCGTAAATTTATATATTGTGTTGAACAATGGACAATTATTATTACTGGACATATTTTACATCGGGCCAATATCCAAAAGATAGATATAACACGCAAGGCAATAATTTGAACTGCTCCTAAATATAAATTTCCGAGCTCCAACCCCAATTTAGGAGTGCATTATTTTCGCTTTCGCAGACATCCAATACAATTAAAATCTTCTTTAATTAAGGGACGACAATGAATCATTCGCACGTGGCGCACCGAGTTTTCCACTTGTATATCGCCTTAACTCAGGAAGTTGTAACATCAAGGTGGGAAGTACAAAAATAGCCCATAACATAAATAGCCTATGGCTCATATTAACATTAGAACAATAGGTATTTAAGGAATAATTTCTATTGTTTTCTTGTATATCTTTTTACTTTGTCGCACTGTCTGCCATATTTACCCGTACGTGAGGGATGCTCACAATAACTAAATAGGCAAGGAATAACGTATTTCACGTTTACTCCCAAATTGATTTCAGTGGTTTTTGTAATATCGTCATGTATAGAAGTATCTTGAAAGTAATTTCTTCTAGCGTTTTATCGTAAATAAATACTTATTAGATTCGTAGGCATTTCATTAAGCATAGAAATGTTAGACGCTTAAATGCAACCAAGAATGTTTATGGCGCCCTTAAATAGGAATGCTTTAAATTCCAGTAGAATATGCAAGGGTTACAAATTAAGAACAATTTTTTGTTATTTACTATGTTAATGTTAAAACTAGCGTTAATTTATATATAAATTATTATAAATATTATCTTCTTTAGCAAGTTTTAAATTAAATTATAATAAATAATTTTAAAATTTATTTAATTACTCAACGATTAATATTTTTTCTTATTCATTTACGATATTTCTATATTGTTACGTAAAATTTAATTAATTGTATTGACTACCTTATATGGATTATACTTACGATATACGTTCCTCCTTATAAAATATTAAATCTAATCAAATTCTATTAATAAAAAGATTTTGCTTAACTCTACAGTTGTTCAAAAAAAAGATGGTCAATAGAACTGACAGTATGCAAACATACAAGAACGATTCCTAAAAAACTACAACGTTCCGAAAATTTGAGGCGAAACCGGTTAAAAAATAGATCACCCAAACGAGGTGCGAGTCCGGCGGCTATCCGTCGGGAGTTGTAATTCTAGTGACAAATATCGAAAGCCACAATTCATATTTCTGCTATCTGTGCGCTTGTGTCGCCATCTGTGCCGCAGGGACGCTATTGGTTCTCCATCAAGCGGGCGTATGATCTATTTTTGTTGGAAATAAAACATTGTTTTATTTCCTCCGGGAAATGTTTTATAAGTATTTTTAGGGTTCGTACGTGACGTGTTATTTTGGGGAGCCGTTTTTTTAGATTAACTGAACTATTATGACAAGATAGGTGGTAAAGTACAAATACAACCCCATATGTACAAAGTTGAGAAGAGAATATCGTCTTAGGTACAACTTAGGTACTATTTTAAATAATTAAATTTTCCTTTTCGAAAAATGAATACTTCCATTGTCATAATAATTAAAGTAATATAAAATTCGAACAATAAAAACAGTAACGTCAGAAAATAGTGCGTCGCGATACAGAGCATACATTATTATCGAGATCGAAAATTTCACGTGCCCATATAATTTTAAGCTCGTAAAGCCCGAACAATAATTCACTGGGAGCATTTGCGGAAAATGCATTTTATTGTTAAAACGTGAATTTTATTTATCGTCGACAGTAGTGGAGGATGTGTGGGGCGGGGGGGTGATTTGCAGTAGCGGCGCGTCGAACCCACCCTTTGGCACGGATTATTTATACTAAAGGTAATTTTCCCGGTTCATTATTGGGAAATGCAACATTTGTGCATTTCACGGGCTGTCATTTGCAGTTCATTAAAAATAAGTTTCAACCGCGTGGATTTATTAATTTTTATCTCATTTTCAAAAGAGATGATAATATTAATCCAGAAGCAACGTAAAGCATCCTTTTTATTAAAGTTGCTCTACAAAAGTTCTGCTATAAGTTACTTGATGCGATCTTAGAATAAAAACTTAGCTCTATTACCTGAGTCCTACAAATCAAATTACACGGTCAATTTAAAACGCTCAGTTAGCAGTGAATAATTCAAAGTTGAGCTACGGTGTTATATCCAACTATCTAATACGCGTAGAGGCGGTCTTTTAAGACGATATTCATCGCAAAACGTTGCGAAGGTCTTAGGAAACGCCTTTATCAATAAAATTAATGATTAATAGTTTCATACTGTTATTAAATTATGATATTACTCAATTATTTTGTAATAAGTAGTTTAAATAATGTAATACTATAGTATTATTGTTATATAATTGTATTTAACAATTTTATATTTAATCAGAGCACAGTAAACCTACCTACTGAAAGAATCAATCAGTTTGAACTTTTCAGACTGTAGTCGCTGTAAAAGAAACAAGTTCAAACTCAATGAAAGTCGTTAGAGATTTCTTTCTTCATCCTACGCTATTTAAGGTGGAAAAGGAAAACAAACAAAAGAGCAACTCTTTTAAAAGCTATTTAGTTGCAATCCCTAGATAGCGTCTACCGCAGCTTCGTTTTTTCTCGCTGAAAAGCCAATTTGGAATGAATCACTGTAACAGTGGCGAGCAGCTGCGCTAATTTACCTACGGTCGGACAGTCTAATGCGACTCGTTGCCTCGTAAATATTGAATCGCGACCGAGCGCCGAATATCGAAAGCCGGCATTAGTCGGATACAGCTAATACACACGGGGGCACGTGTAATAAATTATCGCATGTTCATTTGGCCCTCGATGTTTAATCTGTCCAACGCGGTCGCCGTGCTATTTTGAGTTGGTCGTACAATGCTGAAATTTGCCTACTAAATTTGTTAATAATAATCTGGCATTAGTATATATATATTCAAGTAAGTCTACAGAGCAATGAGTGCATATCCCAGAAAAACATGATGTTCACAAACACAATTCAATATAAATCTCTGAATACATCGCCTATTTCTATTGTTGACAAAATAAGATTATTTGTTGCCATGTAAAGAATATAATAACATAATATGAATGTTTATATTTTAAACACTTACAATAGCCATTAAACAAATCAAACATACAATAGTATAGAACGTGGAATGATGTCGAGCGTGGTACACACTCTGTCCCTGTCACGTAGCCCGTGATATAGGACAACGCAATGTATGTTGGCCCATATATATGCAAGCTCAATTAAATTCGCACCATTTAAAGCAACACAAAAATTTAAACAGAAAATAGATAGAACATTTACGTCAAAGTATGAATGTAAGAAATATTGTCATTTATCATGAATGTCTTATCAAATACCTCTTGATATGCAATAATGGGAGCAATGTATCAAACTAGCTATCTAAGTTGAACGCAATTTGAAGTATGGTGGCTTTTAAGGAGCTTTCACCCCTAAAAAGAAGGTGGCGCGAGGGTGTTACCTTATCGCGAAACTGCAGGCACTCCACCCGTTTACCTTAAGATCTTTAATATTAAATAATATACTACAGTTAAAGCCGCTTTTAATATACTACCTGACTATACTTCATTGGTCATACATTAAAGCTTTCTTTTACCAGCCGCGGGTATATTTAAGAAAAATATTATTCCGTGTAATGGAACTTAAATTTTAAAAAGAATTAATCTTAATCTTATACTATTAAATTATATACGTTATTTTACAAATTTAGAGTCTACAGAATAATGAAGAATCTGGCAAAGTTCATGTATGTATTTGCATATCCGCATGCCATCATGCGATGCGTGCGCCACGGGGAATGAAGACGTTAAATAATAAAGGCGGATGGCCACATGCTCAACACACGCACGGCCATGCTCTTTTAATTTAACCGTGTAATAAATATTTATCAATAAATTCTGATTGAGTTTTAATATTTATCATGAAGAGATACTACAGCAATGGTTTCGACGCGATCAAAATTAAAGGTTTATGTTATGTAATTTGCCTTGAAGTTCAGAAGGCTTCGTAATAACTCTCCCTTCATTTACGCACAAGGTTAATTAAAACAGTTATGTGTGTACAATTAATATACTAAAACTTAAAGCTATATTCGTAATTTACAAAGTTGTTGAAACTCTTTTCATTATATAAATTTGCTAGTTATATTATTTAGCACTAGTAATATATATTCACATTAATATCTCGTGAAACAAGTACTAACATATATTATTTAATCCTTACTTATATTATAAATGCGAAAATAACTCTGTCTGTCTGTTTGTTACGCTTTCACGCCTAAACCACTGAACCAATTTTGATGAAATTCGGTATGTAGGTAGAAATAAACTTAGGAAAAGACATAAGATATATTTATTGCGAAATTTTTTTTATAAAAAAAAAATTCGATTTCTTATAATTTTTTTTTTGACCAATTGTCTAGACCTTGGGAAAGACTACAGGCTACTCCTTACGCGCGATATAACCGAATTCCATGCGTGCGTAGCCGCGGGCGGAAAGCTAGTATATAATAATTTTCTAAATATATAAGTTCTTATTTTTTACAAATGTAATCAAAAAACTATTTAACATAAAAATATACAGCAAACTTGTAGTGCTATAAATTAAAATTTGTTATTTGAGCATTCATTGATACAGAAGTTGCCAGCATATAAATTGAATAAAAGGATACCTTTGTAAATTCCATAATAATAAACATACATACATTTTTCCATAATAATATTTTGTGTATAGTTTTAAAGTTTTGAACAACCATTCATTTATATTAATGTCCTATCATAGAAGATTACAATAATATATTTGCCTTCATAGTATGATTAACAATTAAATAAGTTATACACGAGTAAGTTTCGCAGTTTATTACATGTTTTGTAAACATAACATGTCTATTACGTGCATTGTCTCGTGGCAAGTAGGGTCGCCATAAACCATAGGACTCGTGGTGACGGCGCGTGGGTGCTGATCTACAACCGGCCTTATATTGTTTTCTAATGACTCAATGCGATAACTTTGTAAATTTTAAATGTAGTCGTGAATGAAAATGAATTAATTATAATATTATTATTACAAAAAAATATATATTTAAAGTGCTTACTCTTAATTTAAGTTCATAACGTTTACTATACTATTGAGGGATTACAGTTATAATAAAATATTATATTTGAATTGACTTATTAGAAAAATATCGATTTTTGTTATTTCTTATCGAATATTTATATATATAATTTAAAGTTCAAGAAAATCGATTGCTACTTCATATTTTATGTCGTAGCAAGAGTTTTTTGATATACTTGTAAAATATTTCACAAGCCTGGTACAGGTACTGGGAAATTTGACTGAACGCGACGGTTAAAAATTCCACTCGTTGGAATATTTTTATTTATAGTACATTTGTCTTTTTAGTCTGGATTGATAAAGTTTGGTGAATTCTTTCACTCAACTTGCGATGCCTATAAGTAAGAGAAAAATGGAGAGCTTTGTGTTGTCACACTAATTTCTCTATATCTACCACAAAAATACAGGAAACGTGTAGAGATAAAATTAACATTTCAAAATTACAAAATAATTCACTAAATTAACTGCAGTTATCGCTTTTAATAATGTGAAAATCTGTGCGTTAGGTATTATCCTATTATAATTATGAAAGTTATGGCCTATTTTATTGACCCCAGCTTCACACTATTTTACACCACGCCGCACATTACCAAAATTAGAATTTATTGCACACGCAATGAAGTGACTTAGCCACAGTTTGCCCTGAGTAAGGCGTCCCTAAAGTAAACGAGTATGTCAAACAGAAGAGATAGGGAGGGAAATCTTGATTAATTTGTATAATGTATTTTATATACTATCTACTAGTTGCATTAAGATATTAGAAACAACATCAAAACCAAATGTCA
Organism: Philaethria dido; assembly: GCA_033558755.1. Taxonomy (NCBI): domain Eukaryota; kingdom Metazoa; phylum Arthropoda; class Insecta; order Lepidoptera; family Nymphalidae; genus Philaethria; species Philaethria dido. The sequence continues at coordinate 622,132 of JAKGSA010000121.1, forward strand.
AAGCCTCACAGAACAAAAAATGAGTTTTCTGTGTTAGATACAAGTTCAAAAGAAATACTTATCTCGCTGTTGATGAATAACGGTGCATTCAATTTAAACGTAATAAAAGAAAACCACATCGCTACGCACATAATTGTCATTTCCAATGAAAAAATAATCTTGCAACATTATAAAATTATGGGCCCAATTTCAATAGGTTCTTTGTTTGAAAGTGGATGAATGGCGTAATATACTTAGTATCCGAAGACCACGTGACCGCAAAGATAGATGACTCTCTAGTGTATCACTAATGAGATTTTACTGAGTCTGCCTTGATGTGTATGTATATAGTGATCTATATGCTTTTCGCAATTTATGTATTGTATCGATTGATAATATAATAGTAGACATATTGATGTTATTATATTATAACTTTTTGTCTTCATTTTAACATTTTATGATATAGGTACGTTTTCAATTAATACTTTTAGATGGATTATCGTTGAGTCAATGCAGTAAATACGGGATACAGCGTGAAGAAGAAAAAAAAATATATATGTGGATTTTATATTTTATTCAGCCCTACCTACAGCTGTTGCATATATATGGATGTAAGCTTTTGTGAATTCTAATATAAATTTATGCTGTAAATAATTATTACGCGGGTACGTACGCCAAAAGATGTTTATTCAAAGTAATATTATATTCACAATATCAATTATCTTCAAATACAAATATTGCAACAATTTCTTTCACAACATTTTTTATAAATAAACATAAAAAAATGCAATTACATATATTAATAACAATCCGTTAGATATCGTATTAGACATTCAAGTAATCAAGCATGCCTTAGCTACCGTGCTCTATTATTCAGCACTAAAGCTATTTCAGACTGTATGCACTAAATTAACTTTACACAGCCACTTAAATATTCTGGTGCAGATCAAAAGATGCATACGTTTAATTAAAGTCAAGCGCTTGGATTATTTTTGGACTGCTTATTTGTTTCAACAAAATTTATTTTTAGCTTTTATATACAGTGTATACTTGTAAGGGACTTCCATTAAAAATGTTATAAATTCATAAATTTCTTTGACTGATCTTTGTATATGTACCTATATGTTTATATATAGATATTTATTTTAAAGACATAGAAAATATAAGAAAAAAAGTATTTTATGCGTAATTACGTAATAAAAATATATAGCCAATTTCGCTCATATAAACTTTGTGCATATTATATGTCAATAAACAAAACCATCGTATTGTGCGGATCGGACGGTTGGCGGGTGTAGGGAGGTGCCACCCTCAACAAAATTATGTACGACGAACTGGGACTAATATATCAAGGGGAGGACGTACCGGGCTAAGGAGACTGGGTATTATGGGGTGGGCCGGTGGAATACTTAAGAACCCTGTGACACCCTATTAAAACACACGACCTGCATTTTTAGGTAGACGATTTAATTTGCTACGCCGCGGTTGGAATTCCTTTGCAGTTGAATTTACTCATATACTAAACAAAGTTTTCTTTTAATTTAAATTTTTAATTCATCATCTTTTTATAGACATTTAAGTTTTACCTAAAGTTCACAAATTGACACACATACACTCTCACAAATACAAAAAATATACATCCTCTCATATAGGTACACTTATTAGCCCGAATACAGAGGAAATTTTATTTTAATTGATATCTTTTCTCTAAGTTTAGCTTAAGTGTTTGAAAAACATATGTTAAATCTATTGTGAAACCTAAAAAAATCTCTACTGATGAAGAAGTCGTCTTAAATATTCAAAAACATAATCACATATTGTAAAAAATCATATCAACCTGTCAGGAAACCATTACTATTTTGTAGTAGTTCTAGTACTTATTTTAAACTCCTAAACTACATAAATATTTCAACGCGAATATGATATCGCCGGTGCAGCTAAACGGTTGCAAGCGACCAATATTACACGAAACGAGGCGTGAAACACACGGCGCCCAGAACGCATCCGGAATCATAATTCCAAAATAACTTCTATTCTAACCCTCCAACAAGCCCCGCTTTTTTGGATAAAGTGGAATCCCCGTCCCACCGTTGATTCCCAAGATAGACATAATTTGAAATTGGATCATCTATCTGCCTGCCTCCAAACAAAAATAAGTTAAGCGTGGTATCTACTAACGATTTATAAAGGTGAAAATATAATAAAAGTTTTACTTTACTCTATCATATTTACTGCATAATAACGAAATCCAGTATATTGCACTATGATTTCATAAAAGGAAGTGCAATTTAATAATATTGTATGTACTTATTTATTTTTAATTCATTATATTCAAAAATGCTTGTAAAAAATATACTAACTTATCTGCAATAACATAACACATAATTATAATACCTTTAAAATATTTAACTAACTATAAAAACTCGGTAAATTCTAATTGTTAATTAATTATTTTTTATCTTTTAGTGTTTAAAATAAACAGTCTTTTGATAACTAAAATATCAAAGCAATGTAACACTTAAATAATTAATGAGAATATTTAAAATATGTAATGACTATAAAACCTATAATTAAACAAACAAATAATATAAACGTAAATATTTTTAAAAGGTGTGCCACAATTAATTTTACGAGCGATCCTTACATTTACAAGGTCATAAAACGAGTCATAAACACGTTCATCCATTCACTCTATGTTTGCTTACCGTTTTAAATGTAAATACGATTACGGCAAACATTTATATGACGATTACTCAAATAAATTTTAAAAGGAACCTGTTCCATTTTAAACTCTATTATTTTAGGAAAAAAATATAATATCGGAAGTCTGTTACAGTTGAAGATACCGAGACACTTGATCCTCTCCAGACTTTGGGGGTAGATAAATAATATGCACGTTTTTTATTTCACCTTTGACACTTTAATCCAATTTGTTTCCTTATATCCTGCCTTGGGGATAAGGAAAAATTTGTCTTTATAATTGCTTTTTTGAGTATATTTATCCCTATAAAAAAAGTATTCGCGTCTGTCCCAAAAGAGAGCCTGATAAGCTTTTTTAATAATCCTGTTTTATAAATTGCTTCATTAAATTTAAACAGTCTGCTTAATTTTGTTTACTAAGTTAAAAAAAAAATTATGCCATACATGTAACTATTGCAAGTTAAACAACTCTTTTTATTTTTTTTTTATTAAAGTAAATTGTGAAAAAATATTTTATTTATCTTTATAAAAAATAATTGGTTCTGGTTGGACAAAAACCGCAGCGTTTTGTTTACCACCTAATCCTTGATACCTGTGTAGTGAATAACGGAAAGATTTACCAGTGTACCTACTGATAAAAATAGTAAATACTTTGACTTTGAATAATTATTTAAAAAAAATAAAATGTAGATAAGTTACATTTATTTTAACACCCAACGCGAACAAAACCCAAACGTCTTATAACCTCAAAGTGTAAACTCGTACCGCCATCACCGAGGTCACCATGGCGATTCTTTTTATAGCCAACTAAGAAAATTGGCTCATTAATCTTTAAGATAAATGTTCAGGGCGTATTAGGTCCGCGTTATCAGCAAGAAACGAATGGAAGTGTGGATACCTACCCCTTTATCACCAACTTCTATATTTGAGAATCGCTACTATTACAATTTATTATATTTGACATTTGGGAAAGTATTAATTTTTCAATGTCTGTAAATAATTTATTTTTACAATAAAAGTATCAAAGACATAAAACTTGATCATAATGTATAAAAACACCACATTGTTGTTTATAAATAAGTAAGTATATAAGACACATTATTTTTCTTAGCCTTATCTTTACTGCTTTAATATCAAATCACCAGCTGTTACAATATGATTTATAGTAATTGAATAAGGATGCAATTCTCGGTGATAAATAGCTTATATTTTTTATCAACATTATATGAAATATGTATGAAGGTTTACATATTTAAAGAGTACCTACCTACTTTGTAATTATTGTTTATAGACTGCCAGAGACTCAATATAACACAAAACCACGGCTGATTATATTAAAAAAAATAACAGTTTAGTTTATAAACTTATGTATGTGTGTTTATCGAGTTTTTAACTATGTTGTTATTCGTCGGCAAAAATTATAAGAGTAAGAAGACATTTTAATTTCCCTTTACTCTGTATGGCTAAATAATACAGAATTAAATTCACAAGTACATATTTATTTAATATTTTATTAGTTAATAACAGGATATAAATTAATCCAATAAGACACTACAACATCAGAGTTGCCCGAAATAAATAATATTAAGGGATTATGTTTAAATGCAAATATTTCCTTTAGAATGACATTAAAATATATGAGGGCACAGTAATACTTAGCAATGTCAAGCTGGCTAACCAATCTTCAGTAATTTATTGTACAGCTCAAATGAATTTTTGGAAAATAAAACACGTGCTTTGAGGTTTTTTAAAGCAAATAATAAAAAGCGATCGTGGCTCTGAAAGTGAATCAGCAAATAAAAATTCTGACTTATGATATTTCAGTATCATTGATCAAAATCGATGTTAGACCTAGTAAGCAATGAAAAATGCGGACAAGCGCTAGAACATAAATCTCAACATCCGCGTATCTCAGGCGAGAAAAATGCAAGTGACAAATAAAATCACACCTGAACCTATAATAAGTGGTTAGATCATTGCATTTAATTATTGGTTCCGGACGCAGACCATCCGATACCATCTGCATTCTACATCTACAAGGATATACCTACATCTTGAATTTAATAAAAAATAATATCATTAATAAATTATCATTCTTTACTTAAGTATTTATTACAATTTTAATTATAAGTAAATATTACAATTTTATTCTATATTGAAAAGTATGAAATTATTATTATTAGATATTATATGTTAGAATATCTGAATACTACAATTTTATATTTTTATAGTATTTGGGTTTAGCATAATAAATTTTTATCTTAGTAATCTTGGAAGACAATAGAAAATAAAAATTGTTGTTTAACACACAAATATTTCATCATTTTCGAGTACGAACTCAATAAAGTGAAAACGTGAGCCATCGCTTGTATTAACATAATATATGAATAGATTTATTTCGTCGGGAAAATACAAATGAGTGGTGGTCTAGTGAGGTGATAAATCTTGTCGATGTCTTGGCATGTCGCGCGTCGGGTTAAAAGCTCGATAACCGAGACTCACACACCTACCCAAGTCAACAATAAGCTGTGCTTTGTTTTATTTCAGAACGTTCCTCAGATCCGACGAGATATGTATAAGCTAAGCATTTTATGCACAAAAATATCGATATATAATTGCTTCATTACGTCCCTGTGTTGGTGAATAAAATATGTGGGAGAAGTTTACAGGCAGTTTCGGTAAAATAGTAAATATTTTTTATTATCACATTTATTGTGAAATAGTTGCTCATAAATAATCATTGTAGAACGTTAGGAATTATGATACCTAGTATCTTCGAGTTTATAATTGAGCACTACTTGTTTCTTAATTCTTATTAAGTACAATCTATTTAAAAATGCCTACAGGTACAGCGGAATACAAAATTTAAAAAGTATATAATATAGATTACGTTAACGACGCTATTAACTTAACTTCTTTTATTATAAAAATGAATGGAAAAAATAATAAAAATTTTATATAGATGAACCGTGAACATCCTGTAGGCATCATTTGGAAAGCAGACGCGTTCTCTGGTGTCAGTTGGGTTTGTGTCGCTATCGTTGTATCGCCATGTCACGCCGTTTGCTTTATGGTGCCAGCTCGGGTGTAATATTTCATGAGGATCGCACGCCATGATTCATTCCAGCTCAGTTTTTTAATTCTCGAATATACCTTTAATGAAGGTGGAACGAAGATAGTAGTATTTAAAACGACGATCCGACAGTTTATTTCGATGTAATTGACCCTACTAATGTTCTCTTGTACGAAGTAACTTACTGTTTTGATGTATGAAGGCTTTTTTAATTAATGCCGACCGCTAATTAAAAATAACAAAGTTTAAAGAAGTGTATCGAGAGTAAAAAGTGTACTCTGGTAAAATACGTGAGTTTAAAATTGCGACCGTGGCAGCCGCTTGTCAGTTATAATTGGCTGAACTTGTTGGCCGACTCGTTGCGATTTTTTTTACTCCGCCCTACACCGACATTACTCTTCGTCTCCCGTGAGGGACGTAAATTGAGGACATAGAGGCTGTGGAAACAGGCATTGATGTGACGTATGAATACAGAAACATGTTATGTTTTATTAAAATTCAAATTTAAAATGGAATTTCCTAACAGCATCGGGTCATTTTAATTAAACTCGATTTCAGAAATGTTTTGTACGTATTTTTTCACTGTATTTAGCTTTATATGAAAATTATAATGAAGTAAATACTACAGAATACTCTTAAAAAACTAAAATGTATTCCCCTAAAAGCTACATTTACGAGTAGGTACTGTCCAGCTCACGCGGGCCTGGCGAGACCCGTCCGGTGGTAGTGCGAATCTTTACATAATTCATAACCGTTTATGCATATCGGCACAATTGACACATGTAACACTTGTTTCGCTTGTTTTATTTTGCAAAGATTTATAGTTTTGCGTGTTCGCGCTTTATACGGGACGTATTTTAGAATTGTGTTCAATTGACCATGAATTTATATGTTTGCTACATACTTTTTCTTAGAATACTTACAGTAATTTATTTGAACTACATGAGTATAATATAATATACTGAATTTTAATAACAAAGCAAAGGAAGAATATTTCTTTATAATAAACAAAAAAGTTAACATTACAATATTTATCCAAAATAATTTCAATCAAAAATAACCATAGCCACATTTTTTGCACGCAGGGCGTATTTATTTAATAAAAGTGCAGCAGCTTAACTTAAGCCACAGTAAATAGTCCGTTCTTCGCGGCTAAGCCAAAAAACTGCAACTGGCTTATAATAATTTTAAATACGTGAATTTATTTATGGCAAAACTCATTAACATTTGGCGTTTATATTTTTAATTTCTTCAATTATTTTATAACAAGGTTAATAAATGAATATATATTAGATATATAGAATGGTGGGCATAGTAAAAACTGGCGGATACATCAAAAAAATTCAAAACTATTTTTTTAATAATGTACGCAAGCCATTAATACTAATATATGCAATAGTTTCTCTAACATGATATATATTTGAATCAAACTTTTTAAAATACGTACTGATCGTCGTCTCAAACTTAATAGAACTCATAAACTACTCGAAGGAACTTAACGATTTTAAAAGTCAGACAATTTTATTTCAGTTCTTTTTCTTTAAAATTTCATGCACAATTCAGCGTTATAAAGTTTATGGAGGTGTAAAGTTTGCTTTTTAGTTAGTTACTGTGCGTAATTAGTTAGACGCTGCGGTAGTTTTAATGGTATTTTCTTTGTTCAACTAATTGTTAAGTACTATTGTTTGCTTTGTATTAAATTTAATAACCAATGTGGGCGTGTATTGTGCATATAATGTATTTTTTCATGTTTCTCATGAAAAATTAAGATATCAATCTTGATCCTAAGCAGACAGACATAGGCTTCAGATTATTTAAACTTTTTCTATTTCTTCATAAATATCAGATTAATTTATACCTCTATTGTCTTCGCAAGACCAAAATGAACCTACACCTATATTTTAATCATTGCTTTATATCTGTTCATATACAGAAATATATAGCATTAAGAGAATTATAGGTACTTTTTTTTGACATTGTGTTTTGTCATAATTCTTAGATCATTTTTCAAAGTTATAATAGCTCCATATGGGTAAATATCGAGTTTAAAGATGTAAAGAAACATATATACGTAAATATAATGTAAAGGCGCTTTATAATAATTCAAAATCAAATCAAAAATTTGTGAGATATCATAATGATTTACTATGAACTATAGTAAATATTGTAGTATTTTAAAGCTTGTTTATGAACCTTATTAGGAACTAGGGTTCCCAATTGAACTGCAAGACTTCAAGGTAAATTTTAATAATAATACCTGTTTTAAAATCTTATTATATAGATAACAAGATGGCCCTTGTTAGGCACTAAATGTTCTGAAAAAAAAATGAAACAAAATCTTGGTAAAAAAGCAATAATTTTGGTAACTTATCCTGTCAATCCACGCTCTGAAAGCATTTTGTTATCACTATTATTGAATTATTATACAACAGCCTCATTTATTATTAGTAAAATGAATAACGTCGACTGATTCTGAGGTTACACGCAAAACTACTGAAAATTGGCCGGTATCAAAGCATTGAATGTTGGTGTACTTTTATTATTGGTTACTGGGGAGTGGCCCTGCTATTTCCATTTTTTAAGTATTAAATGTGGGCCTTATTAGAATCATTTACTTTATACAAATCAAGCTACTATAAACGTGGTAAAAAGTTATCCTCTCGGATACATAGATAACACATGCATAAATGCAAAATCTCGTCATCGCTTCCGCTTATCGCCACACGTTTGAACTTACTTCACCTTTGACTGATAAAGTCATACTTTATTTCACTAATGTAATGTGATATCTTTCAAATGAAATTTTATTCTTTATTACTTACTTTGTTAAGACAATATTTATATCTAATTGTATATATTTAAATATTTAAGCTTATATTAACAATCAATTGGAGCAAACAAATAATTACAACTATTATTATTTCTTAATTGTGGATGTAAAAAAAATAAAAAAAAGAAAAAGAAAGTATTGTACACGTAATTTTAAAAATATCTTAATTTATTAGCTACTAATAGAAGTAATCATTTAAACATAAGTGCTTGAACTAAAATGATCACGTATATTAAATTTAAGCTAAATATACTCCTACTTAAATTCCATATTAGTCACAGTAGCTAGTAAATCGAAGTACCCTCCTTAAGCATAAATAAAGTGGATCTCGTTAAAAGCTGTCGTAAAAAACCGTACATATATCAGTATTTTTAACTAAGGCGCACCCCCGTGAAACAACTTTTTCTTTCATAAATATGTAGATATTCCTTCACGTGGACTACAGGAGCTAGACGACCAAATTTAATGTACCAATTTATCTCCGTTTACGCATACCTCGCGCGTCTAGAAAGATTTGTATATAGTCGTGCTTTTGCATAAGCAGCACGTCCCTTTTGTGTACATAGGGCTTTTACGCCATATTTATTATTTTATAATGAGATTTGCCTATTTGAATAATTTGAAAATTTTAAGCTAATATTTATGATTTATTATCTCATAAATTGTGTTCTTATTTGTATAGATAAATATATAATTATTTAGAATTTATTGTGTAAATTGAACGACCGCTTGATATCGGTGTCGCTATGCAAATTATATAAAGAGTCATTTTACAACTGCATATATGCACAACAAATGTATGTTACAGTGATCTAATGTAAAGCAAAACAGATAACGCAATTATCTCATTACTCATTAATTACTCAAATAAACATAAGTTGATAATTGTCTAACAACACTTGTCGTCTTTATCATAAAATATTGTAATATTGTGCTATAAATATTTATTAACGGCAAAATATTAACCACCATTCTAATATATTCGCTACTGGGTATAAATAATTGTATGTGATTTTGTATCTAGTGATTTATGCACTTATTTTTTTATCTACATGCGTCTCTATCACATAGTATGTTGTGCTTTTTTTCTTTATTTTTAGACCAATTAAAATCTATTTCCTACGAGGGTACCGAACCCACAACCTTTCTAGTCCCAATTTGGTAGTAAAAACTGCATCATAATGCCAAAATTTATAATGTGCACTTTATAATTGAACGTCAATATAAGATATAAGATCATAGTAATTGTTATTAATGAAATCACATACCTATCTCAAAGATTGATAGAGTTGGCAAACTTTGCACCCTCTTCGCATTACGCAAGTTTATTTATTTTGTGTGATTTATTTTTCTATCTATATATGTAACAAAAATGTTTTGAATCTAAATTGCGGTCATCAATCAGTCATCCAATTAAATCTATTTGCGGTGCCTACGCATTACGCTCATTCTTGGCTCACTCGAACGTAACATTTTACTCAGCGCTTCATACAAAAACTACATTATCCTCAGAATAGAGAATGCGAGAAATGGCGTTAAGTTGTGTGCACGTGTTTAATTCTTATAAATGTAAAAGGATAAATATTAAATTACTAATTAATATTCATTTTGAACTCGCTGTATATATTTATTTTTTAATTAGTATTACGCTTAAATTGTCTCTTTAATACGAAATATTTGCAGTATGTGTACATATAGGTACGTGCATATGTTTATACCATTTCTAGAAAAGTAACTATTTCAAAACATTATCTCATTCACACATTATATAACTGAAACGCAGGTGTTAAAAGCGTATTACAGCTAACAAACAGGCGCTAAGCTTCGGGCTTCGGCAGACCATGGTTCAGTAAAATGGCCGAAGATTAGCTCGCGGACTTATAATATCCATATTTCATCTCCAACTTTAGGTACGGCTTAATTATGCTTTAATAGGGCTTCTTACGCCCTGACAAACTTTCCTGAATTAAGTATAGTAGCGTTATAATATAGCGTTATAATAAAGAGCATTAAATTAGATGACTATACGAAACATTATTAGCAACTTATATCCATTTAAGCTTGTGTTTAATAAATAAAAAATAAAGGAAAATAATATTGAATACGAACCTTGAACTATAATTATACAAGAATACACTTTTTACTAAGTAAAAAAGCGTCGTTTAATCATGGGATGTTGCATCTCGCAATCGTTGAGAATATGGCAAAGTGACATTCACATAATACCTCCATAGGTACGCATCACATGCCTCACATGTGAACTCGTAAAGGCGTGCCAAGTTTTTCTTAGAACTTAATCAATAATGTGGAGAGGTATTGAAAAGCGCGCAAGTACCCTTACATACGGCAGCTTTTGTTCGATCACAACAGTTTTGCATTTTCATCGTAAAAAGAATTTATACATCCTATAACTTATATATTCATCTCGTAAATATGCTTAACATTTCTCCTTCTTTTCTTTTCTTAACGTTTTTTTTTTTAAATTTATCATAAGTACTTATAACTATTATAAAAAAATAATTAAGGTTCTTTTACAGTTTTAGACCTACAGTAAGTCCATGACTACATTCAGCTTTAAGCGACTTTTTGTAAACTTCGGAAAAAAAATTGTTTAATTATTTAAACATTTCTTTTGTCAAAAATAAAATGGGCTTCTTTTTAAATAGATAGTATTGAAACAGATTCACAAGATAGGTGTATTTTAAACGGTATAGCAAGTGAGATTATGTTTATCCTTTTGTGTTTCGCGAAGTTTGACAATTTCCGCGACGCACTATGGCCGGTCCGTTTTGCGTTTACGTTAATTTTGCGTGGTGCCGGGCCGAATTTGCATTTTGCACGCGTGATAAGTGGGTAGGATTACACGGGATTCCCACCTACAGCCTCTGTTTGTTCAGAAATAAAGGGCTGTTAAACTTTTTTCATGGTAATTTGGGTCACCTTCAAGAGTAACGGTCGTTGTAAATTTGTTTAAGTAGGCTTAGGTCCATCCCATTCACAAAATTTAACTCTCGTTCTTGGCTAATTTTCTAATTATACAAGTAGATATTTATAAGGAAATTTTAGAATACTAATGGCTACTAATAAATATAAAATGTCTGGACGATCTAATAAAAAGTTTAAAAATATGACGTACAATAAGAAGTCGTCGGAAGTGGGGGTTATTTTTCAGTCTATAGTGATTAATGCAACCGCCACAAATGCAGCCCGGCTGACTTCCAAAATTTCCACACTAAATCTCGTTCCATGCTTTCGTTTCACTTCTTTTGCCTGAGGAAGACTTGGCAGCATATTTTATCTCTTTAATGCTAGCTTTGCACTGTAAATAGCAAATAAATAGTTATTATTATCTTATTTATAAATTTACGAAACTGTAGATTTACGATCGTAATATATTGTACAGTATAATAAAGGTAGTTTACAGACACCGGGTCTAATTTAAAAAATATTTTAATTTTTATTCAATAAATTTCTTATTCAATAAATGTCAATTTCATCTTTAATAGATAGAGTATACTTATAAGAAATAGGCAAGTACATGCATTTACTTTGACTACTTAAATAAATCAGGTCCCTTTAATATTGGCATAAATACTTTGACCACCTTACTTAATCTTATTTGCCTCTGATATTTACTCGCGGAAATAGTAAAGGACGACGTCTAACTTTTACAATATCGCACAATTGGACGGACTTTTATCCAACTTTAGAAGTAGCTAAGAATATTCAACGACTTTAAATGTGCTGAGAATTGTTTTGCACATTGTTGGAACCTTAGTAGTTTAAAACATTAAATAAAAGTTGAAAAATAATCATATTATAACTATAAATACTAACCTTCATGCTCTATCTCTAGCGGGATCTATTTTAAAAAAATAATTGAAACTACTACCGTGAGTGTTTGAATGAGTATTTATTTATGTACCTATATAGTATAAATATTTTATAATCTCATATTGCCTTGTACAATATTAAATGATTATTACTATTATATAATAAATTGGCATTTTGACGTTTCTATAACGCGCATGCGCCTAGCGCCCGTCGGCGTTAGCCAAAAGATAAATCCGTCGGAGCTCATCACATTTATAAGTTTATATTGTAATTTGGTATACATTAGCGATATTTGTAATTTATAATATACATAATAACAAACTACAGTAATTTAGATACTATTATCAAAGATTCAAGTAGCGTTTATGCTATCATAACGTTATAGCTTTATATATCTGGCTACTTCTAATTTTCTCACAAATGATCTACAATTATTCGCTAATTATGATGTCATAATTAAGTATTAAAAATACGTATCATTTGCTAAATTGTTATATTTTATTGTAGGTTCCTTCAAAATAGTTTACCCGCTGTAGGTCTTATACTACAGCGGGTAAATTGTTTTGAAGGAATCTAATCAGAAGAACAGTTATAAATATTTATACTAAATATATTACGAATACTATAATTCACATTTATAATACTACAGATTCCTATTGTAACTATAAAATGATTATTTAAATGAATAATATTCCAAAAAGTAAACAAAACATAGTGTGAACATAGCCCCAAGTAACTTTAGCTAAGCGTCGTGCGTTTATAAGCACGTTCTCACAGAAATTTGGAAAAAACAATATACTTGCCTGTAATTTGTAATAAGACACATGTAATTACACTGATTTCACATAAAACTATTAACTTAAATCTATTTAAAATGAGGGAAAACTATGAAAAACAATACGAAAAATGCCGTGACGCTTTCGCATACTTCAGATAGGTGGCGAAGTGGCGCGTCATTCAATATGGCGATGGCTAGACGCAATTCTATTGGCTGACGCTCGAACCGCCGTGAAGTTAGCTTAGAAGTATGAGCGGGATGGCTTTATTCAATTTCAATATATCAATGAAAGACAACAAACCTATAAGGGACTACATTCGTGTGTCGGCAGCGTCCCAAACCGGTTTAGTCAGAGGCGTTTACGAAGTGTGCGTATGTGCTCGGCTATGTGTCGAGGGCAGGTAGTCGCCTATTTATAATGACGAATTACAGCATCGGACTCTGTTTGTATTAAAAACTGAATTTTTAAATTCAATTATTCTGTTTACAGGTAAATATACGAGAATGAAAACGTGAGCGGAAAAAGGATGAGTATAATATACAATTTTGTTTTGTCTATAGGGAACGAAAAACTCTACTCTCGTGGAGCAGTTACAACATATTTCAATGGCGGGATTGTTGTGAGTTCAAAACTCGCTAAAAAAATATATGGTGAAATAATGACGGATGGAACCCATTATTCTACAAAAGTATGAAAGCTTTTAGGACAGTAAATATATTATCACTAGGAAAATAGAAGTACATGACGATAAAAATATTAAAACTAAAAAAATACCAGAGATCTTTCTTGAATTAAATAATGTTATTTTATCAAAATTTATTTCAATATAAGCCTTGATCTAGCTTACTTAAAATATCAGTTATGTTATATTAAAAGGATGCAAAGTGCCTTATTAAGTTAAGGAAGCTTTCAAACAGTTATGAACATGTGACATGATATGATTTGCCATCACAGCAATTTTACTAATTTTTCCGCCAGATACCCAGACAGTATGAAACATCAAGCATAATTTGGAAAGGATAGGATAGAATATGTTGCGTAAAAAGGCGTATATGTCTCAGGCTCAGTGAGCTAGGATAAATTTATTTTGTCGTGTAACTAGCAATAAATATGCTAATTCAACACTATAACGTCCGTATGTCGCCTGGAGCCTCCGGGATTGAAAGAGTGAAAAAGATATCACAAAATTGCACTGCGCATTTCTCTTTTCAGTCATACAACCTTCTAGTGGTATTGTGCGAAAGCTTACTTTGTTTCTTTCAGTGGATGGTCGTTTATTTTTCTCGCGAATTTATTGAGTTACGACATTCTGCCATCGGTTTGCAGTTTTATCGACCTATGGCAACTACTAACCTAATAAATTTTGGTGTTTCGCTCAGTGAATCCATTGCTGAACGAATGCATCGTCCCAGATATGAGTGGGATTTGACTATATTGATTTACTACTGTAGATTACCTGGGGTTTACACTATTTTTAAATATTGCTCCTGTTTTTGTACAGGTTGTTGTTTAAAATGAATAAAATTTGATTAGATTTTAATTCCTTAATTTATTACAGTGAATTTATGATAAGAGTAATGTAACTTAGGCTGTGCAATAACAGGTTTTTATTTTAAATAACTTCATTATAATATACCCCGCAACTCAATTAAGAAAAAGATACTTGTATAAATCACAGAGTAGGCGGCAAAATTAAAACAATGAAAACCAATATTTAATGGATGGGCAAACCTTAATTAACTTGTAGTTCGTCGGGCCAGTCCAAAGCTTCACAGATAAAAGAAGCCATCTGCATTTCGGTATTCAAATTATTTTCAAACGTGTTCTCCGTCCTAACCAGCGATGTATACACAAAATCATTTTATCACACTCACTCTTGCGCACCTGTCACACGTGCGAACAGGACAACCCTTCTTCGAATCGGGACACTTGGCACACAAAGGGTAATATAACATACGAACTCATATGGACCCAAATAAAACATAAAAGATGAACATCACAAAAGTTTGCCTAAACTAACCTCGTTAAGAGATTTCTGGATAAAAGAATACCGTTTTTTCAGTATCGTCACGATTGTCCGGCCGATCGGATAGCTCGATCTTGCTCCTAAAATTCAAGTCCTCAAAGTGCTGGTTTATTGTACAAGTGTATGGAGAAAGTTTCTCGTAAGTTTAGCGAACAAAGGACCTTACTTTTTAAGTCATTGCGCAAAAGAAAGTGGCAATTGTTATTTTAAAAGCTTTTGTATTGAACGGAACACAGCATTCAATGTTTTAAACTTTTTAGTTGTCGTATAGCAAAGCAGAAAGTCACATGTGCAGTGTATAAAAACATTTAAATTGTGTGTTGGTGTTATCAGTAAAACAAATAAGAATCCTCAATATTTATTACCAGCAGGTAATTTTATTTTTTATTAACATTCATACGCCAGTCGCAATAAAACACCTTAAAAGTAACTACTCATTTAAAAATTCACGATTCGTGAGGGTTTGAAATTTTAACTTGCACCCTGCATTCAGCACCGGAGCTGAATTAAGACTATGGTCTAGAACGAACTTTACTGAACAACATTTATTTCACCTAATCTTAGTTAAATTATAATAGGTTGGTTTTAATGTTTATATTTATACGAAACTACTATTGTTAGACAATAAATGTGTCTTCCACAAATGACCGCAAGTGAATTAATTAATATACTACTGAGTCCAACTAGATTATTTAGACTTAGTTATCCTCTTGCCGGACCAGAAGGTAACATGAACGTTACGCACATACAGACAAAGGAGACGCTTAATTAAACTAGCGAAACGGGGCAAACGTAAGCATTTAATTTATAACCTTGCAGTAACTCCGCGAGCTCCTAGCTTGGGATGGCAAGGCAAGAGCGATAACGCTAAATTATTAAAATTTTCCAATACAATATATAATTAAGATAATATTCGTATATGCAAATATGTACATATCTTTGGAGGTTAATATAGTGTAGAGTAAAAAACTGGACGAATTTCAAGTAATTTTTTTGATAGAAAGAGAATCTCGTATATATTTCGGTATTTCCGAAGACCCACAATTGACTATATAAAAATGAGTGTCAGAAACCTTTTTGGTAGTTACTAATTATATAATAATATTAAAATATTATAAACATAAACCAACTATCCGTCCACTCATCCATGGAGGCCATCATAACGCAGTAGGACAGCATGTGATTGAAATCGCAATTGGTTGTGAGTTCTATTTCCACTCGCAGGAAACATTATATTTGAATTATTTAAACTTCTCTCTTATGCTAAAGCGCAGAATTGAGTTCCGCCACTGTAACGCCATGCCTCAAATGCTGGTGGAAGTTGGCGAGCGGAGTTTCTTGACGGTGACACTAGGTTCTCTCTGATTACCTTGTAAGGCGTGTAACTAGTGAATTGTTTTTATGAACAAGTATAATCCAGGCGAGGTGCAGAGACTTTGCCTGTATATAACTGTACAAAAGAATTTAAAAAATTATCAACGAAAATAGTGCTGTTTAATTCAATTATACGTAGCAGACTGGAGTATTGTACTGTTGCATGGAATCCTCAATATCAAACACATAGAGATAGGATAGAAAGAACACAAAAGAAATTTTTACGGCAATTAGCTTACAGAGACAATGTGCTACAAAAAAACAAAAACAATAATGATCGCCTAAAATACTATAAATGTCTGTCTCTATCTAATCGTAGAAATTTGTTAGATCTTTGTTTTTTACATAAAATTATAAATGCACAAATCAATAGCTCAAATTTGATAAGTAGAGTAGGATTGACGGTACCAAGATGTAATATTAGACATCACCGTAAAAAGAAACAAATTTTTAAACAGCGATTTGCTAGGACTAACCTAGGCAAGAACGTCCCAATAAATAGAATAATTATTAGTTATAACACTATATGTAATAAAGGAGACATAGATATTTTCCGACAGTCTGCTTTGTCTTTCAAAAATGAAGTAAAGAAAACTTTTACTGTTTAATTTTAATTATACTTTAATTTTCAATTATATATATTTTTTGTGTGTGCTTAATGTTAAGGTAATTTTTTTGTCATTATCACTGTATTTTATTTTATTTTTTCAGTTTTGTTGTTTATTTTTTCTTTTTATTTTTATATTTTTGGTTTTGTTGTTTAATTATTGTATGTGAGTTTTGAATTAGAACTGTACTGTTTTGTTTCTTTTTTTAATAGTTTTATATAACTGTATTAAGCATGTCATGTTAGCCTGTAAGTGAGGTATACAATAATTGTAATAATATTGTATACAGCGTCGGCTTCCTAAATAAATAAATAAATAAATAAATAAATAAATAAATATATGTACCATTATCTACATTACTTAGAAATTCTACAATCTTATTTTATTAGCAATATGCCTTTTAACACTATATCTCACTGTACAATAAAAACCTTGAAGTAAAAATAATAGCTACAAATTTGATATATTATCACTTCGATATACTTATTCAAGTGTATTTTTCTAGGCCTTAAATATTTATTTCGGTAGAAAGTTCGAGGGGAAGAAGAGCCCTTAGGACTTATTTTAATCATATGCCATATGATAAGAATTATTTTTTCTGTCTGAAGTTTTATGGTGTATAGAAAAAAAATAAGAATGTATTTAGTTTTTATATTATGTACTAAATGACTAAATACAAAAACTATTTCACTGAATCTAACATGTAGTTTTTAGTATAGCTAAGGTAAAAAGAATAATTACTGGTAGGTACATACTGAAAATATTATATAGAGTGTTTTGCGGAAATATATACGCAACAAATCTCAGAGACCCCATTCTGTCGAGTCAAGTGCGTAGCCAATTTGCAATTTCCTTATATTCTTTGTCTTTGTTTGGCGATGAAATGTTATTTTGTGCTTTATTTTAAAATTTTATTTTAAAACATTTCACATATCAAATCTAATGGTTTTTATTTTTCCGCGGTGGCAACATAAATTGCGGCGTAGAATTCCGCGGCGTTAGAGTCGAGTAGCGAACATTGTCTGGACACTAAGTTCTCTCTACTTACGACTACCCCTGCTATGTGGGATAAGGCGTGAAACTACTTTTTTTAAACAGAATTAAATAGATAATAATTAACATTTCAATAAATTTATTTAGATAAGAATTAAATTCCGATATCTTTTAAACGTGTTTGGATTTGAAATACGCATACATTGTGAGTCCCTTAGGGGCAACTAGTAGCCGCAAGTACATATATACAAGCTTAACATCTTGATTTCCCTGCAGCCGAATTTGAAAGCAAATATTATCTTAACGCAATTAAATTACCCTTCATATAGTCCGGTCTCTATTGTAGAGTAGATTAAAGTTGCGTTGTAGTAAATTTGTTGAGAATGTTTGAAAACACATTTCGATACGAATTATAAATAAAAATATTACATTACTTGACGTATTTGTATTAATAAGTTTGTATCTGTATATAAGATAAACACAAAATGCGTACTTTTCAGGACTGGCATTTTTTTCATTGTAGTTTTACTTGTAAATTCTTTTTTTTATTATCTAAATAATTTTTTACCTGAGAGGGCAACATCAACATTTAATAAATTTTATTTGTAAGTCGATTTATCAAAATATACTGTACCAGTAAGATTTTTTATTTTATAACTTCGTCCAATACGTAACATACAATTAAGCATAAATATAGTAAAATATGTATTTTTTTATTGCAAAAAAATATAATACTACAATTTAACAATAAAAACTTCAAAGTTGACAAACAAAATAAAATATGTAGGTATGACAAAAAAGCAATAGTCGCTAATCAACATTTCACACCTGCTCATATACTTAATTAAAATTATCATCCACATGTATTTTATCATGAAAAACTTTTATGGTCAAATACAATGTAGCAGTTCTATATAAAAGGTGTTGCTTGATAAAAAATATAAATATAAGTGAAAAAACAAAAATAGCAGCCGTTTAAACGAGCTAAATATTTAAGAGCTAGAAGAACAATTCTAGAACACTAGAGTACCTAACACGCGCGGCCATGCCTGAATGCCTGTAGCTCTTCCCACCTATTCCTTTCTTAATTAAGTCCATACTCGGAGGCAACAATGGCGAGCCTCCGATGCGCTGCGAGATATTCAAATACGTCTAAGGCCGCTATTATATCGGCGCCGTTTATAGCCATGCGACTTCTGAATTGAATTTGAGTGCCTTACACGCTGTTAATTGGAAAACAATATATGAAACCGTATGAGATCTGATGTTTTTACATTATTTCTGACATTCGTTGTTTTCATATAAACGTAATACATAAAGCTGAATACAAAATATTTAGTACCTGGTATAAATTATAATTTAATAGAAATGTGTGTTATTAAATTAATTTCGCCAATAAATAATTACTTAGTGCTAATAAAATTTATGATACTTTCTGTTTATTACGCCCATAAGTTATTCAGACCATAAGTTTATTACAATTCACAATAATACAAATGTTAAATTTTTATATTTAATTGATAAAGTAACATTAATCATTTAATTAGTCTTTATTAAGCGTTCAAAATTTTTTATTGTTATTAATAATATTTTAGGTATTATATGATATTTAATGTAATAAATCAAGTCAAGTCGATTTTAATTCCTAAATGTGCACTTAACGAATTCAAAGTTTTCAAACTTTCATCTCTCATAGTCCGTAATAAACCGCAACGGTAGGGAAACGAATATTTTAGACATAAGCTATATTAAACCGATTCACGCTTTTTCCCGCATAGGAGGTAAGTCTGAGAGAGACTAGACTCTATTAAAAACGTAAGCAATCATCTCTCCACGTTCTAGGGACAATACGTTTTGAGTGGCGGAATTCAACACCGCATCTGTGCTAATGAAGCGTGCGAATGAAAATAATTTCAATATAATCCCATAGACATCGCGTTTACAGACAGAAGCTCTGTCATCACACCACTATGGTCTTTGACATTGTATATAAAATATGGAAAAAATATTTATAGCTATATGTAAATATAATATTACCAAGTCGACAAATAAACTTCTAAGCGGTTTCCTCGATTCTCGATTGGGACGTTGATCTCGGCGTCTGCTTCCAATTGTATTTTTACTCGCCCTTTCATACACTCAATATAAACTACATTATT
This sequence comes from Philaethria dido, assembly GCA_033558755.1. Taxonomy (NCBI): domain Eukaryota; kingdom Metazoa; phylum Arthropoda; class Insecta; order Lepidoptera; family Nymphalidae; genus Philaethria; species Philaethria dido. Next base: position 642,487 of record JAKGSA010000121.1, read on the forward strand.
TGTGAGCACATGCGACTCGTTGATGGTTTAATTGTTATGCGGTTATGACAAGTAAATTGAACTGATATAATGTGATTAGTCGGTGAACATTAGTTAACACATTTATGTCGTTAGCTAATTAAATAACTTTGTTAAATATGAGCTATATTTATGAAGGCAATCTTTATATACATTAAAACTGACTTTAAAGTAACTGTGAACCATGAGTTATTTTCCCTTACGCATGAATGTAACCAATTACAGTTCAAAAGTTTAAAACTAACAAAGAACGAAAGCTTATTCAATAAAAGCTTTTAAGGAAACTTGTCACCCAGAAGTGGAAACCGTTACTAAATAAGGATCACTGTTGGGAGCCCTTAAATTATTTATTTTGAACTGCACACTGATTAATAATCGACGGCTGAATTCTTATCTGTATTGCCTTATCCTGACGTAAATACATTTTATTTTTACAATTTATAATATATACCATGTACCTGTTTGTAAGAAAACAACTTGGGTCTGTATGAAGAAACAGTGTAACGAAGTTGTGAAATGGAAACAAATAAATAGCGTTTCTCAGTTTACAGGTGACAATCTGATCGGCAAAAGAAATAGTCCAGTTTTACATATGGCCGCGGTAAAAGTACGATACTCCGAGGACCTGCCGCATAAATTGGCTCGTTCGTGATACAGTGCCTCGTTGAATATGTATAGGTATTCCCTTCCGTGCTTCTCATTTTACTAATAGATTTCTCTTTGATTAAATTTGTATACGTTTTATTCATACGGCTGAAGCAGCTATTGTTGGTTGGTGGCCATTTAAATCACCGGTTACGGCCTTCCCTACATTTTATTTCGTTGTTTCGCGTGCTTAAATATTTGTTTTCTTATAAATCTGCTTACTACGTATTTTTAGATTCGACTTAGAACTATTTACTTACTTTTGTATCATTTTTATATTCAAATACTATATTGTTTATATCAAATATGTAACTGATTTTAGTAGTGGTAACGTTCTCCTAACACAGTATCGTTTTTTACAAAGGATAATATATCTTTTCACCATCACGCAACGTATATAATACATATACTTACTATAACCCTTTGATATTTAGCAGCGGCACTCAGCCATACATCGAATGGAAGATATTTATAATGTCTTTATTAAGACAAGCCATCGGATGAGCTCACGCCCGCTTATTATTATAATTTAGACGATTGCCTAAAGCTTTAATGGAATGAAGTCATCTTTTTAAGAATAACCTGTTTAAGCGCGTGTATGGTAAAAAACAAATGATTATATACTACTTCCTTCAACATACTTAGGTTATATACATAGCTAGTACAAAAGTATGTCTACGTAAATTTGGTGCCGTATTCTTGTAGTTGCAAATTAAACTCATCAAGGCACGTAGGTAAAGTTCTTTGGATTTTAAATATTAAACGAACTATCCATAAATATGCAGCATTTTTTGCAACTTCTAAGCGACTTGCTTGAATACAAAAAAAACGTAAAATTTAATTTTTATTTAAAGGAACTTTAAATAATGTAAAAATCAGTTTTCAAAATAAACTCACTCGTTAAAATGTATAACAAATCGTAGCGATATTAGATATGCAAGAATGTAAGCGCAGATTTCGTGACGACGGGTCATGGAGATTGTAAGTTCCTTTATGGACTCTTATTTTTTGCGGGTTAACACGTAATCATACGTAGTAATTTCAAAGGGTAAAACCTTTATAAATTTCCTCGACTTCCTAACTACTATATATAAAAAAAAAATCCTAAGCACATCTAAGTAGTATATAAATTTCATATCTCCTCTCTACATACGTAATCAACCTTTATATTCTTTATTAATTGTAGAGCGACGAGCTATATAATATATGTAAAGGATATAGATGATAAGACTACCTAAATTCATGCAAACTTAATTAACGATCGGTTCGTTGTGTATCTTTAAATGTTACCCAACAGCCGTAAAGAGCTTTTAATCTTACAAATGGAAATATTTATGAATGCCTTACCTGATTAGGAACATTAAAAGTTTTCAAGTTATAACAGGAGCCCAACTCCTAACCACACGTAGTCATTGTACATTCAGCGCGCGTACGTACTTTCGAAGTTGAAATTTGTAGGCAGCTCTGAAAAAGTGCCAATTCATCATAGTAAAGCCCTGAGACCAAGAACGGAGTCCCCCGAATAAATTTTACTTCCATACTTTCGCGTAGGGAACGACTGCTTTATGAGATCCTTAAGGCTGTATGGATTTGGGAAAATATTTCCTCCGCGTACTAGCCCTCGACAAATGAAGGAGCATTGAGCACATTAGAATGTGTGAAAGGGCCCATAGGCATTTTTATTGTTATACCGACCAATTCGTTTAAAAGCAAGTGCTAGTACGGTTTGTAGCTTTCATACGAAGTACCTACTTTCTAATATTTATTACACCTCTTTGGTTTTTCTTTAAGAAAGAAAAAAATGACGTTTTCCAAGTAAATGCTCTCTGAGTTTTTATATAACGTTCCTGAAAAGTGTTAACCATAAACTAAGCAATTTTCTGACTGGTTTAAAAATAATACTATTTTATACAACATATAAAATTCGTAACGCAATAATATTTTTAAATTGCGATTGATCTTTTCTGAATTTAATATGTGAAGCAAAATCTTTGAATATAAATAAAGATCTGGAGGAGTACATATATTTTTATAATTGTGTATTAGAAATAAAAAGGTACAATATGTACATATATTAACTACATAAATTTTACTCTCAGTACCGTGTTTGAAGTAAACGTTGCTAAGATAACTAGTGTTTTACGCGTTTTTGGAACCACTACTTATTTTTAAATTATTTTTTTCTAATCATTAGCGGTTAACCCACTATGTTTCTTACTCTGTGTAAGATTTTAATTTAAAAGATTAGATATGGAAAACCGATAGAATTATTTTTTTACAATGTTGCTTAATTGTAATTGAAATGTTGTTAGGTATTCATTAAAATTCATACCTAAGCTCATAAACTGCACGTAAGGGCAGCCGCCTGGGCGCGGCTCGTTACCGTGCCTCCCACCACTGCCATGCGTCCGCGCACTCGTTTGTTCTAGCCTCCGAGATATTTTCTTTGCTAGGTCTTAAGAGAAACTAGATAGCTTTGAAATAATCTTATTGTGTGTTAATGAGCCCAATGGATCTTCTTGTAAAATTGACAAAAGCTTAGGAATTCAACTACGTAATAGTCGTTTAAGTAAATAATTAAATAAATAAATTTCTATATTTATATATGGTGAAAAATTAAACTTATTCTATAGTACGATATACTTGAACAAGAATATTGTTTGATGTATATTTGGTACGAGAAAGCGCTACACAGACACAATCGTTCCCATACAAGGCGCTGCACCAGTTACAAATAAATTGGAGAACTCGTGGGCGATGTGATTTGAATTGAATTAATTATGAGCCGCGGAGCATTCGTTCACGAGCTCCTGCAGGAAATGCAAACGAGCAGAGAAAAATTGCAAGAGTATAGGATATTCCATCGCTATTCTAGAGAATACGCGCCTTATCTCGGCACCGAGTTCAATAAACCAAGGGCGGCTGCCGCGGGACTGAATTGCGGACGGCGAATTTATGCGACACAATACGCATACAGGTGTCGTCGAGCTCAGCACCCCTTCAATAAGCCGCCGATGGGAACTAAATAGAATAGGGGCCTTGTAACTTAAATACGCGTTACATTAAATATTCAACCGTTAGATTACATTTTATTTTAGTGTTGCTCCTTCTCGTATATACTTAATGATCTACATATAGTCGAGATAGGAAGTTATTTAATAAAAATCATTTCCTTTGGACTAAACAACGAAAAGCCCAATTACTTGTGAAAAATTCATCGTTAACAAGTCCCAACAAGCGAACAAAACAAATCCGCTTATAAATCAAAGCTGAATTTTTGCAGAGCGTTCGGAATGTGAATTATTCTTTGTGATTGTTCTTGCGGCTACGTCATGGTTAATACATAAAATGGAAACTAGTTTTTCCGTAACTTTTCTGCGGTCGAATGTAAAAATTATATATTTAAAAATTACAATTTAGCATAATGTTTTGCCATATATAATTTATAAAATCGCTTGTTATTACCGTTCTTGTATTTATAATGAACGTTATCAGTTCTTAACGAGTTGATCAAAATGTTACGTTCGGGAAAAAGGCTCATAGCGCCCTCGGTTGTCTCCGGAAGATAACCTGAATTTGTTTTGGCGAAATTTTCGAACTCTTTTTTATCAATCGGTAGACTCGTCGGTAATTGGCAGAGCGAGCGAGGCAGGCAGGCATAATTGACAGTGCTATCATTCTCAACTACTCTGTTCGGACATTCGGGGAAATTCTTAATTGGTCCACCTTTGTTGACGTTTAATATAACCGCCTTCGTTAATAACACTTCAGTTATTAGCAAATCATTGCTTTAATTTACTACTGAAATTTTACACATTCAGTCACCGCATCAATAAAAAAGCATCTCAAGCTTGATAAATGATTTCCTTTTGCTATAAGAGGTTCACTTTATCTTATTTATTTCCAATCGTCATCATAAAATAACAAGTTTTCAAGAAAAATTGTTGAGATAAAGAAAAAATGATAATCGATCAAATGAAAACAATAAGCTTTGCTTGATTAAGCTCTTCGTAATGTATAAATAAAATTTCAAAAGCGTCAGTTTCTAGAAGCTTACGTTTCGTCATATTTTACAATAATTTAAGTTTTTCTCCTAAAAGGATCGTGAACCAATTTCCACTAATAAGGTATTGTCAAGAAGCCAACCTAAGTCACTAGAAGAAGTAGATTTCTTATTGGTTTATAATTAAAGCATCTTGAAGGTGACCGTCTACCCTAAAGGTAGATAAAAAGCAGGCATTCGTTGAATACTAACGAAAGTAGCTTCACTGAATTTCTGCACTGAAAAACTTTCCGAGCGGTACTTATCAAGTGTTTGAAATGACACAACCGGATTCCATCCCTTTCGACATGTACTTTTTTACGCAAGGGAAATAAAACTGACGAATTTCTCAATAAAAGGGAGATGACCGGCGAGTTGTCACGTACTGGGGGCAAAGTGAGTATTTGGAGCGGTGCAGCAAAAACTATTCAGGGGCCATTATTATGGCATTTTTGTCGTCTGACGGGGCTGCGTGGTCGCGGCCATTACGGCGCGGTGGAAGGGACGGCAGTGGCGGGGGAAAGTATTCGCGGCCCTCCCTGCACCCCCCGCCCCGCGGCCGCCATCCATCTTCGATATGCACATAAAGCGAACCGGACCCGTAACGGCAGACCCACATTCCCACTGCTCTTAAATTTATTTATCTCTTTATTAATTCTCAACTCGAATTTTAATGTTTGTGAAATCCATCTTTGAATTATTTGGTTTATCGTGACAACTTTATAGAATATTTATTTACGTGTATTTACATATCACAGATAACAAGTTCATTAAAACGTATAGGATTGATATCGAATATAAAAAAAAAACATTAGAAAAATAATAAATACTGATATATTAAATTGTATAAATGATTTTTATGATAACCAAGGTGATAATTAGTTCAAAATACTGTTTTTACAAGCAATGAAAATCAGACGTTTATTTTGTTTCCCATTATATTTTATGTATGAAAAACTTAATTTAGTAATTAAATAGGGATTATTGTAATAAAAAGATCTGTTTAAGTTTTTACCGAAGCACATTTTAGTCTCATCTTTAGCTGATTTTATTTAAGTAGATATGTATTTTGAGAATTTTAACTGCAAAATATTTTCACATTTTTGTCTGGCTGGCGATGTTGCGTACTAAAGCTAGACTAGCTTTAGTCATCATCTTAATAGTAAAATATTATTAAATAAATCTAGCAGCCGACGATTGACTGCGACAGAGATATAGAAAATATAATTAAAGTCAGCTGTTTACAACGAAATCGATAGGGTTGCTCCATAAAACATGGAGCCTGGCGTGGATTAACGAAGTACAGTCTGTATATCGGCAGACACTTGCCTTCAAGGGACGTTTTAATTAATGTAGGGTTGCTACAAATTCAAGTATCTAATATTCTTCTTACATATAATATTTGTAAAAATATATTACTTGTAAATTATATACTCTTGGTTCAAAATATTATTATGTAATTTTTTTTTTTAACTTCACGCTGTATCCCACATATAGCAGGGTAGGCAGAGGGAACCTGAGAACCTAGTGTTAATACACTCCGTTCTCTTACAACAATTCCGTTCCCCACTTTCCGCCACATTGAGGCATATGTAGTAGTACCTAATATTATTTATGTAAAGCGACATTTAAGCGAATATTCATCAAATCGTCCAATCATCCTCTGTCAGAGCGGAGAAATGATAATAATAAAAAAACGAATGTTTCTTCGAGTGGGAATCGAACCCACAATCTCTCACGTTTATCAAAGTCAGACGCTGCCCCACTGCACCGTAATGGCCTCAATATTCTATTGAATACAAATGAAATTCAATATATTATATATCAACCCATGAAGACATACAGCATTGATACGCCTAGATGATAATTGGTTACATATAAAATTATTTGTTTGCAATGAATAAGGTGTTAAATGGCCGCAGGGAATCGGGATAGATGATTAGCTTCTGCCTTTACGACACTTGCAAGTAATGTGCAATAAGCTCTTAGCAAACTGTCTCCTCCCTTACAAAACCTGTAATAGATTCTAATATAAGAAAATTAATAATACCACTTGTATGTGATAATATAATAACATTAATAATTTATATAGTAAAGACATCTACAAAGAAAAGTTGTAAAAATATCCTAATGAAATAAAGCACCAGTTTTAAATACATATGTAATATTTGAAATTTATTTTTTTTTTTAAATAAAAAATAAATGGTTGATTACTGTAAATATCTAAATTCGCCACAATCTTTATATTTATTGTCTATGCATATGTCTTAATACAACCCAGGTAAGTTGTAGATTGTAGTGTGTGAAATAGGAACCCATGGTTCATTCAATCAGTTTTAATGAGACTAGTGACATTACTTTAGGCATAATAAATTTGAGCATTTGCCATTAAAAGTTCAGCTAGTCGTCAAAATGGAGAATATTTACTTCATGCATGCGCGATCGGAACCTCGAACTGTAACCCTTTGAGTCTGCCGTAGTTTAAACAACAATTACTGTCAACTCTATGTGAAATATTTGACAAGCGCTCTATTCATTCGACTAACTCATTGATATTAAGGAAGGAAATAAATTAGACTACCGAAAGGTTAGTATGTTTTTTATATATTTTTTATTTTATTGAAATTGGAAAACAGAATTTACAATACATACAATTAACATATAGATATTGGTCAATTAAATTTCCACTTATGCAACAACATGTAGTGAATAACAAAAGTAAATGTAAGTATATTAAATTAAATGTCGTTGTTTTCTAAGCGTGATTGCCTTTAAATCCTACAATAATCAGGCAATGTTAATAAAACGTACAAGTAGATCTACTCATAAATAACAATGTGAAAATATATAAAGATATAATTTCTCAAAATTTGATCAGCATCCAAAATGAATCATCATAAATTTAAATACCTAAGATATATAAAGCTGATTTCTGATTATTACTCAAAATTATTCCCGACTCCAGAATCAGGAGTCCCGAAGCAATCTCAATATCTAACACCTATCGAACTATCGCTATCTAGTTAGTGTAATATGTAATTGCTCCTTTGTGTTAATTGATCCCGTCGTGTTAGTTACGATAATTGTCAATAAATTGTTACGCACATTAATCTGTACATCAAATTATCTATTCGTATACAACTGGAAACCAATAGCGTGCGGAATTATGCTGCCTATTGACCGATAAACTAACGGCTTAGAAGTCAAAGGATCTGTCAAAAATCGTTGCTATAATCAACTTCTTTAGATTTGTCAAACTTCTCACTCTCATAACAGTCACCTACCATTTTTGTGATAGTAAGTCTACAAACGCGACTAAGAACGTCAAGCACGCACTAATTAACTTTCAACGTGAAACTTTGTTGCAAAGTCTCCAGGATAACTTGATCTATGAGTAGCCATACATCTTCAGTGTTTCATCCTATTTGTTAAATGAAGTAACGGATGGGAGGGTCTCATTACGCTGGGTGCTTCATAATTGCGTGTCTAACGCTCCCTACGTAACTTGGCCTTTTATTAGGTGGAAATTCTGTTTATGTTACTATATTCAAGCCCCTAGTAAGGTTTTATGAAGTATAGGTGTATGTTTGTTACATACGAAAAGATTAGTTTCATTTTTTTTTATTATTCTTAGCTACTTTTTAATTGTAAATAGTACCTTCTTTTTATATTCAAACGACAATAGAAATCTTTAGTGATTAATCACACGCTTCTTTTAACGCTTATATATTATTTAGTATATTATGTGTACCATTTGATTTTGATGATCAAAATATGAAATATCACTACCGCACTACATGAACTGAACACGTAAAAAACTCAAAACAAAAAGCTGTAAACATGGTTTAATGAACCATAAATCCTATGTTTAATCCACCTAAAACAAATAAAGCTTAATAATTTTATTGAATTGTTCAATTTTTTACAGAATCGCTAAAATTTATGCGACAGTCCGAATCGTAGATTTATGCACCGCGTATCGAGTTCAATGAGGCGTGATATAGTTGATGCATTATTGTCATGTTACTAGACAATCCTAAATGTCTGCATTACACGCGTCCATTGTTTATGATCATTTAGCACATACTCGCATTAATAATTCAAAGGAGGTGTTAAAAATTATCTGTTGATTTATTTTTTATTCATTTTTTTTATGTTACCTATTGTAACAAAAAAAGTTCAAGCGATAGGTGTATTTGTGCTTAGTTTTTTTTATAAGCTATTATGTGTGGTTTTTACTAATAAAAATCATTTGAAAGAGAATGGAGTGTCTTAACACTAGGTTCTCTGGTTCCCTCTGCCTACCCTGCTATATGCGGTATACAGAGTGAAGTTAAAAAAAATCCTTTTTTAAATTTGATTGGAAATATACCAGGGGCTTGGCTTCCTAAATCGCTTCGCTGGCCAACCCCCGCTTGCAACGAACAAAAAATAACATTAAAATATCCAGTCAACATCTGGATTTTCAATAATTCTGTCAATCACCGCGTACAACGGCTGACACTATAATGCATAAAAATCACTTGTCTATAGGAATTGTATCTTTATATAATAGAAAGATACACTGATTTAAAATATTAACGTTATGCCTTTTATAAAGTCTCTTTAAATATAGATAGATACATGTATACAGACTTGTCTTTGGCATCGTTTGTGAATATATACTAAAGATACTATAGCGAAGCGCATCTAAGGATGCTAGCCAAGTTGACTTGGTCCTAACTGAAGACTCCACGATCAATACAAACATTTTAACGACCTCGAATGTCAAAATATATTATTTTAGATTATATTTAATTTATTCTTGTTATGTGCCTATTTTGATTGTTTCCATAATTTTAATAAGGATGACATTAATGTTGTTAAGGTATTGTTAATTACAATTAAATAATTAATGAAGTGACTATTTTGTTGAGATACAAATATCTACCGTTGCAATTCATATGACACTATTCATAAATTCTCACCCCAAGCTGAGTTTAAAAAAGTTTACTAAACAAAGTACAGTTTATTATTACAATAGGCGATTTCAAATTTTAGAAAGCTAACCGTTCGTTGCGCAACTTTCTCCCTTTATCTTAAACACAAAGGTAAGAAAAGTTTAATGTACAGTTCTTAGTTTTTTTACGATCCGTTTAAGCCGAATGCATAACAATTTTTTTATAAATATATTCTTTTGCAAAACCCTATGGTTGGTTAATGATTTATGGTTTTCAATGTGTCATTCATCTTTTCGATCATAAACAATTCTAGTGCTTTTTGAATAGTGAGTTATAATTATAAAATATGCTAACGAGTTATGAAGGTACTGATTTTAGTGTTTGTTATAAACACTGAGTATGTTATACCCATGAAAACAATGTATTGGTCCATCCCCGTAGACAAAATGATTATTATTATTTAAATTATTCTCATTACCCCTTCTAGTGAGACTAACTGCGGCGTTGAGTTTCGCTACTACAACGCTATGTGTCTAATATGGGTAATAGGCCGAGAATGGAATGAGTGTGACATAGATTTTCTATGCCTACCTTGCCATGTGGGAAGGTAAATATGAAAAAAAAAATATTAGTATCTATAAACCTCGCGACCTCCACTTCATAGACATCCTAGATACTTCACATTATTATAATATTTAAAATTTAAATATTGTATCTTTTTGACCAGGCGTGTTAGTTTTTACTATTAAACAATCATTTTTTTAAAGAGAGCTTACACCTGAACTGGTGAGATATAAGTAATAGATGTATGTAAACTGAATAAATTGAAATGTTACTAGAACACTGATATAAAACGTATGATAACTTTTAGCACCCAAATAGTACATTTCCAAATTTTTATCTCATTTTCATTAATTAGCCAATAGAATATAGATCGAACAGATATGCATCTAGGCGCATGGTTAGGTATTAAATTGTGCCGGAACGACGTTTACGAGCATATTGGCGCCATACAGGGTGCAACATGCTAAGGCTATCAGTTACCCCGCCGGCTAATTCACTGTGACAAATTAACAGCTAACCCTCCAATTTAATACCTACTTACCTATCTGTATATTAGCAATTTCGTATCTGATTGTTATAATCTATGTACCTACATATGCTAATGTCAATTGATGCGACGGATAATATATTGCTGTTGTTCTTTTATCTGCTTTCATTTTATTAATGTGACAAGTTCTTTATTATTGTAATTTATTTATGGTATTGAGATGTTATTGAGTAGTTTGTTTTGGTTCGCAACTAATGCTTCCATATATTCGATTTCTGAATCAAATTGATAGAAATATATGCGTATGAACCATTATTTGGTGGAGTGTCTAAATAACTGATTTAATATAGTAAAAAATCGATTTGCCTGCACACAAATAAACGTGTCTATTGTTCTGGCATACAAAATGACCCGTATGTGTCTACAATACATACATATGTATAAGTTGTACAGAAATAGAACAGATATTGCGACACAGCGAGACGTAGTAGGGAAGCATGTTTTGTATTCCAACTAAACTGGATGCAGAATACGAGATCTATTTGTAGGTATGCAAGTTGCCTTACTAGTGATGTATGGGGAGTTAAGATCAACATGGAAATTCACCTTACGTGTAGAAAACATTTATTTACCTCCATACCATTTGTATCAATTTAAATAAGTAATTAAAATTAACATAACATTAATACTGGAGTTTTAAAATTATTTAAAAACTGTAGTTACATAATATAACGTTAACTTTATTAGAATAGAATAGATAATTATTAAAAAAACATAGTTTTCTCTCTGAAAATACTTAAAATCTAAATCCACATCCATTCACATCCCTAATGATCTTTTATTACAGTATGTATGTGTTTACATGTAGAGTTCGAGGCGGCTTGTAGACCAGACGTTGAATATGATCTGTGCTCACCCGCGCCGTTTGTTCCTACTCGCTCAATGTAACCCAGATACTTAGCCATGTCGGGGTATGTCCACAATAAATTAATATACGTATAAACAAGACAATTATAGATATATGACTGCTTAAACAAAAGATAAACTATTGGTCTTATTAAATCAAAACAATACTATCAATTTATTTATTATAAATGAATATTGAAACGTTTAAACATTGTGTGACGCAGATGAGTCGAACTTAATGAAATAGAAATTATTCCAAAATCTTTGTATTATATACAGGAACTGACAGATACCGGATAAAATGATCTTGGTTATGCGTAGTTATGTTATTTGCTAGGAACATAGGAAAATATTGTTTACTTCAACATTGTTTCCCATGACTCTGCCCTGAGCATTGCTAAAGTTACTATCTAGGTCTATAGTTAAGTCTTTACTTAGATCTTTGCTTTGTCTTTATTGCTGCATTCGACGATAATGCGCTCTTGATGCACGTATATATCTATAAATAAGATTGGAACAGCTATTAAAAATACCGTTAACTCCAAATTTTATATTATGACGTTAAATTTAACTTCAGGTAATTTGATTTTTAAATGCATGGACGCCTTTTAATTAATGTCACCTGTGAGAGGTTTTGTTATAATGTGCTTTTGTTATATTTTTATCTCTAGCGGATTGCTTTGTAACTAAACAGTAAGAGGAAGTTTAGATTTGAAATAATTATTTATATTTAGTTTATCTTTTCACAGCATTATTTCATATTTAAGTGCTACTTAACTCTCGACGATTTGTGATTGATGAATCATTTGCCTGGAAAATGGCAAGATTGCTCTATTCCGACTGTAGTTAATACAAGATATATAACTTAGAGAATATCATCTTTACATCGTTATGTGCAACAAAATTTCCTAACAATCTTCAACAATTCTTTGATACATTATTTAAATGGGTTAATATTTAACATTTAAAGTAACTAATAATAATTTATTTTATATATAATATACTTAGTGCGCTAAGTATGTATTAAAAATGTCAGTATATTAGATGTTTTAAGTCACAAGCTGTGTACTATATACGCTTTATAAATATGCCGTGTACACTATATAGATGTGAAATGTGGTTCGTAAATGAACTTTGTGACATGTTCCTGTTCGTAGCAGAATGAAAGACAAAACAAACGTTGCATATAGAGCTCGCGCATAATCGATACTGTAATGTAAAATAGTACACGCATGCATCATGTTATTCAAGCTGAGCGAGCGGACTGAGGACACAAATCAGTCAGTTGTGCAATCCACGGATTAGACATTTGACTGATATAAAGAGTCGCAAAACTAAAAAATAGCTTTGTTTGCTAGCCGCCTGTTTGTTCGCTTTCCACGAAGCGGTGTTATTCGCATAAATCGAGCGAAAAAGCCAAATTGCAGCGATAGCTCACCGGTCTCAACAAAAAACGCCATGTACCAAAAACAAATATTGGATGTGCAGGTTATTTAGTTTTATTTTTATAGCTTTATTCTTTTGACGTACTAAAATATTGTCAACGCATACGTAATTACCTAGGTGTGATCGTAGCTCGTGATGATCGTAGCCATTGTAAAATATGTTATACCATGTATGATATTTTTGTGCCACTAAAATATTATATTTTTATATTTATTAAGTGTTACTTGCAAAGTAATTTGAGTTCTATAAAAAGATTGTTACATTCTATGACTAGACTTTTAAATATTTTCATATGTATACAATGTCGTTTTACTTTACCGTACACGTATTAATCCCTCAAAGCTTTGCAGTAGAGCGCTGATAAACTGCAAAACTAATGCCGCACGATTGCATTACGATGCAAAGTTTTTCAGTAACGGTGCGCGGAAATCGTACAAAAAGAATCTGAATATATCGACTATTTTTTACACCGCTGAAAGTATTACTATTCGTAATACTTTACGCTTAGCACAAAAACCACGTATAAAAATATAAATAGGTAATTTCAAATATTATAAGTGTTACTAGTATAAATAAGTAATTTCATATCGTGACTTATGAGTTACGGTCTTCATATTGTACAAGGAATAAACATCTTACTTTTGGACAATATTGCGAAGGCGACTTAAGCAAAATGTATAGTAACATGTAGGTACAAATATAGAGCGGGATTCTCTTATGATGATTTAGTGGTGTGCGCGACAGTGCTGGATGGATTTACCGCCGTATGAACGGATTATGTGGGCGAGTGCAAACACGGGGCAGTGGACGCCATATTGTGATTTATTGCGACTTTTGATTCGCAGTTTTATTGCCGCTTACTACGGAGGGTCGAATTTAAAGAGCACCGTATGTTTTTTCGCATTTAGGTCAGAAATTTATCTTAATGTACAAGTTCTTTGATATTTGACAAGAATGTTCACTTTTTGTTGATGTAAAACATAAAAGAAACAGGAAAATGAAGGAAATTATTAATATAACATTCATATAAAGTATATTACTCGAAGGACGTCCAAGTATAAATTGCAATAACTCCTCCGCAACCTCAGCAGCATATTTGTTAATAAACCTGAGAAAACTTCCAATGTTTCCCCTAACAATTTTCCTTTGAGATAAATAAGATGAGTAATAAATCATAAGCGCCCATTTCCTCACTACAAAACAACGGACAAGGGAAGGAGGCTGGAAAATTATGACAAATCCTGCATTAAACATAAGGAATAAATGTTTTCTTATCACGTATCTATTCCTGTTTGTATTAGTTTCCCTTTATCTTTATTGACACAGGTTTGGAAGGGAACGTTTTATTGGTTGTTTTAGCGTGACAGCCGATTGTGGATATTCTTTGCAATCATAAAAATAACACCTTGATACGAATCGTTGATTTTAATTCAATATTTCAGCTCAATAAAAATTCTAAAAGATACCGACAACTACTTAACAAACACAATTTAAATAAGTATAAAATGAAATAAATTTTCACTGAAAATGTGATGTCTCAACAGAGTATTCAGTCTGCAAATCTGGAATATTTATTTCAAATGCAGACAAAATCTCCGCAGAATCCCTGTTTCAGCGAAACTTGCATTTAGGCATTATGCGCACAGTACTTAAGCGCACATTTATCTTGCGTACTTATTGTACTGTATATAACATAATTTATGTGTTCGTTGATTTTATCTACTGAATAATTTGTAAATGAGTGTTATAATGATAAATGCTTATTTATTTATATTAAACGTTAATTAATGTGCCTACCTTATTTACTGAGATTAATATCAGTAGCTCTAACTATATATTTACTATCGTGTCGTTGTAAAATCTAAGCCTTTCATTTTAGTTCTTTATAATTTTCATATAAATTTATCTATAGTTTATAGCCGCTATACTTGTTTAATGAATTCGTATACCAGCATACATATTTTTTTATTACATATATATTACTCACATCTGCGGTTGCTTTCTAAAAGTTTAAGCTTACCAACTTAAATCTCTTAATACGTATTCTTTCTAACCGTCTCGTAGATACTTTAAAATGTCTAGGAGATTTTGAGATTTCAACTTTGAGAATATCTAATTTGGTTTTGGGGAACAAGAAGATTTACAATTTCGGCTAGTGTCGTATTATGTGTCATACCATACTAAGGTCCTTTTGTTAATTTATTTAAAACAAAAACATTTCGTAATTTTGTTATAATTGATGAAATATTTTTTTGATATAGTCAGCTGTACACAAATTGTACAAATTTTATGCAGAATTTTTACCTCTATACGTAAAAAAAATATAAAAATATTAATTATCCAAAAACATGTTTAAAAAATCAATTAATCAAATCAAATGTTTGTTTTATTTCCCAAAAAATGCATATTAATCTGTAAATTATTGCTAATGTAATTGGCTTATTTCAACAACCTTTTTGTTATAACTTCATGTAAAAGGTTATCGATATAATGAGACCCGCTACAACGTAGGACGCCTGCAGTAAGATTTCTACTGATACTTTATTATATTCGATCTAATACAGTTAGCAAGAACAACAGTCACGAGTTTTAAGTTCACTTGAAAATTTTATTGTTTGAATTTCTTAGTTGAACATAATTATTTAGAATTTTTCCACAGAAAATCATAAATCATTTATTATGTCTTATAATTAGAGAAATAGATGCATATATATTGCAATTTGAGGTAGGACATTTTTTCACTATTTTCTTTTTAATTTTTCATATTACAATCCCATTTCTTTTGAAGCGTAAATAATAAATTGACTCATTCAATCTTTTAAAGCCTAAGTAATAAATTGCTAGGTCAGTTAAATAGACACTTTAGTAGTATCTTTCATGTCTCACGTACAATTCTACTTATGAAAGTAATGCACTTTAATGGCTTAACTTAAGGGATAAATTGCAGAGTATGACGCTTTATGATTTGTATCGTCGATGGGTACGTGGATGTAGGCAAAGCCCGCCTACTTTGCGGTCTGCAATCAAAGTTGTTACCGCATCGATAAAGCTTAGCAGTTTGCAGGCCACGTAAAGACAATGTTTTCATCGGTGAATCGAAGAAATTGCATGCTTCATAAATAATATTAAGTGAACCTATCCGTAAATCTTCTGCTGTAAAGCTTTTTGTGTCTGCTTTATTTCAACGACGAAAAAAAATAATCTTGGTGTAGCAAATAAAATACATTAACTGCAACTCCTCATAAAGAAAAACGTAGACATTATATCATGCGGTCAATCGTGTCTGTCATTTTTATCGTAATAATTTTAGAATCACAAAAGAATAGATTGTTTTGACTGTTTAAATCAAAATATAAATCACAAAAAAATATTCCTTCATAGCCAGTGTGCCGTATAATTTTACACCTTTTAACAATATATGGGATTGTCCAAAAAATTCAACTCGAAGCTAACCAAAAATACAAATTGTGATGTTTTCGGTTACACAATAGGTGTATTGGTATTGTCGCTAAGGACAAAGATTCTTCTGCGATATCAACTTTCGCATTGAATTCGCTTTATAAGACAAGACGAAGATTAATCCACACAGAGAAAAATAATACCGCCATATTTTAAAGTTTGACAGCTACAAGCTGAGTGCAATATGGCGACTACGCCACCCAATGAGGCACGGCCTCGTCACACGGCCTGCTTCGTACGTTAATCATGGCTGATTTATTAGGGAAGGAGTGACACATTTTGTATTCTATTTTCGAAAATCCTAACGAGTTTTTCAAAATGGTCTGACAGAGCACAACAGCTGCATCTAGTTAGAGCGCGTTTTCAGACATTATTTGTGTTTTGTTACAATTATTTGCGTGAATGACTATCAGTACTTGAAACGAAATAATATCGCGCCCCTTTTCAATTTTAGAGTGAATTAAGATATTGGTTTCTGTTATTGGAATGTTATTCAATTTATACGCTACACGACCTCGTAAATCAAATATCTGCAAGCATTATAGATTTATTGAGTCATTCATTCTGAATAACGAATATATTCATCATATTTATTGACGTAGAAAGTCCTTTGAACGTTATCCGCTGATCGCGCTTAACTGCGTAAGTCCTGTAAATACTCCATAAAATTGATTTTCAAACATCATATATGGCTATCCCCTTATAAAAGAAAAGGTATGAGAGTTTTCTCATGTCACATACGTCAAGATTTAGCCGAATCCCTAAGGGACATCCAATTTTTATTGCACGCGACCCTGATCTATGGTTTAATATGAAACCAATATACCGACTGAAAACAGTGTTAAAGGGTACACATACATACATAAGCTGGGGGTGCATTTTTGATGAATTTGAGCTTATTATTTAGTTTCTTTTTTAAAATGTTAATGTTTTATTTTGAAGTGCCTGTAATTATTTTTTTATAAACGCTACTTTTTATGGAACCTTAAATGGTATAACGTTTTTAACTTAATTTTATAAATATTTTAAATGATAACCTTGACAACCATCAGTAATTTGCATTCAGAATGTCAGCGCCTTTAGGGTCTTGAGACTTCATTAAAAATACAAAAGAATAGTTCAGATCTGCTATTTCAATTAAAAAAATGCGAAAATTTTTATTATTTATTTATAGAATATACCTGGAGCTTGTACTGGCTTGAACTTTTTTTTTTTTTTACTGTTATATACAACTTAACAAAGTAAGCTTTCACGGTTTTTCTTACTAAGTTATACCTAACTTATATTTAATCGCACTTGTAAATTAATTACGACTTTAGGACATCTATAAATACTCGTACGTGTATAATAAATTTTTACTTTTATTTTACAAATTTATGCCGCTGATTACGTTAACGTAGTTTTGACACATTTAACTGGCCATTAATAATAATTAAATTTGATACCTACACTATAAGAACTGTACGAATATACTCGATTACTATAAAACAACATGAATAAATACTATGAAATAACTTTTATCGAATATGAATATTAAAAGAAATAAAAATTTACATATATTTTTTTGCGCAGGAAAGCTGTATCTTTAAAAATATACTAGTACCTATATATGTATGTATCTTTAATTTTCATATTTCGGCATACGTAAATCCTTTTACTCTTCTGTGCAAATAGACAGTAATAGTGGGACCTAATACTGAAATTTACTAGTATATAAAAAAAAAGCTAACATTTTACTACTTTGTCTTTTTGGTTAAAAACGAACAAGTTAAATTTCGATTTTTTGTGTAAACCGAAATGCTTTATTAATTCATGTTGAATCGATACACAATTTATTTATTGACTTTCACAGCACTTTTAAAAGGCATGCGAGTTTAACTGAGTCCGTTATTCAGAATGAGTACAGATTGAAAAAAAGAGTTGATCGTGAAACAAAAGTGCTCTTTCATTTTCAACCCTTGAATCAATTATACTTCGCCAATTTAAGTGTACGCGAGTGTGCTGCATCGGGCACTTATGTATTATTCATATAGTGTTTTTGAGATAACAAGCAGCCTCTTAAGTCGATACACATCTAGTGGACTGATTGGAACTCCGCTGAGTAGATAGCAACGTTTACTGGAATTTAGAAAATCTATTGTAATTAAAAATATTATATAGATGTTAACGTTGGCGTGCTCACGTGCTATATTCTTGCCTTTACTATGATTTCGTGCTATCAAAATAAATTTTCAAACAGTATAAGTTGGCTTAATTTATTCTGATAATGATTCTTATAAGATTTCTTATTAGAGCTGTAATCGTGAATAGGTTAATATATTACCCTGTTGCCCGTATACTTACACCGAAATGGTTCTTTAATTTCACGCTGCGTCAAGCTTGTGAATTATATAAAATTTCATAAAAATTCAAATATTAATTAGTAACTGTTATTATAACAAGTACTCGTATTAAATTTAACTAGTCATATTAAAATTCTATACCTTTAAAATTTAAATAAATTATTAAAAATATAGATAGGAACACAATACTACGTCGATATGCATAACACAGTTCATAAAATGACATAATATTATGTCAATACACATAACTTAGTTTTTAAAATGATTAATTGTAAAAAATCGATTTTATTGAATACAAGGCTTAAGAGCTTAATAACATGCTCACGCATGTAGATTCAGGCAGAAGAGGCGCGGCGCTATAAATGGTCGTTATATACTTTGTAATCGCCGAGGTCGATTCCGGACCACCCAAGCGGTAGCATCGCACTACGCTACACATGTTTAGCTCAATATGTAATATTTATATAGCTACATGCACCGATCGCACCCGGTCACTAGTAAGACGTAACTGCACACTTACATACGTTTTAATTATTTTAATTCGCATAAATTATATTTTATCTTATTCAGAGACTTATTCAGAATGCATTATAAATCAAATTTGGGAAAGTGCGTTTTATAAATTGTTCGGAATTACACGTTTAATTTAAGGTTTGGTAAAATTAATAAGGCATTGAATTCTTTCTTTATATACTTAACCGGGGCTTTAAATGGTTCTTGATTACAATTTTTAAATATAATTTGGTAGATAAGGCAAATCATCGTAATATTTTCGCGTTGTTATATTAAAGAACTATTTGAATTAGTATTAAACAATCTACGTTATTGATTTTTCAACGGGCTAGGCACTTACTTAGTCGACATACAATTACTTAAGTGGGTAAATTACATGTCATTAGATTAACAGTCCTTATCAAGCAGGAACAAGACCTAGATACATTAATAACTTGAAAGCGCATGTTCAGTGCAATCGGACTCATTATTTTATCTTAATTCGTCTCATTAAGACTCGCCTGTATCTATTTTGCATAATTTTGATCCAAGATATTTAATCAATGAAAATTGCGCGTGGGCACATGGGTAGTTTGATCAGATTTCATGAAGAATTAATGTAGTAATTGTAGTAGAATAGAGAGTAAAAAATAGAAACTATTTATCTGTTTAACGAAAGAAAGACTTTTATTCATTTTCTAATGTCTGTAAAAAATCAATGAATAGCTTTTGTTTTCATCATTAGTGGCTTAACGAGCCACAAGTGTGAACAACCACTTCCCGCGTACCGTGGGCCACATGTTTCTCTAAAAAAGGTTAGTCGTATTCTGAAGCCGACGATCCAGTAACACAACAGTCGTAAATCAGAAGGAAAAGTTTTACGAATTAGGAACAATTAAAACATTGAAGCAAACAACAGTTGTTACGAATGTCCCCAGCGATTGCGGGAACATTGAAAATTACGAGCGGTTTACAGGGTATAGATCTTAGTCCAAAATTCTTTACGACTAATATAACTTGCGCAATCCTTTTGTCGCTCGGCAGGAGGGAGACGGGGGAGTTGGACAAGTTTCTTTTGTTAGCGACACGTGTTGCAAAACGGGTTGGGCCTGACACTTGTTCAGAGAGAATCTTGAGAACGACTTGCGTCGATTTCCGTGGAAGTGTTGAGTACTTTTTTTTATTTTTGAAGTGAAACACAGAAGTAAGTCCTGTAATTTGCGCTTATATATTACCTTATTTTACACCTCTACCCCAATCTTGTTTTATGAAAAAAAATATGAAAATTATTATGAAGGATACATACTCATGGCACCCTGATGCACCAAGTGTTCATGCGCACAGAATATTTAAAGCTATATATAAGTTAACGTCGATATATATTCATAAGATCGTTACGAAATTTGACATCAATGTTGAAGGGAGGTGCCCTTGCAACTCGACACCGGAAACCGATACGCAGATGATGTACTAGGTTTGTGGCTTACGGACATATTCAACGTCATTATATACCTATTAAGGCCTTAACAGATCTTTTTTGCTAGCCATGAGTCCCGCCTCTTAATGAAGTCATTTCTGTCAAGTTTATGGCTGTTGTGGCATACCCGAGATTTTGAAGAAATTTACAATGCGCAAATTGACACTGATGTAAAATGAGACTTAATTAGTCACATATGGCGTGGAAAGGATTTTTCTTCTTTAATAACTGTAAAATATTTTATATTTTCGTGTAACTTTTTGCTTTGTAAGGTTTCGTTGCGGTACCTTATTAGCATAACTAAATGTTTAAATATATTCGCAGATTTTTCGTAATTTTCTTAATTGATCCCAAGTTAGTGTGTTGTGAATAATTAAAAATGATGTTTATATATATTTTTACACAGAAAAGCTTATGGTGTAACTACCTACATGTATTAAAAATAGTTCAAACACGTTGACTGTATCTGAAGTGTAATCTATAATAAATATTTTATGTTTTATGTAGGTACATAAAATTCTTTTAAATACAAGGTTAGGAGAATACATAAAGAAAAGAAAAGGTCACTATTTACGCCCCTCAGGCTTTTAAGGCTTAGTCAATTAGCGTCACTCAATTAACCACTATTCTGCTCCAGAAAATAGGTATATTAAATAATTAAAACAGGTGCGCTTATTTCACTTGTTTCCATAGAATATTCAAGAAAATAATAAGTAACTTGATATTAATATAGATATTAATCAAATTTACTTTGTAGATACAACAACATATACTTGAATGTGTGGTAATTTTATGCTGTATGCATTTATATATGGAAGAATTCCTTATATTTCTTTATTACATTTTTTATCTATATAATTTAAAAAATAAAAAAACTGCCAAAATGCTAATGGCTGTGTATATATCTATTAGATACGAATATTTATGAAGCAAATATTTTTGGTTTTAAATTAAACTTCACATTACACATGTATTTATAGATAATGCAACTCATGAACTGTAGCTTTTAAAGCTGCATTGATCAGAGTAGGTACTTGAGATAATTAAGCCGTTAAATCGGTTGGCAACCCTTTTACACTGTGAGAAGCGCTCTCCGATCTCGTTCCAAAATGCTTTTATTTTTGTATCAACTTTAAATGTAATATATTAGTCGAGTGGTCTCTGTTAAAAATTAGACATATTAATTTATTGCTACTTGATATTTTAATCGTGAGGAAGTCTCTCGCGAATATGAGATTTTTATATTGCAATACTGTTTTATATACCTACTAGTTTCATGTTTTCAAAAACTTATTTCAATGCAAACACTTTCTGTTAGTAAATATGATCATCTCGTAAAAAACTAATAAAGTAAGAAAAATATAATTAAAAACTGACTTACGCGACGAATTATGGCGATGAACTCTCGCCCAAGAATGGGACAATGACCAAGACAGCCTATAAGCTATAAGTTACTTGCACGCTAAAGGCAACAAGTAATTATAAATCATTATTTTATAAAAGCCTTCCTTATTGGTTTCCAACCCGTTACGCAAGTTTCGAAGTATTTTCGAAGCAATATAAAATTGAGCTCAGCATGCGTGCAAACCTATACATTAAGAATCGACATGCAATGAAGTCTTCGATACATAAGCAGTGGAATAATGTGGTTAGGGCTGTCCACTTTCATGTTAAAAAACCAGACTTGACATTTTGATTTATATACTTACGAGTAACTGAGCTGCGGTTTTCGGTCTGAAAGGTTCTTGTTTTAAGGTAGTCATTTTTATAATTGGCAGCCCTGCAGCACGTGATCGAATTTTCACGACTCACGGCTATTGGCCTCGTATTCGGCCTCGCGAATCGATTTCTTGGTAACCAATTCGATCATTTTAAGTAAGGAGGAGACTCGATGTAGGTACTTATACTAATTATGTCCGAAATTTTTGACCTCTTCATGAAAGTTGCTGCATAATAATCAAAGTGATTTCGTTATATTACTTATTTTTGTTTTAAATTTTAAGAATGAATTTTGTATAAAAGTAGGACACATATTTTTAAATAAATGTAATTTATTATTACTTGTAGAAAACGATTTCATTGTAAGTTTATTATTTAATCAAATTATATTAGGTAATTTTATGTTAACTATTCCGTATATTTTTATCAACAATGACAGTAGAACGAAGTGAAGCTGTCGTCACGGCCAATTGTACCGTCATTTCAACTAAGCTATATAAGACAACCATTCCATTCAAACATCAAACCCTAAGGGGTTTGCTGTTCTTTTATTTACTTAGATGGAAAGACTCCTTAAATATAAGTGACATCTGTAACCGAATGTATCTGGTTTTATTTAATTTAAAAATAAATATTAATGTCTTTTATTTCTATTTTGTTTCAGGAGCAAACGGCCTCAGAAGACGGGGGAGACAAACGTACACAAGATATCAAACCCTAGAGTTAGAAAAAGAGTTTCACACGAATCACTACCTCACGCGGAGGAGACGCATAGAGATGGCGCATGCGCTTTGTCTTACGGAACGACAAATTAAAATCTGGTTCCAAAATCGAAGGATGAAATTAAAGAAGGAAATACAAGCGATAAAGGAATTAAATGAGCAAGAAAAACAAGCGCAAGCGCAGAAAGCAGCAGCGGCAGCAGCGGCGGCTGCGGCCGCCGCCCAGGGGCATCCTGAGCACTAGACGCTACCCTAGTGCCTAGTGCCTATGTGCCGTACCAGTGATACGATTGCACTTTACCGAACAATTTTTAGCCTTGTGTTTGTAAATTGTTTGTAATTATTTTCGTTATTTAAGTGTTGTTCGGTTGTTGTGATTATTTTTTTAATTAATTAATTTGAATTAGACTCATGTTTTTATAATAACGAAGGAACAATAAACTGTTTAATGTTAGAATTCAAACGGGTCGTATTATTTTGTGTTTCGGGTTTTGTTTTTGTTGATTTATTGAATTTTTCATATTTTAATTCGCGCTTTCGTGGTAAATGTTCGCGTTTGAAAACCAGTGCAATTTTTAGAAATCTCTTCCGTGTAACATAGTGTAGGTGTACGTAGTTGGTTTTCCCTGATGTGCTACCGTAGCGCGTCGAGTTGGCAGTCGGCAGCGATGGACCCTTACTTTGTACAAATTTGATATGCCTACCAAAGAGACCCGGTCTCGTAACCTTAAAGCTAAGCAAACAGTCATAAGTTATATCGTCTATCGCAATCTCAGAGATCAGAGTAGCGTCAAACAGAAAAACCGCGCCATCTAATCCTTTAATACTCTCGCATAAGTATAGTGTAAACGTGGTCGTGTTCCTCCAGTTTTAATAGTCGGTGAAGTTTAACAAATTGCCATAAATATAAGTAGGTATTATTTTAGCGTGTAGCGGTGTAAATAGTTAGGGTTATATCTATGATAATGGAAGTGAGCGGTTTTGATTGCGCCGGCGCCGTGGAATGAGCAGAAAAAGTTCCAAGGGAGTGCGGACGAATGCGTGGCGAGTGCGGGACGAGTGCGGGACGAGTCGAGGGGAGCGGGCGCCGCCGGCCACCGGACAGGACTAGGTGAGTTTTTGTCAATGTCCGCGGCATTATTTATCGAGTGGAGACGGTTGCGAAAAACTCACTCGTCGTCACCAGTCGATGCACGACGCCATTTTTGAAATCGCCCATGCGAGACTTCTACGGTATTGCTGTTTTGCAATGTTTTAATTTACTAAGGCGATACGAGAACGCTTTGATCTTCCCGACCGTCACCGCTTATCACAACGTGGACAGCGCTTCGCTGTTCCCCGAAACTTAATTTAGTTTTAAGAATATTTCATTAGTGCCTCCAAATAAATTTAAACTGATGTTTACTTATAAAGTGCTACGAATCTCAAGTCCTCAAAAAAGGAATAACATTTCAGCAAATAATCAAAGTACCTATCTACCTAAATTTTGACGTTGACCTAAAAGTTGTATTTGTATGAACAATTACATCAATTAAATCCCATCGAGCCTATTGTGGCACAGTGGGACATCGTGGCGCAGTTGCCTATAAACGTGACAGTTGCTGGTTCGATTCCTGCACGGGAGAGTGATTAGGTATGTTTAATTTATTGTTATTTCCCTACTCTGATACGACAAAATGTGGCCTAGACTTCAGTACTCAATACACAATGTCTCAAATTCGGAAAAACGGAGTGTCTTGTCACTAGGTTGAAACTAGCTTTTTTGGCTGAAAAACATAGATTTTTTTATTTAAAAACTTCTATTTCGTTCTTCACTACTTATGCATATATATTTGAAATTGCATGGGCATGTTATATTATGTAAGTAAATATATAAAATAAAACTTATTATAATTTAAAAATTATTTAGATTTTTAAAATTTAGAATACTAAAATTAAGACATAGATTTTGAATATAAAGCCCAATATAAAGTCTACATGAATTATACAAACGGTTCGTATATATTTTTAACACAATTTATAAGGCGAACGCGTGCAAGAAGTGAAAAATGCATGGTGTGCAATATTTTTGCCGTTTGTATTCATCGGCCATTTTTCTGTCCTCGACCGAAATCAATTCAACGATAACAGATAATTATTTGCTGCGATAAGAAAAAATATCGGTTGTTGCGATGGCGACGTATTGAGAAACCGAATTTTTTAAACAGCTCAATTCTGGGGAGATCCGAATACTAATACTTTAGTTTTACTTATATTTTTTTTATTAAAATGACTTATACTATTTCTTTGAATATATTTATAAAATAATAACTGGACTAGATAAGACTTGAGGTTAATTATGTTAGTATTTTACTTGAATAAAACATTAACGAGCTCGGTAGTCAATGAGCGATTAAGAATAATGACTAGTTCCGCGCAATGTTTCTCACTTAATTAAAACATACCAAAACATTAACGTTGAAAGACAGATGCAAGAGCAAAAAGTCAATATATTCCTTGATAATTCGACCATTTGAGGTCGCGACGCAATGATGACGGTATAACTTAACGAAGTGCTACTTTTAATTTTTTTCGAACCCCTCGACGTCGTAAGTTTCTTTTTCAGCAATAATTATGATCACAATTTAGCATAATTGTCTTATATACTTCACCCGATAGACACATTTCAAAGTTTTTCTTATTGATTAGTCGAAGTGTATCAAACCGGTTCCATCCCATTATAAGTTGCTTTTATTGCGTTCTTTTAACCAGTTTCAGACACCTGTAGTTACGCATTGAAAATAAAGTTTAGACCGTAGATAATCGTGTCCAGTGTCGAGATGGGGGAAATTTTCATATAATCGTCGACATTACATTATATGACGAAAGGTTTTCGAGTTAATTAGACGAAAACTTGAATAATGCATGACTGATTAATCAGTACAGGTTGAAAGTTTTGTTTTATTTGGCAAATTAATTGGTATTCAGCGGCGGTTTCTTATTAAAATATTGCAATTTTATAAGGCCCCCGGGACCTGTTTGGTGAAAATAAAAAGAGTGTTGTAGATGGCGCGACGCGGGCGGGGGTGTGCCCATCGACCGCCCGTCGATGTTGCATATATCATTATGTACACGAAGCCGACCCGGCAGCTGAGCAAGATGAGAGATCTTTCTTATGTGAAGTCACCACGACGCAAGCCAACTTGCTTCTTATTTATTATTTGCAATGTCCGCGAGGTTAATCAACTCTGAAGAGAAATTGTGAATTTAAAACCTAAGTGTGGTTAGCCTTTAACTAAATACAACTATGACCTTGATATGCATTGATAACTTCATAATAACTACGTGAAAATAAGTATTATTTAATTTATTTTATTTTAAATGTATATTTGATATTGGAATTAACAACATTGTAACTTTACAGGTGTCACAATACAGTAATTTTATTTCTGTATCGTAACTTCATACATTAATTAATTAATACTTTTTATAGAACTGCATTCACTTTTGTCCTCGTTATTTTTTATTATCTTGCATAATGTTATATCTGTTTTGTCATTGTAATTTAGTTTATTTAGTATTAGTATTTATTAGAAATGAAACTGTAAGAATGCATCATAGCATGTATTTATCCAACACAGGAACTCGCCATATAAAGCAGTGCGGGTCGGTACACTCGTGTCGATACTATCTCGTCATCCAGCTTGCCCCGCGCACGACTAACATGTCCCATAGGTTACTCACCCGCAACTGAAGCCTTTAATCGATAACGATTTATTTAATTAACTGTACACGAGCACAATTCTGCCTTCTAAGGTAATAGAATAATGCTTAAAGGAAAATTGTGCTTATGAGCCCTATGCTCTTTTGCCCATTCAATGAGCAATTTATTTCATTCATTTATTTTTAATTGTTCATACTTTCATAATACTTCATCGTATCTTTTCTTCATTAGCTAATGTTAGATTTTATATTTTATTTTTGTATATTAAGTAAATAATAAATGTACTGAGTATCTAGTTAATTTTTTTTTATAACATAACATTGTGTTATTGCCTACCTAATATATGTCTGTAATAAATAGCAGATGATGTTATATTTTCCAAAATACAAAAACACTCAATTAAAATTCATATATCACCGATTCATACACATAAAACAATACAATCCTATTTTACTATCAACGCAGATCATAAACCAAAAGTGCTTAACCGCCCCATAGAGTAATCGAGTTAACCCCTACAAAATCACTCAATAACCAATACGAAATATCGTTTTCCATGACAGCTATTAATTGTGAGGCAATGAGGCTTCGCATACTTGAGGCAATAAACAAACGCTATCTAACCGAACTGCCTACTTAATAGTCCTTTAGTATAATTGCCGCAATCAATAAGTACGCTACGTACTGCAGACATTGTACTTCACACTGATACGTAAAAGGGTACTGTTGTCCGTTAAAGATAGCTTCAATAGTCTAAATCATGAGTCGATTCCTTAATCTGAATCAGATTCGAAAATACGTAAGACAAAGTAAGTACTGTAGGGCTAGTTGTTGTCGTTAGTATTTTTATGGTGATTATTATTCCTTATTCACTTTTCTCATTTACACATACTAATTACACATTTGTTTATTTAGTAATGTACAATTTAAAATTAAATTTTCGAAAAAAATTAAAAGAATAATATGAATACTTATTAGGTTTCAGCTTATGGGAAATTTCTCTCGAAAAATCTTACGTGTTTTACCTCAACTGATTAGCATAAAAAACTCATTGTGAGTGATAATTTTATTATGACACTATTATCTATTTCTATTTGCATAATGAATCCAAAAGTCATAGGTAAAAATATTATTGAGAAAATCAAATTATTTAAAGGAAAGGTGTTCCTTAAAATTATTTTTTTTAATGCCCTGACTTTTCTGGCAAAGACTTCATGCTATAAAAATATTCTATCTGATCGAGACACGTGCAAATTTTCAAGTATATCGGATGGCCAGCAGCGGGGCAAAATAGTATTACAAAATTGTTTCATATACAGAGTGTATTAGGTAAAAAAATCAAACAGAACCGTAATATTATTGAATATGCCACACAGGGCAAGAGATAAACTAGTAAAAATAACATATATTTTGAACCTTTGCTATTGAAAAAAATACAAACATAAATTTACACATTTAACTACTCAAAATTTAACAATGATACCTTTAATGACAGATTTAATAGTGATAATGACCACATAAGTAATGGAAAGCTTGAATTTTTTTTATTACTACGTAAAATGCTTAAGATTCTTACCTAACAAAACCCTTATAAAATGTTTTTAGTATCTTCAACTGATATTACGTAGGTAGATATTTTTTATATGCTGCAATTCTATATTTTGCACATAGATAAATAATGAATAGTAAATTATTTAATAAATTTATAGTATGTATCTGTTACGAATAGAAGATACTTAATTGGTTGTATAGATAAATGTTTAGTGGTATTTCATTTTATTAGCTGTCCGCCCGCAACTTCGCCCACGTCACCACTGATCTACGATAGGGACTTGTTAGTAAAAGCAAAATATTTTTGATAACATTATATAACAATATTTTATTCAAATATATTTAATTTTAAATTATGTTTGTAGTAAGCATACATATTTGCTAGCCATTAATCATTGTAGATATTTTAGCGTCTTTTATATTTATATCATTTAGTAAAGTATTCGTTTAACGCCTGTCGTGGCGCAGAGGCACAAGCGTGCGACTGTAAATGCGACAGGTTGTGGGTTCGATTACCACTGCAGGAAAGGTAAGTTTAGTATTTTCATTCTCTGGGTTTAGTAACAAGGCAAAGCGCGGCGTTGAGTTCTGCCACTCAGCACGCAATGCCTCAACTCGGCGGAAAGTGGGGAACGGAGTGTCTTAACACTAGGTTCCCTCTGCCTACCCTGCTATATGCGGGATACAGCGTGAAGCTAAGAAGGAAAGAGTATTCATAGAATTTATTGATAAATATTTTACTTTAAACCTTTTATACATATACCTACATAACTTGTGTTTGCCTATGAATATCGAAAAAACAACATTATTTTTGATCAAAGAACTTTTTTGGTATATCTTACTTATTTAATAAAATTTTAAATATTTACAAAATAGTAAATATAATTTAAAAAACAATAGAAATGACCTGAAACTCATTAAGCTCTGATAATTCCTGAATATTATACTAAAGATTTTTATCTAAAGATAATGAAATTAAATATATTGAATAAATTAATATTTAAAACAAAAGAAAATATTATTGTTCATTTTATATAATATATTAAGCAAAATTTCATAGATTGTATTAAAAATGATTTGAGGCTATATTTTATTGATTATATTATTCCAAACAAAATCGTTAAATTAAATTATATTTTGTACTACTGTCCTTATGAGAAAATTAATTAGTTTTAAGTATTTTGTCTCTAACAAGATGTCTCGAGTTATCTTGTGACGATATTTAAATTCGGACGACGTAAATCTTCTTTTATTTATGGCTTGTATATATAATGTAGCTTTATCGTATCGGACGGGTTTGGAGTAGATATCTGTTTTACAAATTCCTATAAAAAATATTTTTACATTTGAGTACAAGATAATAAGTAGATACATATGTAAGTATAAAATATGTATTTTTTGTAGGATTTTCTTGGCGCAGTGGCACATGCGTGTGACTGTAAACACAACAGGACGTGGGTTCGATTCCCACGCTAGGAAATGGGAATAATAAATAAAATGTAGTATTTTCATTTCATCAGTGACAAGGCAAAGCGCGGCGTTGAGTTCCGCCACTCAGCAATGCCTCAGTTTGGCGGAAAATGGGGAACGGCAATGTTATAAGAGAAACGAGTGACTTAAGGTTCTCTGGGCCCCTTTACTTATTCTGTCTATGTACGGGATACAGCGTGAAACTAAACAAATGTAAAAATGTATTCTTTTGATATAAAATCCTAAGCAAATGCTATCTATATTAACCCGTAGTATTTATAAATCTAACTAATCTAATAGCAGGGTCATCAGAGAGCCGTTTTCGGCTAGGGACATTGGTTTTACCAAAGCGGAGAAATAAATATAATTTAAATACGATTCTTTCCCTTGGGAATCTAACCCACTACCTATCGCATTTACAGCCAGACCGTGCCCCATTGCACCATGAAGGCATCTAATCAAGGAATGATATAGTAATATGTAACAGAAACTATTTAAATTATTACGATATACTTATATACATTCTTTAGGGATTAATTTAATTTTAAATATTTAATAAGATATTTCAAATTCTTATTAGGGTCATTACTATCTATCCAGTTTTTTACATCTAACAGGTTAACTTTATAATATTACGATCGTGGTAATCAAATGAATTAATTGAATGATAAAAATTAATTATTTAAGTTGAAATTGTATATAAATATCCTACATATTCTACACCTTTAGATGAATTTGTTCTTTCACGACACATACATATACTCGTACCTGTCAGTATAAAAATAATGTTATTATATAATAAGACTTTTTGCGTTAATATTTTTATAATTAAACCATTTATTTGCTAATATAAGGGAATGAAAAAGAAATTAACAATTAACGCAGAATTTATAGCTATAATTTTAATTGATTTTGCTACCGACCAAATGAGGTACGAAGCGTGAAGATGTGCATTTATATGCATACCTACTCATGTACACATAAGTATATAGGTAATTGTTAACAAAAATAAACCTAAAACACATTCGTCCACATAATAACGGGTTGCGTGTTTGTACGTAGCATTTACGAGTTGACTGTCGTCTGGGGACTGCGGTAAAACTGACCAATAAAAGTTCATTATCTATCGCTTGTTCGCTTCCAACTTTCATTTTATTGGTTTATGACGCCAAATGTCATAAAACTCGAGGTGTGGTTTTGCGGGTGACAAATTACGTGTCGTTTTGTTTTTACAACTGCAATCAGAAAAGCAATTAATAACTTTTTAGTTTTGGTAATTTATTTATATAATATCTATATGGTACCTATAAGGGTTAATCCAAATTAAAGACAGTAATTTTTATTCTAAATTTTAAGATGATTGTCATGTTTTCGATCACCTCCTTATAAAATTTCACTTAGTTAAGCATTGGAACATTTATTTATTTATTTTGAAAATGAAATTCATATACCTACATATATACCTACGTTTTAATTTATATGAATACTGTTTATAAATATATATTTATTTTAAAATATTTTTAAAATCAGTTTCATTATAAATTGCATTGAAGTCCTCAAAAGTGCATTTTTAAGTATACCTTTCAAGAAGCATGTTGGAGGCGTGGCACCGTTTATGCAAAATATATGACAAATAAGCATGCAACCGTGTTATAAACGTCATGACATTTATACCTTAAACGTACATTCAGATGGTTGTTTCTATTTTTGTTGTTAGTTTTCACAATATATGTACTCAGTTTACACTTAGCAATATACTTATAGGTACTTTGTTATCCATACACTTTATAATATTTATATCATTTTCTACATATGAGCTTATAAATTTCATGATTTAATATAAAACATCTAGTAAAATTTATATTCAAAAGAATAACTGAGATATATGTACATACTCGTGCTGCCAACTCTCAGTAGAGTACACGGTTGTGTACTGTTTGCAATACGCCTACTAATTCTATACACTTCCAGTTGATTGGTAGACTGGTGGGATTTACGTTCAATTATCGATTATTTCTTTGGAGAACGTTACATTACATTTACATGTAAATATGGCAAAAAGTCCATACAATCATCCGCAACCAATCGGCGAGTGCGTCCAAGCAAAAGTGAATAAATTAGAAAAGCCGTAAATTGTCGGAGGCGTTTTAATTGAAATCGCAGTTGTTAATTGAGTGCGTAGAGCGGCGCATGCGTCCTACTGATTTATTATACCCATTTGCTAGCCTAAGCACGTATAAGCTTCAACGACTATTGCATTTTCTAAGTATTTCATAAATTATTTAATTAAATCAATTCTGCAAAATAATAACTTTTTTCTATCTATCATTAGATAATTTAAAGAATTATATTTTCAAACGATCTGTTCTTTTCTATATCCAGCAGACGTGCCTTGAAACTTTTTTCTTATACATCCAAATACAGATATGTTTTTTTCAGCTTCACCACTTTCCGTTCTTCATTTTCCTAGAAATCGAGATACTGTGTGTTGCGGTACAGATATATGTAAATTCTTTAATATAGTAATTTCTTTAAAATAGAAAATTAAACACACAAAAAACAAAATATTCACATTGTTATTTAAATTTCACAAATATAAAAAAACATACATACATATAAATTAAATTTACTAATATTTTATGAATTATCTTTATAAAATATTTAGTCATATATGTATGTATAATTTTTTGTAAAGGATAAGATAAATATTCAGTTTATTTTAATATTAAATTTTCAGCTCTTTTAATATTTTTGCAAAAAATATCAAGTTTAGCGCGCGTCTATTGAAGTTCGGGCGAACAATACAGATAACCAAAAACTCTATCAAACTGTAGCGACAGGGGCCGTCTAGTAAATAACGCTGGAAGGGTTTAACCCTTCAACTTTTTCTGCGTGCCTCGACCCCTATCCGTCTTCTTGGAGATATGGCGCATATCTTTATTTATCATTCTTTATTGCCCCAAATTCTACTGCGGTGTTGTTCAAGATTAAAATAGAAGCCTATTGGATTTTATCTCTTTTGATTAATCTCTGAAGAAAGTTATCCAAACTGAAAGAAAACTTATAAGTACTGTCATTATAATGAAAAAAAAAATAAGAAAAAAGTAACTTATAAACGGCCTGAAAGTATAGTTTTTTCAATTTCGAAAATATTAATATACAAAATACAACAATGATTATATTTTATTTATATTAATTAATTCTTTAAAAAACAACTATAGCCAAATATTATGTGCCACATATCCCAATATGTGTAAGCACAATAAGGAAATCTTTAATATATACATGTATATGTAATCTATCGTGTTCGTGTAAGAATTCAAGTACCACAGTAATGTTTTTATATTCGAAATTAAATATTCGTATTTTTAATTCAAAGACTGCACAAAAAGTGCAGAACAGCATATAATTAAGCTTTAATACATATTTTAATAGCAAAGACTAATTCAATTTTTCTCATTTATATGCGAATGAGGACTGGGGTTGAAGTAGTAATTATTCGGTAGATAATAACGTGTGTAAACAATATCCATACTTATTTGTTGCGATAAGCGTAAAACTTCATACATAATTGTTAGGTCAGTATTAACGAAGGAAGTTACTGTCATTAAGGACCCCATAATTTTTTTCCAATTTCAAAGAGCCATCACATAGCTTATCAGAATAAAGAATAGGCACTATGAGGAAGGTCCAACCGGAATGGCAGTTTAATAGGACTCACCAACTGGAACTCGTTCGTAACTCGAATACAATTTTTTTTGTGGTTTGTATATTAAAATCACAACATATTAAAATTTTTCCATAATTTTTTTATATTGCATACTGAAAATTAATAAAATATTTACTATTTTAAAATGAAACACTAATGGCATTATAATTCAATAAATTTTGGTTAAATAATAGTTAAAAAAATTACAAATGAAAATAAAATTCCATGTTTGAATAAATTATAATAAAAGTGCTCGTTATTTGCAAAAAATATGTTATAAAGTTTTTAGTGGATTACTTAATTGTATTAATTATAATATGTAGTATAAAAAAACATAAATATGAAACCATAATTTTTGTTCTATGACGAAAAAATACGGTTAATATTTAAACATGCGTTAATTAAACCTATGATGAGCTCTTATGTCTATTATTCAATATCTAAACATTTTTAAAACTCATACATTTAAAATAACATTGTCCTGCCGTGGCGCAGACGCACAAGCGTGCGACTGTAAACGCGACAGGTTGTGGGTTCGATTCCCACTCCAGGAAATGATTTTTTCTATTTCCTGGGTTTGGTAACAAGGCAAAGCGCGGCGTTGAGTTCAGCCACTCAGCACGCAATGCCTCAATTCGGCGGAAAGTGGGGAACGGAATGTCTTAACACTAGGTACCCTCTGCCTACCCTGCTATATGCGGGATACAGCGTGAAGCTATGTACGTATGTATGTACATTTAAAAAATAAAAAAATAGCTTCCGCATTATTCCGAATAACAGGGCATTTAAAGAGAACTTACTGTCAAGACACTACTTTAATCTCTTTCCCTCCGAATTCGAAACATTGCGTGTTAAGTGGCGGAACTCAACGCCGCACTTATACTTGCCAGAGCGGATAGAAAAAAATAAAAGAAAACTAATAAATAAATAAAAATAGAAAACTAAACACACATAAAAACAGAATATTCACATTGTTATTTGAATTTCATAAATATTAACGTATTGCCTTCAACGTATTAATTTAATTTATGACTTTATGAACTTGAGTTTATGAATTATTTTTATAAAATATTTAATCATATATGTATGTATAATTTTTTGTAAAGGATAATTAAAATAATAAATAAAGCATATTATATTACAAATGAAACAATATATTCAAAAAATGATAGTAAGAACGGAAAAAGTAGGTATCAACTCACCCAAATAATTGCTATTCTATTCACATCGAAGGGGATTTATACTCGGAATTATTTCCTTGTTGTTTTATTAGAGGATTTGTCACCCGCCCCTGCTTTTATAATTACCCTAGATATTGAGGAACTTTTAAGATTGGATTTATGTAAAATGTTCCGATTCGGTTACAAGGGATTATTAACTTGAATATATAATAAGGTAGTGTAGAGTTTGAGGGTACTTCTTTGTTTTATATTTTATAACTTTTAAAGGAGTTATGTTTTGAATGACTTTTTAAAATATATTGGTAATAATTTTATTTTTAAACTAAATCAAGATATAGTATTTTATATAGGTATATTCTTTTAGCTTCACGTTGTATCCCGCACATAGCAGGGTAGGCAGAGGGGACCAAAGAACCTAGTGTCTTAACACTAGTGTATCTTAACACACCATTCTCATCATTTTAATATTTCCGTTCCCTATTATTAGGTAATACTTATTTACCACTTATATTTATATATTTAAGTCTCCTTATGGAGAATAAAGGATAAATAGTATATAATATATTTTAAATAAAATTACAATTAGATTTAAAAGATATGGAAACTATCTAGTTATCCTTATTCATTAATTACAGTTTAAAATGTTTGCTTTATTATAATTTTATATACGCTACTCACAAAAAATATGTTTTGCAATGAAATTAATTACTCAACTGTTGATTATAAAAAATACCAACAGATTTTTAAAAGTGATTACTTATTTATAGAACTGCAAGCGCCACCTATCGTCGCTAAGCATAAACAAGTTTTGTATTACACAAATACTTAAAAAAATATGTGATTAATGAACCATTAATAATGATTTAAATATTCAATATTAAATTTAAAATTCATTTATTATTCAAATGTGCAATTACTCAATTAACTTTTATGAAATAAATCTTGCTTAGTAAAGAAGTTCAAGGCTATTTCAACAGATGTCGCATAATGTAAGCGACAGTAGCGCCACAAGTTGCAGTGGTGAGATAGAGTACTAATAAAGGCGGGAACTTGCCGACGAGTCGCGCGGTGAGACAATGTTTATGATGCAATTTACAGTCCGTATATTGCCAGCCACTTCATATAACACGACAATATACATCCGAATTTATTTATTTTATTTTATAAGGGCTTTTCTCTAAACCTGTTTTCCAGTTGCAATGCGAAATAACTCAAACGTATATCTTTTTGTAGACTCGTGACTTAACTAAATTTAATTAATTGTGAAACGCGTTTTGTTTTGCTAATTATTTAATAAGTGACAAAATTATTAATAATCATTAAAAATACAATCACCTTAACTATTCTGTTTTAGCTCGTAAATATTAAATTATGTAACAGTCGAGATTACGCAATGCTATCCTAGCGGCATCATTCGAGTCCATAAAACACTTATTTTACGACGTGACGACTTCAAATAGCTCATAAAAAAGTTCCTCACTTTACGGGCAGATGGCGTCACTAGTGGATTGAAAAATGCGCCATCTACAGTTGTCATGGGGTATCTCACTCGCCTTACATGTTACAAAGCCATGGTTTTATTGGAATATTCATAAAACTTACTTCGGGCTTCCAATATGGAGTTATCGGAGGGTGAATGGGCGTTTAAGACAGGAGACCGACTTTTATTGTTTGTAAATTGGTTGTAAAATTATGAGTCGGTCGTATTGTGTATAATCACGGCGATCAGCTGTTCCTTTATGGGATAAATCACTTTATTACTACAAGTGATGTTTTATGAGGTTAAGGCCGAATTCAAATGGGCGACGAGTTGTCACTTCGATTAGTACGTCCATAATTTATTATTGGACTGGTACGTAGGATATTATGTCCAAACTTATGTCTTAGAGGCGCGGTGCGAAGAGTAATAATGTCAGGATGTAAACGCAATTGATTGTGAGAAGAAACTCCTTAGCTGTCCATGGATTCACCATGCGGGTGCCGGGCCCATCGCGCAGAGTTTGGAGAGAGCCTGGGACTTATGACCCAAGTGTAGGTTTAAGGGGCCCCTTTAATGTCCACATCCACAGTCCGCGCTCCTTTCTCTACTTAACCAAATTTGAAACTATCCTACTAATGCCGCCTTTGAAATACGTATAGTTATATTCCCACTCGGGGGCATGATTATTTTGAAATTATTTTTGTTTCTCCGCTTTGGCTTGTTAAAGCGCGGCGTTTAGTTTCGCCACTAAACACTCAATGTCTCGAATCAAGGTAGAAAACGGCGATCGGTGTACTTGACATTCGGTTCTCTCTTTCTACTCTGTTAGCTACTAATTTCTTATGTTGATTTCACGTAACGTCTCTTATGAATAAAATTATATATGTATGAGACTGGTTTAAATCTTAAATTATATATATTTGAATAATCGATTTATTATGAATAATCGATAAATATAAAATACTTTTTACTTAATATCTAATATTTTAATATGGTTATTGATTTATTTCTATTCGACAACAGATGGCGTATTCGTCTTAGACTATGACTAACTCACTCTCACACCTATTAAATTTGTTTGAAGCGCCGTAATTAAAAATCTGAACTTAACTAAAGCTATTCAATTTTTTCATGAAATAATATAATTAATATATGTTATTTTATACACACTGTATTAATTATTATCAAACAATATTTTTTTTATAATTATTATAAATAAAATAATTTGAATTCTAAGTATTCGTATACGCCTAATTCCTCCATTGTCGGTTATATTTGAAATATTTTTATGTTTCTCTTATTATCATTAATAAAGTGAATATACTTGTTACTTTTAATTTAACGATTTAATTTTAAGAGAAAAAAAAATCATAAGCTGATTATTATAGTGTTAACTCAAATAAATATAATGAATTTCATTAATAATGATGATAAATTTAAATATAACACGTTAAATTAAGACGCAAAATTGCGTTATAAAGCAATATATTACTTTAAAGTTACTATATTAAATGGTTAGTTGGTATATGCATAATATTTTTTCGTTGCAACCGTTTTTCGACGGCCAAACTTTACTACCGCTAATTATTTGTTTTACGAGACGTTTACGATTATCATGATCGTTAACTTGACATTTACGATCGGTTAACACCTCGGCCGTGATTGCGGCGGGCTTTAGTGCCACTTGAAATTAATTTTGTAAATAAATAAAAATTGTTATGATTTGCTCGTTTTCGGTACGCTTCGAGATATTTGTTTATGTTGAATTGGATTGTATTGGGTTTTATTATGTTAGAGCTCGTTTTTTTTTTCGAACAAAATATATGTTGCTATACTTTTTCTTTTATTTTACGTATTTCCCGCGTAATGATTATTTGGCAGAGAGAATTCAATGAAACTCGTTCTATTCTCTACATTCTGTATGTATATTCTTTGCGTTCACCTTAGAGCTTTTTGTAATTTCATTATAATTACTAACTTACTTTTATAATTTTATCAAGTTAGTTATTTAGAAGTTTTCACTTTCGTATATACCTGAGACTCGGTTAACATTTTTTATAATCGTAATTTCATTCCAACTTTTAATCTTATAACAATAACAGATTTCTAATTTCTTTTTTATCAAACTTGTATAGGCCCCAGTGGATTGACCCTGTTAATAAAGGAACAAGACGTGCGAAAGAGAAAGCAATAATGAAGGAGCGCCGTAATTTATGAGATACACATTTGGTATGAACAGTTCCAAATAAAAAGATATTTCCCGGTATGGTTACGATATTAATGTTTTTTTTTTAATTTTTTTGTGATTACGCTCAATGTTCACGAATATATTTCATTATAAATTATAATTAACAATGACATATTCAAATATAATAAAGCTTTAATTTTTTAACGCGAAATACAAAGCTTATTCGAAATTTCTGTAAGAATTTAAAAGGAAAATCTTATAAAATAGTTTCGCGCTCACTAAATTGCGGAGTTAAGTCTAGAAAATAAACGAGTTGCAATAAAACCATTTATCAGAGTATAGAGAAAAGCTGCTTAAAAATAAAAATAAAGTGGACATGTTTTCGCGACAGTACCGCCTATCGCTATGAGTAAGTTATGGCTGTTGTAGGGTGAGTTACACCCTGCTTAGGTCACGTGGCTCGAGGGGGACGCCGCTATACAAATTTCTAAATGCACAACCGAGATAGAAATATTGGGGCGGCAAGTTATCTTCGTTTCATTCAACTCACACTCGCACCGCCCGAACGTCCGTATAGATCAATAAAACTACTTTATCTCTTTTTGGCACATCCCCATCCCGTCGGCGACTTCCTAGAACGATACTTCACCGTGCTATGCTTTCTATTTAAAAAATAAAGTGTAATTTCTTAAATTTTTGGAATTCAACTAAAAAAGGTGTGACGAATTTTAAAAAAACTTGTACTTGTAAGGATATAAAAGAATTCTTGAAGTCTTAGTTGAAGAATACTGTTCATTTTATTTAAAACTGCCGCATTTGAACATAATTGTCATTTTTTACTCGGTATAGCATTTTAAGCATGTTTACAAAGGTAATGGCCATAAAACATTATTACCGGCTATTAAAGCGAGCCACAGGTAGCTTCGGGACGCAGTGTCTAGTTCATTGCTATATTTGCCAGTGTCATGTAAGTTCATAAAAGTTCTAACGTTTACTAGGTTAATCTATTCTTGTCTTTGATTTTATTAAGTGTAGTAAAATCTGTTTTTTTGTAACGCTACGTTCAACATACCCATTTGAGGTGCATATATGTATGTATATATTAACCCCATAACCCCGGAAGTCTATTGAATGAAGCAATATAATATAGTAGTATATTGAATACAAATATTACCGTATATGTTTTTTTTTCAAAATAACATCGGATAAGTCGATATAATTTATTCTAAAATGTTTTAAATTATAGTTCCATTTATAATTATAAACAAAAAAATATAAATATAAGAATTATCATTTTTATGTATGTGTTAAAGTATGCATTTATTGTAAAAGCCTATTTTTAAAGTAATTATTATATGAAAGCAGGAGGAACTTAGTAATTTGCAGCAACGGTGTCAGAACTAAGGGGTTGATAAGCGTTTATTCGACGGGCGTATTCCGGTTCTAATAAAGTAATTACTCTTGTTGCACGACGCCTAAGTTATTTTCATAATTAAATAGAGCTCACCTCACATATGTTATTATCTGACTAAATCTTGACTGAAAATATATATTTTGAATATATTTATTGTATTTTTTATAAATATTATAAATTATAGCGTGTAATGTCTCTAATTCGAACGCTAAATTTTTCCTGATAACCCTAATTATTGAGAAAAAATGAGATTGAAAAATATAGTGTAGAATCGGACATATTCATAATTAATAGCACGGTGTTACATCCGCCATATGATGATTATCTTCTATTTTTGTCCTTTTTTTTTAGCATTTAATGTGTGTAGCATAATAATCTTACATTCCGCCTAAAGATTGTGACCTAAAATTGTGTGTAGAGTGGCGGAAAGTGGCAAGTCAACATTCAAATCCACAACCTTTATAAGTAGACATTTCAACTTTGCCAAAATAAATATAGTAAAAATATAACCATGAATTGATTTTAATAATAGTATGAATTTTATCAAAACATCGTACATATATCTAAGCAACTTCCTGTCTAATGAATTTATTATCCATATAGAACCCCTCGAGTGGTATACATCATTGAAAAACTTCTTAATGACGTCTATTTGCTCATGCCCTTCCTAATTAGGTATTGTCAGTTATAATAAGTTGAAATAAGGGTCATAAATATACCACATAATTATGTTAAATGGAGGGTATATAAAAAACAAGTAAAAAGTAAGAAAATTTACTACGTACATACATACACAGAGTAGTTTATCGGTAGAATAGGCATTAAGATATTTTTATAGCGCAACCAAGGTGCCACTGTTAACAAATTCCTTTGGCTTGTATATTAACTGTCGCTTGAAAACCATAAATTAATGATTAAATCGACATCAGAAATTGTTGATTGCTGTATTTTATTAAATAAACGTTGAAAATAACTTGTAAAAGCCTAATTGAATAATAAATATATTGATTTGAATTTTAATTAGCATTTAAATAATGCTAGTCAAGACAAGTTTGATGGTACATTTTTTTGGCAAATAGCTAATTAATGTGTTACAAGCCTACAATTAAATACACTAGACTTTTTTTACTTGTAGTTGTTTCTTATATAAATAAAAACAACTGTTTTTATCAAATATGGAAATATAAGACCTGGTTGTTAATAGAACGAAATGTGATAAACTTGTAGTATGGTAGCTAAGATAACGAAAACATGTATTTCAGTACAAAGGTATGGAGAAGATTATTTGGTGGAATCATCATCAATATTATATTAACATTAAGTTAATCCTTTAATATCCATGTTTCTTTCCCCCTATATAGAGGAAAGTTGTTATAAAATGTAGCAGTCCTCTTCCTCGTACATATGTTACATAGCAATCAGAAAGAAATAACTCTAACTGCCTGAATATGAAAACGCAATTTTGTTCTTTATTAAGTGTCTACCAGCTTTTGTCCGTAACTTCGTCTTGAAAATTTTAGAAAAATTACAAATACCTACTCATTTTTTTTACAATTTAACATATTACTTAAATTTTTTACTTTTTTGCAAAAAAGATGAACAAAAAATTTAAACCATATCTCTTACTAAGTTAGCTACAAATATGTAAATATAATGATGTTTAAAATCTTTTTAACTTTTAAAAGTGCAGTGTAGGTATCATTGCGCTCATACTCATCGCTAGTATCAAACAAAAGTTTGGTCACGCTTAATGCCTTTACGACTGCCGGGGGTGACATAAAGAAAATGAAAAACATTTTGTATTATTCTTCTTGCGCTCTTGTCCCGCCTAACTTCAACGACCCTCTATAAGTTGCGCGCAGACTAGCGTCTTTAATGCGACGTGAGTTAAACGTTTACTGTTGTTAGAATTTCAATTTTCTTTTCGTTTAGTTTATAATAATATTATAATTTTTACTGTTAATAAGTATGTGAGATATCATATTTTAGGTATTTTAAATTTAATTATTTATTGTAAGCTCTAAAATTAATTTGTTTCCCTAATTTATTATTTATTTTTTAGTCTCTTTTTTTAATAAATTTAAAATACTTTTTGGCACAATTGTTAAGAATACTCATTAAGAGCTTTATATGCTAAATGGTGTTACCATTAACTGAGACATGGTTATATGGTTATATTGGTACCTACATGTCGCACTTTTAGAATTAATTAGGGACCTAATCAAAAATCATGATTTTTTTGCCACGAAACAGCTTAAGAACTTTGTCGACTTTGATTAAAACAAGAATATACATTAAAGTATAATTAAAAAAAAAACTTTTTTTTTTTCAAAATATTTAAATGTACAAATCTATATTGACGTTTTCCAAAAATTGATATTTTTTAAATAGGTCAGTATAATCTAAAGGTGCGATGTGTTTTAATACGCTGTTAATTATTAGTTTGTTTTCGAATCTTGAACTATGACATATATTTATTTAAAAGCAAAATAAATTCATTAAAATTTTAATCGATAATCAAAAATGTTACTCAATTTTTTGATTATTTAATAAATAAATTCCACGTTAGACGCAATTTTGTAATCACCCTAATTTTGTCTTCCATTCCCAGTAGCTTCTGCTTAGACAAATATCTGCAGAAACTAGTTACGTGTTTCGACTCTAATGTAAGTAGCTTTTTAATATTTATCACCTTCTGTGATATATTTTGTACCTACTGAAAAACATCGCATTTATTCTACCAAATAACTTAGATACCTGTTAATACAGGTGTGTTATTTAGAAATAAACAACTTTTATGATATAACAATATTTATTGGAATTTTATAAACAAATATTAGGTACTAAATTATCAATAGATAGATAGACAAATTTGTTAAATAAAAAACATAATTTGAGCTTTATAAATAAAAAAAAAGTAAAAGAAAAGGTCAATTATGTTTTATTGTCCTTTTCTTATTAGGTAATGTTAAAACATTGACAGCTAAGTGACTGAATATGCAGGATTCGAAACCATTATCTTTTAGTATATAAAAAAAACTTATTAATATTGCTTCAGAAATGATTTCAGTTCTTTCACAAAGAAATAAAAAATATAAGTGTAACATAAGAATGCGAAAACTAAAAAGACTGGTATCGTTAGTATCCCTAATTAATGTTGTGTTTTTGTAAATTTAAATAAACTTCTGGTACAACTGGAGAGCACGATGCGCTATAAACTTGTCAGCTCTAGCTATTTCAGTGCTGTTTGTTTTCCTTTTGACAAACGCGTCTCGTCCCGGCGCCATCTTGCGGCATTCCATTGAGAAACTCTATTTGGACTGAAAATTTTGTATCATATTATTTTACAGCTAATTAAAGATTTTTACAATTTTTTTAATTGCTATTTTTTGTAATGGACATTGAATATAACATATGACATTAGCAATTTACTATATATTTTTAATTTGGATAGTCTAATCGTCTGTTATAAATATATATTATTAGAACATAACTCAACCCCCGAGGTCTGGGTGCGCTTGTAATTCATCGTGTGTGGCTCGCGACTCTTCTATATCGCTTTGTTTGTAATTTCGCCTGTTTATTAAAAATATTCATTGGAATCTCACCTTTAATAGGGTTCGAAGAAAGAACAAATTTGATCGCATCATATTACTACTTAATACGTTATCTTGTTATACCAACTAAAGCCTTAGACAAATGTGATCTATGATGAACGTGATTTCGGTAACGAGCTTCAGAGAAGCTGATGTACGGTCACGATTGTTATTTCTAAGGAAAAGAGGAAAAAAATAAAGTGTGAACACAACCTTACTAAATAACCGTGATGAAAAATAGTTTATTGTGAGTTCACGTGCTCCTTGGTAATAATATCACATCTCAAGAATAATTTTCTTTGAAAGGTACTGTTATTTTTTCTTCCTATATTCATGGACCGTACAAGATTTTAATTTTGCAATGTGTTAAGTATAAAAATATACAGAGGCCACAGGTTTAGTTTCTTTACTATTTCAAGTGAAATCAGTGTAGATACCTTCAAAATGATTTAAGATGATTATACTATTGCAATTGAACTCATAAATTTGAAATTTACATAATTGGTGTACTAAATACCTTATTATACGTAACAGTTGACTGACTTTGGCAATTCCTTAGTAATTTAAAACATATTGCTCATTTAAATTAAAACAATAATAGAAAGTGAAAGAACAATATCCTTTTCATTTACTTATCAACAAGTTATCTACATTAAATAATTAGATTTCTTTAAAAATCGATACGCAGTATTAGATCCACCGACGCGTAACCTATGAAAAGAGGGGTCCAAAGTATTTTATTCTAAGATAAATTTAAATTCTCCATTTGATTTAAAGTTTTTGTTTAATATTGTTTGTGTCACAGAATCAGTAAGATAAATATTTAATAGAAAAATAGATAGACAATTTTTTAAATTAGTTTTAATTAAAAAAAATATTAATATACTAATAAAAATAATTTTAAAATTTTATTAACAAAATTTATTATAAGTATAATTTGACAAATTATAAAATAATTGTCCCTGGAATCCGCTTCATATCATAAAATTTACCGCTAGTTAATGCAGCTAAGATATTTATCACGCGGGTTATTCATAATTAATAGCGCCCTCGGATTCGCATGTTGGTACCACTTGCTATGATAGATTATATATGCTCGTATAAATCGCAATGTTGCCAACACAATATCATCTTATTTCCTTGGCATCCACGACGACTCGTTGATTTATTTTGCCGTACCAACCTACAAAAGTTTTCGGATTAAATAGTTTTTCTCGTTTCAATATTTGGCA
This sequence comes from Philaethria dido, assembly GCA_033558755.1. Lineage (NCBI taxonomy): Eukaryota > Metazoa > Arthropoda > Insecta > Lepidoptera > Nymphalidae > Philaethria > Philaethria dido. The sequence goes on from JAKGSA010000121.1 coordinate 687,270, forward strand.
ACAAAACAATTTTTTTCGTCTGTGCTAGGTTTTAAATTAAGTGGGTGAATAATATTTGTAATATTCGTTGACATATCTTAAAATAAAAATAAATTTTAATATACTATTTTAATTTACTTTTACATATTTAAGACTGGACGAATGGGTTATGCTTAACGTAATATATAGCTAGACCACACTTATTAAAAAATAAATTTTTATTATAAAATACAAACATCAAACTTTATTAATTACTTAAATCGACCGTAAACTATGTTATTTAAACCACCATGGCGTTAATCGCGTATATGGACCTAAAATAGTTGCACACATACTCGGCTTAATGGCAACACATAATAAAGTGGTAATGAAACAAATAACAAAAGAAAGAGGAATTAGTCCGTCGGTCGCATTAGTTATTTAAAAATAAATGTAAAAAGCTTACAATACAAGAAGAAAATAGTTTTCTAAAGTTAAAGACAAAGGTTCAGAAATTATTATTAAGTAAATTGCTTACTTTTTTCTGTTATCTCATGGTGTAGTATAAAGTAGGTAATTTAATTTGATAGGGCGGGATTCGAACCTATACCCTCCACGTGCAGTAGTTGAAAATTACTTAACATCTATCTCGTCCAGATAACTTTATAGGCGAGTCAAGTATTTGTTAATAATTAATATTCAAACGTTTTTAGTTTAGAATTTTTATACCGCTTCAGTAGTGTTAGGTGACGGTGGTATATTAGTGGCATTTTTTCCATATTGTCATGTTATATAAAATTTACGCCCAGCTTAAAGTATTCAAAATTTTAGCTTCGCCCGTCCAAAATCCTGATTAATAACCCGACAGGGGGCACATTGGAATTCAGCACGGAAATCTGTTATGAACTCTTTTAAAATTATTTATTTTTTTTGCGTTTATTTAGATTTTTTTAGGTTTAGACATAAATAATGTATGTGACAAAAATAAAACATAAATTTTATTGTTATTTATTTAAAATAATACACGAGTATTACTTACTGAAGTATACATATAGATTTATTTCTTAGTCCATGTACCTACTACGTTTTGGGTGATAGATGCTTGGTGATAGATTTTGCGTCTTGCCTACCAAACTGAATCCATATTTTTAATATATTTTTAGTATATGTATCTCATATATGTATGAATCGAACTCACAACCATCGGCTGTACGGTCCGACATCTAAAGTACCACAATAGCTTCATGTTATTTTTTTGTAGGTATATAATTTTTATAATTATATAATATATCCACGAGCCATGATATGCATACCGCAATACAATAAACGAAATAGCAATGGCGTAGCCCGCGCACGTCACACAGCCCGCATGTCGGTGGGGATGAATTGATAGCCAGGTAGGGGTGGATAAGCACCGCCAACTTAAAAATGGAACCCCTAAGAAATATTATCTACATAAGTTATGGATATGATAAAAATTGAAGATTGCTTTTTTTATATTAAGAGCGTGCTTTTATATTTGCTTTGAATTCACTTTTAACAGTAATTTTAATTTTTTTCTTGTATTTGCATCATTTTAAAAATTAATTTAAGCTTTATTTATTTGTATGTAAAGTGGCACCTTTTGTGTCTAATCTTCTTACAATTTGCATACAAATTTAAAGTGTTTACACATTAATCTAATATGCGTTAACGAATGTAATAAAATCCTCGAGGGTGGGAGACTGAATCTGAGACAATTTGCCGCTCGCGCCCCTCAGTAAGCCCACCTATGTGTCTTTCTTATTGCCGGCTAAATCTCGAATATACAACTAAGATTAATTCTTGTTGAAAGAAAGGGAGTGCCAACCCTTTTAAAGCCACTATTGCAGTATAAAAGTGCGAGAATGCACCGTAAACAGATTTTCGCGTAAATATTACCAACGCGATCAATCAAAGTGAAAGCATTACGCGAAAAAATTTTAATTGGCGAGCATATATTTTGTATGGAATGCTGAAATGTTTCTCGATGTTACAAAATATTATGTAATGCTGCACCAATTAAGATAACGACGACGATTTCGATTATAAAAATTTAATTACCTTTTTTGCAACCGTGAGAAATATTTGGGCCGCGATAAAATACCGTTGAGTGATAATTCGCCGATTAAATTCCAGAAGCGAGTATCGAGTAAAATGATTCAAGATCGATGCAAACGTTTTGTCTTATAATTCAGATTGCTCTTCAGATAAAGGGGATTGAGTGATAGCAATGCAGCTTAAACAAAACCTCGATGCTGTGAATTTAATCGTTACTCGATCGGAATATCGATGTCGAAGCGACTCACCGTATTTCCCGTTTGATCCATTACGAGTTAATAAGAATAATTTTCTGGTTTGGAATGTTTCGTAACAAAGCGGTTGATATTCATTATTTCCACGGTAGAATGCGTGCAACCCTTATCAAGGGAACATGCCCGTTTTTTCTCGGTTTTCCCAAATAATTTATTTAGCGGGCCGCCGTCAATTTATCTCTGTGGGAGCTAATTTCGCGTCGGCCCGGTGGCTGGCTGGCGCATGCTGTAATTCAACAAATTGCGCGTCCTACAGGATTTATGAGGCCTCGCACTTGACGGAGCGCCTGCCGCTCTTCTTCCATTGTTCTTGCTTGTACTGGTCAGTGACTGAAAATAGAATTGAATTCAGGATGTTTTACTAAATGTCGTTGGGTCGTTAGCCTTACATCGTTATTAGTTAGTAATTGTATTAATAATATATTCTAATTATATTACAAATAATTAGAAAAAAATATTTATTACAGATTAATTTGCATACATTAGTAAAAATTAAACGGTAAACAAACCCTAAACTGTATATATGCAGAGTATATGCGAAATAATTTAGATTTTATGTTATTGGCAATTTTTTTGATACACCAAATATTACCTAAATGAATATTTGTATATCTGTAGTGCCGATTTACTTATAGGTATATTATAGCTAATAAATATACTTATAGTACTAGAATCGATTTTATGAAATTCATTTACTAAATTTTATATACGAAAAGTTTCTTCGAAAAAAGTAATTTACTTCGCGATTCTGTGTACACTATCTCGTCTGTAGTAGTAACACATAATCGTATCAATTATTCGGTTGGCGTCCTCCTTCTTTATTACCTTCCGTAGGAAGGAAGGTGAGCCGTCTTGTACCGCTTTGACTTCTTAAAGTTCCTTTTATATCTCTTTTAACTTTTGTGCCACTATATTACTGAAAGAACTGGAATGTTCCTACTAATCTTAGAGAAACAAAATAATGTAATAATAATAAACAGTGTTTACTTAAATTTAAAATGCTTATACACAAGAAAATTATAAAATACCTACTCATATTGCATCCATTTCTATAAAATATCCATATAGATATAAGGCGTATACATGTTCCCTTATAATATAACATTGTAGTTGTAGTTATCCACAAGCCAACAGAGTATGCCAGTGCCATGAGATTTAAATTCGATAATATTTAATCTGTAGTTAAAGCTCGGTTGAGTTATACAGTGCTACGACTGTTATATCTTGCTGATGCGGACGGCGAGACAGCCGTCCCGCTCGCGCCTTCGCGGAGCTACATCAGCAGCTGGGGAATTATTACGAGCTGATTTTTTTAATAATAAATATAACAAAATTTTACCAATATATTTTTTATTTTTAGACACTGGTAGTTACCTAAGAGAAACAAAAATTTAAATTATTTATCTTATATTACTATGGCAAATGCATTTAATTAATATAATAGTTGTATCTTGTCTTTTTCCGGTTTCGTAAGAATTTCGAGAATTCCTCTCTCTTAGTCTTCCCCCACACTCCTGAAGAAGCCTACATACGAATTTCAGATTCTTATTGTCAGTAGTTTCGCCAGTAAGTTTTCTGTCAGTCACTCTGTAACGCATATTTTTTTTTAATATATAGATTATCGCTTTAATTATAATTAATTATAACAATTTAATAAACACGTCGTCAAAAGTAATAACCAATGTTAATACATCATATTTTCTTTTTAAATATTACGTTTAAAAACTGACACACAGAGTTAGTGCGTATCACACCCGTAACCGCTCAGCACGATATCCTCGCTCTTTGTAAATCAGCATATGCAAAGTGGTATAGCAATAAATCTAGCAGCTCTTGCTCGTTCTCGCATCATGTTACATCTTAATTTCAGAGCCGGCTCTTCGGAGCCTGCCTGCCAGAGATACGGCCTTTTATCAAATTCGCATTATACTAGAAATTAACTTAAACTTTAAACATTTTTATACGTGGGCGATAACTATACATGTTTAGATGTGACTTATGTGACTGACACCCACTGTTGTTTATATAAGTATCGATTTTGAATATTTTTCTTCTATAAAAAATAAAATGTGTGTACCTACATACTACTATAATAAAAATAAACCTCGTTTATATATTTGAAATATTTTTCACTGTAAGACTTTATTTATAAAACTGTAATATTGTTCCTAGTTTTCGATATTTTTCATAGGATTTATATAAACACAGCATTACGTAGATGCATTTTATTGTTTTATGATTGGCATTATATTAATTTCGCTTTCCTTTTGTTTCAGGTGGTCGTCGTAATGCGTAGTGGTAGGTGATGGTAGGCGGTAGGGTCGACGTGAAATGTCAGCGCGCTCCGTGATAAGTCCAAACGTTACGAGATCCACTTTGCTTGCAATTGCTGTTGCCTCGTGCTTTGCGGATTGTCGTATTGCGGTTGATTTACTGTACTCGTCCAACTCAGCTTGAAGTAGATCAAGATATCAAAGTCGGCTGTCGAATAAATTTTTGTGCCAGCCCACACGAACGCTTAGGCAATCGAGTGCCGAAGATTTATTGTCAAAATTTCCCGTTAGTAACGCTTACCGAGCACACTCCGCGTATCACTATTTTACAAATAAAAGAACCAGTCGCGATATCATCGTCGACTATAAATTATATGAAGCTCGTATGAAAAATACACGTTTCGATGTCCGCTTATTTATCGCTTAGCTTGAATTATGTGTATATGTTATGTTAATCTCGACCCGTTATTAAATAAACATTTCTATTAATATTAATTAACTGCTGTCGAAATTTAAGGAAAGCTATGTGTAATTGGGATACGACAGTAAGAAACTCTTAGAGCATAAAATTGTACTTACAAAAAATCGGTTCATATTTTTCATTATGCTCATGATTTGTAAATTACACGTCCAAAAAAATTCATGCGGTTTTTATTATAATATGTTGCATTAAATTTGAAAACAAAAAAGTATTGACTATAATTTTAGTGAGGGAAGAATTAATATTAGTAAATTTTCACTCATCTACGACCATCTGACTAAATCGATGCAAAACTTAGATGGATTATTTCATATAGAGATGTAGTGTAGCGTGGAATAGCGAAATTCTCGATATCGGCTCGGTAGATCTGCTATCGGTTCCATCGGACGGTGGCTGTTCCACACTAGGAATATAGGAATAGGTTGAGTTCCCGCGTTGTTTTGCTTCGTGATATATTGTTTCGCATCTCCCTTTATAAATCTTGAACGCCTGCTGAGGTACACGGGACAAGCCGCGCAGCCTCGAGCTTCAAATGGAATTGTATTTTTATTTATCGTGCGAATTGTGCCCCACTATCGCTCACTCGGTATCGCAATTTATCTGCCAAAACAGAACAGTGTTCGGTAAAACACATTAATGTTACATTTCTAAATTTTATACCTTCATTTTATTGTATGTAAATTTGGCTGTACCAATTATATAATTTAAATCTTAAATAATAAGAAATTAAACAGTTCAGTTTTAATCGCTGTACGTGAATAAATTTTCATGGTATTGCTGTATCAGCCGTCTTTATTACATCCACCTGAATGTTATACGTTATGAGAATTATGACATTATTTTTAAACTAGGATTAGAGATAGATACAATGTACAAATAAAATATTGAGTGTACTGATAACTTGCCACCCTTTTTTCCTATTCTTGAAGTGTTTTATATAAGTATGGGGCATAATCAATAATATTTGATAACACGTTTGTTCTATAATTAAATTATATCATATTTTTTTTAACTTTTATATATGTTTTAAGTCTAAAAGGCTATTCTGAAAATAAGCTGACGTTCAGGTTTTCATTTCGCGAAGTCTATAATAGAAAGATTTGCAAAAATTTCATAGAACGTGTTAGCCAATGTTATTATTTATGTATGTAAATATTTTTAAGATTAGTATGAAATAATTACGAAAACTGATGTACAACGTCTGTATACGTTTTGAGATAATTAAAATTGTGTCTATATGGAAAATTGACAAAAGAAGCTAGTGTGGCGTTTTGCAAAAGGACTCAGTAACTATTATATTTTTTTAAGAAAGTGTTATTATTATGATTTTTATTTTAAGTTAAACCTTCATTTACTTTTGTTTTTGAAGATTGCTTATGTTTTCTTTTTAGTAACAAACTGTTATACGCTATGAATAATTATTATTAGCAGAGTTCGCTTGCATATTTGCGCCACACTAGGAAACTATATACGTAAATTAAAAGGCTTTAGTATGAAAATATTCCATTTTAGTCGATAGCTTAACTTATTCTTAGCTTACCTATAGTCACTTAAAAAATGACAAGAATCAAAACTAGTTGTGCCCAGTATACGAATAGCTAATTAAAATAAGTAATAATATAATTTATTTTAAGATACAGTAGCGGTAATATTTTTGGATTCCTATAAACATATACGTTATTGTCCTGTAATTTAGTGTTAATCTTGAAAGATTTGGTCGTGATTCTTTCAATTCTTTCTTAAGTTATCCAACGAATAAAGTGCCAAATGCCAGTTCAGTTAATTTTAAATTAGTGTTTTTCAATGGTACTATTACCTGAAAATGTTCCTTCGATTAAATATGATATTATTTTATTGGTGTAATAATTGTACAATATCTTTTTGTTTGTCTCTTTTCTATTTCTACAACAATATATGCAAAAATATACAAAATAAGACTAGTACTTGTTTCTTTACAAGAAAGAATCTACGCCTAAGTTTGAAAGCGACTCTTTGTTAAATATATTGTAAATATAATAAATTTTATTTATGAATTTTATCACTGAATATCGGAATTCAAAATTATTTCACTTGTTTTAAAACTCACTATTTTGGACGTTTATACAAATTAATTTTATTAGTTTATGATCGTTTAAAGTGTTTATTTATTTTAAATGGGAACGTGCTCACGAATGTAATACGTAAATTTGTCCTTAATCGCGTCTGTCATACGTAAATAGGTAGGCCCAATTTACTGTAATATATCGTAATTGATTAATATTAATTAGTGATAAAGAAGAAAAATACTTAAAACTCGAAGGGATCTAGTTAAAATGAATTGTGTTTATGATTGTAATTGTGTGAAAAGTTGTGTAATATTATACAAGTATATATATTACTTAATTTTATGAATGAAAAGCGATATTATAATTTTTGTACAATATCGGCTATAGTGCGAGATGGATCTGCATTAAATAAAAATTCTGTTACTGTATTACTTTATTTTATTTTTATTACCCTTACCTGAAATGAAACTTACAAATAAAACCAATGCTATATTTATTTAGAAATTCATATTAAAAATATACACAAAGAAAATTTTAATAATTTTTAATCATACATACATCGTATTTTCTTTGATGAAATTTATTATATTAACATGTTCTTGAATGGTTAATTATTTTATCTTACCGAGTTTATGCATCTTTCATATACTCGTATGTACTTATATCTTCTGTTAAAATTCTTTGAACTTGCTTACAGCTTATTTCAAAATCTTAGAACAGTATATTCAAATTATAATATGTAAAAAAATAATTTCAGCTTTATTAAATTGAAATAGAAAATAATTTTGATGTCATAAAGAAACAATTACAGTTAAAATAAATTACAATATTGTTTAAGTACACAGAGGTATTTCAAAGACATGATAAAGTAGCGTCAATTGGAAGGTGAACCTTTAATATTGAAAAGTGCTTATAAAAAAAAAGAAATGTCTATTTTATATCAATAAGTCATATAAGGTACTATAAATCTCTTACAATTTTTATTTACAAAGTAAATGCCTAGAAAATAAAGCTTGGCAGGTAGGTATAAGAGTAGCCGCGGTGTCGTGCCAAACAGGAAGTGTATATGAGGCCGGGACGTGGGGTTCGAAGACGCGCCAAGCGATTCCCGACTGTATTTGCATACAATATGCATGTAGCCAATTTAATATTCTGAAAAATATGTACACGCATTTCAATTTTGAAACTATGTAACTGAGGTCTGTAGCTTCAGAAAGTGGTAAGGAAAATAAATTTTAAAGAAATTTCTTCTCTCTACGCAAATGCATATAACTATACATATTAAGTATACTATTTTATATTAGCAAGGCTAAGGGAGTCGACTGATAAGCCGTATCATTCAGCATTTGGTAGAAAACATTCCCATTGTTAAAATTTTTTGGAACTTGAACTTGCAGGCATCGCATCATACTTACTGTGATGCTCTACGATAACCAAACATTGTTACAGGTAGTCACTTGCAAAAAGTATACATTTATAGTTACTTATCAAAATATATATATACATGTATATAATTTTTTCTCAAAAACAAAGAAAGAGACAAACTGTGTCTTCTTAACGCTTAAAACATCTTCTCAGCAGAAATGCCAAACGAGCGTGGTGGGTCTCTGTGGAACTGACATAGTTAACTGTTAAGTCAAAAATGTTTTTTTGAAAAAATATTTCGATTTTACTCAAGCAGATAATGTTAACATTTTGATTACTTTTTTGTTATACGTACTTAAACCTATAAAATATTTGAACTCAGTAGCTATTTTGCGCAAAACCCATCTTTATTAATCTTTCGATGCTATCCATTTTAATGATTCAAAATATAGTAACAAAATGAATTATAATTAACTACAACTAATGAGGTAGACTTGCGTGAGTGCATATTTGTAAATAAAAAGGTGGCTTGTAACAAAGTAAAGTATAATTGTGGCAACTATAAATCCTGTGTTCTAGTTAAAAAATTGTTTTTTTTCAAATTAATTTCATATTAAATTTTATACAAACTGTAACAAAAATAATCGCAAAATAAACAGTGACTATTTATGTACATTATTATGAATAAAAATAAAATTTTATTTTATTTAGTAATTATGTATGTTAGTTAAATAGATACGTTCAAATAAAACAAATGTCAAACATAGAATAGAGCAAGGTATCTAGAAAGCACTCAAAACATACCGTCAAGGAACTCATCTTAGAGGATCTTCTATTATTTATGAGCACAGTAAGCCCCATTTTTTATAAAACACGTAAATTTGTTTGGCGGCCGCTATAAATCAGGATGTATTCCGGATTACAGTTAGAGTAATGATTCAAGTCCACCTGGTGAGGGACTGCAATTATTCAGCTGTTTACTCGACCGTGTACAATCCACTTTTGGGTCTTAGTAGCTAGTCTTATAGATTAAAGCTTATCTAGCAGTTAATATTAAATGCATAGAGATATCTTAAGCTTAGATACGAGTATTTCCCTATTCTTTACTTATTAAGTTAGGTTTTGTAAATATTTAATAATTACTCGAAAAGACAAGAAAATAAATTTCTGCAACATATGCCCTTATGCATTTTTAATAGATACTTTTTTAAATTTTATTAAATATGAATTTATCATTGGAGCTTGTAAGTTATAATTAGTAACATATATTATCTAATAAGCTATATAGAGGCTATCGTAGAGCAGTGTCTAAACGGCAGTGGCTGTGTTAGATTCCCACTTGAGGCAATGGCTAAATTAAATTTATTTTAATTTATCGATTCTGGCAAGACAAATAGCTGCGATGAGTTCTGCCATTCAGCACAGGATGTTTCCAATTTAGGCGAAAAGTGGGGAACGGAGTGTCTTGACACTCTGTTATGCGGGAAAAAGCAGGAAACTGAAATAAGAAAATATCTTGATACGACATAATTAAAATAAGAATAACCAATTAAAATAATTAATAAAGAGTTTTTTATTTTTATATAACTAATACCAAAACTAAATGCTCACAATAATATCTAGATTTCATAAACCATCTTAACGGAGTATCCATATACTTAGGTAACTATTTTTATCAGAACTACAACTTATAAAAAAACTCTAAATACTTCAACAAAATATCTACAACAAGCAAACATCTGGAACATAAAACAACGTTAATCCTACGGCTAGTAACAAAATCCGGTCAGGAGCAGCGGTTACTTAGACAGTCTTTTATGTTGAAATTAAGGCTTCCATGAGAGGTTTATAATTAACGATCTAATTAGGAACGTGAAACTTACTTTATTAGGTGGGGTTTCGTGACGCCGTGATGTTTTGATATCGGATTTTGGTACTTTAATTAAGGATTTTCATGTTACGGCCATTTGTTAGTTGCTATTTGAAGATGCGGCTCGTTTAATTACTGTGCATTCGTAGAGCTAAGAAACTATCTTTTAATTGGTACTATGACACGTGGGATTATTCTGTGAAATTTTATAAAATTTAATATACCACTTTAAAATAAAGTGCTCAATAGAGGTAAATGAATAAATATAGGTGAATTAATAATAGTTTCTCATAAATAATGAAAGAGGAATTTAATAATAATATATTAAAGAGTTTAGTAGAGTATTGTTAAAAGAGAACAGAGTGTCTTAACACTAGGTTATCTGGTTTCCTGTGCCTAATCTACTGTACCCGGGATACAACGTGAAGCAAAAAATATATAATATATAGAGCCATACAAGTGAATATAATCCAGAATCTTAGACTACACTAGGTATTAAGTGCGTATCTATTTAATTAATAAAAAAACTTAACGTATTGATAATAAAACTATTAATAAATATTGATTGGAGAAATCTTTCAAAGAGCGACATTATGTTCTCGCGCATCCACATTTTGCTGTCAACGGACCTATTGAGTTATCTTAATTGGAAAAGCGAGCCCGCAGCTAAGAAATAAAGTCCTGACATGAAAGTACAAGACATACTTAGAAAAATATTAAGTGTAGTAGTGTGTATGTAAATTCATTTCAATAACTAAAACATAACTATAATTAAAAAAGATAAGTTAAAAAAATAAATAAATTTTATTATAACACAAAAAATGTTATATCAAGTTTGAATTATATCTAATTTTATATACTTTAAATATTTTTATATAAACAATACATCTGTTTAATTACACTAACAAATTAATCACCATATAACAAAGTTAACAAACGCTCTAGCTAATTACTGCAATTAGCGTATCACATCGATCAGTCGATCTAATCGCTAAATTCTCACTGAAAAAAAAAGCCTTTAACTACAGAACATTAACCTTTAAGTATTCTAAGCAAATACAAGTATAAGTTTCTCGTACGAGAACATAAATCCTTCTGTCCGCAGTATCGAGAGAGACATGCTCTGCGAATCGTGATAAGATAAGGCGGCGCGTGCGCAACTTTCCGACCGCTAATTTAGTCTTTAACTCAAGTATCCATGCTTCTATGTTTTATTTGCTAATAGCCCAGCTATAACTGATCAACTGCTCACAGATAATGTTGACGCCCTGTTGAGTGATTGCGTGGGACGTTGTTTTATTGAAACGTAGTACAAGTATGCGTTTATTAAATTGCTGATGTACTACGCTCTATTAAATTATTTAGCATTTTGTGTCCATACTGCTTTCGTTTGTAATACTTAAGATGTTTATTCTGAATTGAGAAATGAGTTTAGTATAGTACATACTTTTTTTACCAAATGAGCTGGTTTGTTTTTTTTAATAAAAAACCTACTTAAAATATACACCTACAACAATATAAAAAGGTAATAATTCTTTACCAATTCAGGTAAAGTAAAATGAAAACCTCAACAAAGTACCAGTTTATTATAATTTATTATGATTATTGTAACAATAAAGAGTGTACCCACTGGAATGCGAGTAAACAAAGCGTTCTTTGACCAACTCTGTCATAAATGCATGATTTACGCAATAATATTGCAAAGGAGACGATAAATTGCTTTTCACTCTTAAGCAACCTATGGTGACGCTTCGTAAAATAAATATGAGCTCTATTATGTTTCATATAGATGTCAGTATTAGAAATATAGAACCAAAATAATTCTGAGGTTTAAATGTACTCTGATTATTCACAGATATTGTGTTACCTACAAGTATACCCCCTGTTATGTTGAGGTGAAGATAAAAAAGCTGACATTGAATGTTTTATAGCTTGATTTGTTTTACAGGTAAAAAGTGTCAACATCTTTTTGTATAAATTTATTTTTGAAATTATATTATATTTCAATGATGTTAAAAATACGCTTGAAAATATCACTCGTTATGCTGAACTTCCTGGCCATCATTAAGTCCATACTATAAACTATAACGGTATATATGTGAAACTTTTTAACCAAATATAAAGGCAAAAAATGGGTCATAATAGAGTTTTAGGTGTCTTAGATAAGTATTTGATTGATATACATAGGTATAGGAAGGTAAACATGTGTAGTTGAAGATAATTAAAAGTTTAATTTGAAATTAAACACGTTTTAAAATTAATTATTTTAAAAAGTAGTTACAGATGTTGTGAAATTGGCATATTATTTACTTATTCTTTTGAGGACATAAACCACACGAAAAAGTGCATTGTACGGTAAACTCTGATCTTAGTCTTACTTACTACACAAAATCGCGCGATTACCATCAATTTAGCGATCATTATTCCACATACAAAAGTATCAACATGACAAGTCAAGGCGACCGGCATGAGCAATTGTACGGTCTCCATACCTTCCTAATGTGTTGTCAATCATCGCTCTGCCAAGGCAATTTGTTGAATACTAAATTGTTTTTTGTTTATACCCTCTAACCGATGTACTCGTACATATAATATAATAAAAGAACGCGTCTGGCTGAATACCAAGTAAGTAGTTGATGCGTCACCTCCATGTTTGGACTAACACTAGTCTCGTCTATTCTTTATCAATCTATTTGATATCGATACTTTTGAACTTGATAATTTGTAATTATAGACAAATATATTTACATTGTGGTTTTAGAAAGCGAAAATTGTTAAAAATTTGTTGAAAATTGTTATTATATTTTCAATAGAATAGTAAGTAAAAATTGAGAGGTGGACCTTAAAGCCATACTTAATTTAAACTTATAAAGTACAAAGAGTTTTCATCTCAAAACTGTCGCTTGAAGTTAATGGGCTTGAAAGGCTAATTGTTTTAGTATACATACCTATCAGCTAATTTGTAAAGGTACCTACTAGAATCTTTGAAAAGTTTCTACATAAAAAAAAACTAATTCTTGGTACTTAAAGAAAAACTTTACTTTGTTTTATATTAAAATTCCAATTCAATTTAATTTCCGCTGTTATTAATTTCATTATCAGGCTAGGATTTGAGTTTTTTACTTAACTATATTAGTTAGCTACCTACAGATTACAAAGGAACGATTTTCGAAACCAATCCACCAAAAATAATGATTTAACCATTTGTTTAGATAAGTTTCATAATAACAAAAAAAGTGACATATATTAAAACAAATATACTTCCTTAATAGCTTCCTTCCTTAATACATACTTATTAAAATCAGATAATAACCAAATAATTAAGTATGACAATGGTTGCTTATTGTGATCACCAGAGTTTTTATCTTGAATCGCATCGTAAATTTCACAGCTAGTCTGCGGTAGGCAAAGCGATAGATCTAGCAGGCGATTGATGGCTGATCGGTCACGTCTGTAGTGCACATATCGACTATTGATTAATTCGATTATACTGGCGCCTGACATCACGTCATTCTGGCACACAACTCATATTATGTTCGGCTTCTTCATTATATTAAATAATAAATGAATTGTTTATGATACAGTTTATATTTGTTTTGATTAAAAATATATTTTTTATGTATTGTCTATGACGTTGTCGTTAGCTAAGTGCTATGAATTAGAATTAAATGGATTTTTACGTATATTAAGTTTTTATAATCATAATAAAAGATACTGTATATATTTTATTGTACGTATTATAAAGCAAATCACAAAATCTAATTGCAATAAAATCCTTAAACAATGACTACCTAAGCTTTTATACAACGC